>JAWNOX010000009.1:3130000-3730000 GCA_035045555.1 Drosophila fulvimacula
TATACTAAGCCGCATATTGGCAACTCACTGACCAGACAAGCTGGCGTCTTTTGACTGGCTTTTTGTATTGAAGTTAGGTTAGACCATTACAAATTTGATTGAACCCACAATAATGAGAATTGTAATGCAAAAGTATTGAATACCCCTGCTGTACGTGCTCTGTGATATTTTGTTTGCTGCCTCGCATTCTCGCATTCGTGTTACAAACAATTTTAGCTCAATTTCAAAGGCAATGCACAAGTAATTAAAAATATTTCGAATGCTGACAATAAATTATTGCAGTCACGTAATTAATCGAGAGGAACAACAACGAGTTGAGTGTAAAAGCCAACAAATAATTAAAAATGGCATTCAAGCAATTTCTAAAGTTTCATTAAACATAAACAAAATGAAATGCAAATAAATATTTTATGGAATAAGATGAGTTCTACAACGTTGATCGACGATCTATTAATTTGAATGCCTTGTAAATAGAATAATTTAAAACGTATATAAGCTGTTGGCTTTGAAGCCATGAGTGGGCTGTTTGTGCAAATGATGTAAGAGTGTCAGCTGCCGACGAAGGCTTATGCAATCGCCGCAAACTGAGCACAGCACGTGAGTGCGAATGATTCAGGGGAATTGATACCAAATGTCTCCAGATTCTGGCGGCCACAGAAACTAATCAATTAATGGCTGCCACACGAAACAAAACTGAGGCAATCAATTTCAAAATGTTAAACAGGGCGTGCCCATGTCATACACAAGCCTGAGAGGCGCTTTTCCTTGCCAAGACTTTGAGACAAAGCGACGTCTTTGTAATGTCATTAATGAATACATATGGAAATTAGCAGAGTAATGCAAAAATTAGTGGGCGTGGATCTCGGCAATTTGCTAGATAATCGTTAATTGGCATAAAAGCGCCGACAACTTTGCCAAGGGAGCAACGTAGAACTCATCAAATGGAATGCCAGCTGCCCAGTTCCTAAATCAAACAGATCTGTACATAATTATTATAATTCTCATTAACATGCTTCGAAATGAGTAAATTAGCAAAATCGGTTATTGTAAACAGGAAAGTTTCTATGGATCTGTGAAGAATTTGTATTTTAAGTATATAGCAAGTGAGGAAGCTCTAGTCGAGACTGCTCGACTAAGAGATACCCTAGCCGATATTCGAAGCCTGCTATGATTATTTTACATATATGTTGCAAGCAACACATACACATACGCACGCTCACGAACGTATCATGAGCACGAGCTCTGCTAACTGAGCAGCGACTGCGCTCGGTCTGCAATATGCCTATGATATGCGAAATTAAATGTTTAATAACTTTTTTGCAGATGGACTTTCTTAATGAAATTTTCACAGTGTGTTTATGGCATTCATATGTGTGTATTTGCCAAAGTACGAGTCTCTAGTATTTGAAGTACGGGTTTTGCAAATTGTGGGCGAAGGGGGCGTGGCATCCAAAATCCAAAAACGGCAAAATGTCCGCATTCACTCCACCTATATGCACAGTAAATTTGAAGTCTCTAGCTTTAATGGGTCACTTAATTGAAAGTCAATTTATCGAAATGTATCGATAATTCGGGAACGGGATGAGTTATCGAAAAAATAAAACAAACTCGTATAGCGTATGGTATTCACAAGTATACATGTCAAATTTCAGATCTCTAGCTTCTGTGGTTTACGAGATCAGCGCGTTCATACAGGCGGACGGACGGACGGACAGACGGACAGGGCTTAATCGACTCAGCTCGTCGAGCTGATCAAGAATATATATACTTTATGGGGTCTGCGATGTCTCCTTCTTCCTGTTACATACATTTTCACAAAAACATTATCAATCATCAATGGGTTCAGGGTATAAAAAGATTATTTCAATTATAGTTTTATTATTAATATTTGTAATTAAAATTATAATTATATTATTAATAATTATAATTATATAATTAAGAAATTTATTATTTAAATTATAATTACATTATTAATATTTATAATTATTTAAATTATAATAATAAATATCTTAATTTTAGGCAGTAAGCGCTGACTGCTCACCAGCCCAATAATTGACTGCAAAATAATGATCTGCTCAGCCGAAATGCAAGCGTCAATTTTAGAGGCCGAATCGGGGTCTGAGAGTCTGAGACTGAGACTGAGACTGAAAGAGACTGAGTCAAGCGCATTTGCGAATATTTAGATTTTTGTTGTTTCGCTCAACTCGTTTTTCTGTGTCACTGTAAAAGGTAGGTGTTGCTCTCTCCCTCTCCCTCTCTCTGTCTTTCCCACTCTTTCTCTCTTGCTTAACTTGGATCGACGTCAGCGTCACGTGCTTAGTTTTTGCCATTGTTTTGGTTTCATTTTCGTTGTAGTTTTCATGTTTTATGCAGTTTCGATTTCTGTTTATGTCGCGCCCAGCGACAATTTAACGAGTGCTAACCTGAAAACCCACCCAGTTACGGCGAACAAATTTATGATATAATATATGCGACAGCGTGTAGAAGCAACAAAATTGTATATCAGCTTGCATCGGCGTGCGCTCAACTGAGTCGAGCTCTAGAAAATATTTCACTAATTGCTGCAAAATGGCAAAATTGAAGAAAAGAAGTAAATGGAACCAGCGAGCTGTGCTGCCAACTCTTGAGGCCCCCAACACGCAGGATCAATCAAGAAAAAAGCCAGAAATAGTAACAAAAAAATGCCAGAAATAGCTAGATGGGCTATTTTTCATATAACCAGGCGACAACCCGAATCAGTGTTGATATCAATTTAATATTGTTGGCGAATTCTTTTTTTTTGTAGCTTCTCATTACAATATTTCCCGCCATTTCATTCAATGCAAATCATTCCAATTTAAATTTTTATCAAATTATATAAATTCAAAATAGCCTATTCAGGCTGCCAGACGCCAGATTGGGTTTTGAAAACGCCAGATTCTGAGTTGATTCAGAATTTGTTATGCAAAGTATTTCAGAAGTAATTCAATCTCTCTAAGTATTACCTGACAATTGGAGATTGCACTCATATTAACAGCAAAGAGGGTCGGAGAACATTATTAAAAAATACATCAAAAATTCACTTTGGCAGGCTTTTTTTTAACATTCTCTATCTGTCTGAAAAGTATTGAGCTTTAGCCAATTAATTCTCCTTTGAACTTATAATGGCAAAATGGAAAATTAAAATAGATTTGTAATCGACAATTGGAGCCATTATTGTCCATCAATATTTAAGGACATTTGCAGTTCGTTTGATGCCATTGCCGACACTTGGCTTAACGTGCCACCCCCGCCTACTAATTATTCAATAAGCAAGAGTAAGGAGTGTTCTAATTATGGAACATTTGCCAGGTGTTGCATAGGTCAATGCAATTTCCATATCTAGCCTCATCAAATGTCAGTTGCCTTAATATTTTATTCACCTCACTAGAACTAAGGAAACAAGTAAGGAAACTTTAGTCGGAGGTGCCCGACTAGGAAATACCCTGAACCCCGCCTATCGGCGGCTTTAAATGCACTTCAAAGTTTATATATAATTATTTTAAATTAAATTAAAAAATTAAAAAAAAAAGATTTAGTAACTTGCATAAAAAAAGTTGACGTCAGCTTAGAGAGTCGAACCCGAGACTTTATGTCGGCGATCATCGCTTCTACCAACACAGCCGTTGCAATACATAAGAGTGAGATAGCGAATTCCTAAGTACAGTTATTGAGCTACTGAGCTGCTGCTACTGAGCTGCTGAACTTCTGCTTAAAATTCATCCCCAATTTGTCTTTGTTGTTGTTGTTATGAATTCTTCGAATTTTCTAGAGCTTCTGCTGCTGTTGCCACGCGCGTGTGTACGTAAACGTTTGGTAAACGTTTCGTTTAATAACATAATGCATTTCATCTATTCATATGTATGTACATACATATGTATATTATATTGACTTTATTTAAGTTATATCAATGTTACTCTTATTTTATATATATGTAAATATATACAGTATGTACATGTGTACATACATATGTATGTATATTGCAAGCAACGCATACATACACACGCACACGCATACGCTCTGCTAACTGCGCAGTTTACTCAGCGACTTCGCTGCGCCAATATGTGCGTGTTATGGGAAACTAAATGCTTAATAACTTTTTTTGTAGATCGAATTTCTTAATCAAACTTGCGCAGCGTAATTATATCATTCATATGCGTGTATGTGCAAAAGCACAAGTCTCTAGTATTTGAAATAAGTGTTTTGAAAATTTGGGCGAAGGGGGCGTGGCATCCAAAATTTAACAAAAATCAAAATTGTATAAAAGTCCCATTAAGCTAAATACAAGATTTGGAGTCTCTAACTATCAATATATAGAAGATATAATTTTAAAACTGAAAAATCGATTTCGTTTTTAATCGATAAAAAAAGAACGAGAAGAGTTATCGAATTTCTAATCCTGCGCGTGATATAAACGAATCTATAAAAAAAAGTTCAAGTCTCTAGCTATTATAGGTTCTGAGATCCACGCGTTCAAACATACGGACAGACGAACAGACGGACAGACGGACAGACAGACAGACGGATAGGGCTCAATCGACTCGGCTTGTCATCCTGATCAAGAATATATATACTTTATGGGGTCTGCCACGCCTCCTTCTGCCTGTTACATACATTTGGGCCGCAACAAAACCATTATACCCTGATTACCCATTTTTAATGGGTTCAGGGTATAAAAACATGCAGTAATTTTATATATGTAGAGAGCCTATGTACAATATATATAATATATACATACACATATATCGTAGATATATATATTCATAGATATACGAAATGGCTAGCGTTACGCACGAGCGGGCCTCGATTATAGCTCGGCTAGCTGCCACTTTTTGGCCCGTGGCCGTCGTTATCGTTATCGTTATTATTATTGTTTGCGGGCGATGCCCAAATTGCAAGCTATATTCATAAAAGTCGCTTCGATTTTATGGATACTTGTTTCTGTGCGAATCGCAGTACATTCAACTGGTTTTCTTTGGTATTTGGTACTAGATCGTTTGGTAATACCTCAAGTCAAGTTTTTTATTTTTTATTTTGCATCTACCAGAGGCATAAACAAATTTGGAGATGCGACATGTGAACCGGTTGAACTGCAGCTGAGATTATGTTAAATATATATATACCTTAACCAGTTGAGGCTACATAGAGTATATCTGACTCGAGGTGCTGGCGCCAAGCTATAAAAATTCTATTGTTGAAGTTTAAGTGAAGCGAGTATACGACTTGGACATGCCCTGTACACAACTGTAGCGTACAATAGATATAGTATATATATAGAGAATATAAGTAAGATGTAGTTAAATTAGATAGTACTTCAGTTGAATATGATATGCCATGACTATAATAGCAGGTGGAGTGCGGCACTATGGTATGATTTATTAAGTTATATAATTGAATGTAATAATATATACGATATGAAATTGAATGGGTGGTATTATTTTTATAGTTCAGTGCAATTTAGATTGGCGTGCTCTAGTATGGAAGTATAATGACAAATCTATAGTTAAATGTAGTTTCTTATCGAATGTCATGGTTGCATCGGTATGATATGAAATTGCTCAAGGACTAAGGGACTGTAAAAAATTCTATTATAAAATACTATGCAAAATAGAAAATTGAAGAAATTTATATTATTATTCAGAAAATTAATAAGTATTTATTTTTATCAAAATTTATGAATACTATGAAATCTGTGATCATACTCTATAACTTGTCGAGACGAGTTTGTTTCAAATTCTCACAAACTTCAAGAGCTGTTTACTAACAATAATGGACAATCGAAGCTACATTTAATGGGAATTATTATTGATTTCCGACCTAATGCAATTTTATTCTCCGATTATTCTGAGGTCAGATTTGGGAGTGTGGATGGGTGCTATAGGGGGATGCCGTACGCAGCTTGCAATATTCTCACATATACCTTATATGATAACTATTTAATTCTCCGATTGTTTTTTCAGCACCAAAGCATATAAATATAATTGAAGAGGCGGTCGTTTGGGGGAGGCGGATTTATAGCGACTGTTGCCATATGCGTTTAGAGCAAAATTCGCACGTAAGCCTTTCAGAAACTGACTTCAGACCTTAGCCGAACGTTGGCCGATTCGAATCAGTTGTGTTCAGCTTTCGGTTTTCAGTAGTGCGGCAACTGTGAACGCGTAGCATCGACATAAAAATACTTGGCCAAATTTAATTTTATAAAAATTTCACATATATATTAAAATCTAGTCAACAAGATGTTAATGCATCGCATGAAACTGTTAACAGTCTCAGCTGGTACCATGGTTTTTGGCATTATTTTCGGCTGGGTTATATTTCCACAGATCTTAAAATTTATGATATCGAAGGTGTGCGAGTGCGAGATTCATAAATTTATATGTTGACGACTTTATAATTTTCCATTCACAGCAAGTCACGCTTAAGCCGGGCACGGACATACGTGATCTGTGGTCGGCTACGCCGTTTCCCCTACATTTCTATATTTACATTTTCAATGTTACCAATCCTGATGAAGTTACAATGGGCGGCAAGCCACGCGTCCAAGAGATCGGGCCCTATGTCTTCGAGTGCGTTAAATATGTTTCACTTTCAGTGCTTGTCTGTTTTATAATGAGTCTTTATTTTGTGATCACAGCGAGTGGAAGGACAAATATGATTTGGTCGATGATGTCGTCGAGGATACGGTATCCTATAATATGCGCAACACCTTCATATTCAACGAGAAGGCCTCAAGTCCGCTGACTGGCGAGGAAATAATTACCATGCCACATCCATTGTTACAGGTATGATAGTATGGTTCATATTAAAAAAAAAAATTGAGGAAAAACTTGAAGTGAAAAACTATTTTAGAAAAATTTCCAGAACTTTAGAAAAATATTAGAAATATTGAAGTAAGTCTTTTTAAACATATTGTTTTTAAATTTAAATAATTGTTGAATAGTATTATTGTTCTATATATATACTTGAGAAAATACCGATATTTTAGTATATTGGAAAAGGAAGAAAATTTATTTATAAATTTATTATTGAGTAAAAAAAATTAGTTTTCTAAATTTTTAAAAATATTTTTGGATGTTATTCGACTACGATTTTTTTGAATAATAATAGTATTATTTCTAATCATAGTATTATTACCCTTTTTAACCCTCAAGTAGTACTAATTGAGAAAGGGAAAATAAGCTTGGGCATAGAACAGTTCAAAAATTTCATATACTAATGAGACGACAATAGAGCTATCCAAAGACCACTTAAAGAGAATACGTAATCTATTGTTAAGTTACAAAAGCCTTGTAAATTATGCAAATCACTTAACTCAATTTCCCAGCGGCTCGAAATTAACCTATCGTTGTAAAAAAATCAAATTAGACATCATTTTGCAAAAATAAAAACAAAAACAAGAAGAAATATACTAATCAACTGTTCCAGTGCGCGTCTATATGTCTTTATGACAACGTCTGAGCGACCGAGTCGCGTTTGCCTTTGTAAATTATAAATGAGTTGCAATTAGCTGGCGATTTATCAATGTAGCCATAGAAGTAGCGACTGCTCAGGCCTGTCTCCTACACTCGATTTCAATCGTATCCAATTTCGACAGCCCATTGGCATCACCGTGCTACGTGAACGAGCGGCGATGATGGAACTGATTGCGAAGGCGCTGACAATTGTTTTCCCCGATGCAAAGGCTTTTCTCAGCGCCAAATTTATGGATATATTTTTCCGTGGCATCGATGTCGACTGCTCATCGGAAGAGTTTGCTGCCAAGGCGCTGTGCACGGTCTTCTACACGGGCGATGTGAAGCAGGCCAAACAGGTCAACCAGACGCATTTTCTATTCTCATTTTTGGGGCAGGTAAGCAGCACAAGCGGAGGAATTACTCTATTCCAAACTGAACTATAATCTAGTCTAATCAAAACTAATTCAAATATTTATATATATGTATTTATATCGAATTTTGTCTTCTATGAAACGTACTCGAGTTTTCTCTAAGTGTATATTTCGTCTCTGCAATTTGTGTGTCTTTTCAGGCCAATCACACGGACGCTGGCCGTTTTACAGTCTGTCGCGGCGTCAAGAACAATAAAAAACTGGGCATGGTCGTCAAATTTGCTGATGAACCGGAAATGGACATCTGGCCGGGCGATGAGTGCAATCGTTTTATTGGCACCGACTCGACAGTGTTTGCCCCGGGCATGAAGCGCGAGCAGGGCCTGTGGGCCTTTACGCCGGACATTTGCCGCTCCCTGGGCGCTGTCTATCACCGCAAGACGTCGTATCACGGCATGCCCGCACTAAGATATACCCTGGATATGGGCGATGTTAGTCTAGATGAGAATCTGCATTGCTTCTGCGATGATCCCGAGGATTTGACGACCTGCCCGCCCAAAGGCACCATGAATTTGGCGCCTTGCGTGGGCGGTCCCCTAATGGCCTCCATGCCGCATTTCTACAATGGGGATCCCAAGCTAGTTCAAGATGTGGATGGGCTCAATCCCAACGAGAAGGAGCATGCAGTTTTCATAGACTTCGAGCTGGTATGTGAGATCGTCTCAACTGTGCCTGGAATATTATTAATGCCATTACCCTTTCCGTAGATGTCGGGCACACCTTTTCAGGCGGCTAAGCGATTGCAGTTTAATCTGGATGTGGAGCCCGTCGAGGGCATTGCCCAATTGAAACATCTGCGAAAGCTTATCATGCCCATGTTCTGGGTGGAAGAGGGCGTCCAGCTGAACAAAACCTACACCAACTTGGTTAAATATACTCTATTTCTGTGAGTATTCCGAAAGAGAGGTTTTTACCTCTCGTGGGCAATCGCATCTAACTGTTAACTCTCTGTGTACAGCGGTCTCAAGTTCAATTCCGGCCTGCGCTGGACCCTGATTACTCTGTCCTTAGTTGGTCTCATGTCGGCTGGCTATTTGTTCTATCAAAAATCGGATACTCTGGACATAACGCTGCCGCCCAAGATAATCAAGGATACCAACAAGGTGGCGAGCGAACCGGGACCCAAAAAGCACCAACAGCAGGCAACGGCGCCATCAGTTGTGCCCATATCCGGCGTTAATCTCTCCAATCCCAAAGTGGAGCAGAGGGCGCGCTTCTAACCGTAGTCATATCTGTCGTTATTGTATTCGTATTTCGTAGTTGAAAGCACCTGTAGTCCAATAAGCACGCGCTAATAAATGTGGCAAAGCCCAATCAGCTGTTCAGTTGAGCCGTCAAACTGGTTTGGGCCTAGATGGCTGCACTTGACAAACGTCTTCAATGATTGCCAACGATCGTCGATCGTCGATCGTCGATCGCTGATCACCGATCGCTGATCGCGAGATGAATGACAACACTTGTGCACTCTCATGACACCAATAATGTGCAACGATCGCAGTAACTGTACCCCTAACATCTAATGCCGAATTGATGATCATGCGAAGCGAAAAGATCTGATTAAAGAACTGATCCAGATACGAAACGTAAGCGAAATTCGATCTTCATGCTCTTCATACTGCAAACCTAAAGAGCAATCACATTTATTTATAGGAACTTGCATTGTATTTCTACTTATTGAGATGTGAAGTAAATTTGAGGAGCAACGATCCAAATTTATTAGAGAAGACTGAACAGCTTCCTTAAGATCTTTAGCTGTTAAATTCTCTTTTGAGTCTGCACTGATTTTGAGTTGAACAACATTTATTTATCAAAGCTATGTTAGGCTATCGAAATCATGTTCGAACCAAACCAGTTCCTCGGCTTGTGTCACTTCGGCACCGGGACAGTGCATGGAGTACGCTTCTTGGTTGTCAACTTCGTTATCGAATATGGTTATGTGTTTGGGTAACGTTGCATCACCCACAAACTGTTCCAGTTGTCCGCATAACGACTCGTTATCATCTATATAGTGGCTATTGAGCTGACCAAAGTCTTCCTTAAGGTAAATCTCACGTTGTTGGTCATGCCAAATATCCAGCACCTTGAGCTCAGGCAGCTGCTTCAACATCTGATCGGGCCAGCTCGAATCGTTGGCATAGGATATGCTCAAGCGCTTCAGCTGCTGTGCAGGCCACGGATTGGGTATGGCTGGCAGTTGATCGAGGCCCGTCAAATCCAGGTCCAAGAGATTGCTGGCATCGTGCAAAAAGTCCAAGCTCTGCAGTTGAGAATTGCTCAGCAGCAGCTGTTCGAGCTGCTCGGCTTGATCCAGTTGAAGGCTCTGCAGATTACAATTATCGGCCTGAAGCTCACGTATGTGACCAGCTAAATGCAGCCGCTTCAGTTGCGGATTGTCCGAGATTATGAGACGCTGCACAATAGGAAAAGCATTTGCTGCGATTCGCTTCAATTGATTGCCACGCGCTGAGAATTGCTGTAGCTGAAGCTGATCGGCACACAGCTCCTCGGGCAGCTCTGTCAGCTGATTGTTGTCCAGATTGAGTTGCAGAAGCTGCTGAAGATCTGTGAAAATACCAGCTGGCAGTTGCCGCAGTCGATTGCCTTGCAGCCAGAGCAGCTTGAGTTGGTGCAGGCCAGAAAACACTTTGGCTGGCAAATTATCCACGAGATTATCAGCTAAAATCAATTCCTCCAGCTCAGTGGCCAGTGCAAAATTTGCTGCATCAAGTTTGGATATTGAATTGCCAGCTAATTGCAATATCTTCAATTCGGAAGCGCTTTCGAAGCATTCGGCTGCCACATGTTGCACTTGGCAGCCTTGGACATCCAACTGCTCCAGTTTGCTTAGTGTGCGGAACACATTTAGAGGCAAATGGTTCAGATGGGAATTACGCAATACTAAAGTCGTCTGGTTTTCGAGTTCTTCGGAGATTTGTGTTGTGAAATATGCCACTTCCGACACGTCTGGATAGTCAAGCCCCTCACACAGATACCCATTACATTTGATGCTAGTCACCGACACTCGCTTGGGACTCGCCAAGCACCTGTTGAACAGCATCCACAACAGACATAGGTAAAGCAGTATTGACATCTCCACGCTAGACTTGGATTTCCGCAACTGAAATGTGTCAGTGCTGAGATCCGCCTTTTTAAAGGTTCACTACGAACGAGACCAGCGGCATTCTATCAAAGCCAAGCCAAGCCCAACCGTAGTCTGGCCAAAAACAGGTATGACAACAACTTAGAATCGAGCTTTTTTACTATTTAACTAATTTGGTTTCATTTAGAGTAAACAAATAAGCAACAAAAATACTATCGATAACAGACTGAGCTGAAAACTACATTTTTAATGTAGGAATACACTTTGAAGTATTTATTTAATATTTAATATTAACATTTTTAAATATTGTTGAGGCAGTAAATTATATAAAGTTTTACTATTGGCATAATTATAATGATTATAGATTATAGATATTAATTTTTAATGACAATTAGTAATGCAAAACAATAATCGATAAAAATCTAATTTTTAGTAAACAATTCAAAACCATTTCTAGAATTTTTTTTATTTCTAATTTTAGGAATACATTTTTTTATTATATCTATATCATTAAATGTGATATTAAATTTTATAAATATTTTTATTTATATATATAATATCAATTATATATATAACATATTTTACAAAAATATTCTATAAAGAAGAAATTGATTTTAATAATCAGGTAAACCTTTACACTTTAGTTTCAAGTTAAAAAACCCAATAGACAGTGATCAGAAGTAATTGATCTCGTCAACTGGACAACTAGTTGGCAGACACTATATACGATATATTTGTTTTGGTTTATAATCAGCTCGTTAAGAGAAACATAAAAACTGTATCCATATTTTGTTCGAGATAAATAAACTATTAGTATTTTTATGTTTTTCTTGTTTGTCAGTTGAGTTGAAAAGAAAACCCGACCGCCGGTTTGTGTTTGCGCTAATAAAAATATGAATATTCGCGACGTTATGTTCTGTACAATAATAATATTTGGGCACAGCTTGGCGATAAGCACGTTCTGAGCGAGCGCTCGATTCCAGAAACATGCATACACAATATGATATTGAGTTGTTCGGCTTCAGTTTATGACAACTGGCATATCAGCTGTTAGTTATAAATATAATACATATATAATTGTGTGCGGGGTGTGGCTATGTGGGCCAAGTTCAGCGATGAATATGGCAACTGTGTCGATAAGCCAGCCCTCTGATATGGGGATTATTTGAAGGAGTTACCCTGACGTAACGCAAATATTATGATTGCAACTGAAAGAGTTTTCTTTTCAACAATTAAAGCAATACTTTATTTGTATGCCAAAGAAACTGCAGTTTATTTAGTAGATAGGCTATCGGTAACAATATCTACTTGGCTTACTGAACATGATATCAATTGATATTTATAAATGACTCTATTTTCCATTTATTTTCTTTAAGTTAATAATAAAATATCAACTTCTTAAGTATATTTGCGTATATAATTCTATTGAATCAAATTTGTTATTTCAATATTTAAGGCATCAATTATTATCGATCTTATTTACGATTATTTGTATTAATTATAGTTTTTCTATTTGGATACTGCCCGTCGTTAATGTTTTGCTTATTGCTTATTGAACTACGTCAATATCCAAATTGGATTTTGTCACACATTTTCGCACATGATCGTAAACTTGGAGACGGGGCCAATAAAATAATGTGCCCATATTTGAAGGCGGCATAAAATGTCAGAAGCATTTATACTGTTTGACGAGTCGACTGATTGATTGTTTTTTTTTATTTATTTTTTTTTGTCAGCTGACTCTATAGTATATATAACATAATACACTCAATTGAATATATTTATATATATATATATATATATATATATATATATATATATATATATATATATATATATATATACGCATTTGTTTGCACAGCAAAACTATTAAAGAAAATTTGATTTAAATTAAACGCAACAAACAAAGTTTCACTCGAGCACAAAGTCCCGTCGAATGCTGAATGGGCTTGTCTGTGCCTTGTAGTCCGAGGGCTAATGCTGGATTGTTGTGCTGCTATGCAAAGTAATTGGCGGCAAATTGAATTGAAAAAAAAAACGACAAAAATAAAGAATTGTATCGCTAAACGAAGTCATGCCGTTCCAATTGACGGACAAGAGGGCAAAATGCTATATCTATATCTTATCTATATAAACAAGCAAATATATACATACGCATAAGTATGCGTATGTGTGTGTTTGTTTGTGTGTACAGCAAGAATTCCAAGCGGTAATTGACAATAAATAGATCGGCCGCTAATTACACTTTGACTAAAACAAACACTTGCCTTAGAAATACATATATATTATAGTATGCATATATTCCTATCATATATTTTTAATTTATTGGAAATATGCAAAAATTGCGTTATTTATTTAGCGACTTATCGCACTGGCCAAGAAACTGTTGCCAAAAGTTAATTGGATTGAAATTTGTTTGCATATAATTTAATTGCGCTTTGGTTTGCATTTGCCTAGTCTTTATTTTGCAGCCGTTGTTTATCTTTTGTTGAGCACTGTAAAAGGCAAATTGAGTGACTGGAAAGCAGGTCGAACATGTTTAGCAAAAGCCATTATAATGTATATTTATTTGCTTTTGGTTTTTACTTCTTGATTAGAAATTATAAAATATGACTATTAATTAGCCATATTAATTCTATAAAACATATATACGTAAATATATATATATATATATATATATATATTTGTATAAATTGGATTTTTCGTTATTTTGCTTAGATATTTATGGATAAATCTCACACCTGTAGGCCGCACAAAATAATGACCAATTATTATGGGGCATTTAGCGGCAAAAAGGGCAAGAGACGATTACATTTTGGCCAACTGTCGCTCATAACTTGTTGAACAGTTGCCAAACTATATACAAATGCACAAACAAACATATAAATAATATATACATATATATATATATATATATATATATATACAATATGAATAAACAGAAATCAACAGCAGAAAACAAGCCGTGAAATTGCTTGGCGTAAATTTGTTTATCAAGTCGTTGGCGAAATGCTCTATGAAATAAATCCCAGATGTTTTATAAAATTGAATTTTATTATACATTTAGTTCGTTTCATTATGCTCACAAATAATATTAAGGGCTGAGACCTTCAAACTATTTTAATTACTTGTGACATATTTGTTCAATATGTGAAATTCTCTAGTCTGAGTATATGTGTTTCGAATGGTTCCTTACTAAATCGTGCACGCTCTATTTATAAGAGTGGAAATATTTCATATTTAATTTTTAATAAAGCAATTTTCATAGTATTTGATTTAATTAGTAGCATTTATTAAAACAATTTTAGAACTCATAAATATAAGGAAGATTCGAAAGACCTCGACTAACTGAAATATACTAAAAATAAAATAAAATAAAAAATATATCAATTCGAATTCATTTGTAAGCCGAACCGGTTTGAATCCGGAACTCTCCATTATTTTCTTTTAAGTTGCTGCTAAAGACGTACAATTTATGGGAAAAACCCAGCTATTAGGCAAAACTTTTATCTAATCTTATTTAATGCATAAAAATGTTAACTGAAGATGAAATTTGAAGAATTTAACACATTTTGTAGATGAAAATTTGATACATATATATACATATAATATAATTCAGAAGATTTTCCCATGGACATAGTGCTACATGAACATGAAAAGGCCATTTTTTTTTATTATTATTTATCATTAAATATCAAGATTTTTATTATTATTTTTTAATATTTAAGCATTTACATGTACAATAAATTAATTGTATTTTTTATTTAATAGTAGCAGTGTTCTTCTGTTGCTGAAACAACTATAAATTGATCGAATTATAATTGATATATACATAAATCAAACCATTAAGCATATTATCAATTACATATGTAAGACAAACTCTAATCTTAATTTATATAATAGTAATTATCAATTCATCTACAGATAGAGCTTCTACTTGGGCTATCTATCAACCACTCTGCCACACCCCTCCCCTTGCATTCTTTCACTTTTAGTATTCACAATGTTTGAATCTGATCGTCCCGCTGTCTACTAAACTATATGTTATCAGTTAAAAAAAAAAAAACAAACAAAAAATCAACAAAAGTGATTTGTTTTTAGCAGAAAGCGCAAGGTAAACAGACTAGAGTACACAGCTGTATGTATATATGTATGTATGTATGTATGTATGTATATAGAACTGTGACTGATAAGCCACGAACGAACGTTGCGCATTATGAAAGGTGAGGCTATAATAAGTATGGTACACCGGTTCCCAGTGCTACTGGAACTAGTGCGAAACAGTTTTCTCGACTTTGCGATTTACATATGAAAAGCTCAAATATGCCTGACCAAGCGCTATGGAAGCCCAAAAGAGAAAGAAATAACGAATAACACAATTGTAAAGGAGGAGGGGGTACTATTCAGGAAAAGTCACAAACTGTGCAAATATTTCATTGGAATTATATAAATAGCTGCGTTATACCATTAAAAGGTATTTTGTGCCGGTGCGGATGTGCGACTTCAATTAGCCAGCGGCAGCAAAACATTATATATATATATATATATATATATATATATATATATATATATATATATATATATATTTGTATATATAATAAATATAACAACAAAATACAATTATTATACATATGTCAAAATGATGACAACGAGATTATATAGCTTCTAAATGTAATCACAATAATAGAGCTTTTCCAACAACAAAGTGTCTTTTTCGTTTTTAATGCCCTAAATGATATATGGCATACGAAATGTGCCATAAACTTTGTCACAATTATAATGAGCAAATGAGAATTCATTTAAATTAATTTTTTTTTTTTGCCAAAAATATATAAAATGGAAAAAGATGAGTCATAGACTTTACTCAAATAATGATAGGAAATGTGAAATAAAAACAAATATTTTTTTGGAAAATGAATGAAAGAAATATTAAATAGAAAGTGTGAATAAGATCAGTAATAAGATAGAGCTGATAAACTATATCTTATAATTCATTAGTTCTTTGATCCTTGGTCTTATTTATATTTTCTTGTTTCGTCTTCTTGATTCGTTGTTATCTATTTAATATTCTCTATTTGCTATCCTCTTCAATATTTACTTTTCTAGTTTTAACTTTCTTTATTTTCTGCTCTTGCCTATTCCACATATTTTTTTCTATTATATTTTCTATTCTATTCTAATCCTATTCTTTCTTCTATCGAGTGGAGGATCGCCTTCATACTTCATTACTTCTTACTCTCTATATTTAATTCTTTCAACTCTATTCTCTCACTTTCTTTATATGCTCTTTTGCATATCTAGTTAGTTAAAGTGAGCGATAAAAGTCAGCTGTTAAAAGGAAACGATAAAGTTTAGTTAATGAAAGTTAAGGCCATTTGCTGTCGATAAATGTTATCGAGTTATCGATTTATCTATCTTGTCAATATGTTTCTGTTTTTTCTTCCTTTTTCCTTTTTATAAAGAAATCAGAAGTTAAAGTAAAATACTAGCTACTTCTATGGTGTATCTTCAATGGGACACATATCAATATTGTCAGTAAGAGTATTAAAACAGCGAAGTGGACACTGCGAATACAATTTCTGTTTTGTGTAGTAATTTGTTCAAGTATAATAGATTTATATGTGTATAATATAACATATGCATATGTATGTACTTAATTCGTGTTTTTTTTTTATTTTGCAAAATCAAAACACCATGAATAGAACAAATGATTATATAGAACTGATGAGCATGCTTTAGCTGTACTACATTATTTGCCAGCACGTTAAGCTTTAGCTGCTGTTGGTTATTGATGATGATCGCATTTTCAGTAGCCAGTGAAACGCGTTGCTTGAAGCACGCATACGCCATGAGTGCCCGCCTACGAATTGCATCGCATTTTCTCACCTTGACGCTGTTGCTCGCACTGGCCACTGTTCAAGCCAGAACCGAAGATGAAGAAGGGCAACCAGTGGACTTGGCTGAAGACACAGCTGAGCAGACGGAGGAATACACAACAGAGACCACCACTGAAGCCTCAATGGAACGCATTAGGAAGATGCGTTTGGTGAACGTCATGAGCATTAAGCAGAATTGCGAATTTGACCAGAGAAGAGCACAATGTAAAGGATTCAATTTTGATAATTCAGAAGAATTGGCATTCTTCGATCTGCTCACTGACGTGCGCATAGACGGCGACACTTATGAGCTGGGATCGAAACCTTCTGTGGTCACACTCATCATTCAAAACTCCACATTTGTGAACTTTCCGCTGCATTTGTTCTATGAGCTGCCGCAGCTATTCGAGCTGGATATGCGCAATTGTCGCATTCAACACGTTAGCTGGGAGTGCTTTATGGCTGCGGACAATCTGAAGATACTGCTGATCTCTGACAATGAGATCACTGAGCTGCACGAGAGCGTTTTCAACTATGCCAGCCAACTGCAATTTCTATTTTTGGCCAAAAACCAGCTGAGCCGCCTGCATCCGGATGCGTTCAAGGGTCTGCGTCAGTTGATTCAGCTCGATCTGAGCGACAATCAGCTAGAGGAACTGCCGGAAGGTCTGTTCGCCGATCTATCAATGCTCCGACACCTAACGATCTCTGATAATCGTTTGCGCTTTATCAGCAGTGAGCTGCTGGCAAAAAACGGACGCCTTCAGACAGTCATTTTACAGGGGAATCAGTTACGCCAGCTAGGCGAATACGCGTTCAGCTCAGTGCCCCAGCTGGTCGTGCTGGACGTATCGCACAATGAGCCGCTGGAGGTGCTCGTGCTTAACCTTAACTCGGGCTTCTTGTTCGCTTGCAATTGTTCGCTTCATCGTGTGAATATTTTCGGGTCCGTCACGAATGTCGATTTGGGCGATAATCGCGTGGAGGAGCTGTACTTCTCGGCCCCGGAGGTACTGGAGGATCTGGTGCTACGCAACAATTCGCTTGTGCAGCTGGCAACGCTCTCGCGAGTGCCGCGACTGCGACGCTTGAATGTGGCGAATAATCCGAAACTACGCGAACTGCCCGGCGAGTGGGAGACTCCTCAATTGGAAAGATTGGACTTGAGCAATACGGGTCTGGAGCAGTTGCCACACGCTGTATTACGTGGCATGCCGCAATTGCGGAAACTCAATGTGTCGGCAAATAATATCAGCGACATTGATCCAAAGGTAAGCATACACATCGATATATATATATATATATATATATATATATATATATATATATTTTTTTTTTTTTTAATTCTAATTAATATTTAATATAGTTTTATGATCTATAATTCGATATATCGATACATCGGTATTCAATATTCACTAATAAGAAAGAATTCTCTGAGTGAATTCAATTCACTAAATAGAAATGTAAGAAGTTTCTAAAAATATTGGCATACTTAAGAGCTTAAAGTATTAAATTTCACTAAATCGATATTCTGTATTCACGAATAACAACGATCAACAAATATAATTCACAGGATTTTCAGCAGTTGTCGCAGCTAACACACTTCTTCATACACGCAAACAACTGGAACTGCTACAATCTCAAGTTGGTAATGGATATGCTCATACTGGAGCATGGTATTACCTATGTTCCGGACAGTGTGGATGCTGAGTTTCCGGGTAGCTATATTAATGGCATTGCTTGCATGTATCGCCTGCCCGAGCGAGAGCAGCTACAAGTGGACTCCAACTCGGATTCTCTATCATCAGCCTCGTCCTCTTCGGCTAGCATGGAGTACCGAGAGCCCAGCGAACTGGAGGAATTGCGTAAGGAATTTAAATCTGTGGTTCAACACATGGAGAGTAAGTTCGATAGCGTCTATGCACAATTAAACCAACTCAATGCCAAAATGAGGAGCTTGGAGCAGATAAACAGTACTCTGTGGAGCCAGATGACAATTACTGTCTGAATGTCGAATTAAATTTGATCAATTTTATAAGTATCTAAATTTGTATTTTTTATTTGAAATATGTAATTCAGAATTTCACTTCCAAATTGTATTTCGCTGATTTGTGTTAATATTTAAATAAAGTTATAATTTTAAAAGAAGTTCGTACTTAAATGTACACGAAGTGATGGCAGTATTATAAGAAGTAGTTGATATGGCAACGCTTGGTTACATTTTATGGCAGGCACTGCTGTAAGATAACAAATGCCAAATATTTGTATCTGGCAGCGCCACACATTTGCGACTGGCAATGCTGAGAGCTAGTCATTATAAGATCTTGTGACTTGACCATGGAAAATTTCACTTTTTGCGCTCTGGCAACGCCATAAATCACAGCTGTTGGTCGTGCTGAG
The DNA here is from genome assembly GCA_035045555.1 of Drosophila fulvimacula. Classification (NCBI taxonomy): domain Eukaryota; kingdom Metazoa; phylum Arthropoda; class Insecta; order Diptera; family Drosophilidae; genus Drosophila; species Drosophila fulvimacula. Next base: position 3,149,280 of record JAWNOX010000009.1, read on the forward strand.
CACAGCGCATGGTTGTCGAACTTCAAGACCCACATTCAGTCACCTTGTGACGCAATTGAGCAAACAAAAAATAAAAATAATATAAACAATAAGAATATTTCATGCCGTTACACACATTCTGTGGCTTGATGGCAGTTTACACACATTTTGCACAAGCTTAACGAAATATTTACACCCGAAAAAATATTGATTTACGAGCCAAGCAAGCAGAAGTGTTCTCAAAGAGGTTCATTCAACTTAAGGAGACGAAAATAAACCAGTTAACATATTAAGACAGTAAATGAATATTTAGAGGGCCTTGCTGGGTCGTGAATAATTAAGTGATTGCTGTAGTCAAAATAGCGAAGCGAGCGAAAGATCAACAAAGTCTTATTAAGGTTCAATAAATTATTGAAAAATATATTTAATATTGTTAAATATGCTCTATTCGTGCTAGAACTGTTGGCTGCTGTTCTTTTTTTTTTGTGTTTTTAATTTTCCATTTTATGGTCTACTAATTGTATAGATAAACAAAATTCAAAACGCAGAACAAGGTGGAAAAATAATATTGAGGGAATTTACTGCAAGATCGACAAATCTGACTGATCAGATAGGCAGTAATGTTTTTTTTTTAAACCATGTGACTGAATGTACGACCTACACACACACACACACATATATATATATATATATATTCATTTGTTTATAATGGCTTTTTCATTTAACGGTAATTGGCACACACACAAAAAGCAGAACTCGTGCCTGTTAAATATAAACATTTTGTATTAGCCTCAGACATTTAAAAACAAAATTGTTTTTCGAGTTTCGCTATTATTGATGGAGTAAAACAACTAAAAAATATATTATTTTCTTTTATCCATATATAAAAAGAAACACAAATTTTGTGGTTTTTGAAATTGATAAAAAAATATTAATAAATATATATATATAATAAAAATAATACAACTAAATAAATAAATTAAGTATATATCCAGTACATTGAAATACGTATATAAATAAACAGTTATTTCGTTCTCAAAATTAGCTCAAATTTCATCGATCTGTTGTAAGATTCATAAGCCATAAAATATGGCATAAATAAAATTGAAGTAAGATCACGTTCTCATATCAACACAACACAAGAAAGTAAGGCATAAATATAAATCAAAAATATTTTAAATTGAAAAATCATCAAAATATCAGAATATCAGAAGAAAAAAACCAACCTGCCTTTAATCACAAACTGGAAATTTCGTATTTGTTGCTGCTTTCGAAGTCACAATTACTTTTCTCATATAAAACAAAACTTAATTGAATTGTGTAGCTCGTTTGGCACTTTTCTTATTAAACACACACACACACTCACACACACGTACATATATACAGAGATACACTTGGTAAAATATGGGGGTTGCTTGATATTTGTAAACAATTTGTGCTGTAATTAAAACACGAAAATTTGTTGTTTAGCTTTTTGTAGTGGCACAATATAAAGATTAAATTTGAATTATTATGCTGTTTTGCTTCTTTTTTTATTTCTTTTTTTTTTGCAACACACTTGAGGCGTTGTCGCCCGATTAGATTAATTTATAACAAACAACATTTTACTAATGTGACTTGTTTGTTGTTGTTTTGTAATTATCAGCCATTTTGAGCGACAAGCAAATAAATCACATACGCACCGCACACACATACACATACACAAACGCACACAAACACAGACCAATTTTATGCAGCAGCGCACACTTCCACTTTGGACTTTCCAATTGGAGCACGCACCAGAAACTGATCAGCAGAGCGGGCAACTCAGTGCACACAGCGAGCATGAGTGTAACAGACAGAGAGAGAGAGAGAGGGAGAGGGAGAGGGAGAGGACAGAGTCACAGTAAATTTTATACTGCAATTGTATTACAACAGAGGCTCGCTGCTATGGGAAATTTCCATTGGCTGTAGTTGTTGCTGTTGTTGTTCTGTGCGTTTTTAACAGCTGATCAGCGCACACACAGTTTGGCAGCTGGAGCCGCTTATTGATTTTGTTTCGCTTGTATTTGCTTGTTATATATTTTTTGTGTTTAATTTGCAAAGCGTTTTGCGCATTACCCTAAAGCAAGCAAATCAGCTCCAAGTGCTTCTGCTGGTCGTTATTATTGCTTTTGGTTTTGTAACAAATTTGTTTGCGATGTCGACGTCGACGTCAGTGCAGTCATAATGAAAGGCTTATCACAGAATATTCAAGGGACTTGGGAGAACAACAAAAGCCATTTCATTTTGTTGCATTAGACAAATATTTTCTTTGATTTAATTTTCTGCTAAAAAGGCGCAACAGGTAAACACACACAGGCACACAAACACATACAAACACACATGCATCACACTGATAGGCAGCGTTGGCGCGCGCGCGTTGCCTGACTGCCGCCTTCGATGTGGCCAACCACGAAATGAATTAAAATTTACGCACAATTTGCACTACATTTAACTTGTTGCTGCTGTTAATTGTACGGCACAGTTGGAAACGTTGGGGTGGGGAGTGATGCCAATACAAAATAAACGTGACGGTTTGTGAATAAATACGGAACAAACGAATATCAACTTAACACGACAAAAATATATTGGTACTAAATTGTTATTGTGTAGAGTGTGACCGCCTCTGGCGACTGCAAAAATAGCGTCCCATGGGATACTAAAAAATACCAATAGTAATATTGTACATGAACGCTGATCGCACATTTTAAGCATGATAAACTTATTTCAATACTAAACCTAAATAACAATTTATGCAAAATTGTTCTATTTTACGCTGTTAATTATTATAAAATGCGTATATTAAAAATGCAACATAAAATAATATCATATTATCAAACACTGATAGGCCACTGTGCTGAGCTTGAACGTGTGCTGTCCCCAACAAAAAAAGGTTTTGCGGTCTGGCAGCACACAAGGCTGCCAGGGATGCCGAACCACACATAGCAGCCAGCTTTCATGCGTGGTAACATGAATGGCGCTAAATTCAAATTTTACTTGATTTGCTGCTTGCATTACAACTTTGTTTACAACAAACTTTATGTGTTTTGTTTATGCCAGCAATAAAAAATAAATTGTAACGCAGTAGAGAGCTAACACAGCTAGCAGGTCTTCATTTACGCTTTCACACGCCATTTGGTGGCGCATGCAAGAGAAAACTCCGTGGAAAAGTTTCGCTCGCTCCAGCGAAATCAATAAAAATGGCGCATTGCATTGCGAAAGGCTGACGACATTGGCGGCAAGCCACCACCAAACTAACCCCCAGACCGATAATTAGAAGCCCAGTGGGTCGGGCATGACGGCATGACGGCATGACGGCCTCAGATGTTAAGATAATAATTGAGCCGATGCTCGACTCGACACGACTCGTCTCGGCTCACCTGCTCAATGTCAAAGTCCCACTCTGGCGAGGGCGAGCGCCGTTCAGCGGGCCCGCCCGGGGGCGGGGTGCTCACGGCCGGGGAGCCCGCCTGCGGCTCCTCCGGTATGACGGCGAATCTGCCGCGCTGCAAAATCGGTGAAATGGCGCCATAATTAGCTGCAAAAAACAAAAAAAAAACAATAACAATGTCAGCTTTTGTTTAGTCCATCTAATTAGGGGGAATATGGGCTGTTTGTTCACTTACATGTGGGCATGAGACGAAAGCGGCCGAGCGTTGTCTCTGGTGGTCCGGCCGGCTGCGACGACGTGACGCGAAATCGTCCCCGACGGGCGGCGGTCACCTCCTCGTAGCCCCCGCCGCCACCTGCAGCGGCTCCTCCTGCGCTGCTTTGCATGTTGCTATAGAAAGCTCACTGCTATACCACTGCTGCAATAGACACAAGCGAAAAAGAGAAAGAAAGAGCATTAACTCAAGTTGACTAAGCGAGCGAAAATCGATAGGTCAACTGAAGTTGACCAATGGAATGGGAGCAAGGGCGGAGGTGGGGAAGCACGTGCTACCCGCCGCTGAGTATGCAGCAGCTCGACAAAAGCGCCAGCGTTGCCATCTTCTGCCAAAAATCTGTAATTGCACTTGCAGAACAAAGGAAAACGGTTTGTGTCATTCAACTGTTTCCCGTAGGGCGAGACACAAAAGAAACATATGAATGCTAGAGCGAGACGGAGAATGCACTGTCTTGCCGCCGGCAGACAATGCGGCGTATGTGTGATGTGAATGTAAATATGAATATGCACTTCATATAGGCTTATACATGCATATGCCTATACATGTGTGTGCATGCTTGTATATATTACTGTTTATTTATGTATTTAATTTATCTGTGTTTCTAGAAGGCAAAATCAAATTTTTTAAATAGTTTTTATTTTTAAATTGTAAGTGAATCCTATATGTATGAAATGCGTTTATATTTTTAGTGATATTTAATTTGTATTTTAAAAAAATCTTTCAAATTATCGATTATTATCGATAAAAATAAAATGAGATGAGGAAAGACTAATTTAAAGATTAAATTTGATATTGAACAATTTCAGAAATTTGGCGTCAATTATTATTATGAAAATATTCATTATTTATTATAAATGATTGTATTAATGAATATATATGGGGGATTATGTATGATTTGCAGTTATTTGTTATGGATTACGATTATATTGCTTACGAAAGACTATAAATTGCTATGTATGTACTTTGATTTTAATATATTAAAATATTCTGAACAGAAATCAATTTAAAACGATTAATTAAACAAATGAAGGAAATTAAAAAATCAATGGGTTCAACAGCCTGGAATAAAATAAAGTAAGGCATACGAAATAAATATTTAAATACGAATACGAAATAACAGCATATATAATATTACAATAAAAATAAAAAAACAACAACATAATAGAAGATAAATAAATGCATATACAAAATAAATACAAAAAAAACCTAATAAAAGATAAATGTTTATTTGTGAAACAGATCACAATTAATATTCATCAATATACATGGTGCAGACGTTGACTAGGTTCGTTCCTCTACTTTAGCTGTCAGTTCATCAATTTTATTTTTAATGCTCGCTATGTATTCGACTAGCACATACCCTAAATCTTAAGGTAAGAACACTGTAATACTAGTAATTTATTTTGGAGATGCGTACCCAAAATATTCGATATATAAAGTTAAGAATATAAATGAAGTTCGGCTACATTTTGAACCGATTTCAATAGTAGAACAGTAGTTAGTACATGTGCATATACTTTATAGAGTCGAACATGCCTCCTTCCTGTCTGTCATATATGTGCCATATACATGTCATATCCTAAATACTCCGAATTTCAATTGACTCGGAAGCAAAGACATTTCTAACTTGTCGCTCATTTTATAAATTTTCATGTGAATTGTTAATCGGCTGGGGAAAAAGCACGTAATGAGTCATAAACTAAATCGAGCGTCATAAAAAATAGACAACGCAAAAAATAAAGAGCAAAGGAAATATATGTACGTACATATGTATGTGTATGAGGTATGTGCTCGATTCGTGAACAAAATTCAAGATGTGAAGCAGTGGAAATATATTGTCTTAATTCAAATAAAACTTGTTTAATTAAAATGTTCGCAAGATTTCAATTGCTCGGCATAGTTTAAAGAATAGAGAAAGAAAGAAAGAGCAAGAGATAGATAGAGAGCGAGAGAGGGAGAGAAAATACCCCAACAGCTATTTGAAGTTAATTTCGAGTTTTGTTCTAAATTAAAATTTGGAGATATAAAAAAATATTTGTTTGATAAAATAAAAACTCTATATTTTATATAAAAACTAATTTGTTTAATGAAGTAAAATAATTTATTTATTACTACTAAAAATAAATAAAATTTGCATTTTTTACGTTTTTTATAAACAATCGTTTTCTGATGCTTTTAATTACCTAATAAAATAATAATAATAATATTTACCTAATAATAAACAAGGCTTTTTATACTTTATCAACTCTTTCAAATATTTGTTTATATATATTTTATATTTACTAATTTATAATTTATTATTTTATTATTCATTAAATTATGTTTATTATTATTATTGAATGAATGAATTAATAATAATTAATATTTCTATTTTTTACTATTCCTTATTATGGCAAACAACATTTGATTTTATTTAATTAAATATATATTTCTTGAACATGTTTTGTCTTGCTTTACTTTCGACACTTTTCGCTACAATTGCGCGCTTTTGCGTTTTGGTTGCTCTTTCTCTTGCTCTTGCTGTTTTTGTTGTTCACTTTCGAGACGAATCCGAATCCGAATTCGTTTCATTTTCAATTCGAAACGTTTGCATAACACGCACAACCAAACACAAATGAATTGAACGCGACTGACTATATAGGATTGCCCATATACCATATATATTAGAGTGCTTCAATTTATTTTCATTTTTACAGTTATTTTGTAATATTTTATTGATTTTTGAACTAGCGAAATGTATCGAATATAGCAGAAGCTCGGTTAATGTTTGCGGCGGCTGCAGGCGAATTGCACTTTTGATTTCGCGTTTTCTTTTATGCAACTGAGCAGCAGCCCAGCAAAAATACACAGGCAAAAAAAAAAACACACACACTTAAATTGGCATGGCCAAAAACAAACGGCAGTAACAACAACAACAACAACAACAACAACAATAAAAGCCGAAAATGCGGCCAAAAAGAATGCAGCACCAAAATAAACCGAAGCCCAAGCGAAACGAAACGAGTCGCAAGCAAACTGCAGTCGACAGCCCGCAACTTCGAGCACTAATTGGCAGACAGAGAGTAAGAGCGGAAGAGAGAGAGAGAGAGCGAGAGAGAGAGAGAGAGAGTGTGCCAGCGTAACTAGAGTGTGAGTGTGTGTGCTGGCAAACGCGTGCCACAGTTGGGGTTCATTTACTTGTGGAAATGAAAATAAAACGGCGAAGACAATGCAAATGCAGAAGAGCGAGAGCAGGAGACGGACGTGGATGGAAAGCAGGGAGTAAGAGAGCAAGAGCGCATCTGAAAATTTAATTCATAAAAGCGCAGCCAACAAAAGCAAAACGACACAAATAACTGCAGCTGTAACGAAGAGAGAGAGAGAGAGAGAGCGAGCGAGAGAGGGCCGCTGCTCTTGCAATGGGAGAGCAGGTGAAAATATTAAGAGCATGCGAAATATCTGCACTGTTGACGTTTCGCTTTCTGAAAGAGTCTTTCAGTTGCCGTTGAGATAACTTGCCTGAATAGGCAAAACATGCGAGGCGAACAACAGCTGTTCCAGTTGACGTATACGCAATATTCTTTAAAACACGTGAGCATAATTTGATTATGATGATGAAATGCATAAAACATAATGATGAAATATGGAAATTTTATTAAAAAGAAAAAAAACTATAAATTGTCAATATTCTAATAAGAGTTTCATATTAATTTAAAAAAAATTAAATCATGTGATTTTATTTTATTTAAATTTCATATTGCATACTTTTGACTGCATGCAATTAAAATTAGCATAAATAAATTTTAAAAATATTCTGCAAATTATCGTGATCAATACTGCTCAGAGTTAAAATGTTTTAAAAATGAATTAATAAATTTTAAGAAAGAGAAAACTGCGAGCTCTGAAGAAAGGATATATATATTCATATATATATATATATACATGTATGTATGTATACATGGATACAAGAGCTTCATTCGCACAGTGGCAATCCATCAACAACTCGAAACATTTCAATATTTTAAGCAATTTTTCATTTGAGCAACGAAAATCTTTGCGAGCACAGAAACAATTTATTCAGTTTAGTCTTTGGGCTAGCATCCAAGCATGTGACCCGGCCGGTGATGACATCATTGGTGTGGGCGGGCGAGTGGAAATGAGGCGAAATGTAAGAGGCGTACATGATGATGCACAGGCACAGTGAAAGAGAAATGCATAGATCTAGCTGAAAAGCCAGACATTTGGGCATGCACAGGGAAACAAAAGTTTTTCTGATACCGAATCGTGTTTATAAATAGTTGGAAATCCACTCGACATCAATTTTCTCTTGAAATTCTCTTTGAATATGCGAAATGCGAAATGCGTTTATTGGCCTCGCTTGGCAATGAATTGAGCACGTGCACAGGTGAAATGAGTCTCTTTTTAGTGGGAATGCCCCTAATATCATCCCGTGTTAGGATGTAAACAGAACTAACTTGTTGAATGCGTCGCAAAATTAAGTTGATATTTAGAAACAAAGGCTCTCGAAGGTACCTTTCTCTCTCTCTCTCTCTCTCTCGCTCTCTCTCTCCTTTCTAGAAACACCTGTATCCCAAGATGAAAAATCTATTGACATTTTTACTATGCTTTAGAGATCTGCGAGCTTATTGTTTACCACATATTTTACTAAAATTTAATAGAAATATGCTTTAAAGGTTATTAATTTGAGAGTCGTATTAAGAGATTATCTGTGTCAATATAATGATTTGTCTGGACAGACGGTTAAAGCAAATCGAACGATTACCATTGCTAATTATTGTTATTTTGTTTTGTTGTTTTAACAACTTTTTTTCACATTTGTTTTCTGTTTTCGTTAATTTATTTGTTCATAATTATCAGCGTGAAAAACCATTTAATACAAATACTCAAACAATCGTGTGTGTGTGCGAGTGTCTGCAGAGTGCGAGACTTTGTTTTGCTTTGGATTCTTTATACGTATGTGTATATTATATATAATATATATTCTATTGACGCGCGATAAGAAGGCCCGCAACAAAGCGCTGTGATGGCTTATTTTTATTTTTGCTATCTGTGTGAGCTGTGTGAGCGCGACGTCTGTGCATAAATCAGTTTTATAATCGCACTTATACATATAAAAGTATATATTATGTATGTATTCTAAATAGCTGATGGTCATTCAAATTAAATATTTTTACATAATGCAATGCGGGCCAGAAGGAAATTTCGGCTGTTTGCGAGAAATGGCTAGAAAAAGTTTACGTCACGCATAACCGAAAGCAACAAAAGCAACAACGATAGAAGCCGGCAAATTTTAACGGTAACAACCACCATTTTGGCATGGTGAGAGAGAGTGAGAGCGAGCACACAAATGTCACTCACGTGTGCGTTAGCCTGTCGGCGTGTGTGTGTGTGTGTATGTGTGTGTTTGTGGGTGACTCTGCGACAGTGTTGCGAGAGGGTGTTTGTCAAATACGCTGGCAGCATGTGCTTTTCTCGTAGATCCTGTTAGCCAAATACTAAAAACTTGTCACTAACCAAATAAATATATTTAAAAATTGATGCGCTGCTTATCGCCTGCTGCCAATCACTTTCATTTCACTTTGTTGCTAAAATTAGTTTCACACATGCATACTCTTACACACATTCATAAATATACACAGTATCGCGGCGACCCTTGTCGCACATACATACATGAAAACAGCTGGCTGCAACAACAATAGCAACGACTCACCTAATAGGAAAATATTATATTTGTTTCACACACAGTTTGTGAAAATTCAAATGCAGTCTTTCAATTTTAATCACTTTTAAAAACTTTTTTAGCACATTTGACACACATTTTTGCATGAATATATAACACTGGTCTTCATTTGCGATTGCTTTGTTTTCTGAGTAAAAATTGCTCCTAAATCCTTTTTACTGCAAAACTCACGCGCGATTTTGCCTTAAGAGGAACGTAAATCACAGTAGAGCAATAATTTTAATTTACACACTTTGTTATTATTTATTTGATTCAAGCCGCGAGCATTGACCGTAAACGAGCATAGCTAACGAACATAAACACTTAAAAATCGGACATCAGCAACGAACGTCATTTGGTCGAAACCGCCTCGATTACTAGTGGAGGTAAATCGATAATAAAGCAACGATGTATGATTGCCAATCGCACTCAATTGTGCAGCCAAAGTGGCAACGCCTGAAAACTGTTCAACAATTCAAACGAAAGCAATTAAACGTATAAAGTTATATAAAAACTATATTGTATTTTAATTAAAATGGATTTAATTTAAATTGATTTGGAATGAATTGCCTTTTTAGTAACTTAATACAACAAATTTTACTTTTGTACGCCTTTCAGCACATGCTAATTTATAACTACACGCGATTTGTATCATGGACAAAATTAAAGCTATTTTTTGTTTGTTTTAAATAATAATAAATTCTACGAAGTCAATTTATGTACCTCCTCCTTCAGCTTGCCATCGCCGGGCGGTGATTTCTTGTTTGCAGCCGAATTCTGCTTCTTTCCATACAACATATCAATAAACAGAGCAGCGAACACCAAGAGCGCTCCGAACCATTGACGAGCGATCAAAACGTTGCCAAACAGCAAAACGGAGCAGAGGACGGTAAAGAATTTGCGTGTTGTTGTGACCACCGAACAGGCCAGCGGCCCAAAGCTGGCAACCATCAAAAAAATAAATAACTGGCCTAAAGCACCGCACAACGAAATCATGAACAGGTGCATGCAGACCTCCGAGTGACGCAGAGCAAATTGTACGAACTCCATGCCCTCACCTGTTAAAGGATTAGAAATGAATGATCAATGAATGTATTAAAGGCAGCAGGGGCTTACCTGTTACAAACATGGCCACGCCGAGCATGAGTGTGCTCCAGAAATTCATGGACAACATCATTTGCTGTCCCGACGGCGCACTAGCAGCGCGCATTCGCTCCTGAATTGCTCCTGTCAGCCCGTCCATGGATAAACTGAGAAAGAGCAGCAGTTCACCCAAGCCTGTCGTCTCCGTGGGCAAGTTGGAGATCTTGCTCTCCTTGTACATGAACAATATGACGCCCAGCACGATGGTCAGCACACAGGCATATCTCGTCCAGCTGTACGACTTACGTCCAATCAGCACGCCCAGAATCATAACTGGGATCGGCTTTGCGGATTTGCCCACCACGGCCGTGGGGTATGGCACCCAGCGTAGGGCCATGTTCGTGGAGACCATGGCCAGCAGATAGGTGAGCGAACAGGCCGCATAGTAGCCAGTGTGCGTGGTGTCCTCTTTCTGAGGCCTCACAGTAAGCATGCCTGAAGGGAAAAAGTGAGTCTTTCGTGGACACTTGCTCCAATCGACGCGCCTTACCTTTGGCAAACAGGTAGTTGCAGAAGCATTGCACCCAGACTAGGGCCAGTGTATATGTGAACCGTTCACCCGTTTTGCCATCTGGTTGCACCTGATCACCGTACCGGCCCCGCGTTAGCTTCTCTTGAACAATTCCGTACAGAAAGTATGTGAAAAAGATGCCTAAGGCGTAAATGGCGAAACGACTGTGTTCTGGTATATTCATCGCAACGGCACGACTTGTTTACAGTTCTGTGTATTTAAACTTTGTACTTAAAATTAATATATAAAAAATAATTTATGAAACACTTCGCATTGTGTCTAAAATTGTAAATCACTGATTTGGTACAAATATTTCTAATACGTGGAGTTTAGAGATGGTTCAACATAGTGACAAATGTCAAAATGTTATCGATAAAAAAGCGAGGACTACTATAACCGAGTTTACCGATATATCGTTAACTGAGCGGGAATTTTTGAAAGAAAATAAATCAACCCACTTAATTACAATTACATGTTTAACGTAGTTGACATTTCAAAAGCAATCAGTAGAAATCGAATTTCGTTTATTTGGTTTAAAAATATGCGTGTAAAATATATTAAACTATATAACGTTGCTCTTCTGTTTGTAATGCACTTAAATTGTTCCATAAATCCATACAAATACTTCAACATTTTGAATAGTTTCTTATGCTTAGAAATAAAAAATATGCATGCATATATATGTACATACACGAATATATGCAGTAGTGGTAATGTTTCAGAATTAAACAACAAATAAGCATTAATTAAAATAAGCAACAGTTTGTAGTAAATTGGTGAAACGACTAGAGCTTAAAAGATAAGGAAATCTAAGAACAAACAAGCAGAAAATGTATAAATTAATTTGAGGAGGCTGCACAAATAATGCTTCATTTGTGGACTATGATATTGAGAGCTGCATAGGCGGCAGCCAGGTATAAAATAGTATATAGGCTGCGCTCGAGACGACATTCGACGTGTCCAGAGGCGAAACAACCTGATCATCGAACTTATACCAGCGTCCATAGTTGGCACTCTTACAGAATGCTGTGTAATGTCCACCCTCCATGGTGCCGTAGTGATTGGACACGGCATATAATTGGTATGTTTTGGGCGTTACAGCACGTGATTCGGCACGTGCTATATACGGTTTCATTTCAAGATTATCCAGCGGAAATTGTAAATAGTTTTGCTTCTTAATATACGCGCCCGTGTTGGTGGGGTCCGCGTAGAAACTGTAAGGGATACAAATAGTGCATTTAATTGAAAGAAACGTTTTATGGACTATAGATTTGGTGCCCACCGCTTCAAATGCACAACCAGAACTGGCGGCAACTTGGAAATGTCCAATTTCTTGATCGCATCCCGTTTCGTCTTGCAGTTGGGACAATTCCAGCCGTGAATCTTCTCGCCGCTGAAGTACATGTCCATGCATTGATTCAGATAACATAAGTTTGCATTTGCCGGCAGCTCCATGCTGAGATTCGAAAAACACTCGTACGTGGCCGACTCCTTGGTGCAGGTCACACACTTCACGGTGCTTTTGATCTGGCCGTAAAATAAATGCAGTATTAGGCTCTCCTGCGATTTGGTAAACTCCAGCCACGCTTTCTCTGAGGCACTGATAACATCACGCTGTCGCGGTACACGCAACGTTTGCAAATCTGAATGCAGCCAGTCCATGAGTATGGTTAAAAATTCATGCGAATCCTGTTGATCGACGCCGCGAAAGATCTTCTGATACTGTCCCACAACGTACTGCAAATACACGAATATTTCAATTATTGCAACAAATCCAGATAATTTTCATTCTCTGGCTTACCCGCAAATCGCGACTGGCGACGCATTTGTATTGTCCATTCCACAGCTCTTTCAAGAGCGCGGCCACCTCTTCGATGACCTGTCCGTTGGTTTTGTTACGTCGACATATATAGTTCTTGTATTTGTCCGATATGCAGAACTCCATTAGCTGCGGCGTATTGCTCAGGCACTGTAGTATGCTATTCATATAGCAAGTGTTGCCCAGGTTCTTCAGGCCCGTCAAGCCGCGACCCTATACGAATAGAGCAAACGAATATATTAAAGTCCACACACTGTACGTTATGCTGTTTGATTTACGCGTCTCAGCGGAAATATGGAGCTATAAATGTTGTAAGTGGGCGGCCGCTGAATTTTAACACCCGCTACACAAATCATTTGTGCGCTTTGTTGAACTGAACTGAACCAATTGAGTGCAAAATGGTGCAGCGTTGGTGTCGAGCAGCTTGCAACGTGACGGCTTATTGATTGGTCGAAAAGCTATTTATAGCCATCGGTGCAACCACTCACCACATTGTGGCCCATTACAGGCGAGAAATCACGGACTCGTGGCGCTGTCGTCCCCACGTTGCGGCTCTGTGGTTTCGTCGAACGATCGTAGACGGGTCGGATTGGTGACTCTTCGTATGCCATCGCCTGCTGCAGCTCGTTGCTAGCACTGTTCAATGCGTCGCCTGTGGGCGTGAGTGGGCGGGCTACACTGGTTGGCTCTGCGGATGGCTTATAATGTTTTTTTGCAGCGCGTGCAATGGCCAACTGTTGTTCACGCTCGAGGCGATCTCGCTCGTGCTGTTCGTCCAGCTGCTGGCGCTCCTGTATCTTCGATTCAATCCGTTTGGTTGCCTCATCATCATCTTGCAAATACTGCAACGTATTTTGCTCCTTGTAGCGATTCAGTTCATCACGTAGCCGATTGTTTTCCATTTTCTGCACAAGATTCAGATCAATTAGTGACTACAGCATAACATAAAATAATATAGAGACTCACATAGTCCTCGGCTTTGCTTTCCAGCTGCAATATGTTGTAGAGCACCTCCCGCTCTGGATTGCTAAGCACCGTGCCCTCGGCATGCAGCTGCTTCAGCTCGAATATGCTCTGCCACTTCTTGGCCGCCGTATCGAGTAGCATATCGTTGTGATGTGCCCGCTGCAGCAGCTCCGTCTGGTCGCGTATGATCTCATTGATGGGATTCTCCTGTGGCTCCAGAGGCTGTTGTTGCTGCTGCTGATTTGGTGGACTCTGCTCGTAGGCGCGCACTGCCGCCGGTTTGCTGGCACGATTTATGCTGGGTCTTTGATTGTGCTTCGCACTGGGCGCGTTCATAATGTCCTCCTTCATGGTTATATCATTTATGGATGGATACTCGATGTCCTCAATCGTTTCGATGTCATTGTTGTTCTGCTGCGGCGCTTGGACGCTCGGATTGGTGCAGTGCGTCGGATACATCATGATGAAGAACTCATAGCCGCCCTCCAAAATTTGTATGGGCGACCGATAAGTTACATCTGGGTCCCACTACAATAGAGGAGTTATAATGCATATATATGGCCTATGTCAAAATTGGGAACGTACATTTTTCAGTATGTCCAACAGAGTGTATATAGCTGAATTGCTTGCAGGCTGGGCATCTTTGCAGTTCCAGTCCATCAGCACAACCGACTCCTTGACGGACCGCGATGCCCATGCAGCTTTGGCGCTGCTGCTCAAACGCGCCTGCAGCTTACCCGCCGACATGCTGTCAGAACAAAAGAATTTTGATATTAAAAATTGTTTAACCATTGCTGAAGTAAACGTGAGTTACCCGGGCGTTATCAGCTCTTCTGGCACATTAAATGCACAATAGTAGGTCAAGTGGGAGTTGTCGTAATCGGAGCTGCTGCGACAATCCATGACCAGCACAGATTTCTGCTGCATCCGTTGGAAGAGCGCCTCACAGCTAATAATACCCAATTGGGTATACGGCAAAGGCATTTTGGCCAACGAGCTGGCCTTGCCAATTGGTTCCCCTGGCGGCGACGGCGACCTAATCGAGTCACCGCCATTCATATTCGTCGACAACGGTAGCTGCTCATAGCGTGTGCTCAGCGATTTGCTGATCACCTCCAGGGTGTCCATGATGCGGCGATTGGAGTCCGTGTCGCCAAGCACTTGCCGCACCGTCAGCTTGTGTTGATTGTAATCGGATTTGTCGCGTATGACCGACAGCATATTGAAATACTTCATGTAGGTGATATAGGCCAGCTCTTGGTCCCCATCGCGACAGTAGTCCTCAGCGGTGAGGTACAGCTTGCGAGCTGTGTTGAGCAAGCTGCAAAGGAATTTCATTTATTCATGTTTCTTTCTTGTCGAGCTCAGCAAAGTGTGTTTAATGTGCTCGAGAGTTCGGGTGACTGCCGCTCCAAAGCGGCGCGAGCGGTGTGGGGCGCGGCGTTTGGGGTCCACTTACATTTTCATGCTCTTGTTACGCACGTCTGGAATGATCGTCCACTTCTCCAGATCTTCAAATCTGTTGGCCATGTGCAGTTTCTTCAACTGTGCCATTGTTCGTCCTGTATGCGTGTATGCGTGTATGAGTGTGCGGGGCAGGTTTGAGTGTTTGCGTATTAAGTGATTTTTTTTTTGTCAGTCCCGTGGCCGCAACTTTATGTGGGTGCTGCCGCCTGTGAGGCACAGTTTGTGTGTTTGCCAAACAGTAATGTTAATTAACATAACAGCGATGAAAACATTTACATTCACTATGTAAGCAATCACTGTTACTTTCGAAAATATTTACAACACACGCTTTTTACGTTTAATTTAGATCTAATTAACGCATGGATTTAGAAAATGTTGAACGGCGACACACGACGAACCACGAAAGTTATCGATAGCTAGCGATAACCGAACAACAGCTGTTGCGCTACAATGTGGTGGTTCACTGATGGCTTAATCGGTTAACTAACCCGCAATCATTCCCATGTAAACGTGATATTTGATATACAATTCAAGTTGAACATTTACGTATTTTGTATTTAATATTTACTAATTGTATTCTTTATAAAAGTATGATGATTATCTTTACTTTTATTAAATTTCTTCTTTATTCTTCTGCATAATCACAAATATCTTGATGTTTCATTGCTCGAGAAAAAGGGAATTTGTAGGGAGTCAAAAATAAAGTTTTTCAATTGCATCAAGTCCGTATATATGGCGGGCGCAGATGTATTCATACAGGAAGAGCCAACGGAAATGATGCCAACGAGCTTGTTATTCAAAGTTACCGGATTGCCGCCTTCATACAAGCAGTGGTTTTCCTTTTCGGGCTGGTACGCACAGGCCGATGTGTCTCCCAAGAAATCCCTATTTTTGCCGAGGGCTTCAAGGCAACTCTCTCTGCTAAT
The DNA here is from genome assembly GCA_035045555.1 of Drosophila fulvimacula. Lineage (NCBI taxonomy): Eukaryota > Metazoa > Arthropoda > Insecta > Diptera > Drosophilidae > Drosophila > Drosophila fulvimacula. Next base: position 3,165,499 of record JAWNOX010000009.1, read on the forward strand.
GGCCGACAAAGGTGCAGATAATACCATATTTGTGGATGGGTGCATACTTAGCTTGTCATACCCCCAGCCATATGTGTACATAAAGTCGCCATCAACTGCTGCATGACGGGCAATAGGTATGAACCCAGTCAGGGAGCCGCCCAAAGGCACGTTCAGCTTGATTATCGCAATGTCAAAGTTTGCCTTCGTGAACTCAAACTCATCTGGCACGATCATCGCGTCTACCGCGGCAAATCTGAAATCCTTCTCCTTTTTCCGATTGGAAAGGGTCACAACGTACGACCCAGAAGATTGGTACCGAAACGGCGTCACGCAATTCGCGGACGACAGCACAATCAATGGCTTTATGTATGAGCCGCCACAGGAAATCATCGATGAGCCTCCACTTCGAACTTGCACCAAAAATTTATGTAAATTTGGCACTTTATTCACTTTATTCTCTCTGATCATATTGTGCACTTCGCCACAAATTGCTGACAGCCAGAAAAGCCAGAGGAGCAGCCAGCGCCTATCCATGTTCTCATTCAACTGATCTGAGTTTTGTAAAATTTTTCTTTCAATATAGCAAATTTTCTAGTCTTAATTTCATTTAACTTTTATAGTGGAACTTATTGTAAGGAAAATTCTGAAATATTTATTTTTATACTCGTTCATGCACTGAATAGAGTATATTGGTTGAGGGTTGGCTAATTGAGCATAAAAAACCTTATTCCCTGATTTCCCGTTTTTAAGGGTTGCCGATTTGGCTATTTTCCTGCCATATCTGGCTTTTCGAATTAGGCTTAATTATAGCTATTTTGAATTCTTGTACAATTGAAATGATTTATAGCCGAAATACATAGGAAAACCCAAGTCGAATTATATTTCAAAATATAGCTATTTTTAATTCTTGAATTATAAACTTTAAATTAAAGCCTAATGCTAGCGGAAAAACAAAAATTTTAAACTGAAATGACTTGTAGGCGAAATGCAATATATAGAAGTGGATTATAGAGTTTTGAGTATCATTGAATGATAAGCCAAAGACTAAAATAAAAGTACAAAATTATTTTACTGATTTCTTTGTGCCTTAAATTCTAAAAAAAAAAAAAATTCTTAAAAATTTTTAAGGAATTTCCTTAAAATTTTACACGATTTTTTCTAAATTTTTTAAGTTCTAGTCTAGCTATTTCTGGCTTTTTTTAATACATCGATCTGGCTTGTTAAAGCTCTCAAGAGCTGGCAGCCGACACCAAAACAGGGGAACGAGTATTATGCAGTCGTCGACGCCCGATCTATTTAATCATTAACTAATTTTCTTCGGCAAATTATATTTAGATATTCAACTCAAAAGAAATGTAACGCAGATTTATTTTTATGCATGCTATAAAGCAAATTTGGCTTAAAGGCGTCATCAGCACCTGGAGTGTTCATCATTTTCAGCTCGCGCTTGAATATCCAATGAGATGCATATTTATGGCACGAAAACCCGTAATCAAAAATAAAGCGTCGCCTCCCAGATGACATCACGGGCGGGTTTCGCAACCCACTTGCGTACTTCGGTGGGCCGCGGTTAGCGGTACTTTCGCAGTCGCCACCACCCAAAAATATACAAAATAACCCAGCGCACATTGAGCCGGCTCGCATCTGAGTTAACTGCGCACCCAGTTATTTTGGGAATTGCGCAATTTGGGTTTCAAGTGCAAAAACTGAACGCTGAACCCATGAAATCAACAACAACAACAACAACAACAACAACAACATCAACAAGGGCAAACACTTCCTGACAAATTGGCCGCGCAGGGCTGTGCCCCTTTGGCTTATAGCTGGTCTTCCGGCATGGCCAATGGCCAGCTTCTCACGTAGGCCACCAACCGTTGGCAGCCACAGTTAACTAATTGGCACCCACTCGCTGGCCCATTGGCAGCGCGGGCACGCCGTCGACGCCCCACAATTGCCATGCTCCACAGGTAGGCAGAAAGCGCGGTTCGCACGCCCGATTCTCTGCTGACCACCTGAACTCCCAGCCGATTTAGTCACATACAGCGCATAAATTCTGCGCATTGTCGTCGTCACGCCTGCGCCGCATCGACAATGAGACGCGAAGCGCGTGCGCCGTCCACCTCTGACGTAGTTGCCCCATAGCCTATTTGCCCATTTTGTCCAGAGACAGTTTGTATAACACCAGAAAGCCGTAGGGGTTAGAACCGACGACTGATACGACCGTAGCTGCAAATGATTCATTTATATGCAGGATTTGGCATAAAAACATATAGGCAAAAAAAAAAAAAAAAAACGAAATAGTATCTGATATAATATTAATATCTACTTCATACTAAATACATATATAATGTATATATTATAATAAAATAATAATAACATAATAATAATGTCTATAAAAAATATATTGATATATAAAAATAAAATAAAATAAATAAATAAATAAATAAATAAATATATATATATATATATATATATATATATATATATATATAATTATATATATTTTTTTTTAAATATATTGATATATAAAAATAATTCCTGAAGTATTAGATAAATATAGATAGATAATATTTATTTCATACTAAAAAAATATATATATATATTGATGTATATATATATAAAATAAATTCTAATGTAATAGATAAAGATGGATAAATAATATTTAATCATACTTGATGTACATATAATATATAATAAAAATAATAAAATAATAATAATATATATAAAATTATATATTTGTATATATTACTATAAAAATAAATTCTAATATATTGGATAAGGATAGATAGATAATATTTACTTCATAGTAAAAAAATATATAATATCTATATATATAATAATAATGTAATAATAAAATCTAAATAATAAATAAAAATAATTCCTAATGTATTAGATAAAGATAGACAGAAAATATATACTTGGCACTACAGAAATATATAATATATTTCTATAATAATATAAATATAAAATATATAAAAAAAAATATATGTATATATTTCTATAAAAATCAAATTATTATATAAAAGGGGACAACTATTTGAATATCTTTAACACACAAGGAATTATGTATTATCTTTGTCTATATATACATATATGTAGTTATGCTGCGTCTCGCATCGGTCTGCCTAGTGTTAAAAGGTATTATAAATTCAATTGGCGTTTAGCATACAAATCGCATCTAAATTTGTACAAGTTGCGAGCATTGTTAACACAAATTTCCTTTGTTTCAGTTGGCAACAACTTCCTTCTACAGTCATACAAATTGAAATGAATTCTATAGAAATGGTGCTTCACACTCAGTGTTCTTTTTCTGCCAATCATATAAAAACATAAACGTGTAGAAACATATATATAAATATATGTTATATATATATATATAAAATATATATATATATTTCTTTTTATTAACCGTTATCCATGGTTAATAAATTTAATTTGTTTAGCCCATTGCTTGGCATTCGATATCTCGTTGCTGCAGCTGCAGCCAAGCACATCCCCTTTGCCACCCACGGCATCATATCATTCAGTTCTCTCTGGAATGATGAGAATAAAAATGGAAAGGCAACAGAAAAAATATTTGCTGGTCATGAGCAGATATGTGTAGGTGCTGAGCTGTCTGGCGTAACTTGAGATGGTTAATGATCTCGCCTGTGCCCATCTGTTGCTTTCGGTCTCCGGTCTGCCGGGAGATGCAGATCGCCAACATAATTGACTCTTCCTGCCGTTTGTCAGGAAGCTGAAAAAAAAAAATGGTATAAAAATAATTTGTCAGACAGATCGGAAGCAGAGATAATATTTTGCGCTTCGTCCGGCCGCGCTGTCCATTGATCAGTGTAATAATCATCCTTTGATCTTGAGTTACTTTCAGATGCGAGAACTTGAGAACTTGACTCAGTTTCAGTTTAGCGGGTTGACTCAATAGAATATGTTTTTCGATGCAGCCTCTCCCTCTCCAGCTCCCTTTGAGGTTAATAACTTAAAGAGCTGCAGCGTAACTTGATATAGCACAGCTGAGAGGTGTTTGACCCAACGCCTGGTTTTCTGTCTCTCTTGCATTGGGAGCCGAGGCAGCTTGATATCTAAAACCTCTAATTGCTTAAGATGCTGCGAGTCTCATCCAAATGCCCTGAGCTCGACTGCGATATTTAGTTTAATTAAGGAACGAAATAGCACACATATTCATAGACATTTGCTGCTAATTGGAATGTTATACAAGACGAGTGTAACTTTGGCTACTTCAGCTAAACAAAGGGGTAAACAGTCTAATTAATGCGGAATCTGATTGGTTATCTAACTGTGGTTCTCTGGCCACACTGCCCATGCCTAAGCCGGTGTCCGTGTTGCGAGTAGTTACAGAACGCATTTTCGACTTCGAACACGTTCGCTTGGTGGTCGGCCAACTGGTTGCTAAAGGATTCAGTTGGTTGCGTGTTGTATTGTGTTCGTTGAGGTTCGATTCGGTTGGCCACTTCTCACTTTGGACCACGCCACGTGTAGAAGATATATTGCGCTTCGGCTTGGCTAGAGCTGTCGATGGCTTATTTTGTGACTTACGATTGGCTAACAGCTTTACGTGATATTCGAGTGAATAAAGGGAAGTAGTTGAGAAAATATAGATTTTATATGTCAAATATTGTGCACATAGAATCATATTTGGTAATGATTTTATTTTATAAATTATTATTATTTATTATATATTTTAAATGATACAATTATGTTTAATTTCTTATGGAATTGAAATGTTTATCACATTTTCATTGCATAAAAGAAAGTTCAAAATAAGTAAGTGCCTCTAAATAAATTTCGCTGATTGTATAATATTAAAAAAAATATAATACGCATTCACATTTTTTTTTTAACTTTTTTGTATAAAATAAAAAAAAACACAATATATATATATATATATATATATATATATATATTAATTTTGAATTAGAATTAATATAAAATTAAGTGTAAAATTAAGATTTAAAACATATACACTTAGCGAAGTTCACTTAAAGGCACTCACATTTTTAATCTTTTTTGTATATACTGAAAAAAAAAGAATTTTGAATTGAAACCAATATAAAATTAAATGTTAAATAAAATATAAAATTTTGGAGGCAACCAATTTTTAAACATCTTTCTTGTATACACTAAAAAAATATGTATTCATTTTGAATTGAAACCAATATAAAATTAAATTAAAAAAAAAAAATAAATAAAAAAAATGTACACTTAACGACATTTAATTGGAGGCACTCAATTCTTTTCATTTTTCTTGTATACACTAAAAATTTATTAATTCTGAATTGAAATCAGTATAAAATTAGGTTTTAAATTAAGATTTAAAAAATATGAAACACTCGGCGAAATTCAATTAAAGGCACTGACTTTATTTTTTCGCTCTTTTGTATAAAATTGTTAATTTATATTAATTTTGAACTGAAATCAATATAAAATTAAGTATATAAATAATAACTAGTTTCTAAATTAGTAAAAGCTTTTAAATTGGTCTAAGAATTTTAATATCATTAAAAAAAAAAAACTTGATTTGAGTTAATTTTATTCCTGTAACGGAAGCCGTATGCTACACAGCATATTTTAGAAACTGTCAAAATAACTGGACTGCATCAAGTTCTCGAGTAACGGAAAAGTTGATAAGCTGAAAAAGTTATGGCAAATTGTGTCACTGTTGTATTTGGCCAACTTTAGTTTTTTATTAGCCAACTTGCCGGAATGGAAAGTTTGCAACACTTTTACTGCAGCTACGTACAACACGCCACAAGAGTAAGGACAGTAACAACAGTAACAACGGCTACAATAGCAACAACATGCCAACAAGTGGCGGTTGGTAGAGCAGTTACGTCATCTTGGCCGTGCCCCAAGTGGCAGGCTAGAACGGTTGCCGTGGGTACCGCACGCATGTTGTGTTTACCACCCCAAACCCAGGCAGAAACCGAACCGAGTCGCAACTCGAACTTGTGCGCAGGAAGTCAACGGCGAACCACAAAACGCTGCGAAGACAAAAAAGAGCATATGAAAGCAAAGAAGCAAAAAACAGTTTCGCAACGAACGCAGCACGCAGCAGTCGCAGATGCAGCGGCAGGCACCAGTTTGAGGATGAGGCGCTGCTTCACAGTGTCCATGTCCGTGTCCGTGTCCGTGTCCTCATACTCGTTCGCCGCTCGTTTCTGTTCGCTTCGTGTTCCGTTGCACTCGTCGCAGTGAATTCGAGTTTTGAAAGTTTGAAATCAGTCGTTGCCGACTTGTTGTGCCATTTGCATATTATCAACATCAGCGATCCAAACACTCAAAGCCATATCTGAATAAATAATAATTAAATACCAAAAAAAAAAAAAAAATATAAATAAAAATAAATAAAAAAAAAAGAAAAAAAAAACATTCATTCAAATATTAATAAAGAAACGCATAAAATTTAAAGTGGCTTTTAAACTGCATAATTAACACAGCGTTTGGCATTCTATTGGAAATTAATAAATTGTCGCGCACTGCACGAGTGAAATTTTAATTTCAATTTGAATTTCGACATTTGATGCTAACTGTGAACTGAGTGAGTTTAAATTTCAATTATAATTAAGTTCTTTGAAGTCGGCTCCATTGAAATGCGAGGCGGTCCTTTAACATATTAGTGAAAACTTTTGATCATAATTGCGGCTGTAAAGTTTTTTACTCTTTTTGGTAATTTAGAAAAGTTTTGTCGGCTTTTGTGGTTGAAGTCCATTAAATAAAGTTAGTAAATCCAGTGAATTGCTTAATGCGGGCATAATGAACAGCATGAACCGCAGAATAGAATTTAAATATTTTATTGCGATTTATAAAAGGCTTTGTTACATAAGTATAATAATTAATTATTTATTTAAGTATCGTGAAAAATAACAAAGTGCATTTTAAATGAAATTTTGTGTTAGATTTTTTTTCCTTTTTATGAAAAAATCGATTTCTTTTTGTAATTTTTAATGTGCCAGAAAATAAAAAAAATTAATTAATATGATTTTGTCCCACACCTTTCAAAATTACAATCAATTATTTTCCAAAAATTATATACAAATTATTTAACACTTTTTGTCTTAAAAGTTGTTTTCTCATAATTTTAATATAAAATATTTTTTATATAATCTTTGTTATTATTATATATATATATATATATATATATATATATATATATATATATATATATATATATATATATATATATATATATATATATATATATATATATATATATATATATGTATACATTTATCAAATATATTATATTATATTACGAATATTTTAATCGACTATTTCGCTGTACATTGCCGCGAATTTTCATATATGTTAAATGCAAATAATTAAAAATTTTCTTTAAAAAAACTTAAAAATTTCTTTAAAAAAAATGAAAAATGTTCTTTAAAAAAATTTCTTTAAAAATTAAATATAATTTTTAAGACTTATCGATTTTTAACTTTTTTATTAATTTTATTATAATGTAAATTTATATACATTATTTTTTACATGCTACATTATGGCAAAATATTGGAGCTCTGTTAGGAATACATATAGATTAAATATAGATTTTAATATAATATTATCCCTCGACTACCCTGAAAGGAGATTTTGCGAAAATATGATTCGCAAATAACTTGGTTTTATTAGCCAAAGGCCACAAGTGAAATGCAAGCTTCACAAGATATTTACAATATACTTGGCTACGGCAACATAAGCTGGAAAATACGGCAAAATGCACGTAAGGATTTGCGAAGGAGCCTTACTCCGATTTAGATAGCTGTTTTTGATTTGATTAGCGCTGACTGTCGGTCGTGGAGGCTAAGATGGGACTGCGAGTAGCCATGAAATTTTCATTTAACTTTCTCTAGAGAACACGTATACAAAGAGAGACGCGTGTTGTGTGTGTGTGTGTGCGAAGCCAAACATTAACATTATATGCGAAGGCATGGGACTGAAACTAAAAATAAAGACAATGCAATTTTATTGCGCAATTTCGCAAAGGCAGCGTCTTGGCAAACGATTTCGCTGTAGGAGCAGATGAATCGTCGGCTGAAGGCTAAAGCCTGGCTCTGTGTAGGCAATGCTTTGCGGTAATTTGCCAATGAGTCGTGTTGGTCCTGCTGCTTAATGTTGCCTTTTAGCGCAGTTTTATATTGGTTTGCTTACATTCAATTAGGCGAACGCACGAGCGCGCTCAAGTCCCGCCCAAGTGTCCTCTGTGTCTCCCCTCGTATATTACAAGCCAATGAAAGGATAACACGAAAAAGGACAAAAGCCGCAGCATACAGAACACTTCTTCCCTCTCTCTCCCTCTCACTCTCCCTGTCTTCCCCTCACTTCCTGTTCTCATGTTGATATTTGAGTTGGCCAGGGTCCTGCCACAATGTGTGTTTAATTGTATATTACGTATACGCCACATTTGACGCATTGTGGGCGTCGCGCGCCCCGGCTTGTCCTGTGCGCGCCGCTTGTTGTCTTTTGTTGCGTGTATATCTGAATTAACACATGTGACACTACACATCTTCATAAACACGAGTGTGTACGCTTGTGTGTGTGCCAGTTGTAAATTATTGCGCGTATTTCTTGAACATTTGTATTTGTTATTCTCTGCCAGCTTTTATGGCTTTCGAAACTTGTCGAAAATGTTCTGCGTATAAATTTTTGCTATGCGCCGCGACTATAATTGCGCGGCTATAATTAATTGCACTGCCCACATTAAAAATGAAAAATTACTTTACGGCCGACCGACCGACCGGCCGACCGGTTGACCGGCCGAGGGTGCTAACTGCCCGATCAGCCAAATGAAACTTATAATGCATTTAATGACTGCAACATTTAATAGGCCAAATGGTCAATAATTAATATGCATTCAGCTAAATATTTCACTTTGCCAGTGTGTGTCATTAGCAATGCATTATCTATATTGCACTTGCGAATGCCACTCTTAAAGTATCACATTCTATATAAAGAAATATTCTGTAAGCAATTGCTGCCCAGAAAAACCCAGAAAATTGTCATTAGCTGAGAGAATAATGGTTACATAATCGAATTAATTTATTTTTTTATATCAAATATATTTAGTACAGAGATAAATTTATAAATAAATAAATTTAACATAACCCAAACATTAGCTCGGCTTTATTTAATTCTACATAAATCCATTGATTGGGCTGGCATGCAATGTCGTGTACCGAACCACTGAACCACTGTATAAATAAAACTATAATGGAAATGATTTATGAGCACTTGTTTCACTTGATTTAATCAGAATATAATAATAAAGGGTAGCCAAGCAATTAACCCAGTTAACCGTTTTGCGCTTAACATAAACTATTTATTTTTCGCATTAATTGCATTTCAATTTGTTTTAATTTCAATTACCTTTAAGCCTATCACAGTGAGTGTCTGCATAATGAGCTGAGGTGTGAAATATACAAATGGAAAATAATCAGCGGATTTCATGAATTAAAATGAACATTAAAAATATTTTATGCGCTTCGAATAACTTAAAAATGTATGTTTTTGGTTTATTTAATATTTGACTTGTTTTTAATTAAAGTTCCCCAAAATCGATCAAATGAACAATTTTGAATGAAAAAATGCATAATTCGAAACTGTTTGAGCTATGACCCTGTGGTGTCCGTCGGGCGTTCCATTAAATCTTCTGGTTCAATAAACTCGCGGCATTAATTTGCAAGGGAAAAAGGGACAGCTTTTTGACCGCAGTGCGGACCCGTGTCCACTTGGATAATTTGATGTCCGTTAACCGCAGAACAATTACGAGTCCTAAGTACAGTGGGCCTTCGGGCGCTTTTGCTGTTCCATGGCTCCGAATTTGAGTTGTAAACAGAGACAATATAAAAATAAACGCGAGAAAGCACCTGTAATGGAAAAGGAAAACAGATTGCTAGTGCTTCGCAAGCTTTTAACTGCGATTTTCACGCTTGCACGGCTTTTCACGCTGTGTGCCTTATATACTAGTCGAACATACGCATATTATATATATATATATATATATATTATATATATATATATTTACAGTTTTTATTTCGGGCCCTTCGCTAGCGCTGCCTTGCTGCCCTTTCTGCTCGTGTGCTTTGTCTCTTTGAGTGTCTACAAAGTCAGAATCATCATAAAATATTTAACAACCTGAATGCACTCACACATTTATGAAAGTGTAAATATTTAATGATGAATGCCTTGGGCTCCACCTTGTCAGCCAGTCAGGCAGTCGGTTAGTTAGACTGCGTTTCCTAGATTTCGGATTCGGAAAATTGCTACGGTCTGCTCAACAGCGTGTGGGCTACCTGAACTTTAAAGGCCACAGCAGCGGCTCAGCTTTGAGCCATTGTGATTGATTGTAAATTATTAATCTTGTAGTTTGCCAATAAACTGCGCTCCGGATAAGTAAGAGGTTGGGCTGATACATAAGCAGAAAATGTTTCATTTTCATAGTAATCGATAACAAAGCATATAATGGATATTGGTGATCGAGCATTATCGATATCACTGTCAATAGTTATATCGATTATTATCGATAATAACGCTTGATTTATATACAATTTTTATTGATCATCTTGTGATTTTAAATGCGATGTAGTTGTATCCAAAGCAATTCAGCTGACCCTTGCAAAAGTTTGCTCCATAGCTTAACAACAATAGCAGTTATTAAATTTTGGTTAAGACCGGTTAACCTTTTGCGGCGCAGCCTTCGGGCACTGCTTTCAGAGACTAAGCGAAAAAAAGTATATATATATATATACATATATATATTCAGGTATTTTTTGTAATTAATTAAAATTATTCGCGGGGCACTCATAATTAAATTCATTACAAATTGAAGTTGACATGGAGTGAAGAATTTGGCCCAAAGGATAACGTCGCGACAGTTAATCAACTCACGCAGCTGTTAAGCGAGAGAGAAAGAGGAAGAGTGAGAGAGAAACGGGACAAGACGAGCGCAAGTAATGAAAGCCATTAAAAATGGCGACGGTTTAAAACGGGAAAATCGATAGAGCCAACGAAAGACATGAAAAGTGAAAACTGATAAAGTGCAGCACAACACACTCGCATTCACACCCACACACACACACATGTACGGGAACACACGCGGACATAAACACGCGCGGAAACTCAGTGACCCGGTCTTGCGACGGAGACTGTTATTTTTCATAGTTAGCTCACACACATATACGACCGCTGGTGCAGGAGAATTTCTGCTCAAACGGGGTATGGCAACCATGCACTGGTATTTCTCATAAAACAAGCTAGAGCCAAGCACTCAACCAGGTGCATACTCTTGGCCACACAGCGCACCAAGCCGATGCTAATGACTATGGAATGTGTTTTGCCATTTTCGTTATTTAAGGCAAAATAATTGGCCAGCTTAGCAACTTATTAACAAGAAAACTAGCAAGGGTTTCACATAGGTGGCTCAGAAATGCAGCTGTTGGAATTGGTAATTATAACATGGAAAAATATTATAAGTTTCATAATTACGGAGCCAAAAGAAAATATTAATAATACGTTTAAATTAGTTGAATACAAGGCAGAGCATAGAGCAAAACGAAGCTTGTAAGTAATAATTGAAATGAAAAGAAAAAAATGTGAATACAAATAATTTACTGCTGATGCTAATTATATAAGGAAAATACATTTTTAAAAATTGCTAGAAATTTCAAATTCCAGTCTTCTGACCCGCCTACATTAAATCTCTTCGTTTTATCCAATATATATCTAATTATATTTATAATATATATTTATTTTATGTAAATCATCTATTTATATATATATAGTATTATATAATTATTACAAATGATATATTTTATATATCGATTCTATATAAATCATATATCATGTCTTATTATTATATATTAGCCATGTTAATTGAACAGGATAAAGGAGACGTTAATAAATTGCTGCTGACAATAGCTATGTCATCACCCTGGGACAACATTGCGTATGCGCATTTTTTATTTATTACATAACATTGTCTCAGCTGGAAGCAAGTCGCACTGGCCCAAGGCGCACCCAATGTTATTCGTCTGACCCTCGGCGAGCGTCTGCCAGTTGACAGAAAGAGCAAGGTTAAAGTGCATTAAAAATTCATTAGACAAATGCACATATAAATATAGTATGCATATATCAAAATACCGCTCCTTACGCATAAATGTGATAGGGCTAAAGTGCGCCACACAGAAGGAGTAGAGAGAGAGAGAGGAAAGTAGAGTTGAAAAATGTGTAAGAAAACAAAACAAAACATTTGATTTACGCAGCTTGATGCAAGGCGTTGTTTTGTCTGGCGTTGACAAGACGCCCCTTGGTGCGGGCCAGGCGCCTCTAATTGGCACCAATTTTGCAGTGCTACATGCCATGCGCTCCACTCCCCTTCCAACCCATGCTGCGCTGATGATCATCAGCATTCGTAGTGGACACTGAGCGCTGGTCTGGCATTTTAATGCCGCGCACGTAGCCCTGGCAAACTAATGGAATTAAACAAATTATTTTATGGTCTGAAGAGAAGGAAATGTAAATTTGAGCGCGTGAAACAGCAGGCCGCAGCCATGGTGCCACACTGCCACACAGCAAAGCAACCACAACCACAGCTGTGCTCAGCTGACACTCCTTGAGAAGAAGCAGCCGAAGAAGTTCACTGCAATTGGACGCTGCCGCCAGCTGTTGCCGAGTTAAGCTTCAATTTCAATCCAATTGTCCCTGCTCACTTGCAGGCACTTCATTACTTCAACTAATTTCTCTGGCCACTGTGTGTCGTACGTGATGTCGTTGCCGTTCTTTTTCATACTCTGTTTCTTTCAGAAGTGCTGGAAGTGGGGTGTAATAGAGCTGAGAAAATTAATAAAAAATTAAAGGCAAGCCAACGCATCGTCTTCTATTAGCTCGTATACAAATTTAATACAATTCAAGTATATAAATCGATAATCAAATCAAATTTAATCAAAATAATATTTATCTGTATAGCAGTTCTTAGTATATTTTAATTCAGTTCAAAGGTGAAGCTTTTTGAATTTATTTGACTTTTTTATATTATTTTTTTTTATTAAATGATGAACCAATACTTCAAATTTGTTATGAAAATGATTTTTTTAAATAAATACTATTTCCTCAAACGATAAGTATTGATTATTCACTGTTTGAATTTATTAGATTTTTTTTTTAGTGAAGAATAAGAACATCAAATTTGTGCTGTAACATGAAAATTAATTTGCTCTTATTTTAAATATAAAATATTATTTCCGCAAACGATAAATATCGATTTACCACTATATTTTAATCACACATACATAATAATAATAATAATAATAATTAATCAAGTATAATATACTTACAAGATCTCTTCCATGTTCCTTAAGTCTTCTTCAGTTTAGCTACAAATCGATAATTATCGATTATTCATATTTTTTGTAGCTTGTCAAAATGGAAAATCTTAAGACTGCCGCTGCGAATATGCACGCTTGAGTATGAAACAGGGTATCACGTGCAGGCTCCTTCACGCCGTCAGCAACTGATTTGTTTGATTTCAGCATGTGAGCGTATGAGTGTATGTGTTGCCAGGCGAATGTCCTGGCCATCATCAAGTTCATTTGGTTGCGTTGTTCTTGAACTTAATGCCACAACTGTGGCAAATAATACACTTTCTCCCCTTTTACGTATATTCTTTTATTATTTTTATTATTACTATTGCTCTTCTCCTTTTTTTTTGCGCTCGCTTTCAAGGTTCAGTGACATTTGTCGAGCGCTCAATTTGATTAAGTGCGGGGCGCTCAGTGGGAGGTGCTCAAGGCGAGCGTGCGGCGTGTGGCGTGTGGCATGTTTAGGTGGTGGTAGTTGTTAAGAAGGCGTGGCAAGAATAGCGTCTAAATGCAATTATCTTCTGGCTTGCAGGCGACGCTCCCGACGCGTGCTCAATGCCAAGCAAAATTGCATTTTATCAGCGCGTCGCTTTTGTTGTTTTGTTGTTGTTTATTTGCGTTTGAGGTTGCATGCCCCATGATAATGACCAGCATTTGAATGGCCAACTGTGATTTGCTTTTCGCGCGTGTGTCCGCCACCCACTTGCACCACGTGCCCTACGCCCCGCCCTACTGTCCTCTAGTCGAGTCTTAAAGCTTGCCGTCTCCTCATCTTTTCCATTGCATACATTTCAGCGAAGGTGAAATGTCCGCTGAAGTGGCTGTTTGTTTTACCTCTGCTGCTGTGGCTGCTGCTGCTGCTGCTCCTTCTGCTTTCGCTTCTTCTTGATTTAATTTTTCTCTGTTTTTTTTTTTTTTGCTTAACTAAACTGGCACTAAAACAGAATATGCTACTGTCACACTTAAGCCAAATGCCTTTGTCCCTGTGCGCAGAGATAACAACGGGCAACAACGAGAAGAACAACCACAACAAATGCGTCGAGGAGCAGCACAAGGGACCAGCAAAGCCCCGAAGGTGTGTGTGCACCTGTATGCGAGTATGCTTTTTTCCAAGCCTTTACATGGGTTTGGTTCGTGTGAATTGCTGCATAGCAGAGTCCTCTCAGACCACATTACAGACACACCTTGTTGGTGCTAAATGTAATTTTTTTCTTATTGTTATTGTTCCCCGTTTTCTTTGCTACAGCTCTGCATGAAGGCGTCTGTTGTACGTGTGTAAGTGATGACAGGCACTTAGAGGACTCGGTACATTATAACTGTTAATGGCTTTAAATTAAATTATAATTTTCACTGGAAAATGACAATTTCCACCACTCACAGCTAGAAGTTGCTTGCGACTTGTAACCCTCACCACAACTTGGGTTTCTTCAATTGAGAGTTGGGTTGAAATTGAAATATAATACCTTTGATGAGCATTTTATAATAAACACACATATATATATATATATATATATATATATATATATATATATATATAAACATTTTATAATTGTGTGCTAAATTTTAAAGATTTTTTAGCAAAAACTAGCAAAAGTATTAAATTTCAATATATATATATATATATATATACAATATATATATTGACCTCTTTTCAGTACTTAAGACTGAATGACTTTAATTAAATTTCGCAGAAAATAACACACAAAATAAGGAAAATAAGGAAAAGAAAAAACATATACAGTCAAAGACCTATGTGAACAATATGTGTAATCTTTATATTGAATTATTATTTTTTTAATATAGGTCTTTGAATATATCTTCTATGATATCATTAAATAAAAAGTATTATTATTATTATTATTTTTTTTAAATTATATTTTTAAACTCTCTGTCCGTTACACAAATCTGTAATTAATTATTACGCTCTGATATTGCAATAACAAAATGCATCTAGAACAAAAGTTATTCAATAGCTAATTTCAGCCAATAAACCCCTTAAGCGTAGGCGGAGCTCGGGCTGTGTTTGTGTGTTTGCATCTGTTGCATTTTATGTATGCTATAAAGTAGCGCACAAAAATATCTTTGTTTGGCAGCACTGACAATTTTACTTGATTTTAATTTATTTTCATATAAGCAAGCATTTCTAAAAACGTTTGTTAAAAATAAACACATGTAGCTATACAATTCGTAAACTAGCAGCACTAACGCTGCTGTGGGCACTGTGCACTGGACAAAAGCAAATACTTCACAAGAGCAATTACATATGAACACAGAAACACAAGTAAACACACACACACACACACACGTAACCTGTGAGCCAGCAGCAGACAACAATAACAACATGGCTTTAAAGTTTTATTAGATGTATGTATCTAAGTATATTTGTGTTTGTGTTATTGCCAAGCATAATTGACTAAAGACTATACTCGGCTACGAGTGCTGTGCGTGGTTGGGTGTGGCAGCTGAAGTGGGCGGTGACTTGCCGGCTCTGGCGTTTGATTTGTATACAAAGACGGTGCCCAAAATTATGCAATTTAAAATTATAAAGCGCCAAAACAAGGACGAGTCTGCTGCGGTTGGCAGGCGACCTCTGTTGCTCCTTGCTCCTTGTAGCCAGCAATGCCTCGTTAGGGCTCAATTTTGTCTTATTTTCTTCAGCTACTGCTGTTGAATGTTGTATATTTTGTATCGTATTATTCGTTTTTTTTTTTTTTGTATTTTGTGAAGCAGTTGCTGTTGTTTCCGCTGTTGGCTGCTGTGCCACTGCTATATGCCGAATGTAAGTAAATAAAGTTGCCATGTAAAGTGGGCGAACTGTGGCCTTAACTCGGTCAACGGTGCAGCTTGACGTTGGCTTGAAAACAACACAAAAACTCAGCCAACAAAATGTCTGCATGACTGCGGGCGTTATTGTTATAATCATGCTCTGACCGCGGGTATTCTGATTTACTGAGGAAATATGTTACGAAAGTGCAGATCTTGCTAATAGATCTTGAAATCTTTGATCCTGTTTTGTATATAGGCATATATCATATGTGATTTTCATATTACTTCTAATTATAGCTTATGTCCTGACAAACTTGATGTACAAATAATTGTATTTGAGATCTTTTTTTTAATAAATCTCATATTGGCTTTAGAGATCTTGAAATAAGATCTTGAAAGAAATACAAAATTTAATTTAATTTTAATTTAATTTTTAATTCATTTTTTTCCATATTCTTGATTTAATAATATTTAAATAAAGATTAAGTTTTGTATTTTTAAAATATATAATTATAGTTTTACCACTTAGGTTTACTAACTTATATTTGTCTACTAATTATTTTTTTCTTTATAATTAATAAATATTTTTTTGATACAATTAATTAATTAATTAAATAATATTCAATAGTTTACTTATATTTATAATTATATATTAACTTATGTTGATTTTTTAATTATTTTTTAATAATTAAATAATTTTTTTTACAATTAACTAATTAAAAATTTTCGAAAGTGTATTTTTCTTTTATTTTCTCATCTTTTGTTTTCCATTCCTTGTGTTCATTATTTTTGGTTTGTTTGTTTGTTAAGTTTATTTTCGTCCACTGCCCCAAGTTTTGTTAAACTTTTTGACTTTTTCTGCTGAGTTTTTTCACAAGAAATGAACAAGTTTTCTTCAGTCAGGCAGTCAGCTGCAGCGCTTAACACTCTAGGTGAATTATATAATTATAACATAAAAGAGAAACAATATATATACATATATATGAAGCAAATTATAATCAAATTTTGTGGTATTTTCATTTCATTATGTTTCATTTAGTGCCCAGAAGCAGTAGCACACGTGGCTGAATGTTGTTTCGTGTGGGTGCTGCATGACAGCATTGTTCCAAAGGATTCTTAAATGAATGTCCAAAGGGACAAGAGAATAGCTTTCTGACCTTTGCCACAAATACTAGGTAAAACAAAGCGAGCGAGTTTAGCCAGTTAACACAGAGTGGGCGACTTCTAATGGCTTTCCTTTTCGGCTTCACTAGCTGTTGTTCTGCTTCTTTGTTTTATGATGATCCCATTCAACACATGTTCTACATAGTCACTGTAATTGCAATACGATTTCAAAGTGAACAAAATAAAGTTTTCCTATTTATTCTTCAGAACTTTATACTATAGTTTGTTTGCAGTTGATTTACTGAAGCCATTCTTCTGCTTTTCGTTTTTAAAACTTTTTAAAATTAAAGTTGTATAAGTTTGATATATAATAATAGATTATTTTCTTTATTTATTTATCTATTTATTTTTTTTTTATGGCTGAGGTAAATAAAAAAGCTTTATGCGCCGTCATGTTGTCGCTGTGGCTGTGTCGGACTGGCTAATTATTATTATTATTAATTTAACTAAATTTTAAATTATTAATTATTATTAATATTAGTAATTCTTTATTATTTATTATTATCAATATAATTATTATTATTATTAATCTATTTGGTAGAGTCTTTAAGACTTGCAGCATTAATGCTTTAACATCCTAGAAAATTAATGGATTTGAAGGTTGCTTTAGTCAGATATAAATCAAAAATTCAATACGGTAAGGAGCAAGACTAAAATTGTATTTGTGATTTCTTGGCTTGGCATGAAAAGTTTGCCCCAAAGCCAATGTTACTTACTGGAAAAATATTCGTTTTGTATAGTAGTCTGCAGCGGGCACTTGATATGCAAATTGTTGACTGTCATGAAAATATGCACATTAATTTCCAGGGCTTTTTATTTGTGAAAAACTTTCTGTTTGCCTTCTTTTTTTTCTCCTACTTATTTTCATTTTATTTTTGCTCTCTGCGTGTTTGGCTCGACTCACGTGTAAAACGTTACACAAAACGTGAGACATAGGAAAAATTGAAAATGAAAATGTGGCAACGCGTGAGGCGGAGCACGCACGTGAGCAGGGCCAAGGCGCGACAGTTGCACAGTTGTGGGCGGTGTCTGTATAGCTGTGTGCCTGTGTGAGAAGGGGCCGTGGCATTTGCCGCTTGTTAGAGGGACTGCATAATCATATGTAAACGCTCATATGAGAAAATAAACAATGTAAGGCTGCCAACTGCCAGGCACAGCGAGCTCCACCATGTTGGCTTTGCTGCAGCTGTTGTCGTATTTGTTGCTGTTGTTGTTGAAGTGACGTGTTTGCTCTGCATTTATGGCCGCACCTGGGCGTCCTGTTAATCAGCTTCAGCCGCACTTTTGCAGCCCTGTCAACAGTGCGTATGCGCGCTATAAAAAATAAATAAATGTAAAGCGTTATGAATAATGACAGCATCCATTTATAAGCAGCTGCAGTTAGACAAACAACTCTCTTAACGTGCATATTAATGGCTGCTGAAGACACACAATCCCACGTAATAAATGTGTTAGACAGCAGCACTTCTATAGCTGCGTGCCAGGTGCGTCTGTCTAGACAACCCCAACAGCAGCAGCAGCACCTGAGGTAATCGAAAGAAGGTCTTCAGAAATTGAAGGATATATGCAACAAACAATCTTACCTGTAGCTGATTGGCGTTGTTTATTTACAGGTGTAGCTGCTGAATACCAATGAAGCTAAAAATAAATATAATAAAATGGGAAATTCGTATTAAATAAATAACACAGACAGGCATAAGCTCGATATAAATTTATAAAATTGATAAGAATTTAAAATGAAATGCAGTGAAATATCAATGTGATAAGAGAGCTAGAGAGAGAGCTTACCTAAAAAAAATTATAAAAATATTTACTCTGCTGAATAAGTAAAATTTTTGCATTGTTCAGGACTTTTAGCTACCTATTGTCCACATAGTTTTGCACCATTTCTGAATCTTCATTTTTGTCCTGACGTTGCGTCGTTTATCACTTTGTCCTGCATATTTGTAGTGTTATAGCTGGCTATAGTTATCCCCATCAAGCTTACATCATGACCCATGTCAGCTACCATCAGCCATGCGCTAGTTCCTTTTTAGTGGCACGTGTTGCTGCTAACTACGTTTATGGACCCTTGTACTCTTGCGCTACTGTATCCCTCTGTCGCTTCCTGTTGAGCAGCTGCTCGCCCCAAGATAAATGCTCGTAATGACATGCTATTTTCCACTAAATTAACAAAAAAGTTTTCTGATATGCGCATTTCCCGTCAAGTGGCTGGTAAACATTTTTCCTATGTTGTGCGGGTTGTTGCTTGCTTGCTCGAATTATAAAAAATGGCGTTGCTGTTGCTGCTGCTGCTGCTGCTGCTGCTGCTGCTGCTGCTGCTGCACAATCTCGCAGGAGTCACAAAGAGCACTTCTGTGGCTGGGCAGGAACAGGAAAGTGCAACGTGGCGTATGAGTGACATATAAAAACTTTAATGCACACTTTTATGCGAAACATTTTTGTGGGCTTGGTTTGGTTAGCTCTTCACAGACGACGTCAATCTGTGTGAAGTGAAATGCTGTGGGTGGCATGTCAATGGCTATTTGGCGTTGTGCTCATAAATTACGCAACCGACACGCCCAGCCATCGTGGGAGGGGATGCTGTAAACAAAGCCATAAACTGATGTGGCCCCGGCCATGACATTCACTAGCTCATTCGCTCTGTGAATTCTGTAGCAACTTGGCTTAAAGCTTATCGGCTTAAGCCAGCGACAGCTTGGCTAATTGTGTTCATTTGCCATTGCGATGCCACAACGTGACCGGAAATGCGATTTTGCCCCACTCGGCGTTGCGACTATTTAAATCGCATTTGATGCAATTGCGACATTTCGCAATCGTTTGTGCGTTTGAACAAGTCGTGCGTTTTGTGACTTTCGAGTCGAGTTGCTTCGAGTGCAATTTGTAAGAAGTATGCCAAGCCGGAAATCCGTGCGCACTTTCAAGTGCATTTCCGCTGCAACAACTAAGCCATAATGCCAACAAGGGCTGTCGAGGGGTGTCTCTGTGTGTGTGTGTGTGTGTGTGTGTGTGTGTGCTCACTTATGTGCTCTTCATGCCTGAGGCGCCATTTGGCTGCAGATGTCGCACGACAGGCTGCAGGCATGAAAAATAAAATTGTCATCTTTACGTTGCTGTCCAAAAACTACTGCTGCAGCTCGCATTGTTGCAGCTGTTGCTGGTGCTGCTGCTGCTGCTGCTACTGCTGTTGCTGCTGCTATCAATGCATTGCTCAAGTGCCGTCAAGACCCGCTCGAATGTATGCTAAGTATTTGCGCATGACATGTGCATTCCTGTTCCAATTAAAATCTCTTTCACACACGCCCAACATATTGCCAGCCTGAGTTCGTTAATTAACTTGTGCAATATTTGTTGAGTCGCATTTCAATGAAACTATTTAATTAATGAACTTGGATGGGTTTGCTTGACATCTGCTATAAAACTTAAAATTGTATATTGTTCAAGTTTAATATAAGCATATATTAAATTTTAATAATATTGTATTTTAATTTTATTATATTAAATTTGAATATATTTAATATTATTCAAATTAAATAACATTTTAATAATATTAGATTTGAATATTTAATAAATATAAATATATATAAATATATAATATATATATGTAATATAATACATAGTAAATATATATATTAAATTTCATAATATTAAATTTGAATATATTTAATATTGTTCAAATTTAATACATATACTAAATTGTAATAATATTAAACTTGAATATTTAATACGAAGCGAAGATACGAAGCTTATAGAAAATAAGCAAAATAAATTAAAGTTAGACTAGGTTCAGTTTCTTTGCTTTACTAGTCAGAGCTACTAAGTTGCTGCTGGCCTTGGATTTGCCTGTGAAATGGCATCTCATGCAAGTCCTTGGCAGTGGTTTAGGCTTTATTTGAAGGACTCTGTTATTTCCGGCAAATGCAACTGTCAGTTGTCGCCCAATCGATTTTTCTTCAATCCTAGTGGCAGTTCATACCAATTTCCGTGTGGATGTTGGAGAATGATTGGAGATAAAAAAGTGTGCTCAAACTGTGACGAATTGCCTGCGAAAAATAATTGAAATAATCAGCTTAAGCACTAGCACTAGAAATAATAAGCTTAAGCACTAGCCAAAATTGATTTATAGACATTATTATAGATAATAGATTTATCACAACAGACTACACTCTATCTACAGCAAAGATCATCAATTAAAAGTGCGACGCAGATTTTAATTATAAGCATAAACTTCGACTCTCGGTTACACAAGCTGCTGACCTGAGGGAAAGTTCGCAGTTCGTGTGGTCTATTCGTGCATTCTGCCCTGGCCACCTATGGGTCACACGAGCTGACATTTATTCAGAGTTTGCTGCAGCTCATTAATAACAATGAAGCGCCTTAAATGTGCTGGAAAATATTTGCACACTTGATGTTGCATGGCTCAGCGGTATGGTGTTGGCCAATGATGGACATCGCAGCTCACTCTCATTGGAGTGTGGCGTAATTTTGTAAAGTCAAACAGATCAATTTTGCGCATGATTGATGCCCAATTGTGCTGCATTCTTTGTTTGAATCGCGCTGAGGCAATTGTCATACGCATCGAGCTGTTGACCGAACTTTGTTTCAGTTCAGCGCGTGTCCAAAGGCAAAGTTGAAAGCTGAAAGCTGAAAGCTCTAATCGCATCATTGATGCGGTTTCAGCCCTTTTTCAAGGGATATTTCAGCTATTGTTGGCTAGACTTGATTGGCTGCCGCTGTCGAGCTGCTTTTTAAATGAAAAATGTTTTCAGGAATTTTGTTAAGAAAAAAATCTATTTGAAAATGCCATGAACCCGCCTTTTGTCAATTGGCTTTGAGCAGCTGAGGCAATCAAAGATGAATAACCACGCGCAGACACCTGCTGTCAGTTTGATATTTAATAAAGCCTCTCAGTTCATTTTAAATGTCAACAGAAAATCAATCCAAATGACACTTCGCGGTTGCCTAGCCGCTGGCATTTATGGAAATCGCATTGGAAATTCAACTACGTCTAAGTTGAAATATAATTTTCTTGTTTTCTTTCAATTTGCAACAATACAAAAATAAAAGCAATCGCCTGAGGCGCTAACAAAACACTTTTTATATAAATGCGAGCATCGGACACAGCCCGAAAACGTTGTGTGCAACTGTGCGTATACGCAATGTGTCTGGTCGCACGGCTAATCAATCAATTGAGCAAATCCTTTCATGCAAAACAACCTTACTTTTCGTGTTTTGTGTATGCTCGTCACATTATATCCGTTGAGTAGAAGCCTAAGGTATTTCATGTCGCTAAATCAGGTCAACAGATTTTCCTCGAATAGAATTTATTTTATTTATTATTTATTTATGATTTAAATAAGTTTTAATTAAAATTTTAAGGTTATTTGCTTACGAAATTTTTATATTTATTGAGTAAAATTTGTTTGTGAATACCCTTTAATAATATCGTTAATAAATTAGTAAATTTAGGTCTTATACAAATTTTAATTGGATTTAATTTTTTTAAATTTTTAATTTAATATATTATTTAATAAAAATATTTTTTATTATATTTATTTTTCACTTTTGTTATATTACTTTTCACAGTAAGAGACTCTGGCAAAATATATAGAATTTCTGCTTATTAATTCTCCACTTTTAATAAATGATTGCTTCTATTGGCCCACTTTGCAGGGTATCCAATCAGTGGGAGAGCAGCGACTATTGGCTTATCATGCTCCCATTTGAGTGCCATAAAACCAGAAACAACTTCATATTTTGTGCACGCGTCGTGCTTGCTGCTGTCGAATTTGTTTGCACATTTAATTGACGTGTTTTATTTTTAGCAACAAATTAAACAATGCAAATGCCACTGTAGTAAAACAAATACACAACAACATCACAATAACAGCACCATTGAAATGCAACAACAACAATGAGTGAAGAAAATTTCAGCAATATGCGTACACAAATTTGCCAAACATGAGCATGTTAACATGCTGGGTAAACAGTTTTATAGGCGCCGCATGTTTTTCTTTTGGCTTTTTATGAATATTTATCGCTCACATTGATTAAATGAATAGCAACAATATGGCCGCAGCGCCGGCAATCACATGTCAGCTTACATAAAACTGGGCCTATATAATTATTTTGTGCGAAATTCTACGCGTGCCTCCAAATGAGCTCTGGGGAGGGCGGCACACAAATTGTTGTTGATTGCACCAATAGCCCAATAGCCGATTTCACCTTGATCAATACAGAGGTGTGAAGCTGTGAAAATCATTGCCCCAAAACAGCTTTTGGCAAAACTGTACCGAAAATTGATTGAGCTATGGTTGTAAGATGTTCGTGATGATCTAAGAGAATTTGAGCTTGCGATCTTTGAGGTTAGCTCAGCTACCTGCAAATTGAAAATATATTTCAAATGGCGTCAGCGAATAGGCATCAAATTCACACTGAATCATAGCTGTTTTTTCTTTTTTTTTTTTTTAAATGTAAAAAAATAAGTCGGTTATAATGAGAAGTAGAATTCAACTTATTATTGATGAAATGGGACGATATATATAACATATTACTAAGAAAGATCTGTAGATAAAAATAATTAACAAAATTTAATTTCAAATTTCTATATTTTCATGTTTAATATATAATAAATTTGTTTAGTTTTTAATTTTTAATTTTTTTATTTTTAATTTAAAATTTTTTTTACATAAGAGAAAATATCGCTGGAAAAATATCGTAGTAAAGACGCTGAGTGACCCATATCCCATGTGTGCCTATCTGTACGATACCAGATGTGTTGCTTGTTGTTTTGCCAACTCAACTACTGGGACCAAATTGCGCCTTGAACTCAGTTTTGACCAGCCATCAGCTTGTCAATGCACTGACAATTGAAGAAACATATAAACGGCACTTGTGCGCCCTTCAACCCGTGTGGTATATCTAAAAGCCAATGCACGGCGTGCGAGCTGGGGGTCAGAGCTGGGGTGGGTGGGGTACGGCGTTTAAAAATGCAGTTCTTGGCGCGAGCCGAGAAGCGAGAACCGCGAGTCGCGAGCCGCGAACAGCAAACCGCAAGAACGAACATCGAAAACGGTTGCAAATTAAACATACACTTAATTTATCGCATTATTAAATATGAATTATATTTACATATTATTTATTTACACGAGTTTAATGAACTGCACCAATGCAAACAAATGCACTCCCTTCGGCCTCAACGCTCGCCCACAGCCACATACCAGAAGGCAAATAGTCAAAAAGCGTATCGCCTGTTTTGCACCCACAGTTCGACTCTGCGGCGACTCGTGCTGTCATCTTTCAGTCGCTCGCCTCGTACTCTCATGTAAATATAATAAAACTGGGCACATCGTAATGCAATTTCCTCGTAGAACTTAATGAAAATGAAATTTAATATTAAATTGAATTGCCATTTCACATGACTTGAAAATGGCTAAAACGTGTGCATTGACAGTGTTTGGGTCTGGGCATAGAAACGTTGGTCAAACAAATATCGAATTAATTATTTACAAACTAACAAAAGCATATACAATAATTACATCAATTGACAAAGTAAACAAAAAAATATATTTTGTTGACACAACTTACAAAATATTTTTAATTTGATCAATTACTGTTATTAATAAATATAATTTAATGAAATAAACAAATTTTAAATGAATAATTAAATAAATAACGTATTAAACAGTAATGTAAACATTTTATTTACGTTTAATGATTATTTAATATAAATAAATATTTAAAGAAAATAAATTTTTTTTGCATAGAAATTTAATTTTATAAAGAGCTAAAATATTATAAACATTTATATAATATTTTTCCTTTTATAAAAATAAATTAAATGAAAAAAAAAGATTGTTTATTTTTTTTTTGCTTACCTTTTTTAATATTTGAGATTGTATATATTCCACATTGTTTATAAAATGTTCACATTGAACTTGTTGAAGCGTCTATTTTAAAATGCTTAATTGGAATGAAAAGCTTTACTAACGTTGTTAATTATATGGAAATGCTTTTACGGTCCACTTTGACACTAACTGTAGGTAATAAATCCAATTTGCATGGATAATATCTGACCTGTTTTCCTCCCTGTGAGTGGTGTATGATTGATGTCCGCTGTGGACAGCGTGTGCATGAAAAAGTGCATAATTCGATTTGTAATCGATAATGTTGCATGGACGGCACAAGCTGCCAACCGATTTGTTTTAACTATACAAATTTTGAACAAGGGGCAGGCATAACAGCCCAATGCATTGGGGCTGGCAAGTGGCTGGGCTTGGGTCAAAGGCTCAATAGGTTTTGTGCCACTGACCCAGTTAAGCCCAGCCAAAGCTGTGAGTTAGTGAGAGGTTAAAGCACGCCAGGACATTAACCTACTTTGCACACACGCACATACACACGCTCTTTTCTCATTATTTGCACATCCACTCTGGCAGTTTGGCTGGATGGTAATTTAATCCTTTCGTTGCACAGCATCTTTGGTAGCTGATCGTTTGGGTCGTAAAGATTAATGGCCAAAAAAATAAAGTGTGGGTATTAAATTCTCTTTAGCCACGTGTCAACCCGACCGCATCATAAAACACCAAGCACTGTCATATCGCACAGACACACAGCATTATCATCAGTTCAGCGAATGCTCTTTTTCTTTTTTTTTTTTTATATATTTAAACAATTTTGTTCGTTGATCGATCGCTCAGTTGGCACGTGTACAAAAGTGCTTAGCGGATCTATCTGCTCTCTCACTCTCTTTGTGAGTTTATTACTTATCTCTCTTGCTCCTGCTCATTTTCCATCTATCATTCAGCACTCTTTCTGTCACGCTTCTCGGCTTGTTTGTCCAGTTGATGACGCCGTTGCCTCAGACTTAGCTATTAAGCCCATTAACCATTAACACCTTCGTTACGCACACACCCGCACATGAAAGAGACTCGAATCTGGCTGATTGCGGTTTTTATTTTATGAATATTTTGTTTTTTTCACACTTATTTTTTTTTACTTTTCATATATGACACACAAATATTGTTGACATAAAAAGTTTGTTTATTTTCTGAAGATTTCTTCTATAAATAAATAAAGAAAGCTCGGCAGGACTTGATATGCTTTTGAGTAATGCATCGTGCATCAGTCATAATGTTTTTATATTCGCTATACTTCTCCGAAAATTCTTATTCAATTTCTGAATGATAATTTGCAATATGCGTGCAGACTATAATTGATTTCAGTCAAGCCCGAATGATAAATTACACTGAGAGACAATTTAGCTATGTGAATGAACTTTGTTAAATTTAAATAATAAAAAAATAAATATTAATGAAAAAAAAAACAAAAGTGAAATTTTGAAGTAGTAAAATTAAATTTTCAGCTATATAACAAAAAATAATTTAAAAGTAATATAAAATTTTATATTTTCATATTTTAAATTTTTTCAAATGTTATTTTCTTATATAATTTTTTTTTATATATATTTATATACATAAAAATATAATTTTACTACTTCAAAATTTAACTTTTATTTTTTTTACATAATTGTTTAGGCATACAAGCTAATATAGCTTATTTGTATAGGTAAGCTTTAAGTTCAACTAATTAGAGCAGATGATGCTACCAACCAATTTGAATAATCATATACTTTTACCCTCTATATAAATACACTTGTATGTATGTATGTATGATATGTTGTAGTTGGTCAAGATTTCACCTTGTGCCTTTAGGATACTTATATATCCAATTCACAGCTGGATTTGCACATCGTAAACCATATCATTTTTAAGAAGCGTGATTTACTGGGGTTTTTGCACGTTGAATTCAGTTTATCACGCTGTAGTCAAGTGTGTTTAAAATAAACAAAGCGTATTCATTGACTTGAATATATGTACATACTTATATAAATATGTATATACATATATTTATGCTAGTGCTTCAATAAATCTGCAGTAATTATTCTTTTGACGCACCACGAAAAATTTCCAATATTATATGATTTGCTTTGCCAAACAAAGCCTGTAAAATTCCAAATTGATTTGCTATGAGTTTACGGGCTTGACAACCAAACGATTGAACACTTTTGCGGCATCGCGTCATGTATATCAATGCAGTACGGGCCTTAACTGTAGTCAATTAGAAATTATGCCACGCCATTCCATTTATACAGTGGGTAGGGCAATGCGGAGTCAAAACTTTTCCTCAAAAGAAATCAACTTAATTGCCCAGACGGCAGATTTTTAATTGCTTTTCAATGTCGCTGGCGAAGAGCAAACACATTTTTTATTCATACCCTATTTGCATATCTAAAGGGGTAAGCGGAATAGGAGCTAAGCGAATCAAACTTTTCCGACTATAAAGTTAGTTACCATGAATATAAAACAATATTTCGTTATCAGAAAAATCAAGTGAAACGTTTGATACATATATTAGCTGATAAGATATGTATAGTCGATTTTGATTGATGATACTGGGCTTATAAATTATATTATATAATAAAGGAGCTATTCAGCTTAATCGAAGTTCCGATTTCCCATCATCAACTCTGACATGCCAATTAAATTATGTATATAGGGTATATCAAACACTCTAATTTATTTCATTTTATTTTTTCCTTTCTTTCTGTTGTGCTGTGCACAAAGTTGAGTTTAAAGTTCAACTTAACGGAGGGTGAAAAAGTTCATTTAATTTGCTAATTGTTGCACTTGATGCAGAATTTGCGTGCTGCCACTTGAGGCACTTGAAGGAGTGGCCTGGTCTTGGGCTCCATGGGGAAATTAGTCAACAAAGGCCGCGGTTTGATGTAAGCGAAAATACATTAAGCTGTCAATCTTCATTTCAAACTCAAAACACACAGAGAAACCGACAAGTGTCGGGCACCGAAAATATTTTGGCAAATGCTTCACAGCATTGGATCGAAGACGCGTCCTCAGGGAGAGAGCGAGAGCGTGGAGGGAGGGAAGGACAGATGCCACCAGAACGTTGAGTGGCACTTTTGAACTTTGACTGTCACTGACGTCGCTTTGCTTCAATTGATTTCTGTTGATGCAGACAGACAGCCGAACACACAGTCAGTCAGCAAGTCTTTCACACGCAGAGTACGGTCCTCTAGGCCCGCACTTGGCTGTCAAGAAAAGGGCAACTGGAATATCGCTAATGCTCACCGCATTAATCGACTTAACGTGTAACGTGTAAAATGCTCTCTCTTCTTTGTTAGCTTTGCGCTGTAGTACTTCGTACTTATTCGTATCGACTTGTTACCTCAAGTCAATTACGAGGCGTTCAGGTCGCACTTGAAAAACTGTAATGAATTAATATTTAATGCTCTGACAGAATTAAATTGAAAGAGCAACTCAAAATAGAATTCGATTTAATACGACCTTGGTCAGTGGCACTGGTGCATTAAACCCCTTAGTCCCACGCACTGGGCAGCTTTAGTTCTCAGTTACATTAGCATTCGTTTGATATGGAAATGCGAAGAAATAATAAAGATTTACTTTATGAACTGTGAACATTTTCTTGTGATTTATTTGGATTTGTTTTATATTTTACAGCACGCAATGGCTGGAATGTTAGTATGATTCCATGTGGAGAGAGAAAAAGGGTCTGGGAATAAAATTCGGAGTATTTCAATTTACAGTTGAATAAATTACAAAAATTCTTTTTCTTTTCTGTTGATTTCAAGAGAAATATATTATAAATATTATAGACTGACGATTCGTAAAAAATTGTAGAATGTAGGAATAAAAGTAGTATTCAAAAAAAATATTTTTAAATTTATAGTTAAAATAAGTTGTTAAAATTTAATAAAAAACATTGTATTTGACTGTAGCTGATGTCTTAAGCAGCCTTTTGTGCTCAAGTCCTCTTCAAAGGCTTGGGTGTGAACCCTTGTCCTTGCTGTAAAATAAAATGATATATTTATATTGACACTCTTGTTGTTTGGGCATAATTTGTATATCTTAGGAGAAGAAACAGACAAAGGGCTAGTCGACCCGTCTGCACCGTTTGGGGGTCGGCATGCTGAAGTGCGTGTGTTTGGCTTTGGCAGTGCCGCAACTTAATACGCCAAGTTAAATGATGACCCACTTGACTACAAAACCGCACAAGTTTTTGTTATTTATGAGCTTTGTCATAAACAAGTGGCATGACTTAAGCGAGCCTAGCAAAAACATGTATGTGCCTTGCCATTGATGGAGCTATATAATTGTGTATATAAATAACTATATTTATATGACCCATGACTGCTAGTGGCATTTTATTTTATTTTATATATAGTTTAAGCTCGGAGACAATTTCAAGAAACACACAAATTGCTTATAAGCTGGCAAACTAGCAAGCACAAGCAGAAAAATAGCAGCCGTTTGTCATTTCTTATGCTGAATACTTTCTTCGTTCTTACGTTTGATATTGAAATGTTATTTTCCTGCTTTCCTCTGTATTTTCAGTTTTCCTGTCGCATTGTTGTTGCCATCTGCCAGCTGGCAGCTAATTTCTTGCCTGGACAGAGACTGCGGACCGGCGAGCAGAACGAGCAATTCAAGGTGGGCAATCAATTCGCATTTTCAGCTAACTACGGCCACATCTTCACAATATTCTATTATGAAAATAATAATGTTAGAAATTCGAGGGGAGAGATATTCTGGGAACTCTAACTCGTTATAAATAACTATATTTATTGACTTATTTAATGATATCTTTTATTGAAATGCGCTTAGTGTACTGGAGGGTCTTAACTCCGAATCAATTTCACATAAAATAATTTTCTGCACATATTTCCTGAAAAAGTTATTTACAACAAAAAATTCCCCGTTTTGCGTTTTATGGGTTTTTTTTTTTGTTGTTGATGGCCTTACAATGCTCAACATTCTTCCTCTGATAACTGTTCTTTTTTTTCTGTATCTGTAATCAATACTTCAATGAAAATTTCCGCATAATGAGCAAATATCAAAACTTTTTGTTAAGTGTATCACAGCTCGGTATTTGCCTCGCAAAAGTTTTCTTTATTTTTCCTATTTTGGCGAACATCTCAATCAGATTTTTGCTTGAGCCTATTTGTTGTATACATATGTATATGCGTGTATATGTACCATAAGTAATAGTTATTCTATTGGCACGTGCGCACAGTAAGCAGTCCAGGCAGACACGTGTGTATAAGCACAAGCAAAAAATTCATCAAATTCTCCTGTCAGCTATTCGAAGAGTTATTTATTGAAAATATCTTGGTTCATTGTTTTGCTGTTGTGTGTTGCTTTTGCAGCTCAATGGCATTACCAATCAAATGAGTTCTGGCAATCAAAATTGCAACTTTTGATTAGCACATTTATGTAATAATCAAGTTGTGCTCAGCCTCGAGCCTGGCACTCGTACATTTTAGGCTGATTGATGGACAAGGCTGAGTTTCGCATTTAATGCGAGCATATATTTGTCTATTATTGCATATATATGTATATATATATTTTTATTTTTTTTTATTTATATTTATATTTATTCTCGTTGGCCTCTCCAAATGGTACTTCAGCTTATTTATTGTCCTCATTCTTATGCTGTTGCTGGGGGTAGACAATTCCTCGTATTTGCTAAGTGGCCGAGAGTGTGTTTAGCTTTGAGTTCTGAGTGCTCTCCACGCTGAAATAGCTAAACTAAACTGCCTATTCTTGCACTCAGTCTAGCTTGTCCATCTGCCTGTCCATCAGTTTTTGCAAGTCTCAAGTTTTCCGGCTGGCGAGAGGGATTTTTGCTGTAAGAGTTTAAGGAACTACGTATTAAAGCAAAGTTCAACTTGAGTTTAGTACATGGAGTGTTGGGGAAGTGTTCACCGAATTTGTGCGGACTGCAACTATTGTAAAGCTCTCATAAGTGGTAATGGAATGATCAATATCCTCTTGCATTAAGTAGCTTTAGAAGGCAATTATCTAAGTACGTCTCGTCTGCTCGATTGCTGAGAGCTTTGTGAAAACTCTTCAAATTGCCACTTTCCCAAGCAGCACAATTTATAAAATTAATTAGCTAAGGGCTGGCTGGCTGGCTGGCTGGCTGTCTGGCTGGCTGGCTCTGAGCAGTTCTTGAGTAAATTGTTGGCAGCTAAGAACTGATAAGCGTAACCTATATTTCATTTTAATAACTACCTCAACTTCCTGTCGCTGTTCGTTAATGAGGTCATCGCACAATATTTTTATCAGTTTATGATACGTTAGTATTACAAGTTTATTATTTACTGCATTAGCGTCATGGTTTGCTTACAATTATGCACTTAATGTTTCATTTTATTTTATTACTTTATAAACATTAAATGTCAAATGAGATCTATAGGATTTTGTGCTCGAGTTGCACATTTTATGGAGTGCAACTCACTTAACAGCAAATTCCCTTCAGCTGTAGCTGTAGTTGCAGCTGCATATTTCCGATATTATCTCATATTTCGAGTGGTACTTTGTATACCCTGTAAATACTAAAATTATAATAAAGCAGTAACACGAGGCAAGAATGTATATATGAGCATATATGTGAGAAAACCTTGAGAAAATCTCTATTAATTATACTTAACATAAATATTGAGAAAAATAAAGAAAATTCGCATTCTAATAAATTAAAATAAATTTGAAAAATATCGTATTGAATAACCTGCTATAAAAATAGAAATTATTTTGAATATGCTTTTGCAAACTAAAATAATGATTATCAGAATTTCTGGCCAGAGGAAATATATTCTGTTGATGATGATATTCAACGTATATTTATTTATGATACACATAAATATCTTATATATATATATATATATATATATATATATATATGTATATATCTTGCATTATGTTCGAATGTAATTTGATCCAACTCTTAGTAAGCATAAGCAAAGCTGATAACCATAAACAACATTCGAGCTCCGCAATACTGGGTATCCTCAAGTCAAGTGAACTTGATTGGATCACTGTAACTTGTTTCATGATGATATATTAATGCTGCAGCCATGAGGTGCCATAAAGTGAAGCCACTTCAAAAGTGGACGTAAAGCGAACTTTGCAACAGCAGCAACAACAATGAACCCACCATCCATATCCGCTTAACTGGCAATAGCTTAGTCTGACTAGTTAAGTATGAGATCCACACACAAGCACACACTCACGCGCACACACACACACACCCACACAGACACCCATAAGTTATACGCAGTATATGATGCTTAGCACTTCTTGTTATATTTGCTTTTGTTTCTGCTTAAGCGTTAAATGGTTTATTTTTATATCAATATATATGTGAACACTTTGATGGCCAGCCATGCACATAAATCTTGGCCACTTAACTGAACAACGAAATTGGCAAAAAATCCTACCGCCAGCTGCGCCAAAATATCGTATTAAAAATTGTTGCATCTTAATTGCATTTTAATCAAAGGCAAACACAATATATGAGACCCGTCTCACAGCTGTGCAAACACTTTGTTTATTTTTAATAGGGAGAACACAGTGAAGAGGGTTTGTTTTTATGTGGATCTGCTGAGAGACTTGTCTAATGCTCAACATTAAAATTCATGCGTCAGCTAAGTGTCAGCTCGTTGTAAATTGCTAATCATGCGGACCAGTTATGGGGTTGCTAGATAAACAAATATTAACTATGCAGAAAAGTATGTGCATGGAAAAAAAAGCAAAAAAAATAGAAGAAGAAAATATGAGCAATTTATATGTATTTCCACTGACTCAACTAAACTATTCCATCAAAAAATATAGTCTGCAGAGGTATGGAAATTCAGAACTGGGTCATCAATTAGTGGCACGGCTGAAAATCTGAATATGAAAGATTTATGAATATAAATATTTAAATTAATTAGAAAAAATTGTGTTCGGGTCAAAAGAAAAATTCCAAGAAACTAAAAAATATTTTGAAAAAGTGTAAAAATATCTGTTTGATAATGATTTTGGAAAATTTGCTTATTTAATAGATAGGCCCCAAAATTGATGGCCAAAAATGTAAATGTAAATATCGGTGTTAAGCAAATGTTTTAAACGAGTATTTGCGCAGTCCTAACATAAGCTCATTCAATACTTTATGAGATAGACGTCACGTTTGTTATTGCCATGTTTAAAGTTAGAACCATTCCTTTACAATTGAATTCTATAAAAATAAACATGCAGCGTATACAAAATTATTCACATTACGCATACGCCGCGTTTGCGACTGTTTCTTCCAGCCTGCTATTAAGGCACGCTGTGCGACAGCAACACACAGTATTCATTCACAGACAGGTGAGCACATACACACAAACACGCACTTGTACTCGTTCATTCATTAGAAAAGTAAATTTCATGCTAGAACAAAATGAAAAGAAGCAGAATATGGAAATAGAAAGAAAAATGTTCTCCGCGCATTTTTTTTTTGTTTTTGGCCGCCAACCAACAGAAAAAGAAAAATAAATATAAAAAAAATTGCTCACGTTTTTTGCCGCTTGCGGTTTTCTTTTTCTGTCCTTTTTTCTGTTCGTGGGGCTATCATATTTTGCAACAACTATTGGGCTCTTCATGACGTTATCAGCCAGCTTGTCGGCCTGCTGCTTGCCTGGTGGCGGGTGGCGGCGCCCTGTAACCCTTAACGCCTGTCTTGACTTCTGCTTGTTTGTCAAAGGTTCGGCAATTACTTACATTTCTGTGTCATTATTGTTGATGTTGTCGCCCAACGTGCTCGCCAAAAAGTCAAAGTTAGCCTCGTACATCACAGTTTGACACGGCTGTGGATCTGCCTCCTCCGTTTGGCTAGATGAATGCCTTGCGGTTGTTGGCCGTTAGCGCTCGACATTCGACGTCGGCGCTGACGTTGACGCTTGCCGGCCGGATTGCCCTTGTTTTCCTTCATGTCATATCGATTTTCAAATTTGCGCCCAGCTCCAATTGGACCTCGTGTCCAAGTGTCATTTGACTGACGGAACTCGTGTTTGCGAAATTGTCGCTTGTCGTTGTTCTTGTGTTTTATTTCGTTTCTTCATTTCTTTTATGCTGATTCCCTTGTTGGCTTAAAGGTGTTAACTTTATCACACGGCCCAAGCTGAATTTTTTATTATTTATTTATTTTTTCATTTTTTTGCTTTGCATATTTCAATTGTACTTGGTGTGTGCACAATGTAAACACATGTATTCGCATTTTTATCTTATTATTTTTTTCCGTTTCACAGAAATGAAAAGCAATTTGATATGCCAAAAAAATACGAAAAATCATTTGCGAGCCATTGCACAATTTATATAATTTGTGTTAAATGACATTTTTTTTTATGAAAAGAGAAGAAAGAGATAAATGAATGTGGTCGAATGGCTTATGCTCTTTAATGCTTCATTAAAAAAAAATTAAATATGTATCAATAATGAATAAAATTATATTAACATTATTTTCCTTTTAAAAAATTTTTGTAATTTATAAAATCCAGCAACATAAATAGAATTGACTATAAATAGTTATTAAAAGAAAAAAATATTAATATTATTCTGTTATGAAAATGATAAAATAATATTTTATTCAAAATACAAAAATATTATATATTATTTATTTTATTTATATACATTTGTATTCTCTCTGCTAATTAATTATTTTTCATTATTAATTTTATATTAATTGATTATTTTCTGATGAATCTGAGCTCTTTTGACACAGTTAAATGATTCAATCCACATTCCAATAGAAGACTTTACTTTGTAAGCTCTTGAATATTGTAAACACAACATTACATGCTTGATGTTAAAAGTCTAGTACCCAGTCGGGGCTTTATAAGTAAATTCCCTTGTCTTCTGGTTTGGCACGTACCATTTGAAGTGAATGTCGCAGTTAGAAATCATTTCGAGAATTGCTTTTGTATGTTTCTTGGTCTTATTAAAAAGTAACATGGATATGAAAATGACAAATATTTTCATAATATTAACTTCTTGATTAGGAATTTAATAAACGCCGGTGCTGTAATGGAATATTACTTCAGAAAAGCCACTGAACTATTCAAGGCTCGTTAGAGATAAGTCGTGGATATACTATGTTATCTGCTACTGATTTATATTTGCAGTACGTTTTTTTTTTGTAATCAAAATGGGCGTCGACTTAGTGCATTCTCTTTTCCCCATCCATTTATTTTCAGCTCAGCTCATTGATTTATAAATCGCAGTTGCCTTGTTTAGTTTAGCTCGCGGCCGAGCAAGTACTTGGCCAATAACTGCTAAATAAATGCCAGATAACCGGTTATTAGGTATAGTTAACGAGGGCTAATCTTTGTTAATACTCTCACTGCCCGCCTTCTATATCCGTTAGAGCCCATTAGTACTTAATAACAGTAATTGCAACTCTCTGAATATGCATTATTGTATTAGTTCAGGGGGTCCAATTTCTAGGTAGTTTTCTAGAAACTCTACGTCAAATGGTCAAAGTCGAAATGCTAATCGAGTTATTTGTCAGTTACTTAAATTCATAAAAGTCCAAGGAACAGTTTCTATTGTGATTTCAAATGCGGTTCGTTGTTGTTTTTTTTTTTTTTTTTTTTTTTTTTTGTGATTTGGCATTTTGCAATGCTGCAATTTTCCACACGATTGCATTTTATGACCGCAAAGGCAATTATTATAGCTGGCAAGCGGGGTAATTCAAAGCTCTGACTAACACGCTTTTTGGCATAGAATCCAGTGCAATGAACCCGACAGCAAAGTTTGAGAAAACAATTCAATTATGGCCACAATTACGAATACGTTTTCGATTACACGCCCTATTCAGACGTCACAAATATTAAAAACAAAACTCACAACAGCCATAGCAATAAAAGCCAATACTTTTGTAGTATCCAACATTTAACTGCACCCTATAGCAAGGCAATTGGAATATTTTCACTTAACTTGACTAAGAGTAATTTGAAATCGGAAGAAGAGTTGCCCCTTGCGGAAGCCAAGGAGACATTTTTTAAGCAAAATTATATTTTTGTCAAAATTTTAAAGTTGATAAAACTTCATATAAGCGTTTAATTATTTGTACAGGGTTACTTTAAACTTGAATTTTAAAGACCAAATAGAGCCGAAATATATTTCAGTTCTTATATATTTCAGCTCTATTTGGTCTTTTCAAGTTTAAAGTAGCCCTGAGCAAATAATTAAACGCTTATATGAATACAATAAAAATACCTTTAATTACTTGCACACCTTGTTTTATTCTCTTGCCACGCGACAGTTTGTAGTTCCCCAAAAGATAAGTAAAACTATTTAGCAACTGAGGCATACACTGAGAAAAAAAGGGTAATTTTATATATACTATTATTATTCTTATTAATTTTTTATTATAAGTTTCTCGAATATTTAGCTTATAGCATATTTCAGTGTCGTCTTGAATAGTTTGAAATTTCTGATTCTGTCATAGTTCATTCGAAATGCAAATAATTGTAAAGTTTTTGCTTCAACGATTTTCTTGGACGCTAACGGAAATAATTATATAGAGCCAAGTGCAAAATAGTCAGGCGTTCCATGCATGGAAAAAGACCTCGTTATGGCATTAACAATAACAACAAATAAAAGAACAAGTGCTTACAGCAAGTCTATAAACCGCAAAATGTTCGCGAATAAAAGTTGAACTTTGTTACGACTTACAAATTTTATTGTTAGTTCGGTTCAGTTAGTTTGGACAGTTAGTTGGGCATTGACTGAGTTTGTGGGTGGCTCTTGGAGCGAAACCTGTAAAAAGTTGAACATGTGCGAAAAGTAAAAAAAAAATACAGTTGATCATTTTAGTGATGTGCCATTCAATTATGATAATTTTTATAAATCTATGAATATTTTATATACAGTATAGAGTAAAGAAAATGCTCAATCATATGGCAAACATCTGAGTGAGCTTTCAAACTCATGAATATGTAAATAAATTCCCAGACGGTATCGACTATATTATTTATAATCGATTCGAGTCTATCTCTGATTATATAGCGCACTGTCAAGCCCATCTAGCTGACTGTATTTTATTCAATTTTGTGCACAATTTGTTTAGCCAAGATTTATGCCACTTGATGGCCTTCAGCGTGGTATCTTTTTTATATAATTTATTTTTTGTTTCTTGTTCCACTGGCTATTAATAGCGACATCAACCTCCAAGAGGTCACTCAGCGACTGCAGCTCATACACATCATTTAACCAGCTGTAAATTATAAATAACAGCAAGTTGTATTTTTTTTATATTTTTGTTAAATTGTTTCACAGGGCTGCTTAAATTGTTAAAGTGCCCTGTCTACAACAGCAACAAAAGTCAGCTAAATATAAAAGGGCAGCATGAAAGGCCGCGTATTTGCCAGCTGTGACCGCCAGAAACTTAACGTTTACTTTTAGCCGTACTCATTATTTGGGCCAATAAAATGGGGCAGCCCGTTGGGCTTAGCTGGGCCTATACAAAGTTAAAGCTGTCATTAATTAAAGGTCAGTTACAGGCTGCACTTGTTATGCTTTGGCTAAAAGCCTAAACGATTACTCGTTTTAATCAGACCATAAGACTGGCCCACAAAACAATTTTATGCCCTTCCAGCTGGTATTATAATTGTATCATTAAACATGCAACACATAGAACGAGAGGTCTTTAACTCTATATAAAATATAAAAAAAAAATATATAAATTTATATTTCTCTGAATCATAATTTTCTGCACAAAGTTGACATCGATTAAACAGTAAACAAATTTCAAAAGCTGTTTACACGGTTTCATCTTAATGTAAATACTGAACTACTATAATTCTAGATAGTATGGAAAATATTTGTTTTTGATTTTTGGGGCAACGTGTGCGATATTCCGATTCCCTTCGGAGCAATTTAATAACAATAACATAAATTGTTCATAAGTGAATTTAATATTCGCTGCGACTAATTTTGTGATTCGCTTCATATTTTTATTTTTTGATTACCGCCGAGGGGCGCGTCCTACATATTCAGATAGTTTGGCCGACATTTAGGGCAGTGTGTGTGCAGGCTGAAGGCTGCAGGCATGTTGTTACCAAGACTGGTAGCTAACTAAGCCCTAACAAATGCAAATATTTGACCAAAGTAGTTGCATATCACCCAGTTAAGTATTCACTGGCTTCTGATAAGGCCTGCTGATAAGCGGCAGGGCTAAAAGTTGATTCGTATCGTCGTCCGCTATAATGTTTATATCACAAAATAATTTATCAAACGAAGAATTTATCATATCGCCCTACTCGAAAGTGATTTGACTGTCAGTGTTGGCGCCTCGAACGATTTCATTATCATTTTCAGTCCGCAGCTGCGTACATTACTCCGCTTCTCTAGCTGCTATAAGTGATTTGCTGTCTTTAGATTAGATTTGTAATGGAAATTAACCCGCTAACGAGCTGACTCACAGTGTGGTCTCCGAGATAAAACCGATCTTGTAATTGAAAGCGAAAATGTATGCCAAGATAGCTACATATCTAGATATCTTTCGTTCACAAAAGATTATGAATAACATGTAGTTATCTACGTACTTTTAGGGTATCGTAATATGTTGAAACGAAGTATTAAAATAATAATCTTATATGTCTCCTAATCAAAATTGTGTTTGTATTACGAGAAAAGCTCGAATATTCCAATAGATAATCAATTTAAACTTTTATTATTATTATTAATTTTTAATGTTATAATAAATATGTTAACGTCTTCTATAAGGGCTATGCTTAAGGAACATGTTAAAATTCATATGTCTTATATTAAATTCCAGTCCAGTCATTTATATTGTTTGTATTGTTAATCAGTTGCCTTAATTAATGGGATTATTACACATTAGACATTTTTTCCCATGTGGTTTTGCACAAACTGTCTTACAGTCAGCGCATAAATTTGAAAGTCTTATTAAATTCAAATCTTTATGTTTAAGGTTTCCCAAGAAAAGGCAACCATACTCTTCATCATAAATAATATAGTAAAATGGATGATCAGCATAAAATCTTTTGGGCGTTGTCGGTGTTGGCATGCTTCTCATCGCCACTACCATACCAGTCGCAGCTGCAGCTTCGGTGCCCTCTTCGTTGACCTCAATGAATGCCTTGTGAATAATTTGGGATACTTTCATGGGCTGATTCACCTCCAACATTTTTTCAAATTCTGGAGTTGTAAATATTTTTTCCATGCCCAAGGCCTTGAAAACAGGAGTTAATTCCACAGAAAATTCAGTTTTGAACTTGGGCAGTTTGACAGCGACTTTGGTCTTGAATAGTTGAGATATTATGCTCTGAAGGGTTGTTGATTTTAGACTTTCCTCAAGATTTGCTAAGGCATCATTATTGTTGGGCAGTATGATCAGCATAAATAGTTTCGTATCCCTATAACTCATCCGCAAGACTTTAGCATCTAACTCTGGGATCTCCGCATAGAAATAATCATGTTCGATCGAGTTCATCATCGATACTTGAATCTTATTATTTTCATCCACGAAGAAATCTTCGCTTTCCGTATTTTGCTCATCAAATTTAATATCCCAGGCGCCCTTGAAGTAAATCGCATTGATCAGCACCAGACGTGTATCTGCGCTGAGAGCATCTGGACTAACTAGATTCTTTATATTATTATTCGTCTCGGACTCAACCCAGCCATTGATGGTAGCAGCCGAGTTCTGGGGATTTTTGAAATCTATGTGCTCCGGAGTTGAGAGAAACTTTTGGGTCAGCACATCGCTGAAGCTCTGGAGTAAGTCATAGCCTTCCATAATGTACACTCTGTTGGCCATGCGCAGCACACTGTACTGCTGGTAATAGTTGAGAGCACTTTGAAAGCCAGCGGCTATCTTATTGGAATCGCTGGAGCTGAATTTGAGTCCGGCGTCCAGCTGATGGCCAGTTTCGCTGTCATCCTTGGCGCCCATGCGCAACATTCCAGCGCAGATTTGTACCGAAAGTGGGGAACATATTAGATCTTTGCCGGCTGAGAAACCAGACAGCTTTTGGTAAAACTCTCGCGAGAATGTATCTAATGAATTCGCAAATTGTTCCTTATCACCCTTTTGAGCCATGGCCAATTAAAAAATAAAAATAAAATAATCATAAATAAAATTTTGGTTTTGACAGTTTAGATTAAAATCTGATATTACAAAATCAATAAGATGGAAGCTAGCTGATGTAAAGTCGAGTGAGAGAGTCAGGGCCAAGGGGAAAATAGAAAAAGTTAGGGATAATGTGGTATATATATATATAAATATAGAGAAAGAGATAGAGAGATAAAAGAAGAGACACACATATTAATTATTTTTAATTGAATAATTCGTAAAAGCTGCCTTTCACAATATTTATTATTTATTGGAATATTTGTGAGTATTGAGAAAGGCAATTGACTCAGCTCAAGAAGAATATTAAACAAAATTTTAAAAGACTCAACTTCATTAAATTATCTAAATTTAATTGATGTTAATTAATGTTAAAGTTCTTTCTTCCTAACACAGTAAATTAACATATATTGATCCGTTTTTAAGCTGTCCAAGTTTATTTTGCATTGCTAATTCTAATAAATTTGACTCATTGTTTGTCAATATGCAAATATGAGAATTTCAAATTTCGTTATCATTTAATTTTTCCCGATAATTTCCCGACGTGAGCCCTAAGCTCAAGCACATCAATCAATCGGGAAGTACTTGCAGAAGTGTTGTGATATATGACTTATGGAATACCTTAAAGACTCACTCACTGCGGGCCACGTGCCGCGGCTCAGAACTTTGCCTATCTAAGGTGAACAGTCGATTGGAGAAGGCCAGTCAGTTGTCAGTCAGCTTGATGTTGGAATTTATAATTAATGTTCAATAACTTTTCAATTTAGGCGCATTAGTCAAATTTGACTTCCGAAATGTGTTTTCTGTTGATGTGTAAACTTGTCAATCAGCGTGAATTAGACACAGTTTTTCACTAGTTCTTGGCTCTAAGGTCGTAAATATTTCTATACATATTATTATATATCTAAATATTTCGAATAATATTTCAACATACTCTATAGACACGATGCGACACGGAACTGAATGTAGGTCAGTTTGCCTGCATGGCGTGTTGTCCAGCTATAAATAAATGCATTTTTGTTTTCATTTCTGAATTGCCTAGTAAACACAAACAGAAACAGAACAGAACAGAGTAGAGCAGAGGATGGCGGTGGGCACAATTTTCAATTGAATGGCGTAGGAGTCGCCGACCTTGTTGTCAAAGTGGAAAACTGGGAAAAACGGGGGCAAGTCCACACGCGTCAGAAGTGGCCAAGCCATTGGCCTTAAGCATGGGATGTGACAACTGACCAGACTCTAGCTTAAATGAAGCCATCGACTGCTCCCCTTCTTCTCCTTTTTTCTTGTTTGCGTTCGAATTGTCCTGCCCACAAATATTGCAGCTCGAGCATGAGCATGAGCATGAGCTGTAGACCGCGAACATGCATGCCGCAGGCATCTCTATTGTCTGTGGCCACTCACATGTGCCAAACACTTTGACCTCAACGTGGCCAGTGCTATACTTTCCTCTTCTTCCTTTTTATTATTTTCATTTTTATTATATCCAGCAGCTAAATGGGGAACT
Organism: Drosophila fulvimacula; assembly: GCA_035045555.1. NCBI lineage: Eukaryota > Metazoa > Arthropoda > Insecta > Diptera > Drosophilidae > Drosophila > Drosophila fulvimacula. The sequence continues at coordinate 3,207,271 of JAWNOX010000009.1, forward strand.
GATAAGCGCTTGACTAACTCTTTGCAGGCAACAGAGTTGAAGGATTAGAAGTGTGCTTAAATACGGTCGAGTTTTATGAATTTCAATATATTATTATCAATGTTATCAATTAACTGTGCTGGGTATCTTCTAGTTCTCCATAATAATTTACTTTGGTTTTTTTTTTGCCATTTGGGTAATTTGATGCTGTCAGCCAAAATCAGACATCGTCTGCCCCAGCCCCAAGTGCAGTGAACTCGCTCGCAGTGCACTTTTTGCATAAATTCGAGACGATCCACATAACACAACGCCGCCGAAAGTGACACTCTGGCAGGGCTGCTAATGAGATATAGATAATGTAATTAGAGAGCCCTGACAGGTTGTCTATGGGCACACAGGTGTGACAGCACTCGCCGCTCGGCACTCAATAGCCATCGCCCACAGCCTGTCACCAGCAATTGCATTAAACTCTAATCGATGGCTCGGATATATGACCTGATTGTTGCCATTTGCTATTGGCCTTTGGTTAGACCCGAAGTGTTGGTGGGCATATTGTTGTAGGCAGCTGTGGTTCTCGCACTTTTTAGTCAGTTGCAAGTGGTTTGCACCTGCTGGTGAGTTCCCTTAGTTGAAGTAACTTTTAGAGTTTTAATTGGTTAATTATACTACCTGAGGGTCGGTAAATTGATTACTTTTTCATTGGCTTGGAAAATGTTGGCAGATGCCAAGGTCAATCCATTTGGGTCAATTGGCAGTTGTTTTGGATTATAGCACCAAGACTCACAATGCGCTAGTTAGTGTAAACTATAATTACAATTAGAATATACAAATGAGCACGGAATAAATGCATAAGTAGCGGTGGAATAACTAATTGGTCTGCAATACATGATTAGTTCGTTGTGTAATAATGATGATAAATGATGAACAAAATATAATATATATTTATTTTTTATATATTATTTATATATTTTTTAAGATTTATTTTGTTTTATATTTATTTTTTATTTAAAATGGTCTATATATTGTTATATATATTTTTTGTGTTATTTACTTATTTATTTATTATTATTATTACTTATTATTTGATTTATTTGCAATAAATAAATATATTTTATATTAATGTGTTATATTATATTTTTAATTTTTTTAAAATAATATTTAATTTGTAATATATAAATATTTTTTTATATAGTTTTTTAATTGACATTTTTATTTGCAATATATTTTTATTTTTTATTAAATTAATTTTTTTATTTGCCATATATATAAACATTTTTTTTATTTATTTGTTTTTAGTCTCAATAAAATGTATATATTTTTTAAATTTTGTTTTATTTATTTAGTTTCATTTGCAATAATATATATTTAAATTTTTTTTTATATTTATAATTTTTTAAAATTTATTTACTTATATTTGCAATCTATTTTTATAACAATAAGCAAGTACTCTTAACAATACTGTAAATAGTAAACCGGGTGGTTAATATATGAATAATAAATATAAAGTGGACATTTAAACACAGCAATGAGATCAAGTATATACATTATGAAATCGAAGGTGCTTTGATATGCCTGTCACTTACATTTCTGAAACAATAAAAATTAAATACCCGTGAGCTCTTGCTATAAAAAGATCCCCGTTTAGTGTACATTTTCGCAGTCAACATAGAAGCTAAGCATATCTCTGATCTATTTGTAAGTACTCATGATTATCGTAGGCTGAATAATTTTCTGTTTCCTTTTCCCGCTGACCATCGAATTGCAATAGCAATTGCAGTTGCTCAAGCGTTTTTATCTGTTGCATTGCCTACTTGCCTCAGCTGGAAAGCTTATCTTTTTCAAATGGAACAAGTCATTCTGTCTATCTCATTAGCGGAAGAGTAACTGAATCTATATAAATTGAAGCATTTGCGTGCGTCTCTCTTAATGCTTTGACTACCGCCATATCGAATTAGGCACACGCGACTGCGCATTTGGTATTTTGAATTAGAGATGGGAGCGTGATGCAAAGGCGAGACATAGAGATGAGAGCACAGCACTAATCACGCAGAATACTATGCGACTCAGACGAAGCCATCAGTTCAGATAACTATTGAAGGTTCACATCAGTTTGTCATATTTATATGAATAAAATGAATTCGATTTTCATCTCTAGCATTAAAAAATCAAGTCATTAGCAGAGCCTCACGACAGTTTAGAATAATAAGAGTTGCTGCATTATTACATATTTAATTCATATTTGTATTTATTTTATTTTTTAAAGCCTTTTTTCAATTTCATTTTTTTGCATGCAATTTGGGGCACGCTGATCTACAGGGTGTACACACCTCTGAAGTATCTCTTGTACCTACATTTTTACGTTTAAGGTTTCCCATGAAAAGGCAACCATACTCTTCATCATAAATAATATAGTAAAATGGATGATCAGCATAAAATCTTTTGGGCGTTGTCGGTGTTGGCATGCTTCTCATCGCCACTACCATACCAGTCGCAGCTGCAGCTTCGGTGCCCTCTTCGTTGACCTCAATGAATGCCTTGTGAATAATTTGGGATACTTTCATGGGCTGATTCACCTCCAACATTTTTTCAAATTCTGGAGCTGTAAATATTTTTTCCATGCCCAAGGCCTTGAAAACAGGAGTTAATTCCACAGAAAATTCAGTTTTGAACTTGGGCAGTTTGACAGCGACTTTGGTCTTGAATAGTTGAGATATTATGCTCTGAAGGGTTGTTGATTTTAGACTTTCCTCAAGATTTGCTAAGGCATCATTATTGTTGGGCAGTATGATCAGCATAAATAGTTTCGTATCCCTATAACTCATCCGCAAGACTTTAGCATCTAACTCTGGGATCTCCGCATAGAAATAATCATGTTCGATCGAGTTCATCATCGATACTTGAATCTTATTATTTTCATCCACGAAGAAATCTTCGCTTTCCGTATTTTGCTCATCAAATTTAATATCCCAGGCGCCCTTGAAGTAAATCGCATTGATCAGCACCAGACGTGTATCTGCGCTGAGAGCATCTGGACTAACTAGATTCTTTATATTATTATTCGTCTGGGACTCAACCCAGCCATTGATGGTAGCAGCCGAGTTCTGGGCATTTTTGAAATTTGTGTGCTCCGGAGTTGAGAGAAACTTTTGGGTCAGCACATCGCTGAAGCTCTGGAGTAAGTTATAGCCTTCCATAATGTACACTCTGTTGGCCATGCGCAGCACACTGTACTGCTGGTAATAGTTGAGAGCACTTTGAAAGCCAGCGGCTATCTTATTGGAATCGCTGGAGCTGAATTTGAGTCCGGCGTCCAGCTGATGGCCAGTTTCGCTGTCATCCTTGGCGCCCATGCGCAACATTCCAGCGCAGATTTGTACCGAAAGTGGGGAACATATTAGATCTTTGCCAGCTGAGAAACCAGACAGCTTTTGGTAAAACTCTCGCGAGAATGTATCTAATGAATTCGCAAATTGTTCCTTATCCCCCTCTTCAGCCATGCTCAGCTAAAAATAAAATAAACACAAAACAAATTTAAATTTTGACAAGTTCTGCTTTTTTCAATATATCTGATAAAACAAAGCAAATGAGATAGAATTATGATGACAATAAAAAGGTCTTCTGAGTTTGTCATATTTCAAGAAGTAAAGCTAACATTGACTATGTAATGCCTGTAATGTTCATCTCAAATAAGCTGTGATGGGCCCACAATCTTCCAGAGTTTTGCATGCTTAATTCATGTTTACATTTAGTTAGTTATTTTCCTTTTATTTTTATATTTTTCATGAAATTTTCGGCAAGCTGCCTTACATTGAGCGCATAATTTTGCAGCATTCATCAAATCCCTATGCTTAAGATTTCCCATGAAAAGACAGCCATAGACTTCATCATAAATAATATAGTAAAATGGATGATCAGCATGAAATGTTTTGGGTTCCGGCTCTAAAGACAAGCTACGTAAAGCTACCACAACTGATGTCGCAGCTGCCGCTTCGGTGCCCTCTTCGTTAACGTCAATGAATGCCTTATGGATTATTTGGGATACTTTCATGGGCTGCTTCATCTCCAGCATTTTGTCAAATTCTGGACAAATAAATATTTTTTCCATGCCCAGGGACCTGAAGACAGGTGATAATTCAACAGAGAATTCAGTTTTGAACTTGGGCAGTTTGACAGCGACTCGCGTCTTGAATAGCTGGGATATTATACTCCTTAGCGATGTTAATTTTAGACCCTTCTCAAGATTCACTAAGCCTTCTATTTTGTTGGGCAAAATGAACAACATGGACAATTTAGTATCTTTATAACTCATCTGCAAGGCTTTCGCATCTAGTGTTGATAGCTCCGCATAGAAATAATTATTCAATGAGCTCATCATAGGTACTTCAATCTTATTTCTGTCATCCACGAAGAAATTTTCGCCCACCGTATTTTTCTCATCAAATTTAATGTCCCATTCGCCCTTGAAGTAAATCGCATTGATCAGAACCAGGCGTGTCTCTGAGCTGAAAGAATTTGGACTAACTAGATTCTTTATAAGATCATTTGTTTGGGTCTGAACCCAGCCATTGATTGCAGCGGCCGACTTCTGACCATTTCTGAAATCTATGTGCTGGGGAGTTGAGAGAAACTTTTCTGTCAGCATCTCGCTGAATCCCCTACGTAAGTGGATACTGTTCATAACGTACACCCTATTGGCCATGCGCAGCACACTGTACTGCTCGTAGTACTTGAGAGCTTTGTAAAAACCATCAGCTATCTGATTGACATCGACGGAGCTGAATTTGAGCCCAGTGTCCAGCTGACGGCTAGTTTCGCTGTCATCCTTGGCGCCCATGCGCAACATTGCAGCGCAGATTTGTACCGAAAGTGGCGAACATATTAGATCTGTATCGGTGGACAATATAAACATCTTATGGTAAAAGTCTCGGGAGAATGTATCTAATGAATTCGCAAATTGTTGTGTACCATCTTCCACCATGCTTACGTACAAATTTAAAACAAAATAAACTAAAATAAAATATTTATTTTGAAAATTTGTAAATATTTTAAAATTTCAAAGTTAGTGCGATGGAATGAGAAATCTGGAATATGGGAGAGAAAGAAAAACAGAGAGAAAGAGAGAGAGAGAGAGAGAGAGAGAGAGAGAGAGAGAGAGGGAAAAATATAGATAAAAAGGGACAGATGGAATAACTGAGCGAGTGAAAGAGAAAACAAAAGAGAGAGAGAGAGGAATAGTTAAAAAAGGGACAGATAGAATAACTGAGTGAGGGATGGAGAGAGAAAGAGTTAGAGAGGAAGGGATGTAGAGAAGAATAGTTAAAAATGGACATATGGAATAACTGAATGAGTGAAAGAGAGAGGGAGACATAGAGCGAGAAAGATAGTTAAAAAGGGACAGACAGAAAGAGAGAAAGAACTAAGTAGAGTTCGACCGGCAATCTTCAATTTTAAGTTAAATATCAATTAATAATATGACCATAACATACTTATGAAGTAATTTTCTTTAATTTCATCGATGATAATTATTATTATTATTATTATTATTATTATTATTATTATTATTATTATTATTATTATTATTATTATTATTATTATTATTATTATTATTATTATTATTATTATTATTATTATTATTATTATTATTATTATTATTATTATTATTATTATTATTATTATTATTATTATTATTATTATTATTATTATTATTATTATTATTATTATCATTATTATAATTATCATATCTTGCTCAGAAATTGTTAAGCACATATAAGCTCAATTCTATTGATCCATTTTAAAGCTTTCCCATGAATTCCACTTGAGTATTGCTCGTTTATATGTGTTGTCAGGATATCAAATTATGTTTAACATAAGTCGAAGTTAAGCGCATCAGCAGAAATGGTGCGATATATGAGTGTTAGAGTAGCTTAATGATTCACTAAGCTTTTGCATATTTAATTCGTGTTTACATTTTGAAGCTTTATTTTTCCACTGGTCAATAGGAAAAAAGTAAGAAAAAACGTCACTAACACTGCGCCAGACGGTGAATGTGAATCGATGACAGGCAGACGACAACAGCAACAACACCAACAACAGCAACAATGAGAGCGACTCATTGGCAACGATGCTAATGTGTTTGTTATTGTTTTTTTTTTTTTTTTTTTTTTTTTTTTTTTTTTTTGCTGGCTATTGTCGTGCTGGCGAGTTAACGAGCTAATGGAAAAGTTTATACTAGAACCTATAAAGATGGGCATACACTAACACTCACTCCTGTCTGATGTGTAATATTGTTCGTTGTAAGTTTCCATGTTTCGAGTTTGAATTACAATTTTTGTAGCTACAATTTTACACTTAATGTAAAAGTGGAGATCAACGATCTTAAGTAGTATGTATAATATTGATCATTATATGAAGGCGAACTGCTGAGGCGTATGTATAATATACATCATTATAAGGAGTCAGAGGTCTGAGGCGTATGTATAATATACATCATTGTAAAGAGCCAAAGGTGAGAGGCGTATGTATAATATACATCATTATGAGGAGCCAAAAGGGTTAAGCTAAACACTTTTCATAGTACAAATCTAGTACAAGATCGTATGATTGCAGCGACAACTGTAAAGATCACTGATCTGTCTGTCACAACAACAAAGTCAGGCAATGAGAGACGATAGAGGCGGTAAAGAGTTGTATTAATTGATATAAAATATACAAATTGATAATATTTTCAGTTCGTTTGACTTGATAGCAGGGCATTTGAAAGTCAACCACGGGCGGGTAGATAAATCTTTTTGTTGCGTTCCGTTCGACGATGACAAAGTTACTAAGCTCAGATAAAAAGTTGTGCCAATATTTGTCTTTTTGGCTTCGCCTTTGATAAAGCCGCATTTTATTCAATTATAGGCGGATAAAAAGAGCGTATCACATAAATACATACTTGAGTATGAATTCGCATTCAGAGTAAACTTTTGCCGGACAACGTAATCAGCTGGGCAGATGGAGGCGCTGAGTTAATTAAATTGGATTTATGCTAATGGTATTGGAACTTGTGCATTGAAAGCTGCTGTTAGTTTTTTGTGATTGACCATCGTGCTGGGCGATTATCGTCAGTTTGTTTATCAGGCTTAAGCAAAAACCACATCGCAATCTTATCAACACTCGCGACTGAACGAAACACTGATGTAACACAGCGGAATGCTTTACCGAGCGTATGTAGTTATATAGGTGTATGTATATTATTATATTTGGCCATTCGTCATGATGTCTGACACACGTCTGACTTGTGTCAGGGAGGTGTGGCTCCCTGTCACTGTCAATTAGCCGAGGCTTAGACTCAAAGTTATAGAAACATGCTTATTGGGCACCGGAAAAGAGCAACGTGCGAACTTAATTAGCGTTCGCTTGAGGAAATGCGACGCGGACAAACCTTGCTTGGCCCACAATAAAATATGTATTAGCTTATCACATATTATGCGCAGTGCAAAATGCACCTATGTAATACAGGGCTCGTGGTATAATCCTCTAATACCTTAAGCTATTAGTGCGCCACAGTCTAAGAAGGTTTTAAGATTGGAAATTTATAATTATACTCTGCTAAACCATAAACAAGTGAGCAATAGATAATCGGCGGAGACTACTCCGGTACTAGTCCCTATTAGGGACATGATTAAGAAAGAAACTGAGTGAGAGAGACAGAGAGAGGGAGGGTGAGAGAGAGAGAGAGATAGAGCGAGAAAGGGAGAGAGAGAAATAGTGAGAGTGATAGAGAGAAATAGAGAAAGATAAAGAGAGAGATAGAGAGAGAAAGATATATATATATATAGATATATATATATAAATATATATATATATATACATATATATATATATACATAGACGAGAGAGATAGAAGTGTATATGAGAGAGCGATAGAAAGAGTAAGAGAGAGAGAGAGAGAGAAAAGACACCAAGAACTTGTAAATGTGTACGAAAAACAGAAAAAACAAAGACTAATGTGCAACTTTCTCTTATATTATATATATATATATATATATATATATATATATATATATATATATATATATATTTTTTTTTTTTTTTTTTTATTAACTATGTATTTTCCCTTCAATAATAAAATAAATTAAACAAGCAGTCGGTAGGCCGCTAATGCACTCAGAAGTTCAGCCAATAAAGTGCAAGTTTGTTCCAGCACACGCCCATCGACTTTCAATCGCAGCAAATGAAAATCACATGTTTAACAATAATGCAATATTTGTGCCAGCTATAACGAATCAATATAATTTTCAGGCATTAAAGGCTTACTTTGTGAGCTTAAACGTGGCTCAACACACCGCAGATCGCATTGCAATCAGCGGCCAGGTGGGTCCCGTGCAAGAAAGCCGAATCATCGTGACTGTTGCCATTATTGCGACAAGCTCAAGGACGCGGCACGTAAGACGAGGTCTTATTGGCAGTACATGGCCCATGGCTCTATATACACATATGCATAAAAGTATATTCATGTCTGTTCTCTGCCCATTTGTAGGCTGTGGCAGGGCTGCATGGCCATTGTGTGTAAATATTGGCTGGTAGAAGCAGGGAAACAAAAAACGATATAAGGAATTTCACGCCCATTTTCGGGGCAAATTATTGTCAGCAACAAATATGGGTTAAATATCATTTATATCAAATTTATTTATGGGCTCATGAGGCTTAAGTGCCTCAATTTGTACGATAGCGGGACAGATGATCGATACGGCGCGGCGAGCCAGCCCAAAAGTGAGTGCAAAACTTTATATTTAAATATCAGGCTGCAGTCCACTTGTGAACGTCAAAAGTGACGTCACGTTTCAAGAGAGAGAGAGAGACAGATAGGGAGAGAGAGTGAGCGGAATAAAATATACTCGTATATGTAACAAATAAATAAAAGAGCAGAAACTTCAAAACCGGCTTTATGCATGGAGCATTGACAGTTGCTGTTGTTGTTGCTGTTGTTGCTGTTGTTGCTGGTGTTGGTGTTGCAGTTGTTTGCCTTGTGTGAGCCATAGTTTTTGTATTCTTTGTGCTGGGATTCACAGGCTGAGCCGTTGTTCGCAACAGGTTCATATGGAGCCCATCTAGAGCGGCTCGTTAAGCGTATCACGTGCTGAGTAAATCCCCACCAAAATAAAGCCGAGCCTCTTTAACCAAATTTGTATTGCTCATGCAGACGCAGATGGCGACTTTTTTTTTGGTTTTCTTTTTTTAATTTCTTGCTATAATGTGTGGTTGAAGCTTTATTGACCTGGTGAAATATGTTTGCGCTCACGCGGCGTATGTGCAATCTAAGACTGGGTGGACTGTGGGGAGAGGCTCTGCGCCCGACTCGGTTTACTCATGCTACACGTTTTATCTTAATGCTGTTTTCTTGCCAAGTCATGCAAATGAGCGCATTCTCAGTGACTTGTTTACACGCTCCAAGTGTTAGACCAGCCATCGAAAGGCGGCGCAGCTGTTTCTTCAGAAATATGTTTATATATACCCATATATATGTATATATATATATATATATATGTGAATACAATAAAGAAAACTTACTTCACTTCGCTTCACCAGGCAAAGATTAAGAAAGTGCCACACACTTGTGAGTTTCAGCTTTGATCATATTTTTTTAAATGCAATTTGTGCAGTTGAATTTGGTTTTACTTTATTGTAATTGTATAAATCAGGCGTTATTTGACCTAAGCCCCAACACCCTCAAGCAATAAAAAAGCAAAGCTTATGCCATTCAGCACTTATAATCTATATTTGATCAAGTGCAAATTGTCTTTGTTCCGTTGCATTATCTTTCAATAAAATTATTATAGAGCCTCATCAGCTTAGACGCGCTGATAAGTACTAGGAAACAAGCAATAATACAAGTGGAATAACGATTGATAGATACTCTATTTACAATATATTTGGTACGCTAACGACTTGATTAATCAATTAATAATGTTTTCGTATCAAAACTAAATTTTGTATATTTAATCTAATAAACTTTGCCTAAGAGATCTTATATCTGCTATATTTTACTACTCGAGATTTTCTTACTCCTAGATTATACCGCTTCAACCCAATACACCTATTTCGGCTTAGCAGTGAAATGAGTATAAGAAAAACAATTTTGATTTCAGGCAAAGCCCGTTGAAGATAGAGCGCTATGTGTTTATTAATACATATGAGTACGTACGTCCGTCTTTGCCTTGATTTACTTTTCGCGTCAATATTTGCCTTCCATAAACAGCTGAGCTGCCGCCTGCGAAGTGTACAAAGCGTTAAATTCACACCCCTAAATTGCTGCTTAAACTTAGCTAAGCTAACCTAAGTGCGTGAAAATATACAAATCGAATATATATATATATATATATATATATATATATATATATATATATATATATATATATATATATATATGTATTTAATATATATTTATATATAGAGATAACGTTGATCTTAAGCAAATTGTACATTTGGCCTTTTCTCGCCCTGTGTTGACACAGCATTTGTAGACGCGTTTCAGTTCGTGTGCCTAATCGATTGGGGCGTGTCTTCAAAGCGAAGCAGACGCTTGGAGATAAGCCTCAAAATGTGTGCGTTTTGGAATAGTTTCTTCTATTGCCTGGTGTAGGGTACTTGGCATGGGCATTACAGAACTGCCTAACACTATACTAAATTTTATGTTAAGTGCAATTTTTATTACAAATAAAATCTTTTCCAGAAAGCGCTGACTAGAAATAAAAAATAAAAAAAAATAAATTTGAAAAAATAAATAATTTAAATATACATAAAATAGTTATAAAACAAATCCATAAACTTGATTGACCCATTAAATTGACTAGAATACAAAATTTTTGACGAGAAATAAAAAATAAAAAAAAATAATTTAAAAAATAAATAATTTAAAGATATATAAAATAGTTATAAAACAAATCCATAAACTTGATTGACCCATTAAATTTTAAATTTTTACATTTTCGATATATAATTTAAAATGATTTTCATCTTTAAAGATTTTAAAAGATTTCGTCTGTCTCTATCGAGAGAAACTGCAAGAGACATAAGCCGAAAGAAACAGAAATCGGTGAGAGGGAGAGAGAAAGAGCTTAAAGCTTAAATCTAAAATTGAATAATGCCATTTAGACTTTTTGTGCATTTTCGCTTTGTTGTTATAAGAAATCTTTATGAGTTTTGCCTTTTGTTCACGACCCAGTTCCAATATAGCCCAATAGCTCAATAAATACTTTTAGCTGAATCTCCTCTTAGCAAATATTGTTTGTTGGCGAAAATTAAGAGCTGTGGCTCCATTGCAAGCTGGCAACTTCTGGCAACAAGACGACACTCTCTTTGCTCAGCGTACTCCGCCTGGTGGCTAAGTAGGGCATGTAAACTGCGCTTTAGCCCGGACGTAAAAACGAAATAAATTTTGTTTACATTTCACAGTCGCTGGTCGCGTGTTCAATGCTCCCATGATGCTCGCCTCTGATCACATTCGCCCAGACAGCCGAATATATATACGTATATTTGGATATATAATCGTTGAGTATGTAAACTGGTCGAACGATAGAACGCAGCTCGGATGAGCTCATGCGCCCAGACGCCCTGGGTGCTACGGACTTGTTGCTGTGGGTTCAAAGTTGTGCCGTTCGAGTGGACATGTCCGAATCAGCTGATAGTCATAAGTTGATTTGTTGAGGCACTGATGCGTAGTACTTAATACATTCAAGTTAAACCTGGCCAATAACTGTTAATTCACTTGATTGGGCTTTTCGTAACATGCGGCTCTAGAGTGCTAGCTGAGCTCCTAGAGAAATGTTCGTTGAACTAGAATAATATCTATGATTATATGGTGAATAGATAAGAAGAATATATGCATTAATATATATATATATAAATATAAATAAATAACAAAAATATATATATATAAAAATAAATATATAAAAATATAAATAAATAAAAAAATATATATATAAATAAATTAAAATAAATATATGAAAATATATATAAAACTAAATAAATATAAATAAATATATATAAAAATAAATTAAAATAAATATATAAAAATATAAATAAATCTATACAAATATAAATAAATAAAAATAAAAATATAGATAAACTCAAATAAATATATAAAAATATAAATAAATATATACAAATAAATTTAAGTGTTTAATATTTATTTTCTTTCGGTATTTTCGTACATTTCCGAAATACTTTTACCTTCTGCTCGTTCCTATTGCTTATCAATGCTGGTCATTGCTTGTAATTTGCCGATAAGGAGTATTTGCCCAGTCAATGTGGCATAGGGCCAACGCGTGGCTCTGCTCTTGTAAGGCTCATGCAAATAGCACAAATTGAGTCCCTAACTGAGTCACCAGATTATAAGTCCGCATATAAGCATATATAATTTGCCTCTGTCTATATGTGCTGTGTCATGGTCCGCAGCCAGTTGATATTTATTTTTAATTTCACAATCAAAACACAAAACGTAAATTGTTAATTTATTTATTTTTATTTACTTTTTGTTTTTGTACTATTTGTATTATTATGAAAATAGCGCAAGGGAGCCTCTTATCTCATAATTTCATATACCATCTCTTTCTCTCTCTTTCTCTTCCAGCTGCCGTGCTGAGAATTTCATCAGCTGTTGCGAGCCGCCAGCGGCAACCACTGCTATGTTTCTGTTGACTTGCGCCTAATAAAAATGCAATTTTTATGGCTAAGAAAATAGAGCGTGGCCCATTGCATTGGATGTTGAACAGAACCCAAATGAAAATGAGCTCTGGAAAATGTGCCAGCGCTGGCAGCAACAACAGCCGATTGTGATGTAATGAGAGCGAAGCAAAAGTGAAGCCGCTCGCCAATCGCAATTGTTGCAAAAAGATTATACAATTTGCGAGCTTGCAACGAACTAGGACAACAGCAGCAGCAGACAGACTCTAAAAACTGATAAATACCGGCTGGCAACAGCTAGCAATAATGCGGTCTGCAGCTGCAGCAACAGCAACAGCAACAACGGCCACAGAGGAGGCAGCATAAATTCAAAGTCGCTTCGGTATTAATTGAGCGGGAGCGTGGGAACTACAAATCACAGCAGCAGCAATCAGCAACAACAAATTGGCGCTCAGCACGCTCACAGCTCTCGCAGCGCTCCGAGCACAGCGGCAACAGTTGCTGCCGCTCGGCTGAGAGCGCTCGCTTGCCATATATATTTTGAGGCGTTGCGGTCGACGCACACGACAGTTGTGCTTGAAACGCTTCGTAGTGAAGATCGTGCTCGATCAGCGCGCGGCAAAAGAAACAGAAAAAATACAAATTGACAAGGCAACAAATATTTGTTTAAACAAAAAAAAAAAATAAAACAACAAAACAAAACAACAAAAAAGTAACAAGAGATCCATAGAAATTGGATTTACATGTGGAAAAATCGAAAAAGAAATTTTTTAGAAATTTTTGTTCAATATCGACGACGAGCTTCGCGCGTAAATTAGCAAGCGTTTGCAAGAAACAAGCTACAATACAACAACAACAACAACAACAAACCAATTGCGAAAAATAACAAGCTAAAGAGGAAGAAGAAGAAGAAGAACGTGTAAACCAAGTGAAATTTTTTTTGTGCATGTGTCTCAAATGGCCACATAAAACGCACAGATATAAAATGCAAAAAGTGACTCTCAAACTGTAAAGTGATGTGCGTGCCGCAAACAGAAAAACAAAAATATAAACAGCAACAACTAAAACAAATAGAAAAACAGTCAGAACTGTCAGCAATAGCAGAGCAACAACAATTGTTGGTAGCATAAAGAAATGGCCATTGATTTCCTCATCTTGGCCCTGCTGCTCATCTCATTCATAATCAATCTGCTGGCGCTGTGCGCATTCTGGATAACGCCGGGACTGCGCACCACAGCGAACCGCTTCACCATCAATCTGCTGATCATCAATTTGATTGGCTGCTGCATCTTGGCCCCGACTCTGTTCCTGAGCGGCGTCAGAGGCTTCGCCGGGCCGGAACAACAGCTGGTGGGCCGCAATGCGGCCGGCGACAGTATTGAGTTCTACTCGAAGCCGGGCAACCATCAGCTCACCATACGTCGTCATGGCCAGCTTGTGGAGCAGGACGGCATTGTGGTGCGTCGCAATATAACCACCACCAACAGCAGCAGCAGCAGCAGCGGCGGCAGCAGCAGCAATGAGAGCTCCGGCGACACCATTGAGATGATTTACAAGTGCAATGCCACGTATTGCCGCGAGCTGACTATCGATGAGCGCGGAGATGGTGGCATTGTCATCACGGAGACGGAGACCCAGGAGGATAATCTGAGTGTGCCGGTGCACAGCAGCTTCTCGCTGCCGACGGTTCAGCTGCGTTGCTGGTCCATCGACATGACCGCCGCCCTGGGCGCTCTGGCGGTGCTGCTGGTGGTTGGCGACACGTGGTGCGCGGTCACCGATCCGCTGCGCTACCACAGCCGCATCTCGGCCGTCAAGACATGGATATTCATCACGCTCACCTGGGCCGTGGGCATACTCTTCGGTGCGCTGTCCGCCTTCCGCGTGCTCGACTTCGAGGCGGACACGCTGCTCAGCAGGCAGCGGCGCTTGGCGGCCACCTACTTCAACATCAGCAGCACGAACAGCATCTTCGGGGTGATCTATGCCTGCGTCTACTTCATAGTCATCATACTGCTGCCCTTCGGCTTCGTCTGCGGCATGTATTGGCGCATCTTCAGCGAGGCGCGCGGCAACGGGCTGCGCATGAGGCAGAATGGCTCCTCGCCCCTGCTGCAGAGCGCCCTCAATTTGACCAACCACGCCCAGGCCGCGCCCGCCACGCAATACACCAACAGCTTGTGCGTGCACAGACATTCCATATCGTCGGCCAGCTCGCATGGCGGCGGCGGCCTCGCCGCGGGAGGACTCCAAATGCAGATCGATCAGCGTGCGCCACGGAGCTCGCCGAGCTGCCTGCGTCGCGACTCGGCCGCCAAGGTGCTGCTGCCCACCATCTCGGACGATGGCTCCGACGTGGATGTGGAGAGCAACCATGGCGGCATGCCGCTGATGAGCGTGCCGGAGCAGTCGCTGGCGGACCGCAACCAGAACATTTTGCTGACCCTGCAGACGGCTAGCGGTGAGATCAAGCGCAACTACTCGGCCAGGCAGCTGCCACTGTTGGGCACGTCGTCGCAGGATCTGCGCGAGCTGCAGCGCGTGCAAGGCATACGGCAGGTGCACAGCTCGCCCAATCTGCACAAGTACACGGAGCTGCAGCAGGATCTGCTGGGCGAGGAGTGCAGCTCGCCGCATCTGCTGCACGCCCACCGCCAGCAGGAGCAGCCGCAACAGCAACAGCTGCAGCAGCAGCAGCAGCAACAGTTGCCGCCACAGCAGCAGCAGCAGCAGCTACACACGCACTTCAGTACTGCCCGCCAGCAGGCGGCAGCAGGACATGCGCTTCAGATACCCGCCATACACGCCTCGCCGAAGGCCCTCAGCTACATGAGCTCGCTGCGGCATCGGCTGAGCAATGCCAGCTCGCTGTTCAAGTACCGCGAGGAGTCGCGCGCCGCACGCATCAGCATCCTGGTCGTGGTCATGTTCGTGGTCTCCTACCTGCCCTACGGTTTTCTGGTGCTGCTGCAGTCGCGGCTGTCCGCGGCGAACTTCAGCGGCTCCACGCAGCTGGCCATCTTCATGATTCTGCTGGCCAACCTCAGCTCGCCCTTCATCTTCGCCTACCGCAACAAGCGCGTGCGCCGCGGCGTCAAGCGTCTGTTCGGCCTGGACTCGGCCAGCGCTCTGCAGCGTCATCCCAGCAGCAGCATGAAGACCAATGGCAACAACCCGGGCGCCGCCAGCGCGCCCCAGCTGCAGCGCAACAGCAGCAAGTTGTCGCAGTACAGCAGCAACAGCTGCAGGTATCTGACGCCGCAGAGCTCGCTGGTCAGCCAGTGCCAGACTGCCACTCCGGTGCACACCACACTCACGCTGCGGCCGAATAGCAGCTGCAGCACCATCATCAATTTCGGGGGCCACCACAAAGGCTCAGCGGACTCCGATGAGGCGCCCTCGGTAGAGGCAACGCCGCCGCCGCTGCAGCGCCAGGCTCGGCCCAAGCTCCAGCGAGGCATTACCATCGTTGAGCATATTCACATAGCCGGCTCGCCGACCAAGTTCCAGTCGCGACGCGGCCTGCTGGATATGTTCTTTCGTGGATCCAAGAAATTGCAGTCGGACTGCGCGCAGTCGATGCCAACCGAGGTCTAGACACACTAGCTCTAAGTAACTCCTAAACATTGATTTGCTTGCTGAAGAATTCGCAGAACAGTATTCGTAACTCGTAAGTTTAGTAAAACTAAGCCAAAAAAAAAAGAAGAAAAACAAAGAAACAAGAATAATAAGAAACAAAAAATACTATTATAATGCTGTGCTAGAAGCTTTTCATGCCAAAAACAAAAAAAATAAAATAATAATAATAATACGCAAATATTACATATGCATGTGCTTGTCAAACTGTAAGAGGCACAGGCAAACAGCTATAAGTACCTTCTAAACATTTATCCAGCTAGATGAACACTTCAAATACAAAGATAACAACAACTGTGTACAAGTCGTAAAAAAAAACCGAAGAATACAAATTTGAAAACAGTCTTAAACAAATTAAGTAAATAGCTTAAATGTTATATCAAAACGGGAATCAAGCAGCCAATTTCGAGTACCTAACAAAAGAACAGCTAAACATATGAATATGAATATAGTATATACGAAATACACTTAAAGAAAAAACACAGCTACACTCGTTAAGTCAATTGCTAAAGACTCTCACACAAAACACAAGAAACTACACTTATTTATTTATTATTATTTAATTTGGTAAATATTTATTAATTAAACGCGACAAGCTTTAACAAAAACAACAAGAAAAAGCAAACACAACAAACATTCTATCTAAAACCCAACGCTAAGCATTCAATTCGTAAGCTAAGTAAATGTGCATAGCATAAAAGATATATAGAAATATATAAAAATACTTATATATTATATTGTATTGATATCTGCTGTAGATTTATATGTGTACCATAGAATCTGGCACCTAGTGCTACATATGTATATATATATATATATATATATATATATATATATATTTCTATATATATATAATATTATTTCTTGATATTGCAGGCGGCAGTTTTCATATTGAAAACTTGTTTCTGTTCTGTGCAATGTCTTCTTCTTATGTTCGCTGTCAAACCCAATTTTTTATTTAATATTTAAATTGTTTTGATCGTTGACCATTAAAGTCAATTGTCTTTCTAGTACTTCAGTCATTGCGTGCAGCTAAATACCTCATTAATTTTAATTTAAAAGAAGAGTTATGAAAAAAGCAGATATGCATATGTATCTATTTTTTTCGCCTCAGATCGAAAGCTTTATAATATTTAAGTTCTATTCTGTAACATTATTTAATTTTGGTCGCCATTTGACTTGCTTACAACTAGCAACGCCTTTTGTAACTTAAAGATACAAAACACACACACACACACACACACGCACACAAAACCACACAAAAAGAAAACAAAACCTCGAATTTATATTTCTAAAAATTTACATGAAACAAAAATAAAGATATATTTATATGTATTATTATATAAAATTATATATCCATGTATTGTGCATGTTCTGTGTGTGTAGACATCAAATAAAAAAAAACAGTTCCCAGAAATTTAAAAATCAATTTATGTGATGCATGACAGAGAGGGAGGGAGGGAGGTTGAGAGAGAGAGAGAGCAAGATATGGAAAGTAAAAGAAATGTAAGGAAATGCATTCAAAACTAACTAAACATGTATTAATAGTTTATAAATATATACAAATAGTGCTATTTTTTTCAATGTCAACAGCTATTTACTATTAATGTAAACCAAAAAAAAAAAAACAATACACAATATTCGATGTGACAAATTATATTATAAAGTTAAAAGGCAACCGAAACGAAACTAATGAAATACGCAAAAAAGTGCAAGAATAAAGAGAATACAAAGAAAAAAGAAAAAAAAATTAACTACAGTACAATTACAAATTGGTAGCAAGACATCAATTTTATCAAGTATACTCTCGTTACGCTGCAAATTTAAAGAAGAAACAAATATTCATGAAAAAAAAAAGAAATATAAAATATTCTATTCCAAGATAACAACAACTATTTAAATAAAAGAATATGTGTCTTAAAAATAATTAATTGAAATGTCTTTTTATTGGGTGGACTTTAACTCGGTTTTTTTATTATTTTTTTTTCTTGCAGCCAAACATGTTTTATCTGCGACGGCCCACGCAGTCTTCATGCACATATAGATGCTGTGTATGACATAATCGAGGGTGTGTTCAAAAGTTTCCAAAAAAATTCTATAGAAGGAATATTTGGTATAAATATAAAGGGCTACAAATTTTATTAATTTTAGTTATGCGAACAATTGAACTAGGGAATTAATCTGACTGACTGAGAAGGAATAAACAAAAAAATATTTATTTATTATTAAACATTTCACCAAATAAAATAGAGTTTTCAGTTAGACTGCACTCAATGTATTCATTCAACATATCGATCCAACCTCTGCTGAAAAAAGACTCTTTTCAGCTCTGTGACTCGCATACAACCCAAGAGCTCTAGAACACGAACGAGCACTTGACAGCGGCTGTGGACTTTAGGGAGCAACAGTTCAACATTTCAATTGCGAATGCTGTGAATGTTTTTTCCTATACGTGACCATATTAATTGATTCATTCTGCTGGAGCTAGAAAAAAGATAAAAAAAAAATAGTGTTAGAGTTTGTGACTGGTTTAAAATAAATTTGAAATGAGAAATGAATGAAAAAACTAATATTCTTTCAGAACTTTGATTGTCACAAATGGTGGTCAGCAGCTGCTGTAAATGGGGCGTTGAGTGGTGCCGAGTGGTGACAAGTGCCGCGCCACGCAATAAATAATTCACAAAGCCACAACGGGTTTGCCCATTTGAAGTTCAGCTGGGACTCGTGCTCATGCAACTCAGGCAATTCAAATTTGGCAGCACACGTGGCGTATGGGCGTTCTAAAATGTTTGGCAATATGGTTTGGCGATTAATTTCAAGCTGATTTAACGGGTAATACCACTTGCCCCACAAGATAATGCCATGGGGCGTGACTAATCAGCAAGCAAGTTAATATACCTCTGAGTCAGTCGCCTCTTGGCGCCAAAGTTTGCTATCTCTGCGGCTTGCTGCAGAGGGGTGACAGCTCTGCGCAAACAAAACGCACACCTCAAATCAACACAAGCGGCGACCTCACGACCCCCTACACTCAGTAGCTCTCAGCTTCAGCGGATGCGTAGCTGTCACTCAGCAAAGCGGTCACCATAACAAAAACCCAAGCCCGAAAACGAAAACGAAACAGAAACAGAAACCAAAAACAAATGTTTATTTATTTTATGATTCACTCGATTCAACTATGCGTGAAAAAAATGCCGCTCTCTTACAATTTCATACATATATGGTATATAAATTATATATATATATATATATATATATATATATATATATATATATGGTATATATATGTGAATAACAACGATAGCAATTTGCCAATTGTTGAGCAAAAAATTGCTGCAAAATAGAATTTCAAGTTGGATATTTGAAAATCATATATGTAGGCACGAGTTTATGGAGAAACAACAACGTAGATTTAATCTGCATTTTGATGAGTTCTTTGACGATGAGCAGAAAAGACGTCCAATTGCTTGGATATATAAAGGGAAAATGTCTGCTAGAAAAACTGTTTCTTTGGCAATTGAAGCCTAGATGCTAAAGCAAAAGAAAATCGATGACAAATAAAAAATTGCTAAACGTAAATAATAAAATAGAAAAAATAAATAAAATAAATATTATTAATAAAAAATAAAAATATTTATATCAATATAATATAATTTATTTATTCAAGTATTTGAGCTTAATATAACTTTAATCCTTCTTTGTATGCATCTCAAATTGCAAAGCTTGCATTAACCATAATTTTCTGAGTGCCAAATTACGCCAGTTATAATTTGATATACATAGATATCATTTTTATTTGACAAGGCTTTTCTTAACTTTACAAAAGAGGGAAAGTAATTTTTTAATTTTCTTGCTACTTGCAACTTGAGTTGCAAAGTTTTTAAGCAAATGATAATCTTTACCATAAAGAATTTATGCTTTATAATTATGTTATATTTATAAATATAAATAATTATTTATATAAATGTAATTAATTATATAATTTATTAAAGTTATTTTATGTTTGTATTTAAATATTTATATTTAATTAATTCTGTACGTCTATTCATTAAGGAGCTCTGCTCTTGGTGACTCATTAAAAGAATCGTGTTTTTTGCAATCGATGGGTGCAACTTTGTCATACATTAGTCAAGAATTTTATAGCCAATATTAAACCGTTAAGTGATAAAGTTGCTCTTAATGATGTCAAATGATTTTTTGTGCCCAACGCGAATTGCCTTAAAAGTCAACTTGCTTCCGTAATGTCAAATAAGTAATGCCAATGAGAGCCAAGCCTGATTTGAATAGCTGCATAATTAAAGAAAAAATTAATAATCGAATTTTTTAGCCACGGCAAGCGCACAAAAGGCAGGTATTTATATATTTATATATATATATATATATATATATATGTATTATTTTATTTTATTTTTTTATATAATATGTATATTTTTTTATATTTAGCAAACGGCATTAGAACAAAATTTGTTTGTTGGCACAGCGACACAGTTTTTTTTTGTTCATACGAGAAGCAGAAAAAAGAAATAAATTGAATTCAAATGCTCAAATCTGAATGAATGAGTTGAGCAATTTTTTTTTGGGCGACTGTCAGGTGTGTGAATCTGCTAAAGCAACTCGTGGGGCCGCGTGGGTGGACATGCGGCTGTCAACTTTAGCAAATTGTCGACGGGCAGACAAGAGGAAACATCTTTAAGCAGCGGCATGTGCACAAATCGATGGATAAAAGTGCGTCAGAGCTGCGGGTCTAAGTTACAGCTGACAGCTAAGGATGCGGCGACAGTGGCTCTCACTGTAAGTGGCTGACATCTGATATATTGATGGATATTCAGTGGTTTAGTGTATGCATCGCTATATTAGATGTAGTCTCATGTGGATTGCCTGATTAATGTTGGTATTGGCTTTGCCAGCCTACAACCGTTTAGGTGCCTGTGTCAATGAACCGCACGGAAGTTGTGGCAGCTGTCAAAGCGTTCAACATAGAATCGAATGGCATAAATCACAGAAGAGGCGGCGTCGCCAATCTGCTAAGCATTATCATAAATCTAATGCCGCCAATTTTGGCGATTTTCAATTTGCATGTGAACTTGAGTTTTTTCGCTTGTCGAGTACGTTGACTTGGGCCTGCAGAGAAGCCTTGAGCGTTACTCTTCAATTGGTTATTGCACCGGCTCTGCCCAATGGCTGATATGGGCGCCCACACCTTGATTGATATATCTATGCTATATATACTCGGCATGTGCCAAACAATTACCTTGTTTTCCCCCATTCTGACCAAACCGAATTGATGACAGCTGCGCCAAAAGTGAAATTTCACTTCGGCTGCCAAAAACCGAAAATTAAGTTCCAGGCTTCAAGTTGAACATATGTGGCTAGGCTCCCTATATGAACACTCGTATTAGCGACTAGACGATATGGACTGTACGAGCAATATGCAAATATATGGGTTGGCTTATCAGCTTTGTGGCTTATCGTTCCAGCAAATCTAACAACAGCTTGATTTAATATATTTGTTTATAAACAAACGTCGGCTGATGCTTGCTCTTGTTATTATCCGCTCCGCCTGATACCCTGTGAAAAGAGTAGCTTATCGCATGAGTATACGTGTTACTTGTTATTATATTATATATAATATATGTATATATATATATTACGTATTGCCTATAACTATTTGTGCACATTGTGCACTTAACGGACTCGACTGCCTCGAGGAGAGCAATTACTTTAATTAATTGTTTTGTGCATTTCCTTGGGTTCACAAGTCGAATGTGGTAATCTAATATGTGGAATGCGTTTGATACAATTTATTATTAAAATTGATTTGGTTTAAAGTGTCGTGTGGACAGCTGTGGCAGGCGAAGCATTTAATATATTACAGGGCATTTTCATGGTCCCATTGGCTACTTCGGAAGAGTTTTTAGTTCTCTGTTTATTCCGTAAGTCGCATATTTCGAGTACAGATAGCTTAAGTTATTTTCGGTATATTTTTGGAATCGTGCTTTGCGGAGATAACTGTGCCATTCTCACGCAGCTTAAAGCGATGCCATTATACGGATTGCAGTAGAAATGGGCTCATAAATATGCCAGCCCGCTGACTGACTGCCCGACTACCCGACTGTCTGCCCGGTATGCTGTTATCGCTAAGTTAAAGTTGACTCTCAGCTGTCTGATGTTTGCTGACATGACGTCACAGCTGAAATAGAAATGCGTGTGTGACTGTGATGGCATCCATAGAGAGCTGGCTGACAATATTTGAACTTGTGCCGACCGAGACGGGGGGATAACTGCGTTGTCAGCTGGCCTGTCTCGATCTGGTCCATCTTGGCCTGGCCTGGCGTGCCCTAGGTTGGTGTGGGTTATGGCTCTGGCTCATGCTCTCCGGCGGTGGAATATTCCATGACACGTTTCAAATATTGTCACAGCGTAAGCAAAGTGGAAGCTCCGCCTTGGAGCTGTCATTCCGTGCCGTGGCAGGGCACGTTGAGAACTTTGTATAAGTTTTTCAAAGAGCAGCAAAAGCAAGCTTATCAGGCGACAGTTGCCCCAACCAACACATTCAAAAATCCACTCCCCTTTCGCTAGCAGCCCAACGCCAGCCAGACCGAGTCTGCCAAATTGAGCGGAACGTAAAAGTCTTTCAACATGTTTTGACACTTTCCAATTAGACGCTGTTCATCCGCTCTCATTTGCATCTCATTTATTTTGAACACACTCTGAGCAATGCAACGTGCTCTGCAACTAAGTACCACCAAATTTATGTATTTGCAAACAGACTGATAAATATCTACATGGTGTACGAATAGATATATCTACATATGTATATATGTATATACATGTATATGTGTGTATGTGTGTGTGTTGATATAAGTGAAAATTATATTTTGACTACATTTTCGGCAATTAAGAAATGAAATTTATTAAAATACGACACCCACAAAATGTTATTGCAGTTCGTAGAAAATGTTCGTCGTCAAGTGGTGGTTTGTGCTTAGCTAGAAACATCAGATGATTAAATTCTCCAAATATTCATATTTTATATTCCTGCAAGGAATTCCTGGGAACGGCGGAAGTATGCTTGGTGGCAGGAAAATCATTATTCGGGATTTATGTTGATGAGTTCTGGGATTAAGTCATCTGCACTATTTATATAACTTTAATTGAAATTCAAATAAATATCACTTAACAATAACAGCTATTTTTATTTCTTATTATTTTTAGCCCTGATTTTAAAATAAACACACCATAGCTAACGAATTGGCAAATAAATAACACAAAGTAACTTAATTTATTTGTACGATTTTTAGTGCGTAATTCGGGCGAAAAAAAAACAACTAAATTTCTATACAAATTGAGAGCTTGAGCAGCTGAGACAGCATATAATTATTTATTTGACTTGTTATTTAACTTGACAAGCGCGATGTAAATTATTAACCAGCACAAATAAATATTATTTGTATATAGTCTAAATACATATTTGCTTGCTATAGCCAAAAAACATTTTTAAGGCGACTTTTGAGCATAAGTGACAGCTAGCTTCGTGACTCAAATATGATTCAGATTTATTTGCGGAGCTTATATATAATACATATTATTATTGTTTATATCCTAAAGTAATTTGTCTATATTTAATGTAAGTCATTCAATTATTTTTAATATTAACAGCTGATAATTAATAAATATCAGCTGTTAATATTAACAAATAATTAATTAATTATAAATTTTTAATTAATTTTGTTAATATTAACTAATAATTAATTAATTATTAATTATTAAAGTATAAGATAATTAATATATATTATATTAAATACATAAAAATATATTTCTATATATAAAACATCAACTAAAAAGCATAATTCATGCAATCTAATTTCCTATTAAATCATTCGAATTTTAACTGCATAAAGTTTTGACATTTTCATTATTATTTTAAAAAAATCATTTAATAAATAATGGTCAAATTTTACTTTATGCCAAAATAAATCAGAGGCAAAAATAAATCAAACGTAACTTATCGACTATTATTTTTTGCCTCATCTGTCGCGCTCGTTGGCTTTTATAAAATAAATTTGAATTTGTCTTTGGCTTTCGGCTTTCTGGTTTTCCGCTCAGCAGCGGGTGACAGTCTGTGGTCGTCAACCGTTGCATTTGGCGGCATCTGGCGCGTTCTTATTGTTGCTGCCAAAATAAATACTCGGCCATTGGTTGCGAGTGAATGCAGAAAACGTGCTGAGAGCACTCGGGGCACTACACACTTCCCTGTTCCACATAGAACGAGCACCCCTTGGTCTATGCTAGAGAAAAACACAGTTTATTTCCGTATCATTATAAAATTTGCAAGATGCCAGCTCGTGTTGCCGTTTAAATATTTATTAATGTCGCATACGAGTAGCAAAATTGAGGTTTATGGCTGGGTAAACAGTTAAAAAAATACGTTTCAATGATCGTCTGCAGGTAACTTTTTTTCGCTTGCTACTATTATTGAATTTGTGGCAAATTTGCCGCTAGCTTGCAGTTTATTCATGTTTTGTTTGTGGTTTTATTTATTTTCTATCGGTTTGCTTTATTTTCCACAACTGACTGTGCTTTTTGCCAGCTTGGCTGGCAGCCAAATAATTTTTCTATTTAGCTGAGGAGGGGGCGTTGAAAAAGGTTACAACCTGCTGCCGCTTACAACTGGGAAAAAGAAATAAAACAAAAAAAAAAAAAAACAAAATATCATAACCGAGGGCTCTCAAACTGCTGTTTGTTTGCACACAAGCGTGAGCAGAGTTGAACTTATTTTGTTGAGGAACTTTAACAGGCATCACTCGTACACACAGCTAAACAAATATTTGAACAGCTCTGTGCTCGATGCTTAGTGCTCGGTACTCGGCTATCACAGCCAGCTGTATGACAACAAATTCGGCTTAGGTTCAGCTTCATGGCTTTAGCTTCACAGCATCAGGCGCCATCACACACCATATAATAACCGTTAAGAAAATACTCGTACACAATAACATTTCTTTATGGAAGCACCAAATAAGTTTTTCGACAGTTGCCTCTCTTATTTTTCAGCCACTTTTTATTTTTTTTATACATATATATTATTTTCGGGCGCCACAATGCCGACACAGAGGATTTTGTTTTAAAGACGGCAAAAGCGGAACAAAAAACTACTCTTTCAGCTTTTTTTTTGTATATATATTGATATATATGTGTGCTAACAGATTTTAGTGCAAAAACACATTGCAGAAACGTGCTGTTGCCTGCACGGCACATGTGGCGTATATGTAATCGTTGTAAATTGCCTAACTTCGGCTTATGGCTGGCTTAAAATATGGCAAAGGTTTAAGCCAGTTAGACATTTAAGTTTATATTTTAAGATACTTTGATACGATGGTATTTATTTATTTTTAATTTTTATTCGTATATATATATATTAATTAAAAGTGATTTTCTTCGGCATCAAATAGTTTTTTTGTTTACTATTTTCGAACTTAAATATAAATATATATATTAATCTTCCATATATATAATTATATTTTAAAATAGAACAAACTATTGCATTGCAGCTCGGGTTTATATAAATACAAGCAAATAGTTTTTAAAATAGATTATAATCGCGTGCGATTAAGATTACAACGGTACAAAGCCTTTCACAGTGTAAAGTCTGGGAGGCTGTAATGAAAGTTGCTTCAACTGATATTATAAATATTCTATCTTTATTATACATTATCATTTGACTTATCACTCGGCCATTCAAGTGGTAGCTTTATACGCTGGTAAAACATTTCCACTGACAGCTTTGATAATACCATAAAAATAAACTAAAATTATACATATATGTCTATAGCTTAATAAGGAAAAAAAAAAAATATTGATTATGGAATATAATATATATGACTGGAATAGAAAAATAGAAAAAACAAGAAAGTTATATATATATATATATTTAAAATTTGATTTTAAAGACATTTAAAATTTAATTTGACATTTTTTTAATATATTTGATTCAATTGCAAAGAGAATCATGCATCCTTTCATTTGATTTCAATTACTTTCAATCTGTAGGCTGCCGAGCGAGTGGCACTCTCAATTTATTGGCTTTTGGGCTGAATTTATATGCTGCTGCATTCAATATATTTGGCTTCTAGTTCTTGCCAAATTAAACACAGAGTCTGTGCCGTGTTCGGGCTGAAAATAAATTACAAAACAATGGCAAGGCATAGACTATGGCACTGGCGCCACATTAACTTGGACCACTGACACGTTGCTGGAAACTCTATTGTGGACGGACTAATTAAAGTTGTATGAGTTGGGGGCCGCAGTAAGCTGAAATTGTGCTTAAAGATGCATTCGATGGCAAACAGCTGGCACCACATACGCCACATGGGGAAAAACAACATTCACACTTGTTGTTTGCACTGCTGCTGCTGCTGTTGTTGTTGCTTTCTTTGCTGAGCTCACGTCAGTTGCTAAAAATTACAGAGTTTTGCAGTTCACGCCAGCAGGCAGCAGCCAACAAAGTGGCACTGAAGTGCGCCGGGTGCGGCGTACAGGCAAGCGCACGACAACACTTAGAGGTTAACCTCCAGCCACAAAAACCACTGGCACATGCACACGCACACACATACACTCATACACACACATGTGCACACTCATACGTACTTAATGAAATGCAGTGCCTTTACGGTTAGCTTCATGCTTCAAAGCACTTTTTTTCGTCGTCCTGCCATCGAGCAATCACTGACTATACTTAGCTCAACGCTGATAGTTCACAGTGATTTCCCTAGTTACTGGCGATCATTGTGATTAGTTCAGCTGCACAAAGAGGCACTGAAACTCCCCATGCGATTGCTTACGCCTGGGAGTCACTACTTATTATTGTGTTGATGATTTATTAGAGACGAATCATAAATAAAAATAAAAAAAATTAAAATAAATAAAGAAATAATTAATAAAATATTTTCACTTTATTTATTTTTTAATATAATAAATTTTAAATAAATAATGTTGCATTGTTTATCGTAGATTATTATTTAAAAATAATAATCTTCCATTAAATATACGAGAGCATGCAAACAGCATCGTTTAATGAAAATCACAAAATATGCAGCATCATGAGCAGTCACCACATTGTTTGCTGCAACACTGTGAAAAACCGCTCGACACTCAGTGCATGGCTGTGGGGGAAAAGTACTTTGAAGCAGAAATCATATTGTAGACGATTTTGTCTGGTTTGCGCCAGCTGAGCGGTGGCTCCACTGGGTGGTTGGGCTGCTGCTTGTTGGGTTGCTTTCTGTTGAGGTTGAGGTGGCGTGTGGAAATGAAAAACGACATCGATTATGCAAGAGCGCTTCATGTGCTGGCAACACGCTCCTAAGGATATTGTTTTAAAAATATGTATTGCCATTGGATGGAGGGTGGTTTAACTGAAATTGAAGCTGCATTTGTGGTTGGCTGGCTCAATTTGTTCACCTGTTTCAAATGGTTGGCGACACGATTGAAATTCAAATGGCGTCATGCCAATCGATATGCAAACGGCTGCGGCCTAACCATTCCTCACAGCGGCCAATGGCACTGCACCAGCAGTCACAAGCAACAGAAATGAACAGAAATGAAAATGAAGACAGCCTACCTAATAGCCAACAACAGCCGAGCTAGTCAACAAACAAACGACGCATATGTTGCAGTTCTAAAGTCGAATGAAGCAATCGACGAAGTTAAGTGGAACCTCGACCCTCGACCAAGTCGGCCAAGTCGACCAAGGCGGCCATTGTTGGTGGCAAAGTCAAGGTCGCCGCAGGGCAACTTTGCAGCTGTTTACTATTTGGTTAGGGAGCTCTGGGACTGGCAGCTGAGGGATGGAGACTTTGCGTGCGCTTCTAACTGGGCTCCTTTGAAAATAAATGGCGTTAGCAACAGTTTCAATTTTTATTGCAATTGCCATGCGGCTGCAATTGAATTTACAGCAGCTGCACAACATGCAACATTTTGTGGTTAAGCGCATGGCACGTGCCACCGCGTTAATTTGTGCTTTGCGTCGCTGGGCTTTGTGAAAAAATTCCACTGACAGCTGTTAAAGTGAGTGCCACGCCCCCGCCCTCGCAGCCTGTCTAGCCCCTTCTGGAAGCCGTGCCGAAAGATATTTCCGCTGCTGTCAAGTTTTTCCATTAGTCCGAAATATTTTTTGCACTCGCACACAAAGCACATTTGAAATTTATCAATTTTGAGTATTTAAACATTTTTTTCGAATGCTAAATATTTTTTTCCTGCTCTGCAAAAGTTTCTCCCTACCACTTGCCACTTAGCCCAATTAACTCTTAATTATAATGCAAAGTCAAAAAAATAAAAAAAAAAAATTAAAAATGCCCAAATGTTTACGTGTTTAGCATAGTTTTACGAATTATTTTCCACACTTTTAAATAGTTTTTTTTTTTTTTATTTTGTAGTTTTATTTATGTTGGGCATAAGGCAAATAATACAGTTTTGCTGTGTATTTCCGGCTGGGCGCTTGTTTGCCTGCATTTTATTTACGCTGTTTGAGAATTTGAAAGAAAAACAAAAGTGCCAAAGCTATGTGGAAAAGAATGACTGTGCGCTGCGCGATACACGCTGTTGGAGTTATCCTCGTCTGTGTGGCTAGTACCTTGTTAAGTGAAGCTATATGGCTCTATGGATGTATACGCCATATATATATATATATATATATATATATATATATATATATATGCATATATATGACTGACGGAGCGACTCTTGATGGACGCACAGCGCAAACCGATTATTGTTATATCAAAGCAATTCTTTTCGAAGCAGATGAATTGCGCCGCACACAGTCGCGAAAAAAGTGCTTTGCGCGCACTTTTCCATCAAGCTGTCAATATCAGAATGGTCGAATAATGCTTAAAGCATGGAAACTTTTCATCAATTTGATTTCCCAAATAATGAAAATCTGTCCGAAATGATTTTAGAAATGTTTCCGTTGCCTCTATATTTATATATATCGTAATACCTCATCGAATGCCTCTTCATGATTTAATAATATTCATAATTATATATAACTGAAGCTCTGAATTTTCTATATAAAACTTCTTCAGTTTCTTTGTGTGAAAGGTGGATTGATTTAATTTAGGCTTAAGTCTTCTTAATATATGGTCGGCTTGGCTCGGTTTAAACAATATAATTATATGTAGAGTTCCTACTATATATATTTTTTTTAATATTTAAAAATTGCTCTCAAGGCTGCCTTAATTAATCTTAAAATATGGTTTATGTTTATGTTTATTCTCAGCGAACTTGAAATGTTCCTTTGGAAGTACTCTTTTATCGTTAATGCTTTTGAGAGTAAGCAAAATATACTTCATTCATTTACTCTTAATAGGCGAAAACTTAAAAACGTCAAAAAAAAAAAAACATTCCATTCTACGTCATTAGCTCAGTAGCTAACGAAAAATGTTTATGAATTCCAAAAAAAAAATGAAGAGTCATGCTGAGAATAAGCATTTAATAGCTATTAATTTTTAAGTTGCTCGCGCTCAAAATCATTCAATAATATTTATTTATTTCTATCTTATTATTTTGCATATGTATATTCTTGAAGCTTATATTGTCTGCCTTATCTTGTGGCTGGCATCTGTGCATTGGCTTAAAATTCAGACCTCCGATGTGGGTGACACTTTTGGGGCTGTGCCAAATTAGTTTCAGTTTCGGCTTAAATCAAATGATAATAATCGTGCCATTAAAGTGACAAATTGATTGTTCGCCCCGACACATACAGGCACAACACTGTGTATGTGTGTGGGTGTTGTAAACATATTTGGAGCGCTTGTAAATTGTTTAAGAGCCGCTGGCATTGCCCCCTTTTGTTTTGCAGGAAAACTTTAAGCCATTGGCAAAAATAAATGAAAAGAGAAAATAAATTGGGAAAACAAATAAGCTGGCAGACAGAGCGCAAGGGTTGTGCCCTATACATCCGGCGACAATGCACTGACAGAGGGTCAATCAGGCGCAGGTCGAGACACTCGAGCTGTGTGCTGTTTGCTGTGTGCTGTTTGCAGTTGACCTGGCCAAAACGAGATGGGCCTGGCATTGAAAACGTATCTTGTATACATTTTTCAATTTAAGCATTCAATTTCCGGTCTCTGTAAATAGATGGAAGATGCACATAGCAACCGCTTAGCGCATAGACTGTGCGCACACAAAATGCCAAAGTTCAGTGCACCTGGAAATGCAATTTACTTGGGCCCATTTACATGCACTCAACACTCGCTTGAAGTGGTTCACGGTGACGTCTCCGCAATATACTATCCATACTCATCAGACGTCTCTGGCTGAACTTTACACTCAGCCAAAGTACTCGCAGTCATCGCCGCTGCGAGCCAGGCAGCTGACAACCAGCAGTGACTGGCACTTTAGCAGCGCTTTGGCTGAACTGAAACTTAGCTCCGGGTCTGGCGACATGCCGTCTCCTCGCCACATTGGACTCTGGCCGAAAGAGTTATTTAATTGGCCCAGTCGTCTCATGACTGTTGTCTTTTTATGGCCCATTCGAATATTTTCGTCTCACTTAAAAATTTTCTAGCGTGAATCTGGGTAAAGGGCAGCAAGAGAATAAAGTCACATGTTAAAATAATATTCAGATTCATTCATGTATTATTTCACACGAATTACTTTTTGACATCACCATTTCACATTTATTGCATAAATAATTACTATTTATTTTATTTCTTACTGCCCCTGGAACTGCATACATTTTTATCGAAATTTTAATTAATTCAGATGTTTTTTTTTTTATATGTCTGGCAAATTTATTCCACTTTATATGGTTACAATCATGTCGATGAATTTGTATAGAAAGAGGCAGGTGATTTGGATGGATTATATTAGTATGGAGATCAGTGTAGAGATAATGCAAGATGAAAAGGTTATATGACTTGTTATAGAGTCGGGCAGTGATAGAGAGTCGGGCAGCGGTAGAGTCGGGCAGCGGTAGAGCCGGGCAGCGGTAGTTTGGTAGAGTGGTAGCAACGGGCAGCAATAGAGAGTCAGGCAGCAGTAGAGAGTCGGGTAGCGGTAAAGAGTCGGACAGCCAATGAGAGTCAGGCAGCGATAGAGAGTCTAGCAGCGATAGAGTCCATCAGCGCGAGAGAGAGAGAGTCCAGCAGAGAGAGAGAGAGTCCAGCAGCGAGAGAGAGCCCAGCAGTGAGAGAGAGCCCAGCAGAGAGAGAGAGTCCAGCAGCGAGAGAGAGCCCAGCAGTGAGAGAGAGCCCAGCAGTGAGAGAGAGTCCAGCAGCGAGAGAGAGTCCAGCGGCAGCAGCGTCAAGAATCACATAAAAAAAAAAAAAACAATTATAACAAAAAATAAAAAATAAGTATTATATTAACATATTCTTAAAAATAAACATTTATAACTAAAACAATTTCGCTTAGCATAAGTAATATTTAACTAAAATTTAAATACTTACCAAATCCCGTGGAAGAAGAGGAGGAGGGGAAGAGGCGCACTACACTATACTACACTATACTATACTGCACTACACTGCACGACTGACCACCAGGAGGTCAGGAAACCAACTGAAGAAATGCAGCAGAAGGCATGCCGTTATATAGGGAAAAACTCCCGGAAAAACTAAAAGCCGCGATTCGCCTTCGGTATAGTCGGTACCACTAAAATTATTATTCTACTTAATTAACCAACAAATAATAAAAATTAAACAAAATATATTATAAAAAAAATAAATTATAATAAGAATTAAAAAGAAGAACAATTATTAAAATATTTTCTGCAGATGTAATAGATTTCGATTCTAATCGCTAAAAAAAAAAACGAGAATAGTTATCAAATTTTTAAAACAAACTTGATCTACGAGTGATATACAGAAACCTAC
Organism: Drosophila fulvimacula; assembly: GCA_035045555.1. Lineage (NCBI taxonomy): Eukaryota > Metazoa > Arthropoda > Insecta > Diptera > Drosophilidae > Drosophila > Drosophila fulvimacula. Next base: position 3,239,415 of record JAWNOX010000009.1, read on the forward strand.
GAGGTGAGGTTCTGAAATCGACAGGACTAAATCGACTCAGCTCAAGATTATTTACACTTTATGTAGTCCGATTTTTCCAATTTCAATGGGTTCAGGGTATAATATAATACAAGTGTAAACGCAAATGTATTTGGTTTATTTTTTTTGTTTAACTTCCCATATGCGTTTTCTACATTTTCTGCATTGTTGTGAGCATTTACAATTTCATATTGCTGTTTGAGAGGTAACTTTTGATGTGTCATGCTGCAAGAGGTACGCTTAACTTCCGCACTTATTTGTGCGGGCGGCATTCAACTGAAGCTTGTGAAAGTCACATTATAAAAGCAAAGAGCCAGCGTCATGCATTTCCATGCCAAAATTCGTGCGGCTGGCATCAATAACAACAGCGCACACAATAGAGCAGTGAGATGTGGCACGCGAATGTTGTGCAGAATGCCAAACGGATTGGGCAATGCTTCCGCTTGAAGCTGCGACTGTCTCGAGCCCTACCCGCGCTCCACAGCAATCTCCCGCCTTTTGTCGGATAAGCTGCGGCTGAGCCTGAGCCAGGGGTCTGCGGCTCTGGTGTTCAGCCAATAAGCGCGCAAGCTGATTGGCATGCCAAATGAGGCGCGTGTGCTAGGTTCTGGGCTTCCGTGCTGAGGTCCACGGTCTGAGGCACACAATAAATGCCCAGAATGATTTTATGCCATACAAATGAAGCGACTTGGGACGTACGCGCCATAAAAGGCAATCAAAGTGAGCTTCACGTGAAATATTTGTCTGTGGAGTTCTATGTTGTAATCAACAATTCATGAGAGAGAGAGAGGGAGAGAGAGAGAGAGAGAGAGAGAGAGAGAGAGAGAGAGAGAGGGAGAGAGAGACGCATCTAATTGCTTGTATTTTACACACAGACTTCAACTGTGCTTAAGCTTAATTAAAATTAGCATTTCCATATCGATGGCCAACTTGGTTGCGGCTGCGAGTGTTTCTAGTTATGTTTTTCGTGTATTTTTTGGCTAATTAAAAAAGCTTTCGCATAAATTATCTTTGGCGTCTGTTATGCTGTTAAATGATTTAACATGGTAATTTTCACAAAAATATGTATAAAATGAAAAAAGAAACGCAAAGCCACCGATAAATAGCCACACATTTAGTATTGATTTTTTGTTGCTTTTTTATTTTTTTCTTATTTTTTTTTTTGTTAATTTTCAAGTTGAAACCGCAAAAAAAGGCGAAACATGTTTACGCGTGCTATAATAAACGTCTGTCGTGAACAGGTCCATCTGGTGCTATCCGCAACTTTCCGATTAGGCATAGTATATACTTTTTATATTAAGTAATTTCAAGGCTGCCACAGATCAACTGATGCAGATAATTGTGGAATATCGACCAAAAAATTGTAATTCTGCTGCAATTTGCAGAAAATTACAAGAAATATATTTTTAGCTGAACTTTAAAATATATTGATTATTTTTCAATTAGTAACATTTATTAATATTCTGGCACAATAATAAACATATATGGTGTTTTATTGTAGAAAATCAAAGTCGACTCTAAAAATAGGCTTTTATTTCTATTCAATTAGCGAACGGCTTTGTAGGCGTTTACATAAAGCAAAAAATATCTTATTGAATAAATAAAGCTATTAACACCTCATTGAGCTTTTTTTTTTTTGTTTTTGGTCTGGGTTCGCCTGCTGTTTTGGTTACGAAATTATGACCTTTAAAATTGATAAGTTTGATTTCAAAGTTGCAGCGTTTGAAAACCAGTTTAAAATTTTCGAAGTGATTAGCTTACTCGTTTAAGTTTCTGCTTAGTCAAATGATCGAAGATTTACTTAGACATTTTGGAGAAAAACTGAACGAAAGATTTTCCAATTAAGCAATAAATTTATGTTGGGTGCTAATTGAATTCCCAGAACTCACAATTAAATAAAATGAACAACTGTTCCAGCTAGCACATTTTAGCAGAATTTTCTCTTGAATCGAGGCACATGTCAAGCCCTTTCGAACGATACACGCAGCCCTCGCAGACGCACATGTGCCTGCATGAAATAAATCGAACGGGCGCATAAATATTTATGAAATCGACTGAGAAGCAATGAACAAACAAAAAGAATTAAAGATATACAACATATATAATTAGATTCATTGGATTTTGTGAACGCTTGCGGTTGCTAAAAATAACTATAAAAATTAGAAACAATGAATGACCCTGACTTAAGCCAACATAAATGGGAAGCTCTTAACTAGTTTCCGATTAAAGTTCTTAACCAGACAAACTGGCGACGTTATATGAATTTTGGCGAACTAGTTTTGGGTCTTCGTCTGACTATGCTCGGGGCCAAAACTGTTCTTAATTTTGGGCTCGATTAATTGCGAATGATGAGGCTGATGACTTGGTAATAGCCTCTGGCCATGCCCAGTTGTCTGGCAAATGCTTGAATCGGCTCCGCTTCAGCATGAGCTGGAGCAGCATTCGCCTTAATTGCCGCCAGCGATGGTCTTTGTTTTGTTTAATTTTCCATTTGGTGACACGCCTCACAGCCATAAAGGCAAGAGCCACAAAGTGATGTTGGCAGAACACTAAAATAAAACATTTGTACTTTCCCGCACAAAAATAAATAAAACAAATCTAATTAAGCGCCCAGTCAGCCACAGTAGAGCACAATGCCAGTTCCATTCTAGAGAGAAATGCCAGCTTATGTCATTGGAGGTGAACCAACTAAACGCAAAATGCCACTGAAATGATAGCTAAGAACTGCCCTGTAATATAGTAGAGCAGAGTTCGATTTGGGATATTTATATTTATATTATATTTATATATAAATTATATTATTATAAAATAATAAATTTTTAGATTAAAAAGTTATCTACTCGTTGTACATAGTCTCATTGATAACCGATTACAGGGTATCATAGACAACCTAACAAAAAGTTATCAGAATGAAACAAAGCGCATTTAGGGCACGAATAACAAATTGTAGACAGCCTCACATGAATACTAATGAAAATAACAAAAGAATCATAAATAGAAGCTTCTTTCAAATGATTCAATTGTCGGATTTGGAAATCAAAGAGCATAGCACAATCTCAGCGAGAGCTAGGGCGGTTCATTCATTCCATTTGCCAAGCAATCAAATTTCAATGGCAAGATCAGCTGTTCCCTGATCTGGCACAGTGGTCAAAATCATCAGAACACTTGGCAAATTAATTCAATAGAACAATGCAACAACCGAACTTAATTAATGCAAAATATATGTGTGTACAAAAATAAATAAATTGCACAAATATTTTAACATTGATTTATGCAAGTAAATATATACGCTGAGTTTCTCTGCGACTGGTTTGCCAGTTCGGCTTTTGTTTATGGAAATACAGATTCAAAGGAAATAAAAAAGAATGAAGTAATTAATAGCATTGATATTTCTTTAAATTATATAAGAATTGGATAAGCTTCTTGGCTGTCACATGTTACGTCCAATTAACTTACGCAACCATGTACTTAATTTTCATAATCACGAATGAAGTGTTTCATTACTTTAGTATGCTCTCGTGCAATTTGTTTAGTATTCAGTTTAAATTTGACTGAAATGTTCATTGTTCGCAGTTGGCTGAAGTCAAATGAAATCAATATTTCAAGCAAAGTGATTTAAATACCAGTATGTATATTTTTTTACGGAATAATTTATTGATATGTTTCTGTAAATATTTATCGTAACTTTGCCGTTGTACCAGTGTATATGTATATATATATATATATATATATATATATATATATATATATATATATATATATATATATATATATATATATATATATGAATAAATCTTTTCTTCCATAGATATAGTGAAAAATATACAGTATAATAAATATGAAATGATAAATTCCATTAAAGCGAGGCCTTAAACTTCAAACATTCATCATTGCATGATTCGCATGGGCGAACTTGGCGTATGCGTAATATGTGCAAATCAACTGTCAAAAGCCTGAGAGAGCGAATACAGCATGCAATTCTTTTTCTTTAATCCCAAAATACAACAGAGAGCGAGAGATAGACAGAGCGAGAGAGAGAGAGGGCTGGCCTCTAAATATTGTTATCTGACAGTGACACTACTTTTAGCATGCTTATTTATCGCACATACGCAATGTGGTGCAGTATTGTAGCACGAGCATAGTCAGCGTAAATAAAGAAAATTAATGGGCTTGCCAAAAAAAAAAAATAATAAACAAAAACATTCACACGATTCTGCCCCAATCACCATTCCCCGTGCCCAACCCAAGCCACCCCAGCACTGCCAATGCAGTCGGCGATGACGACAACAAGATGAACCCGGGTGCTAATTGATGTATGTCACTTTTTGTAGCTACTGCTGATGCTTACTGTTTTTGCATTTCATGCGCTGCTGCTGTTTTGTTTTTTATTTTTCTGGGTTTGGCGCCTGCATGTGTCAATCAGTCAGTCAGTCAGTTATATTTGTGAGTTTTGGCTTCATTCAAGTGAATACCTTGCGCTTGAACTGCCAGCTCAGCATTCGGAAAATTTCAGATTTTTTTTAAGTTGTAATTGTGAATGATGAATAGCCAATTTGGCTCATTCATAAGGCACTTAACACTCAGCGATTTTCTATTCAGCATAAATAAGGAAAAATAATTCTATATTTATAAATATATATATATATATATGAATCGAATTGACTTACGATATTCATGGCATCATAATAAATTGAGCTCTTTGGATGGGTGTTTTCCACTTATTTATGGCATTTATGGCATTTGTAGTGCTTTTGACTTTACTCAATGCCCTCGAGCGCCACTTCCAGAACTTTATTGATTTCCCTTCGCTCTCCCATCCATTTGTTTGTTTGCTGTTATTTTGTTAGTTCGCCTATTTTGTTAGTTTTGTTATTTCAATAGTTTGTGTTTGGCTGACTTGGCGGCTCGTGGCGTTTCGCCCAGTTCTTTTGATACATTTTGCCTTAGTTTTTATTTCGGTTATTAGCCAAGCTGGCGGCGCACTGAATAATAAAAATCAGTAGCCCGAAATATGTCAGCGAACTCTGTGTAAAAAGTAGAGTCGAATTCTTAATGCGCTGCAAATAAATGCAAATATTTTTATTATTACTTGTATTTACTTATTTATTTTATTATTATTTATATCAGCTAACATAAAGTAGTTTTCTTTTTGTATAATATCAAATTTTTGATTGCCAAAAAATTTAGTTGTTTATCAGATTCATTTGTTAAACAACTTATATAATATAATATATGTATATAATGTATGTAATGTATGTATGTATATAATATATACATAAATATATAATATATATATATATATATATATACATATAAATATATTTGTAAAGAATTATAAATAATGATTCAGTCATACAAAGATTTGTATTATACATAGAAATTAATCTATAATTGTGGCTTAGTGGAATTTATTATAATAATTGTTGCAAATTATTGTTCACAATGCATAGCTTAGTTGGTATTAAAATTCTATTTATTGCTACATATATTTTATACACTATAAAATTAGCTTTCAGTTTGCATTCTTGAATCATTAACTGCATTTAGTATACTTTTATATAGCATAATATTAGCTGCACGCTTGGCCGTAGCGTATCTGGCAAATCGTATGTTAAGAGCTTTCTTCTTTCTGGCACCACCCACACAGTTGCCAAATTTCAGCCGTAGCCCATTTTCTGAGCTGTGATTTCGTTGCCGGCTGATGTCATGGTCTTCCTCTAGTTGCCGCAACTTGGCAAAGACAATAAATAGTCGAGTTGAAACCGAAACCAAAACCAAGTCCAACGCCAAGCTGAAGATGAAGAGACGCAAAGCGAGACCACGGAAAATGACAGACAAACGGCAGCTGCTGGGGCAACTGGCCAATAAGCATCTGTCCAAATGTGGCCGGCCGACTGGCAAAGAGTAAACTCTGATTATTGTTGTGGGCGTTGGCGCAGCCAGATAAAGTGGGCCCTTTGCTTTAAAAAATTCCCAAATGGAAAATTACGGCATCAAGTCAAGAGTCGCCGCAACGATTGCATTGCCACTGCCGCTGGCATTGCATAAGCGGCGTGCGTGCTATAAATAGAGCAGCCAGTACAGCCGAACCTGGCCAAAAGTGACGCACCCGGAGAATACCAAGAAGTTATGAAAACTGCAAGTCAAGCGTATTAATGGCACTCTCAAAAGCTTTTTTTAATTAAATGCATGTCGCATGCATGTCTCGCTGCAGTTCGTCAATATTTACAAATATCTGTTATTGCCGTGGCTATTACTGAAATACTCAGGGGCTGTTGCTGCACAGTTGACAAGTTGTCAAACGCTGAGTCAGCCGTGGCCGGCGGGGCTGAAGTGGGCCTGCTGTAAACTTAGCCCAGGTGGGCTCACAGTCAATTTCAGCAGTTTAATTAGTGAACGATAGAGATAGTGGGAGAGATAGGGCTGTGGGAGGAGCGCCTGGGACAGCTATGACCTTTGGATTAGTCGCTGGCTATATGGCCAATCAAAAGGAAATTTTCATCGATGGGTAATTGCTTGGAGCCAATTTCCGTACTCTATTGAGGGCTGTGTGTGTCCGTGTCTCCCTGTCCTTGACAGCGCTTAATGGCCTTGATAGCAATTCTAGTTGGGCTTTAATTGACAGCTGAGCTGCCGTCGCTGCACTGTGAGATCCCTGGCACATGTGTGCCTGGTTTATAAATAGACTGCTGCATGTCTTAAATAGCTTTTTCTTTATGCCAGTCGGCTTCACACACACTCGCCTCGTCCATTGAAAATGAATATGCAAAATTGTCACGTCATTGTAAAGCATTTCAGACACGCTCAAGTAAATCAAATTGCATAATGTGAGTGCATTGAGAATTGTCGGAAGAAGAGAGTAGGCTAGAATAGCCAGCTTGGCACTGGCCAAGCTTATTAACTATGTGAGAAAGCTATGTGTTCGCGGTGAGTGGCCGTTGGCTAAGTGAAAGTTGGCTCCAGCCAGCACAATCGATTCCATGTTGAGAACTTATAGATATCAATGAATAATACTTTGAAAGTGAAGGAAACTGACTCAAAGGGAGAATTCCCACTCGGCAGTTGTCTCAAGAACAGCTTTTTCGGAATCTGTTTTTCACATGGTCTCTCAGATATGGTACATAATTTGAATTTTCAAACATTCGCTTTATCTGCTGAGTTTGATCAAATTCAAAAGACAGAATATGCGCTCTTTTAGGTTTCTAATGGAGACATGAATAATACAAAATTTACAGAAATATATAAATATAATTTGTAATTTATTAAATATAGAACTATAGAACTCTGTCTGTCCAGCCTTCAGTTAGAAGAAAATATTATTATTAAATTATTACTAATATTAAAGTATTATTAAAGATACAGAATTTTTAGAATTGAGCATTTAAGCTAGACTGCCTAATCTGTTCAAATACATAATGTAGAACATATTTTTATATAATCTTTTTTTATGTATAATGCACAAAAGCTTAAGCAATATTTGCAGGTATTAAGTATTAAGCATAATATATATATAATGATATTTAAATGTATTTAGTATGTAAATAAAATTATACAAAATTGTTTGTTTAATTGATTCTTAGATTCTTATTCATTATATATTTATAAAAAAATATAAATTTATTTTATATCAATGTAATCCACTAACCTCATTATTATTATATATATAAATTTATAATTAATTTATATTTATTTTATTTTAACTTTAATTAATATATTTTTAATTAACATTAATAATAAATATATCAAATAATAATTGATATTTAGTTTATTTTAATTTTATATTAATTTTAATTTACTTATTTCATTATTAATATATATATATATATATATATATATATATATATATATATATATATATATATATATATATATATATATATATATATATATATATATATATAAATGTATAATTAATTTATATTTATTTTAATTTTAATTAATTTATTTCATTAATAATAAATATATCAAATAATAATTAATATATATTATATTTATTATTTTATATTAATTTTTATTCACTTATTTCATTATTAATATATATAAAATAATAATCAATCTTTTAATAAGCTAAATCTAAGCTCGCTTCATTTCTGCTTATCTGAACCCATTTTTCTTTTGCGGGTTTGCCAAAAATGAGGGAAAATTTAATTAAAGCTTTTTTAGGTTTTCACAACGTAAAGTTTTTTCAAGCTAATTTCAACAAGCACGCTTCGAGTTTAGTCGGCTAGCTACATCTTCTTTTCGTTTTGGCCGAAAAACTTTGTTGATAACGAAATTTATTTGCAGCTAAAACAATTTCCGTTTTTCCAAGTACAAAAGGCTCACTGAACGCTGAAGAGTTCAAGCAAACGAAAGTGAGCAGCAGGGAAAGTGGGCAATAGAGGAAGAGAAAAAGCAGAGTCGCATCCAGAACGGCATTGAAAGTCACCGCAGGTAAATTGTGCTACATTCCATAAACTTGGACATTGTCTGACAGGTGACAGAGAACAGTAGAAGCAGCAGTAGCAGTAGCAGTAGCAATAGCAATAGCAATTGCAGTAGAAGCAGCGACAATGCTCAGTGAGTAACAATGCTTTTCTATTCATAGAGTCGCTTTTGAAATGGAAATGCATTCCAGCTAATACAATAACTGTGGCGAGATGTTAGAGTGTGTAGAGAATCAGAGAATCAGAGTGGAGAAATGAGATACGAGACTTCTATGCGACTCTGTACGCGAACTGTACCCTCTCACCCGTCTGTGTAACGAGGAAATTTCTTGAATTTTTTAACTGACTTGACTGGAAATGTAATGAATTTTTCGCAACGTCATTTTGAATCCAATTTTAATTTGAATTCTGATCGATTTGCAGGCAGTCGGCGTCGAGCCGTCAACGTTCAGACCCAATTTTCGCACTTTATGCAAATAAATAAGATATATACATATATACAAAGAAATCAGCGCATATATCAAGTCGAATTCTGTGCGTATGTATGTATGTCAGTCAGTCGGTCAGTCGGGTATTTAATCAAATGGTTGAATGCTTCGATTTCATTTTGAAGGCAATTGCAATTCACACAATGCATGCAAAACTGTGCGCCCCGGTCAGAGCTCCATTGACAATGGCAATGAAATTGTGCAGCTGTCTACTGTGTAGTAAATGTGACAGGAAATGATGCATTGCTGCTGCTGTTTTTGTTGTTGTTTTTGTTGGCGCTTTCACGTGTCCCATTGCTGATTTTGTCAGCGTATTAAGCGTACGCACCCTGCATAGGCACCGTGGAATAATGGAACTACGCAAACTAACAGTCTGACCCACCGCCCCAACTGCAAATACGAATACAGATTCAAATACAGCCGCTAGTACTTGTATTTGTGTTTTGAGTGCGAGTGCGAGTGCGAGTGAACAGGCTGTCAGTGTATGGGTATAAAGTGCATTTGGCTTAAGTGTGTGTTTCGAGCACTAAGTTCTTTTCATGTCTACGCAAATGTCGGTGCATTTATTTCAATTGAAATGCTGATGATATTTGCATCAGCGACATTCCACTGAAGAGCCAGACAAACAGTTTGACAATGTTGTAATGGGTCGGGATATTTATAAGGAACTACTTGAGCTGCTAAGCGGATATACATATATCTAAAGTGTGAATAGGCAAGTGTCTCTCTGCTCGCTGCACTGATGGAGTATCCATTCTGTGTGAGGACATTATACTCTACAGTGTACTAATACGTTTAATACGTATACAATATTATATTTGTATACATATATACATATGTATTTATATTCATAAATGCTCATATACGTCAACTAGTCAACCAATGTCTATAATAATATAATAAATTAATTTATTCTTGAATTTGGACTACATAAAATTTGCTTTCAACTATTTATGAATTTGCTTTATTTTTTAAAGAAAATAGTAAAAATTCCAGAATAAATTGATTTAATTTTATATTTAATATACTAAATTTGTATTTATTATTTTTGTATTGTATTTATTATATTATTAAATTAGTGAAAATTTGAAAGTGTGTAAAATTGTATATATTAAATTACTTTAAATTATTATTAAATTATTTACAAATTTTAAATTGAAAATTGTATTTAATAAAATAATATATTATTATATTATTTCGAATTCAAAAATGCTAAAATTGTATGTATTAAAAACATATTATTAAATTATTTCCAATTTCTTAAATTATATTTATTAAAAATATATAATTTACAATTTAAAAATGTGTATAAAATTGTATTATTTAAAAATTTAAATTATGTGAAAAATTGTATTTATTAAAAATATATTATTAAATTATTTAAAATTTGTAAATTGGAAAATTGTATTTAGTACAAAATTATTTTAAATTAAATTAAACGAGAAAAGTTATTTAAAGTTTGCCTAGCATTCTGTCCATTCCATTCCACTCCATTTCAATCGATAGTCTTTAGCTTTTTGGCATTTGGCCTCTCATTCTCTCTCTATCTCGCTCTCTCTGGCTGTCCTTTTTTTCTCAAAGTCAAGGTTTAAAGCTGAGCCTTCAAAGGCAGCTTTAGTCTCTCGTTTAAGCAGCTATTTGCCACTGAGCAAAATGTTTTGCAGTAATTTGCTTTGCTTTGGCTTGGATTTTGTCGAACTAATTGACGTCAGCGCCTGGTTGACTTTATCCGGCTTCAGTCTTATCCCGTCGGCAAACAATTTCAATTAATTTCAAAATTCAACCGAGCGCACAGCAAATCTGAAGTGCGTCCCCAGTCAAAGCTCTCCAGCGAGCCAAAACATAATCCACAGCCAATTTGCTAACAGTTGCGACAGTGTGAAATGCATTTTTATATTATATGTATATAGTATATGAAATGTTGTATACATTATATATATATATATATATATATATATATATATATTTAATGGAAAGGCTCAATGGCGCCAAATTCTTTTGTCGCATTTTAGGTGCTGCCAAAACTCTAATTGCGATAGAACGCGCGAATTGCGTGGCAGCGCTCAGCAAAGCTGAGATAATTATGAGAAAATACATATATTTTGTGAACTTCACGTGCAATAGCGACAAAGTCAAAGTCACGATTTCGTACTTGTTGTTATTGTCGTCGCTGTTGCTTGTGCCGCTGCTGCTGCTGTTGTTGTCGTATCACAGCGCAGTGGGTGATTTGCCTGTGGCTTAGCCGTTGATCCTGGCTAAATGCGAAGCACACTTTTTTGGCGTCACACGTCCTGTTTTGTTTTCAGCCAATGGTTTTCGTTGTTTTGGGTTCATGCCGCTCTACGCGTGACATTTTAATGACACGCTTTACTTCCGTGGCATACACAAACCGCTGCAGCTGGCAGACAGGATGTTGCGTATACGCTGGGTGGGTCAATTGGTTCATTGTGACAGTTTTTATTTGTATATATTATTTTCTCAATTTAATTTGTGCAACACAACACACTCTCCATTCATATTTTAGTTGACTGTGTTGATTCACAGCTTACATATTTGTTTGTTTGTGTATTATAAAGTATTGTCAATAGTTGCACATTGTTTGCTAACAATAGGTGAACACCTGGAGAGTTTAAGTGCTTTTGAAAAGGTTTTTACTTAAATTCATGGCGAATATTCCTCTATAACAGACTAAAAGGCTTTGCATGTTTCGTTTAATTAAATGTTTACAAAAATCCACCACACAAGAAATAGAATCTTTTTACATGAAAGGCGCAAAACGTTTCAACTGTCACACAGCTCTCTCCCGTCCCAGCCCCAGCCCCAGCCCCTCGTCAGCTGCAATTAAATGGCATTCATTGCATTGCTCATTAGAGAATATTTGTGCATATAATTACGTGTACAGCGAATGCTAAGTAAATGCCAGCTCCAGCTCCTCCCCATGCACGCAACGACATGAAGCTGTGAGTCGCACTCGAACTCAAATTGGAGACTTGCACGCAGAGTGCAAAGCAAAGGCATTTTAATTGCAGAGGAAAATGTCAAGGAAAATGGAAATGTTCTGCGGAGTGAAAGTTCTATAGTCTATAAAGCATTTGACAAAATTTCTGTGCTTATGCATTTCTATAGTTATCATTCAGTTCGACGTTCATTCACCTGTCAACGCTGGGTTCAGCTGTAGCTGGCGACTTATGCGGCTCCAATTACGCCTTTGCCTTTGCCTTTGCCTTTGCCTTTGCCTTTGCAGGTATCGCAAAATATTTACAACAGTTAAGCGGCTCACTGGCTCAACAGCTCAGTGGCTCTTACAGGTTCAAACGCAACGGCCCCGCTCTCGCTGCTCTCCAGAGAGCATCGATTTATATTGATGAAAAGGCGAGCACTTTAAATTTAATTGACTTTTAAAACTCAATTGTAACAACTCAGCTCGCACTCAAAAAAAGCATATATACTATACATATATACCATATATATATATATATATATATATATATATATATATATATATATATATATATATATATATTTATATATATATATCTACTCACTCAGTCGCTGTCAGCGTGAGTGTCTCCGACTGTCTCGATTGCATGTCGGTTGAGCCTCACACATGCATTATGGGCACTCAGCTTATGTAATATTTGCACGCAACGGATATCTCCAATTGAGTTAAACTTGATTTTCAAAAGCTGCAAATCATATGTATCGAAACAATGGAGAGAGAGAGAGAGAGTCTAGCAGCTGCCAAGCTATGAATTAATCTAATGCTAATGTAGGAAGTCAATTCAAATTCAGTCTTCGACTATGCCAAGGCTGCCCATTGAATTCTTATATAAAAACGTATTGATTACGTTCATTAAAATTGTCATTTGACTTGCAATTAGACATTAGTGAATGCCGGACAGATTGGAAAAATTTGAGTGCCTATGTAGAGAAGGATTTATTTTTATTGCTTTTTAAGCATGGGCAAAAGTAATGAAAGAGCAAATGCAAACATTTCAAGCTAAATGAAATATTTCATAAATAAAAATGAAAATCAAGAGAGATATTTAATAATATTTCATTTTAAAGAAATTGAATCAATTTTTTGTTAAAGGAAAAATGACTTCTCAAGTTTAAATTTCATTTCACTTTAAAGCTGTTAAATTCTTGAGAGTAATCCCATCAATCATGCCTATCGCATCACGTTAGCCAATTTGCAGCTCGTTAATGGATGCGTACTCGAATCAAATCAGAGCGCATAGTAAGGAGCATTTGTATCCATTTCAGTTGAAAGCCTGGCAACCAATTGGCCACAGTTTAGGCTTAAATGTGTTCATCACATTACGCATACGCAGCGTGTGCCGGCGACATGAGCAACGGGCACAACTGATGCAAATTCGTTGGCAACAATTTGCTTCGGCTTTTATTTTTTTTTTTTTGTGTTTGGGGGCTGTCTTTCCGGTTTTGGTTTCTGGCACACGGCCAGCAAACGCAGCGCTTAAAATGCAATCGAGTGCACGCCACTCGTCCATACAGACATTCAGTTATTCGGACGTAGAGCGCTTCAGACACTCGCTAGGCCGCTCTGCAAAGTCCAAAATGCACACTTCACGCCCCAAAATAAAATTACATTCCATTAAAAAATCATGCCACCGCGCGCAAATCAACATCAACTCAATGAACATAAATTGCCAATGCAATGGGCGAGCGTATCAGCCACACTAGGGGCACCAAGGGAGTTCAGCAGCCGTGCCAAATGAATCGATCGGCCTTCACATTGGCCGACATGGCGACGCGTCGGCGACCACGATGAAATCCACTGACACGCTGGCAACAATGGGCATGGCCCAAAAAAGAACTGGACACACACACACGAGCATAATAGGACTTACGCACAGACGCATGGAGCAACTGGCAGGACTTGTGGATAAAAGGATTAAATTTCTCATTTCTAGTCAAATAAGTGATTTTTACGTATTAGGAAAGCCCACAACACTTTTTCCACAACGAAGTTTCCTCGAAATTAAATTTAACCTTTTTCTAAAAAGTTTCATTTTAATTTAATTTTGCCTGAAGCCCAAAATGTGTTTCAGCATAATCAAATTAATAAAAAAATATATAAACTGACCGGATTGAATCAGCTCATGCTAAAATTTAGCTCGACCTTAGGGTATGAATATAATAAAATTAAATGCATTTCAAGTGTAAATATATGAAAAAAAAAAATGAAACAATAACTAAATAGATTATTATATATTCATGTATATAAATAAATAAATATATAAATATATAAATAAATATATAACTAAATAAATAAATAAAAAAAAAAAAAATATATATATATATATATATATATATATATATATATATATATATATATATATTTTTTTTTTTTATTAATTTATTTTTTACATATGTTTACACTTTTTTAAATTTATTTTATTTCTTATTTTAATTTATTAATTGTTTATTTTTTTATATTTTTACACTTTATATGCATTTAATTTTATTATATTTATATATATGTAATATATTTGTATTTTCATTTAAATTCCTAATTATATCATAATTATTATTATATAATAGTAAACCATTTTCACCATAAACCATAATGAAAAGTAATTAGGAATTTAAATTAAAATAGCAAATTGCCCTTACTGTTTAAGGTGTTCATTTTCGCGCAGCATGATAATTGCCTAATTATTCTAGGATATTTCAGACTTGCTTTGGGAAATCACTGTCAGTGGCCTGCTGTTAGCGTTTGCATGGCTTGCTGCACTGAGAAAAATCTCCAGCCTAGTATGAATAATTTCTAAAATATTTTCTTTTTATACTTTTTTTTATGTGATTGCACCATTGCTACTAATGTGAATATTTGAATAGATATATAATATTCATACTATTCATACATTGGCATAAGCCGAAAAATTGGTAGCTTAAAATATTTTTTAATCTAAGCCCTCCACTAGCCAACCATTAGATTAAAAATTTTGTTTTTATTTTACGTTTGCAATTTTTAATTTTAAGCCGATTTGAAAAAAAGATTTTTGATTTTTGGATGGTGTGTTGACGTGTTGGCGCCCACTCAATATATGTCAGGCTTAGCGATAAGCTCCAGTTCTGAACAGTTAATACTGCCCGTGATACACAGTGTGCTTTCGTGTGGTCAGCAGCGGCGAAGGGGGCGGGTGGCTGTCGGAGATGTGTCAACTCTGGTAATTTTCGCACCGTTGGCGGTAACACACACTCGGCTTCGTTATAGCTGCCCCCTCTGTGTGACGTTTGCCACTAATTAGAAATTGCATGTGAATGAACATGGAGTGAACTGAAAAGCAATTGGCAATTACGTCTACAGTTGGGAAAGCACTGGCAGCGTCTCATATTTTGTCACGTAACATGCGTAAAGGCAAAGTTCGTAACAGAGATTTGGAAAATTTAATGGAGGGCATAAAGGATTTTCAATCGATTTCTGGGGAAGACACTTAATTGACGTACCGCCAACCGCTGCCTAAATTATGTAAAGCTCTATCAGCTGCAGAGATCTCAAGGAGCGAGGAGACGAGGCGAAGGCGTGCATAGTTGTAAGTTGTATGGCTAAGGTACACCCACTGTGTGTCACGGCGTGTCAATTTCCGGCTCAACACGCTGATGTCGCAGCATTCTGAAGCGATTTTTCTTCCACTTCCTTTTTGGTGCCATGACATGTTTTGCACTGTGGTGTGTGCCCTGGTGTCCGTGTGGGTGTGTGGCAGGCGCGTAATCAGCAACGTCGCAGCTCAAAATACACGCCCGTATGGCAATCGCGCCACAGGAAGCCAAAGGATACAGTGACGTGCCTTTTGTGGAGCGACCCAGCACACAGCGGAGCGCGATTGCCATTCAGTGGGTGGCAGCAGGTGCAGCTTAGAACATGTTGCAAAAGCCTGACAATGCCAGCAAATAAAAGGGACACATAGAGGGGGTCAGCCAACCAGGCAGTCGGATCCTGCCAACGAAGTGATGATGTTTACATGCTATGCAAATACAATTAATTCTACTTTGTGAACAATCTCTGTGCTGCAGCGCCAAATGGCTGGGTTTCACTGGATGAGGCAAACAGCTGATAGCATTGGCAACGGAATTGTTGACATTTCCGTATGTAGTCTACCAGCATACGGTGACAGCATTCAAATAGTCCGTTTTGTGGCATTGTGCGATTGCACTGGGCGCACCATAAGTTTTCCATTTGCTTTCACTGCGCAGGTGGCAAGCTGCGAAATTTGTTACCCTTTGTGGTGCTGGCATGTCAAAGGCTTGTGGTTAATATTATATGCAGAGATCTCAAATTCTTGATATTTATTTGCATTAAGTCGCCTGAAAGCCGAAGAGAGTGTTTAATTTGTCATGCGCACCTAAAAGAGAGTCCAAAGAGTTCAAAATTGTATTTAAATTAAATTTAAATTAGTGATTTATATAAACAAATATTTAATTCACGAATATGGAAAATTGTGTAAATTATCTAGAGCTTTTATCTTATATTAACTAAATTTAACAGAGAGATTTTATTTATCCGGATGCATTGACCTGGATGAGTTTAATAACAATTTGCAAGACAAATTGCTCGAATTCAGCCGTATTACAATGGGTCATAAAATCATTTCAATAATTTATTGCGAATGCAATAAACGCTCAAAACCTCTGTTGAATGCGGTTCATCAAGGAGCTACCAAACAGAACCAAAAGCAAGCCTCAACAACAATAAACAACCAAAAAGCGAAAGAAAAAATTTAATTTTGTACAGCGAAGAGCAAATACGCTGCAAAGGGGACTACCTAAAGATGTACATATATGCAAATATATATTATTTTATTTTTATGTTTAAAATTATTATTATATATATTATTATTATTAATTATATTAATATTTGTTAAACTATTTAAAATAATGTTTCATACTATGCCAGGTTTCACCGTTTTGAAAATAATTTTTAATTACCTATTAATATAATATTTTAAGTATTTATACAAAATGTCATACTATTATTTATATTAGTTTTAAAATATTAAAATATTAAATAATATATATAATATAGAAATATATATTATTATAAAATATTATTATGTCAAACTATGCAAGGTTTGGCAGTGATGCAAATTATTTTTACTCACATCTTATTAAAATTTTTTTAAATATTTAAACAAAATTAAATATATATAATAATATTAAATTTGTGTGCAAAGTTTCGCAGCTATGATTTTTTACTACTTTATGTAAATAAAATGTAATACTATTTTTTAAATATTAAATCTTGCTTAAGTATTTAAACTATTATTTCAAATTATGCTAATATATTTTACTTACCTAATAATATATAATATATTATAATTTAAAAAAAAATTAATGTTATATTAAATATTAAATTTTTAAAATATTTTACTCCCTTTCAGAATGCAACGGAAAACTAAAAACAAATAATAATGAAATTCATGCTCGGCCCATAAGCTCAAATATTACCTGATAATACAGATACGAACTAAAGTTACATATACGACTTAGCAACTCGAAGTTCCCTTGAGTTAGTGTGCTGAAACAAGACAATTAAATTCAGCATGTCGTGTGGTCAAATATGGGCGACAGCATTGGAGCAGCCTTTGTAGCGGCTGTGGTTGTCGTCGCTGTGTCTGTTGCCGTGTCTTTCCCTCTCTCTTTCTCATTTGGAGTCAGTCTGCCTCATTCGGTCTCGCTGTGGCCGTGTCATTGCACATTTTATTTGATTCTGATTAAGGGAACTTTGCACTCAATGCAGCTGCATGCAGACACGGCAACAACAACAACAACAACTGGCAGCTGGCAAAAACATTGAATTGCGAATCATTGGCCAGATTACGTTGCCTTTTTGTCTGTTTACATTTGCATTCACAATGAAGGAAATTGTAAATGAAAATTGCAGAAGACGCGCTCCAAAAAGCAAAACTGGGCAACGCGTCTACGTTTTGATTATTGAAATGCATTCGTTGTTTGAGTCTCAGACTTGAACTTGTGCCCCGTAGCTCAAGTACATTGATAGTCGGCACACGCCAAGGCAATTCGCTATATAGCACTGTGCCAGCTATCTCGCCTCTGTGAATAATTGCGATAAAATAGATAAAATAAATATGCAGAGCATCCGATACGAAGACGCATTGCCTACTCTAAAGTGCAAACATTTCATCAAAATTAAATTTTAAACTGATTGAAGGAAGTCAAAGTTGTTAAAGAAAAAAAGAAGAAAAAAAAAACAAACAAAGCAAGAAAACACAGTCAAATAGCAGGAAACAAGGCTCATAACAAGGGGGCTAATTTATGATTTGTATCAGTAGCCAGCCAGTGAACTGAACTTTCTGCGATTTCTGAGAAACTATTTACTATTTATAGTTAGCATCCAATTAAAAGCCATTTGCACCTAGCAAAAACTTCTACTTCAACAAACTCTTAAGTTCAGTCAGGGGTTGATATACAAAAATAAAAATAATTTTATTATGTCAAAGGTAGTTAAAAGCAATAATATTTAACTCGGCATATAAAAGTATAGGTAAAGCTCAATGAAAATATTTTGGCAAGCATACAAATCAGATTTGACCCGAATTAATATTATATATAATTAATATTTTAACATAAACTTTATTAAATAATATGCTAATCACAACAAATGTTTTTTTTTATACATATATATATTATTTTTGGAAAATGAAATAAAAATGGGAATTAAATATTTTTCAATTTTGACTGAAGTAATTATAAACTGAGTTTTAAATTGAATAACTTTTCTACTCTTTGCTTGCGTCTTAACATTTTCTATGGTTTTTCAAGCAGCTAGACGTGGTATGATTAAAAATGATTATATTATTAAAAATATGTATTTAATTAGCAATTAAATGTCTAGAAAAATATTTGAAATATATAAAAAAACTAAGAATTCAACTTTGTTTATAAAGTTGAAAATACTGGAGTTTCACTAACGGAATTTCAAGCCAGTCAAACGAATCAGTATAAAAAAATAAATAAAATTTTCTTTGGTTTGCAACTTACAAAAGATTTTTCTCTCTTTTATAATTAGCGAGCTCCATTTGTGAGTACCTCTTCAGTTTCCATATCGGAAAATTTTCGATATCAACAAACACATTGGATATCATTTTCAATATGCGTAAGTGCAAAAGATATTGATATGTTTGCTGCTACAGAAAATCTCTAGATAAATGTCTATGTAAGCACATTCCTATCAAAAATTCATATAGAATTACAAACACAAGCGAAATCACATGCCTCGTTGTTTATTTATTAAATGGCTTTTGGTGCTCTTATTTAAACAACATACATAATTTAATATAGGCAAAGAAAGAGATAAAATATTAAATTGAATTGCTTCCAAATGAGTGTAGGTCTGGAAATAAATGAAGACTTGTTCATATGGTTTATTAATATGTGTTTGGGATATAGTAATATATATATGTATATAGTAGCATATAGCATATGTTCGACTGTCTTTTATGGCTATTTTATTAGGTTGGCTTTAAATTATCCATCAAAAATATATATAAATATAACTTCAACAATATTTAATTCATTTTCATATATTTTTAACATTTTATTTATGCTTGTCAAACTATTTTGTTAGCTACACTAACTGTCGCCCTGCCGTATGCAATAGAATTCTTATTCTTATTGTCTCTCGCTAGTTAATTAAAACACATTTTTGGTATTTTTTGCTCTTCTGTATAAGGTTTAGTTTTTATTGAAAGATGTTCGTTCAACTGCCTTAGATACATTTGTTGTTTGTTTATTTTATAATCTTTGTTGTCGAATTTTCTATATTTCAGCCATAAATAAATAAAGTGAAACATTCTGTTCTTGTTGTTGTTGTGGTTATCTTATTTCTGTTCTAATATTGATGTCATTGTATATTTCACTTTCCAGATTCAAGAAACTAATCAAAAATGAGATTTTAATCACTTCGTTATTGTTTCTTTCAACTAATAATGGTTTGCTTATATATGTAGGGTTATATGCTCTTTGTTGCATGTAAAATGTTTGCGGTCAACAACGATATGCAGAAATACATACGTATATATATATAAATATATATAATATAGATAGATAGTTGGAGAAATTTGAATAACACATAATAATCAACGAATTATTAATATATATATATATATATATATATATATATATATATATATATTGAGAATAGATATATATGTTGTTAGTATTTTTTTATTTACTTGATAGCATGGGCTGCTCTTCATTTTAGCGGATGCACTAAACGAACTCTCTATATTTATGGTAACTAACGATTAACAGTTATGAATAGGCTGCAAAATCAAGTGCCCCTATGGACAGTATACAGTTTTGCAACAATTGTCAACCAACCACAGTTGTGGCGTCAACATGCTAATAATGTTCTCTGTGATTTCTTTTGATAATACATTTCTGCTCTTCTATAGCAATAACAATGTTTTTTTTTCTTCTTTTCATTTCATGTATGTGTGTATATGGTTGTTGTTGAGTTTTTTTTTTTTTTTTTTTTTGGGTTAGTTTTTGGTATTTTTTTTATTTCGATTGTGTTTGTTTATTTGCGTCATTTTGTTCACTTAATAATTACAATCATAATCATAAATATAAAGTGTAATAATAATAATTATGAAAAATCAGTTTTCTCATAGATTTCTTCTTCTTTTTTTTTTTTTTTGTATACAAACTGCAAAATATTATTGAGTAAATAGAAACATAATAAACTCATGTGATTTCAATGTTGAAAATCTTTGATGTTGTTGGTTGTTCAGGTGTTGGTTTTACTTGCGATTACGATTTACGACATGCTGCTTATTGATGCAAGTAGATTTAGAACATTGAAATATAACATAAAATTTATAATCATCATATATTATATATATATATATATAATTTGCATAACTTCAACATTTTGTTTTTGTTTTGTGCTTAGAACTAAAAGTAAATTTGCGTCTCAATAAACATAATTTATAAATTTTTCAAAACATTCGTCTGTTAATTTTTTTTAAACATTTTTTTTGCCTTCTTTGTAGCGTTTTGCTTGCTTGGTAACTTAGAAAATAAATAATGAAAATTGCCAAAAAAGAGAAAATTAATGAATTACACTTTCTCAGCAATTAGCTTTTTTATGTTCTGCTGCTGCTCGCCTTAGTAGGCGTGGTTGGCAATGAACAGGGAACCGGAACCGGAACCAGCGCTGCCAGCAACGTATTTGCCCAGAGAGGCATCGCCGTTAGCCTGAGGATTAAAGAGAAAGAGAGAGACAGAGGGTGGGGGAAAAATGTTAATTAATTTGCCATTAAAATAATACTTTACAAGTTTCGATATACAAATTCCTCGACCTGAACTGTGCTAAATGCACAGCGTAAACCTTCAACTTCTGCCGCGCTTTTTGGCATGGCTCACTGAACCGAAAACACTGAGCAGGCTTACCGGCGGCTATTTTTCAAACTTTTACGCATAGCCCCCAATATTCACACACACCCACAAGTTGCTTACTGTTTTGCAATTTCAATTTTCAAAGCTTTTAAAGTGAAAAGTTTACACTTTATTGCGCTGCAAACTCTGACCGGCTCAAAGGGACAACGAGTCTCCTCACCTTATTTTATGCCCCAGGTCAAATTCGGGCAAATTCTTGTAATTCTAGAAACTCTATATGTTCGTGTGTCTGTGTGCACGTGTAGATGTCTGAAAGTTGATCCATGCAAAGCCTAGCTGCAATTGGCTTTGTTAAAATAATTAATGGTTACGCAAGCCGCAGTTTGACAAGCGCCGGTAATGAATTGCAAAAGAACTTAGAATTTTTACAAAATAATCTTGGCCAAAATTACAAATATGAAGAGTATAAAATAAATAGTTTACAATTTGACAATGGAAAATATTAAATGAAAAATATTATAAAAATCTTTTAAAAATAAAAAAAATTATAACAAATAAATGTAAATTATTATTATAAATAGAGTAAAAGCTGTTTTACAATTTTTTATCAAAACTAAAAAATAAAATAAAAATATAAAATTTATAGTTTCTTCCTTTTTAATAATAACTAAGAATTTAATATTTTTTCTTTTTTTATATTTATCAACATAAATTTATTCGCATTTGTTTTCTTGAGAAATTATAAATGTAGAAAAATAATTATTTTTTTAATTTGTAGTTTTTATTAATAGAATTCTAGTTGTAGGTGTATGTATATAAGGAATGAAGTGTGCAACTCCGTTTTTTTTTTTTTGGCTCTGGTCTGTGAGGAATGTGTTCGTGTTGGGGCTCAGCACAGGCTAAGCCAATTGGATTCAGATTGCTGCCGTTAGGAATTGCGTTTGTTTTGTTTTGTTTTTAGTACTTGTGCTGGGCAACAAACAAGCTGGTTGACGCCGCGAATGAGGGAATCGAGCCAGCCACGTATTTGCCTTGGCAGGCGAGTGCATTGGCCTAAGGAGTGCGAGGATAAACAGAAACAGAAGAGGAAAAGCAGGAATTGGTTTAGGGATTAATTGAAAAAATAGCGTACATAACGAATTACGAACATGCAAGCAAAATGCAACGAGCATCAAATTAAAATGAAAAAATGATAAATACAATAAATAATGATTGTGAATTTTATTTTAATGAAAAATGTGTTGGATTATAAAATTAAGATTTTAAAATGCAGAAATTAGTTTACGTGGAAAATGAAATGAAATGAGAAAAATAATTTTTAATGCTTTTAAATTTTATGTAAAATGTATATGTAAACTATGTTATATTATAAAATGAACATTTTAAAATATATAAATTCGTTTACATGGAAAAATTCACTTTTAATTAAAAATTAACTGATATTAAATTAATTATTTATAATTTTTTTAAATGAAAAAAATGTTAGTTTGTAATATAAAAAAAAAACAAATTAGCTTAGAGTGCAAATAGGTGAGATAAAAAAAGATTAGTATAAATATATTTAAGCAAATAAATTTTCGTTAATTTATTAGTAAAACATAAGTGAAAAGTGAAAAGTTGCAATGCATATAAATCTGACATGAAGAAGGTTAGTTTGATTAGGAAAGGAAAGTAGTCATAAAGAAAGGGCAATAGGATTTCGGCAAGTAATTCAGCAACAAAATAAGATCATGGCTATTTTGGAAGTGTTTTATGTTTGAAAATATATATGTTGAAAAATAAATAAAATGTTCTGAAAAAAAAATCTTCAGAAATATCTCTACGACCTCAAATTACAGTTTGGCTCTTCACTTGGTAACACGTACATTTGATAGGAATTCTCGATTCTATTTCTTATAGAGCCTTCTTCTTCTATTTCATCTAGGTTACAAGATTCTTGGGTTAAAATAATCCACTTGCTCAATTCGAATTTCTCTTATCCAAGCGAAAGCCTCAATAGTTATGATCCTCGATATGGAGCCCTTCGTCGCCGGCGGCTCCTTTAACGGAGCCAGCCTTATAACAGCCGTATGAGGCATTTCCATTAGCCTAGGTGAGGAGGTGAGGAGGTGAGGTGGTGGGTTGATGGGGTTATTTAATGATTGGGTTAATTTGGATGGGAATCTCTACTAACAGCTGACCAACCCGGGAGACCATTCGAAGTCTTTTCGCACCCAAACTAAGTCTAAGCCCAACATCCATTTAATCATAACATTGCGAACTCACCTTAGCGCGGTTGATGAGCTCCTGCTGGCCAGCGCCAATGTTCTCCTTCTTGCCGCCCCAGGCGCGCAGGACAGAGGCCTGCAGGGCACGACCGTATGAGAAGGTCAGCTTCCAGGGACGGGGCGCTGGGGCATTGTTGATGGCACTCAAGTTGACAGAGGCCTCCTCCTCGGACTGACCGCC
Source organism: Drosophila fulvimacula (assembly GCA_035045555.1). NCBI lineage: Eukaryota > Metazoa > Arthropoda > Insecta > Diptera > Drosophilidae > Drosophila > Drosophila fulvimacula. The sequence goes on from JAWNOX010000009.1 coordinate 3,263,182, forward strand.
CGACAGGAAGGTGATGCCTGTGCACAGCAGATATGCGGTTAGCCAAAGGGTAATGATTAGGAAATTATTTCACGGTTTTCTTACCGGGAACAGCAGCGGGCACAGTGCGGCTGAGGGCCGTGACTGTTGCCAGGGCAATCTCCTCGGGTGTGTTCTTCTTGGCGCCCTGGCCGGCGGTGACCATGTTGGGCTTGAGGAGGGTACCCTCCAGGTAGACGTGGTGGTCGCTGAGGGCCTTGTAGACGGCAGCCAAGACGGTTTCAGTTACCTTCTGGGCGCGGTCCAGATCGTGCTCGCCATCGGGCAGCACTTCAGGCTCCACGATTGGCACAATACGCTCCGACTGGCAGATCGAGGCATAACGGGCCAGCACATTGGCATTCTCCAGGATGGCCTGGTAGGATGGGGTGTTCTTGCCAATCTTGAGGACGCAACGCCACTTGGCAAAGTCGCATCCCTCCTTCTTGTACTTGGCGCAACGCTTGGCCAGATCATCAAGACCCTGGGTGGTGGTCTCATCCTCAGAGCCCAACAGGTTGACAACGCCGGTGTCGACCTTGATGCCGGGAATGATGCCCTTCTTCTTCAACAGCTGGACGAAGGGAGTGCCATCATCGGCCTTCTGGTACACAGTCTCGTCGAACAAGATGACGCCAGAGATGTTCTGGGCCAATTTGTCGTCAGTGGTGAACAGGAGCTGGCGGTAGGCGCGACGGTTCTCGTCGGTGTTCTCAACGCCGATGTCCTTCAAGCGCTTGCCCATGGTCGAGACCGACTCGTCGGCGGCAAGAATACCCTTGCCGGGGGCGACGATCTTCTGGGCAATCGACCTGAGCTCATCCTGCAGTTCCTTGCTGGGATAGTTGAAGTAGGTGGTCATCTTTGATTTTTGCGTAAAGTTCTGAAATGGTCCATTTTGAGATTGATTTTGAGACTTCTCGCGTACCGGAAATTTAGTGCAATAAACTGATCGCAACAGTCGATAGGCATAAATATACATCTTGGCTCAAATGGGAAACAAGAAGTGCGCTCTTCCACTACTAAAAATTTAGACGCTGCTCATGCGCGATCTTTCGATCTATGTGCTCATGTACACAGTATATAGCTACAAAGGGGCGATTTTTTAACTCAACCTAAATTTTGTAATATAAAAAAAGCGACGTGTGTCTCAAAACTTTATTTGCGTATATATGTATATACACACACATGTCTATCCATCAAGGGGGCTTTAAGGTTTTGAAAGCTTTGCAAATGCACAGCTGTTTTCGATGACTATATGGCTCACTCACTCGAACTCTCTTTTCTTCTGTCCCTTTCTGTATAAAGGTGGCGCGTGAGCGCACGCTCGTAGTTGCCTGCTCAGCTGGCAACATTTCACACGCATATACACAAAATGTTGCCGAGCAGCCCTAGCAGCAATGTTGCCAAGCATTTGCATGCAAATGGCAAAAAGAAAAACTATAATATTTTACTATAAGCTATAGTATTTAATTCTTAACTATAAATTATATTCACTCTTATCAGTTATCACTTTTTTGCATAGTTTTGTATCCACCAAACGCAGCTAGACACATGTATACATAAAATGTTGCTAATGCTGGCGAGATAATGTTGCAAGGGCGTTTGCAGATTATATTAAATGAACATTTCATTTAATTAGCAATATATCTATATGAAAAACTGTATAAGTATATATAAATATATATTAAATATTACTCGTTTACGTATGTGCTAATATGCTCTATATATATTTTCAATATCACATAAATTTAGCAAATGTATTCAAGGTCTCTTAAGTCTCTTAGTTGAGCAAGATTTCACAATATAAGCTATGCTAAGCACACTTTACTAATTACTTGATATTAGTCACTAATCACAAAGTTTATTTAATTAGTTTATTTTTCTCTCGAACAGATCAACCAACCTCGACAATGCTTTCTGAGCAACTGAGCCAAGACGCGACTGCGAACTTAGCTACAGCCGCGTCTGATGTAATCAGGGCGCTGAGCGCGGCAATTCAGAGAGGGCGAATGAGAGTGGGGAAGCAGCGAGGGGCTGGGTAGGGGCAGCGAGCTGCAGGGCAGAGTTAACAACTGTGACGTTCACTTTCACTTTCGCTGCGTGACGTGTGCGGCGCATGTTTGAAACTTTGACATTGAACAAGGTCAGATACAACATGTTGCCGCGGCGAATTTGTGATGTGTTGCTTACGAAACGGTTAAACAATCATGAAGAAACCAGGGAGAGAGGCAGAGGGAGAGAGAGAGAGCCAGAGTGAGAGAAATAGGTGAAGAGAAAAAGTTTTAGATACAACAAAGTTGCTATGACTTGACTTGTTTGACATTGAAAAGCACGCACTATCGCAAGAGATATACAATATATAAATATATATATATATATACATATATATGAAAACCGTTTATATTATGTAGATAAATATACAAACTGATTAGAGCTATAAGCGCAGGGCAATAAAGTGCAGTTAAACATTTGTTAGCTTGAGCTAATTTACTGAAATATTGGGATAGATAAAGCTGGCATTATATATAGCTATAAAGGTTCGCCTAGATATTTGCAGACCTGCACGAGCCGGCTATCGATCGAAAACTGAAATGTAGCTAAAAAAAACATAAACTGAACGAATACTTATATAAAAACAAAGAAGAAACGCAAAATAGCAACCAAAAAGAGATAAGCAACGAGAAAACAAATTTATTCTATCAAAAAAAGAACACATATGTGTATGTGTGTGTGTGTGTGTGTGTGTATTTATAAAAATAAAATAGACACATGTGCACACATATCACATAAAGGCAGCAGCCACGAATAAAAAACGAGTTGATAAATTGACGAAAAAAAAATGAAATTTTCGAAAATTATGGAAACTTTGGAAGCTTTGACTGTTGTCAGGCGGCTCAAAATTTAACCTTCGACTAAAAATTATTAAAAAATTGAAAACAAGCAAACGAGCCCCTCCACATCTCATCTAGACAATATGCGTTATGGTCTGGTTATCGCCCAGCCCAGACTCGTTCAGGATGTTATTGTAGCGACTCGTGTGTGCAGCGGGTATCAATAACAGGTCCGGCCTCCCAGACCAGTAGCAATAGGTCAAAAGAACATAAATACGAACTTGCGTCAGCAGTGCTGATACAAAGGGCGATTGGGAAAGTGAGAGAGAGAGAGAGAGGGAGAGTGTGCAGAGAAAGTAAAAGAGAATGAGAAGCAGAGAAAGAGAGAGGGAGAGAGTTGAAAGGGCGTTATATTGTGAATGAATGAATTTTCTAGTATTTTATTAATTTTTTTTTCTGTTCCATTGTAAACTTTCTCATCCATATCTATAATAATAATAATATTAATAATATTATTATTATAATTCTATATATCAGAATATAGAAGAATCCAATTCGCATTTCTTAGCTTGGCAGTTAATCTGCATAAGTGGAACCCAACTACACAAATATATATATTATATATATATAAAAAATATATATACATAAAAAATGATATATATACATAAGTATATGGCTCGTAGATAACATTGAAATCGCTTTCATTCACAAACTTGTTTTTGCGCATTTCGATTTAAGGGTAGTCGGCGTTACTTGGCTTCAGCTTATTTATGCTCTGCTTAGGCTGTTCCTTAATTCTCTTCCTCTCTCATTCTCTCTCTCTCTCTCTACCTGCCCATGGATCACTCTCTTATGTAAAATAATATATTCTTTGCCTCTTCATCTCTCCCGCCCCATCTCGCTCGCTCTCATCGCATTGATTATTATCATGTGCTGGCAGAAAAGGTTTCTCACAGCTGCAAGGCAAATGTCAATTGACGATGTCAATAAACGCGCCGCAATGACGACATTTAATTGAAAACTAAACGAAAGCTAATGAATAGATGCAAACAGACAATTATGCATGATCGCCCAACAAATATACTCTATCTATATATATATATATATATATATATATATATATATATATATATGTATCTGCACAAGTCTTGTGGCGACTATTTATAAAGCAAATTGCAGTTGAGGCGCTGCCAACGAGCTGAAGAGTGAAAATCTAGTTAGAAATGTGGCTGAGGTGGGGGTAGGCGGCTAGGCCAGTTAGACCGGCTAGCGCTGTTATACGATAGCTGAATGCGTACTCAAGTTTCTTATCAGCGTTCAGTTGCATAGGTCAACGACGTTTGCTGTGATAAGCAAATGGAAGCAGTAGAAAATTCAAGAGAAAACCATAAACAGAGTCGAACTCTTCTAATTAGATGATTTCTAATTAGAACAAATTCCAGTCTGGAAAATACCACACACACTGGCATACTGCGAGAGCTTTCTGTAACTTTTTTCAGCTTAAAGAAACTGCAAAAAACGATTACGAAACCAACTTGGGTTGAGAACGAAAAAGCATTGCACTGATATAACCTGATTACGAACTGCACTTCTGCTTCCTCAATTGCTCTTATTTAATTTATATTTATTATTTTATTTTTCACACACGTCTGCACAGACACACACACTCACCGATCTGGAAAATGGAACTGTGTGGGTGTTTTCCGCTCTCTGCTGCTTGGCTACCGGCTGGCTCTGCTGCTGCTGCTGCACTGGAGTTGAGTTGGCGACGCTTTTATTTTCGGCTCGCGGCTGCGGCGGCGAGAAATTCCAAAGCGAAATAAGTAAAACACAGCCGAACGTAGGCAAGCGAAACGTCAAAAGGTTGTTTGGAGGTCGTTCGGTGTTGTCAGCTATGCGCGCATTTCTGTGCCTAAATGGAAAATACCAAAAAGCTTTTAGTATCTAAAAGCTAGCGGCTAAGCTTTCCAGTTGGTGTAAGACTACGTTGCGGTAGAGCTTACTTTTAGCTTGCACTGCTTTGCATGGTATTGGAAGTTTTCAATTGGCGTGCACTGCTTTCTACTGCTTGCTGTGTTCTGCATGCGGCGGTGCATTTTGAACTTAGGAATTGAGTAAAATGAAATTTAAATATATTATTTAATTAATTTAGTTATTATTAGTTATTATTATGTTATATTATTTATTAAGGAAATTTAAATAATGTATTCAATATTTTCGAATTTAATGCGATTATAATATTTATGTAAATGTTCAATAAATTTAAACTAAAAAATAAATAATTAAAAAAAAGGAACTATATAAATTAGTAACCATAATTATTTATTTTTTTCCAAAAACTTTTTTCTATTTCTTGGCTATACACTTTTAAGAAGTAAAAATAGTATATTGATTGAGTAATATCAAATCGTGACTTTTGAAGCTTGATAGTTGAATTTTCTCTACAAAGTTAATAACTTGCTATTTGGAGTAGACAACACTGTTAATAACCGTTAATGGTTAATTTAAAAAATATAAAGAATATCTTATTGCTTTTTGGTGTTAGAGTTTTAAATTTAAGTTAGGCAAGACCTGTTCTTAGAATTCTTAGAATTAAGAAATATGTCAAAAGTAAATTATGTACATACATGTAACGATTATTATGCACTGAATATATCAAATAGAAACAATATATATTATGTAGATAATAGCTTTTCACTTAGCTCATAGTGCTATTACTGTTAATTAGTCAAACATTGCCTAGATGAAATCACAATTATAGAAATTTACTAAGCTGGAATAGCTAAGCCTGTGCTGCGCCAATTAAGCCTCTTCAATATGTGAAAACTGTGATATTAAAATTGCAAGTTGGATCTCAGCAAATTTGGCAAAACCGAAACGTTGAGAATATAATTGAAGAAGGCTTACGCACAAAAGACTGGCCATTAAGCCACATGCCTCCCTTGCTAACCATTGCAAACACTAACAACAATAACAAAGAACTTGAAAACATGCCTGACCTCCAGCAACGTAGAAGGACTCAAGTCAACAGCCCAACAGAACAGCTGATTAAACGAGTCACAAAATTCCCAATATTTTCTTTCTTTAAAGAGATTCTCTCTTCGAGACACACTTGTCCTGCGGATGGGTTGAGGCCTTCCCATGATAGACAAACAAAAGACTGAAGCTGATGGAATAACTGATGGACTTTCTAATTAAAGGAATAATTTATAATTAATTAATTGACGTAGCTTGGGTCTATTGCAACTGTCCAGTTGATGTGCCTTCGCCTTCCTCTTATCTAATGCAGCAGCCTCACTCACTAAAAGAGAGGCGGAAAATGTTTTGCTCTCTGAGTTGAGTTCGTCTGAGCGCTCGCTCGTTCGGTTCGTGCGGTCTTCGTGTCATTTGGAATCTCATTTGTCCCACTGTGCGGCGAGTTGTGTTTCACATTTGTCGTCGGGCTCAGTTTCAGTTTCAGTTTCAGTTCAATTTCGTGCGTCGGCCGGATAAGTTGTGTGGCAATCGCGCGGCTTTTCAACATCCACACGTGTTGCATTCGCTCAGAAGTGGACTCGCTTACGCTTACGAGCATTGACACGCGGAGTAGACGAGCAAATTACGTTACGTATACGCCGTGGCAGCCATTGCCCCCAAGGCGGCAACAGCGACAACAATTACGCGACTTTGTTATCGTGTGTATGTGCGGCAAAGCAAGAAAATTATGTGAATTACAAGTGAAGTGCAAATAGCAGAAGCAGCAGCAGTAGGAGCAGTGGGAGCAGGAGCCGCAGAAGAAAATCAGAAACAAAACAAAACTGAAGTGAAGAAAAACAAATAAAAAGAAAAAGAAAAAGAAAAAGAAAAACAAGAAAACTTACGGGCGAAATCAAAGTGTTCGAGCTTAAAGCCACTGAGCGTCTAGGCGGTTGAGCATGTTAAGCGCTTTGCACAATTCTGGTAAGCATTGAGGCCCATAAATTGCGGCCCACAAATATAGAAGCACACGCACTTGCATATACATAAACATATTTATTTATGTATATATATATATATTGGTGTATGTATTATTTATATACCTAATACAATATATATAGTATTTATCTGGTGAATTTTGTGGCCCTGCGGTTCATATGCAGATTTGGTTGTTGTTGTGTTCTTTGCTTCGTGCCAACCAAATTCGTAATATTGAGAAATTGATGAGTGCTTCGAGCAGCGGCTGCCTCACATCCTGTGGCTGTGGCTGCCACTTCATTAATATGCAGCAGGCGACATGCGAATGCTGTGCGTTGTCAAGTCGCCCGCAGCCCAACCCGAGTCAGAAAGTTCTATATAACCAATATATAAACACACACACACACAATGCCATTACCCAATGTGTGTGTGTGTGTATGTTGTGAACCTTTCGCTTGGCGTCTGCATTTATTGAAATGAGTATCCTATAGCTGGCTGGTTGCCGTAGCATTATCGCCCTGCCTCCTGCTAATGATAATGTTGATTCTTGCCTTCCGCAACAATTTGCTTTGAACTTTGAGCTGAACCCGCAGACCAGCCTTGTCCTTGTACAACGAGTGTTGTGGGCATTTATAAAATGCTTGTTAGCTCTCACCAGGTGCTTAGGGGGGCGTGGCCAATGTGGCGACACACACTTGTTATTAAGGTTTGCAGCTGAGCTTGACTACGGCAGTAGCCCCTCCTAGTCCCTCGAAATCCTATCCAAATATTCAGCCATTTGCATTTTACACATTATTGTAATTAATATCGGGCTCGATTTGTTTTTGTTTAGCATAAGCTTTCCTTAGCGGCTAGTGTGAATACTTTAGTTTTGATTATGCTATTGCAGTTACTAGCTCAATTTAATAAGAGATAATTTATTCGTGTCTATGTGAGGAAAATTAAAATAGAAATATTTTTAAATGAATAATTATTTATTTATACGATTAATTAATATATACATATATATATATATATATATATATATATATATATATATATATATATATATATATATATATATATATATATATATATATATATATATATATATATATATATAGATATAAAAGGGAAATTCAATTAAAAACACTCACTTTTTTAGCCTATTATGAATCTTATGCATGTTGATATATTTTTTTTTATATTTAATCACAAATTTCTAATATATATATATATATATATATATATATATATATATATATTTTTTTTTTTTTTTTTGTATGTTAGAACATAGTGCCTTTAATTGAATTTCGCTGAGTTAGTATATATTTTTTTTTTAATTTACATGGCTTCCTTAAGCAGCTTTGTTAGTTTGGCGCATTACAGGCTTCTTATTTCAATGTTGTGGGATTATTTTAGACACAGCTCCCAGTTGATATTTTTGCTTATCAATAAAATAAAATAAATATAAAATATGTTGATTATAGAATCAGAGCATAGTGTCTTATTAATAAGTGTTACGGGGTTATATATGAAAAATTAAAAGAACAAGGGATTATTTCATTCCATTGACATTAACTCTGCCTTGGCCGCACTTTAGACTTCATATGAGTCTTAAAATCCAAACGTGCTCATGCTCCAGTTCAAAAATATTATTTTAAAATTTAATAAACTAAAAATTAACAACTTTTCTTTTTATAATTTAAACTGTTTAAATTTGTTTAATTCATAATTTATATATTTAAAAAAGGTACATATTAACTAAAATTATATTTTATACGCTTTAAACATTACACGTAAAATTCTATCACATCACAAAAAACATTTTCTATAATTTAATTTAATGTAAATAAATGCCAATTGAATTAAACAAATCAAATGAAATCAAATAAACACATGAAATTGTTGCACGAATAAATTATCAAAAATTAAAAAAAAGTCATATAAATGCGGGCGGGGCGTGTAAATAGTTTGTACTGTTGATTATAAGCGATAAAAAATTAAATTAAATAAAATGGGGAAATATATAATAATTTTCGCCGATTCGAATTAATAATGTTTATTGAAATTCAATGTGATTAATGCACAGGAAACTGAGAATTAAATTACAGAATTTTATTGAATCGTTTTATGTAATGTTTTTTATTAATGCTATTTGATGGACATTGTTAAGCCGTTTTAACACATTTAATTTAATAATAATTACTCAAACGTAACATTCCTTTGATTGCGTTAACCATTTGGGTGAATCGCTGGCCTTTCAAACCTTTTAGTAATTTTGGTTTTTTCCAAGTCGTGCATAAATTATGCCATAAAACAACGAGAGGGCAAATCGCAAAATGCCAAGGCAAATGAAACAACATGAAAATGTTGTAAAATTATTTCAATTCATTCTTACGCACGCATGCCTGCGGGTCGCTGCTCTCGCAATTGGCATTGTATTGGTGCGGCCCTAAAAGCATGCTACACGCATTGTTTGCCTGCTTACGTATTTGTGCCATTTCTGTGTGTCGGCTTCGGTTGTTTACTGCCAACAAAGCAGGCAAAAATATAATAAAAGTAAAATATATTATATATGTATGAAAATAAAAACGAGAATTCCAACACTCATACACAGACACCAACGCACAACATTAGCTGCTGCTCCGAGTTCCTTTTTCTCAACTTTTCACATTTCGGCATAATTTTGACTCAAAATTGAACAGTTAGAGACTGTATTAGGGGTAGGCACGCATTCAATTAATTTATGCCGTATACTTTTACTTCGCTTATGACTTCTTATTGAGAGTGGAATAAGATTGGAATTAGAATTTATGGAAACTCGGAGAAACCCTGTCAAAGGTTACGAAAGTGGCGCTCGACTTCTATATAAATTATTTGTAGAATCTTTTTTATTTGTATTATATATGTTTATTATGTTTTTTATATAAATATATTTGTGTGATAATAATATGTAATTGACAAAAAGAAAATATAATCTATATTAATAAAAACTCATAAAAAAATAATATAATTTTTTTAACTTGAAACAAATTAGTTAAATAAAATTTTTATTTTTATTTAAATTTAAATTTCATAAGTCAGAAAAATTGTAAGCAAAATGTATTTAATTTTTTTAAACTAAAAATAGTTTCCTTGTAGTCGAAAAGAGAATTTGTGGAGAATTTGTATGTATATCATAAAAATCTAAAGAATTTCTAAGCTGAGCGCTGTTTGTCCGGCCCAAAGATCAGCTATTGGCTCATAATATTTCTTGAATTCATTTTTATGATGCTTATTAAAATGGAAAATTGTTGTAAGTCGAGCAGATGTTGTTACTTGAAGCATTGTATAAAGCGCTGCAGGCAGTGTGTGCTTATTGTTATTATTATTATTATTATTATTATAGCTAGGCATTCAGGACAGCGTATTTGCTGTTGGTAGAGACGGTCCTGGCATTTGGCTGGATGCAAGGACTCGTGCAGCCCCCAAGGAATGCTCGAGCTGTGCCAAGTCAAGGCGTGGAAAGTGCGAGGCGAATGGAAATTCTGTGCGACTGATGGCTGGCAACAATTCGTATTGAATGGAATTTGGTTGCTGAATGAATGGCAAGCGAATGAATAAGGGCAAATGAAAAGAAGCAACGGAGCACAGGCAGTGGCTACAGTTGGCGGTGCAGCAAGTGGGTGTGGAGTTGAGCGGGCGGCAAGGACTGCAGCTGGTTTGATTATAAATAACGTTAAATAAGCGCACATGAATGCATTTTGATTGTCTGCTGTAGTTTACGGCACGTTTCCGTTCCTTGGCAAGGCGCATGGAAATGAAGGGCGGCAAACTCGCTAGTCCTTTGGCGACTCAGTGCGCCGCGACGGCAGTCGCTCTGCAACTTCCTTAAATGCAGCAGCAGCAGCACTAATGTCGCAAGGAACGTACATTTGTATTATTTTTTATTTATTCGCTTGCCACTTTGTATGAGAATCGCAACTGCAGTCAGGACATCGTAAGCGACATCAGCGACGTCGCATTTCCTTGCTGCAATTTTCCAACGCGCGCTACGCTTTTCTGCTCTTTTTTTTGCCTTCTCTTCTCTTTCTCTTTTCATAAATTTTTTTTTTTTGTGTATGTCGGTTATGCGCCGTTCTTTTTTGAGGCCATGCAAAATAATGTTTTATATGTTGCAATAAATGTACGAGTCTTCGCATTCCAGCACAGCCCACTCCACCCACTTCCCCTACATTCCCATTGCCATTCCTTTTCCCCTTCCTTTTCGCATTCGCATTTACATTTGCGGAGGCAACGCGCATACGCAATGTTGTACGCAGTTATCCTTGCGCCCATTTGGTCTGGCTCCCAGCGAGCGCGTGTCTCTGTGTATGTGCGTGTGCGTGTGTTTGCTGCTGTGCTGCCCACTTGCCAACTGACAGGCAACCAAATTTGGTGATCTACGAGCGAAGTCCCAGAAGTAAATACACTTCAATTTCCACAAAAGACTTAAAAATATTCCAATTTACTTTTATTGGGAGCCAACAAACATTTCGAAAGACATTTTTTACAAAATATTTTTTCTTAGCATGTCGGATAAAGTAATTGATATAGTTTTGTCCCTAAAGAAAACTTGCAGCAACTGGCATAAATGCTATACTCGAGTCGTCCATATCGTATGATTATTTAATATATGATAATAATAGCTGTAGAGTTCGAGTTTCAAGTTTGACTTCTTTTTAAAATACTCTCTATTTTTATAGAATAAAAAATAACTTTAGAAAAAAAATTGTTTTCATATTATTAATAATATATATATATACATATATATATATATATATATATATATATATATATATATATATATATATATATATATACATATATATATATATATATATATATATATATATATATATATATATATATATATATATATATATATATATATATATATATATATATATATATATATATATATATATATATATATATATTATTTATAAATATGAAAACAATTTCTTTTCTAAAGTATATCCATATTATATTTTTACTTAATTTGTTATTTATTCATTATGTGATATAATTGAATTTTTATATTAAATTTTTCTATCTATTTTTCTATATTCTATCAAAAGTCAGCTTAATCTAATTTAAATTAATAATCTCCTAATCTTTAATAAAATATATATTTATATTATATTATATTGTTTATATAGAAATGTCTTTCAATTCGCATTAATAAGGCTCTGCAGGTTGAATAGGGACATTCATTCGGATACAATATTAATTTAACTATATTTTAATTAGAAAATTCGATTCTTTGATATGGCCAAATGTTATGCATAAATTATATAATAAATTCCTTAGCAAGTCCGCAGCATAAATGGGTTTAATTAAAGTCAGATTAATTCAACTTGATTTCCCAGTTCATTTGTTGGTCGGGTATTAAGTAAAGCCCTAATGCATTCCATTGGGATTCCACTTATGCATTGCTTAACAAAAGAAATGAATCGTGTGACAATTTAATTAAAGATCAAATGCCGAGTCGCTTTCAGTTTCCGTTGGCGACATAAATGTTTAACGAAGCGTCTGAAATTTTTGATTTTTGCACTTTTGCTTCTTCTCTGTTTGTTCGTTTGTCTGTTTGCTTGTCTGTCTGTCTGTTTGTTTGTTGTTAACCCAGTGGACGCTCATTTGGGCCCTTTGCGAAATCTTGAGCTGTTGTTGTTGCTCTTGTGCTCCTGTTGTTGTATTAATAATTCGTGCGTTGCGCTTGTGTCACGTTTCGCAGAGCGTTGTCGTTGCCATTGTCCTTGCTGGCGTCCTTATCGACATTGTCAATTTTTTGCATAATTTTTGGCTAAAGCAAAATGTTAAAGATGCTTGCCCCTAAATGCCAACAAGCAGTGTGTGTGGCACAGGACCAGCAGATAAGATATGCTCACAAAAGTTTCTAGAGTGGAATGTTTTCATTTTTGTGCTCAAGCAACAGACCATGAAAATCAACATACGAATTCATGTCTGCCTCCCGTCGCTGTCCTGCCTCGCCCTCTTCCACTTCTCTGCACACATGTTATCCTCTGCTTATTTGTGCGCTATACAAAATGCACATCAGCAGCTGCCACATGAAGTTTGCGCAAATGAAAAACTCGTGAATTGCACAAAATAACAAATAAAATAATAAAACAAAAGAAATCAAACAAAGCTAACTATTTGAAAATTTGCCATACAAATGGCATGTGATCAAAACTCGCATAGAGTTTGATGAAAACGGCCAATCACTTAGACAATAGCCTTACAAAATAGAACTATCATCACAATCGAATAAATGTGATGCACGATAAATTGATTTGGTCAAATACCAAAGTATAGCAAAGCAATTTCTTGTGATATTATTTGCAATAGAATTTGATTGTTAGTCAATTGGAAATATTTTCGACCTTAAATTCAACAAAATTTCAATTCACTGTGATTAAATATGGAATATTTATGTACAATATTTATGATACAGACATACAAAGGACGGACGGACGGAGACAAAGAAAACCGAATTTCAATATTTGCTCTTTTTTCTGAGCAGGTAACAGAGGCAGAATTTCACAGGCTTTTATGGCAACTCAAAATGACAATAATAACTCAGTTTATTTATTACTATCAATTAGATAATTTCTGAAATTATATTAAGTTAGTAATTATTATTATTTATATTATTTTATATCTTAGTCATTCAGGAATATAATATAATATAACTAAATATAACTAAATATAAACTACAAAATAATTCAGTTTATTTATCAATTAGATAATTTCTGAAATTGTATTAAGTAAGTAAATTTAATATCTTATAGTACATATCTTATAGTCACACTCTCTATAATTTTTAAATTTCCAAGTCCTTTGTTAGCCGACTCCGTTTAACGACTCGCAGTCGGAGCTCCCATTGCATCAACCTGCGTGCACATAAACATCTTTCTTTATCTATGCATCACTTAAGTTGGCATTTTATTTTCTTGGCTTTCAGTTTTATATGGAGCTGACTTATGCATTAAAAACTATTAGATAACTTTAGTGTAGTTGAGTTCGCTTTGAGTTTTACTGCTGGCCAAAAAAAAAAACTTTAATTTGACTTTTGCAAAGAAAATTTGTGCAACCGAAAGAATATATATATCTATACATATATATATATATATGTATATATATATATATATATATATATATATATATATATATATATATATATATATATATATATATATATATATATATATATATATATATATATATATATATATATATATATATATATATATATATATATATATATATATATATATATATATATATATATCAATGGGTATTTGGGCGTTTATTTTATGGGGTAGTGAAAGCTGGTCAATACCCTCAGCAGCTGTCAGCAACTGTGGCTTACTCACATGCCACTTCAGCCCAAAAGCTGGCTTCAATTTCCTTTCACCATTTAGAGATTTTTTCATCTTCTGCTGCTCGCCCACCTGCAGGTTCGCCAAAAACTTTATGTGGCCCTACTAAAGTCGGGCAGAAGAAAAAAGTATTTGGTAAGTACTTGCGCTGTCCTGGTCTGGCATTCACGTTTTGGTGTCGCTCAGTGAACTTTTGCCCCACTGTGGAAACTATTTAAATTCGGTGTTGGAATTTTTATTATTTTTTTGCTGTGGGTTGATCTGCATGCAAAAAGTTTGCTATAAATAATCTTTGCATTTTTATTGTGCATTTTTATGCATTCAGTGCTCGGGCTCGATATCGAAGTTAGCTTGGAAATAAATATGAAAAGTTTTATTTATGTTTGGCGCTCGAGCTAAGCCGAGCACCCGAAAGTCCACGGGCGCTATATTTATGGCATTTGTTTGCCAACAAGTTTCAATAGCTCAATCACGCCATCGGCCCACCTAAACAAATAGAAATCACATGCAATATTCTATAACCCACCCAGGCGTGCGGCCCACTGGCATTCCATTTCGATTTCCAGCGCTATTTGATTTTCTTTTGTTTTGCCGCACACAGTTCGAACGACAAACATCATCAATGTGAGTGCCGCGTGGCTTGTGCTGTGCTGCTAGCTGTTCCTGGGGGCAATGAAATCGCGGACGCTGCCCAAGGTTTGTGGCCTCAACTGCTTGACCTTACTCTGTATACCGCTCTTGTTGCCCATCCTAAGATGCACGGCCGTCGGCACTGGCACCGGTGGCAGCGGCGGCGACTTCGACTATCGGTTGCAGAGGGTGAGGAACGTGCTGAAGGAGGTGCCCCTGATCGATGGCCACAACGATTTGCCCTGGAATATACGCAAGTTTCTGAAGAACCAGCTGAAGGACTTTCACTTCGGCGGCGATCTGCGCGAAACGGCGCCCTGGTCGTCGAGTGCCTGGAGCCACACGGACTTGCGTCGGCTCAAAGAGGGCATGGTCTCGGCACAGTTCTGGTCCGCCTACGCTCCATGCTCCTCCCAGCACCTGGATGCGGTGCAGCTGACGCTGGAGCAAATCGATTTGATACGGCGACTGGTGCAGCTCTATCCCCATCACATGGCCCTGGTCACCAGCGCAGCGGGCATCGAGCAAACGCATCGCACGGGCAAAATCGCCAGCCTGATTGGGGTCGAAGGCGGCCATGCGATCGGCACCAGTCTGAGTGTTTTGCGCATGTTCTACCAGCTGGGCGCCCGCTATCTCACACTGACACACACCTGCAATACACCTTGGTAAGCCAATTCAAATTCATTCACATAGCGGATAGCCTGTTAACTGCGAGCAACCTTTACAGGGCGGACTGCTGCAAAGTTGACGAACCGGGCAAATATCCACACATAGGAGGACTGTCAGTGTTTGGCAAGGTAAGTAAATATAAGGAGTTGAGATAGCTTAAAATGCTAATATATTTAAAAAATATATAAATATATAAAAATAATAATATTTTTACTGAAATATATGCTTATATATTTATATAGAAATATTATTATTTTATATCTTTGTATTTGTGGAGTATTCAAATTCTTCTAAAATAATATACAATCAGAATATTATAATAAGTATTCCCCAGGGGTCACATTTGATATAGAATATTATGTTTTCCTTGAGTATTAATTATACTATAATAGCAAACGGCATACGAGTTGTAAATACTCTTGAATGAAATAAGAAATAAAACTCTTAGCATTAGTAATATTTTATCTTCTTCATAGTAACGATTCTTATTCATGTATTATATATTTCAATTCAGTAATTTAAAATATTTTTTTTCTATATATTTATTCTACTGAAATAATAATCAGAATAGTTTAATAAATATTATATATATTAAATTATATATATTATTATATATATATATTATTTTAATATCAAGCGGCATACGAGTTAGAAATATTGTTATGGGAATCGAATAACTTCCACAGAAAACTCTCAGCCTTTGTCATTTTTCATTTAAGGTTGCAAAATATATCATTTATAAAGTTATTCACATATTAACATATATAGATATATTCAAGTATATTCTCGTCTTTTTGGGGATTCACATTTATTCGTGTTTATTAGATAACCGACTTAAACTATTATTATTATATATTAATTTTATTTAATTATATTTTATATTTTAAGATAAATATAAGTTAATTTTACAACCAAAACCACATCCAAAAATGATTGCATAATTTTATTCGTTTAAATAAATTAATTGTAACCTATTACCACATGAATATAATTGATCTGATATAAGTATTCATAAAAATTATTATTATTATTATATATTATTCTGATAATTTACATTCATCTATGCCCAATAGGCTGTAGTGAAGGAAATGAATCGGCTGGGCATGATTGTTGATCTGTCGCATGTGTCGGTGCCAACGATGCTGGATGCTCTGGCCACGTCCCAGGCGCCGCTCATATTCTCGCACTCCTCGGCGCATGCCATCTGCAACAGCTCGCGTAATGTGCCGGATCACGTCCTGCAGCGCATCGTACGTCCGGAACAACCAAATGCCTGCTGAGCTCGACTTTTATCTAATCACTCTCCTTTCGCTTTTGCAGGCCACTAATGGAGGCATGGTCATGGTTGCATTCTATCCGCACTTTATCAGCTGCTCGGGCCAGGCGACTCTACTCGATGTCGTGGGTAGGTTATGCCTCTATTGACAGGGCATTTGTACGAAAGAGCTAACTTTGTGTATTTTTCAGATCACATAAACCATATTCGCGAGGTGGCGGGCATTGATCATGTGGGCATTGGAGCTGGCTACGATGGCGTGAATCTGTAAGCATAAAACTGTCTTTTTTTTCATAATCTTATTTAAATATTATTTTATTGGTATTAAATTGTGGTCTTTGATTGTTTGCTATTTTAACAGCGTGCCCAAAGGCTTGGAGGATGTGTCCAAATATCCACATCTGTTTGCTACACTGCTCGAGTCGGACAAATGGTCGGAGGCGGATATAGCCAAGCTAGCTGGCAGAAATTTTCTACGTGTCTTCAACGAAGTCGAAGCGGTGAGTAGCCACAAAAATTCAGTTTTGGGCCATTTCGCATTCCATTGTTCATTTTGTGTGCATTGGCAACATTTTCTGCATGGCTTCGACTAGTTGTGTATTATATACCTTGAGGATTAAGGCTTACCCAGTGCTCTAGACAAAAGTACATTTCTTGGTCAACAAAAAACGTGTCCCTCCATAGAGCCAGTGCTCAGTGCTCAGTGCCAGTGCCAGTGCCAGTGCCAGTGCCAGTGCCAGTGCCAGTGCAGCAAGCCCCAAATAAGCCACCAAGAAGCTGAAGCTGAAGCCGAAGCCAAAGTTGTTGCTGCTCTGCCGTCGGCATTCCCTAGCCAACTTGTTATTGCACTTGGAAAATTCCTTTCAAAGGATAAAGAGAATAATGTGGCTTTGCAGTGGAATTTGCACATACTTGGTGCGGATAGCAGGCCAGCCGAGAACGGCACGAAACGAAACGAAATGGACCAAGACTCTAGCCTCTGGAGCAGCCCTGGCGTCGAAAAGACGCAAGTGAAATAATTTTAAAAGGATTTTCAAATGGTTATTCCGATATTTATACATGAGCATGACCAGCAGTCCAGGCAGTCGATGCTGCAGCAGTTTGTTTGCGGATGTGGTCAGCTTGTTTGCTGTGTGCTTCGCTGGCCAGGATCGGCATGCTTGCAGCTTCTGTTTGTGCCTTTGCCAGCTCAACTGCGGCTGCCACTGTTGCTGTCACTACGGCTGTTGTTGCTGCTGCTGCTGCTGCTGCTGTTGCTTCTCCTCGAGCAGGATTCAATTTAAATCAATACGCTCTGTTCGACTGTTGCACTGCATGTTGCGTGTGACTGTGAGTCCTTTGAGCAGGCTACTCCATTGACTACGAATGCCACTCAATGCTTAGCGCCATTCAGCTAAGGGCGCCCAAAGCGTTTGCAGTGCAGTTGAATGACTGCCTGAGCCAACATTTAGGCCCTAACTGCTTCAACTGGTAACTGTGGCAAGTCAAGGGCCTTTTTGCCAATACAAAGGCTTCTAGATTTTTATTTGAATCGGTATCTTCACCTTTGCGTGCTGCAATTTGTGATTTTATTACTCTTCAGCTTAGTAATTAAATATGAAAATAATATTCTATTCGTGGCCTCTTTTGTGCAAGCCACTTTGCTTTGAAAATTGCTTTTGTTGAGAAACTAATTCAAAATGGCAACGGTCATTTTAAGATTTAATAACAAATATAAATCATACGCCCCCTTGAACTCGGCTGCTGCGGCTCGCATTTTATTGCTATTGCTCATTAAAAATGTCCCCCAACTGCCCCGCCCATAAGAAAAAGAGATGCCGCAGCATTTTTAATTTTGCGCTTGTCTCGGCGTCTGCGAACTTTAATCATATTCTCGCTGGCTCGCTGGCTCGCTGTCTCTTTCTTTCACTCTCTATGTCTCTGTCTCTTTCTGTGTCTCCCCATCCCTGCACTGCTCTGAGCCGTCTTATCTGCCTGCAACATTGTAATTAGTTTTGATACTCGACGCTGCTTTTCTATGTGCATTAAGCAAAAGTAAACTTGTATATTCGGACAATGGCTCCTCTATGCGATTACAATGCGCATTTTATATACATAGTTACTTAGTCACGTGTAATGGCATGGGCAAAAGTGTGGCTAGCTCTTGCAAAGCGGGTGATTAAAATTGCTTTGCTTTTATTGCATTTTCCACTCAAAAGCAATGAAAAAAAATTATTAAAAAAAAAGTATATATATATACATTAGTATAAAAGGCTGCCATATAGTAAATATAAATATATATTACGGGCTTTAGTCCTGTTTATTATGTGGCATAATGCTCATTAAAATTTGTGCTCGCATTGTAATACTTTGCGCAACTCTCTTTTTTTTTGCCATTTTTTGTAATGAGTAACTCAGCCACAAAGTAATTAAAAATGTTGCCCAAGCGCACATTTTTTATTTGAGTATATATTTATATACACATATTATTTTTTTTATTGCTATGATCTGAGAGCCTCCGGGCCAAAGGCTTGATACAAAATCAGCGCGCAACTCTTATACGGGCCCCATTTATCGAGCTTGGTGACCCGAATTCACAATAAAATATATATTATCGCTGCCAACGTCGCCTGTAATGCAATTAAATGAACACAAAAACCAGTTCAAATGTTCAATTATTAGACGCTTAATGCTCTTTCCCCAGAGAGCGACCCCAAGCACTGGGCCGCAGTAGGTCAACAGGGAAACGGCTCGTGTCTCTCTCCCTGTGTGTGTGTGGGTGTGTGTCTGTCTGTGTTTCTATTTGTATTTGTGTGTGTGTGTCTGGAGTGGGCGTTGGCATCGTTGTGATAATTAAGCAAGTCATAGAAATTAGGCAAAAGGCCATTTTAATGATTGCCATCTCTTAGGCACACTCTCGCACGCATACAGATGTCGCTTTGATACCCTTTTAATGCTGGCCGCTCACGAGTGTCTTCATACTCTGAAATTGTTGTTGCTTAATAACTTTGTTTTAGGGGCCAACATATGTTAATATATTTTGATATAGTTTTAATTTTTACATATATTAATTCATAATAGTTATAATATTAGTGTGGTTTTAGATATATCTAATATATTTTAATTTATTTTCAAATATATTATTTTTATATATACTATTTTTATTAAATTATATTTTATAATTGAAAATATTGTATTATTATTTTTGAATTTATTTTGAGGTAATGAATTATTTAATAAATTATTTTTTGTATGGAATTTAAAAAAAAAATGATTATAGTTGATAATTGATGTAAGAAAGTTTAAACTTAAATTTAGAATATATTATAAAAATTAAAAAAAAAAATTATTTATATGCACTATATATATTTTGTATGAATGTAGGATTGAAATATTGATATCTAATTCGTCAGTCGAACTAACAATAAATCAAACTATTATTTAAAAATTTGTAATATGAAGAAAAACTGTATTCTTCCGTTAAACACATATAATTATAAATGAGGATTATACAATATTAATATATTTTATATAATATTTTTATAAGAGATTATTATTATTATTAATTATAAATTATTATTATTAGGTAAAAAATTTTAACCTACTTTTTTTTAACCATAAATATAATATACATTTTTTTATTTAATTTTTTATTTATTTAATTTTAATAGGTAATTTAATTATTGATCATATTATCACTTGTCTAATCTTAGATACTATTAAAATAAGAGTAGTTCGGAGTACTTTAAATTTTATAGAACGCCCACTAGCTGGCCATTAGTCTATAAGTGTGTCGTAGTAGTGATAAAAATAAGCGAAATTAGGGCAATAGAGATTTGAGGCAGCTCATGGGAATGCCACACAGTTCGGTTCATGCTGTGGCGCCTCTTCAATGCGACCCAACAACAACCACAAATGACTGAGGGGTACGAGGCTCGACCGGGTGTGGGTGGTGTTGAAGGCTGGTTGGCTACAGTGCGGGGCTGCCATAGCCATGAACATGATAATTTTCTTGACGCCAGTTTTTATCTAGACAAAAGCAGAGGCAGCCAGCCAGTTCAGGGCCTTGTGCTAGTGTTTGTGTATAAATGTATCTTTTATTTTAGCCTTTTATGCGAGTATCTAATGCGAGCATGGAAAGGCATTTGGCACGACACATAGCCCAGCTGGCGGCATTGGGCAGAAGTTCTCGGCAAATGGCAGCAATTTGTGCGAGACAAATTCATTTAAATATCCTTTAGCTGGCCTGTGCGTGTGCGTGTGCGTGTGAGTGTGAGTGTTTACACTCCCTGTCTGTGTATGTGTGCATGTGTGTGTGTGTGTGTGTGTTTGTGTTTATATATGGCAACTGACCTTCTTACAATTGATTTGGTTAGCATGAAAATGGCGCAGCGGCTCTTTAACAGCCATTTTTGCTTTGAACTTTTCACTCAAATGTAACTGTGAACTGTGCTTTTCATTACTGCAGCTCAAAGAGTCCGGAAAAGCGTGGCCAAAGGCAAAATCCACAATGGGACTTGTGGCATGTGGCGCGGCGGGGCGCTCTGTGTGGGCGTGGCTTAAAGTGCAATGACTGCGTCTCACAGTCTCAGCCAAAAGCTGACGTTTTATTGTTGTTTGTATGTGGCAGGCAGAGCGCACATAAAGCCTCATAAAAAAGTCGTAAATTCGATTGTTATACGGCTTACAAAGCACCGGAAATGGGCCGAGCGAGCTGGCTGTGCCTCTGCCACACCCTTTGCTATACCCCTCCGGCTGCTACCCATCTCTAACTGCCTGGCCCGGCTGCTGCCTATGCCGCGCGTCCCAGCTGTGCGTCCTCAAAAGGTGTTTGGTGTTGAAAACAAAACATTGTTGTTGTTGCTGTTGCTGTTGTTGTTGCTTTTGTAATTTTGTTTTCGTCCTTTACTTTTGTGTTTTTTGCTTTTGCATATATTTTGTTTTATTGTGCCTAACGTTTCGCTTTATTTTTTTTTTTTTTTTGCACGGCATAAAATGTGCTTCAAACTTTTCTGCAAAGCCCACGCACTAAGTTGGCCAAAACAATACGCGAAAGACTCCCCTACGCTTAGAAGTCCTTTAAGGACTCGCTGTAATGTATTGCCAATACGGCCAGCGCATTGCTTTGTAACACAGAATTTCCATATGAATAATTTAATGGCCATATGATTGCTTTATAAGTAGCTCAAATCCGAAAAGTGTAGAGATTTCGCTTTACATAAACAGGCTGCTGCAGAGTGTGTGAAAAATTGAACCATAAAAAGTTACCAAACAAATTTAATTTGCTTTTTTTTTCGTTTTTTTTTTTTTTTTTTTTTCTTTAAATTGCTCAACAATTTTGTGCCAACATCGGCGGAAAAAACTTGCTGCTTCAGTTTAAGGTAAAGTTTATTAACGCCTGCCAAATTGTTTGAATAACATTTTTGGGTCGAAAAAAGTTTGGCCAACAAATTTAAACAGTTATAAATAGAATTAAAGAGCTATTAAAATTAAAACTGCAAAGATATAGCTCGCTAATGGAGCAATCAGTTTCGTATTTTCAAACTGAACAATTTTGATATTTGCTAGAATTTCAATTTATTTTCTAAATTTCTTAAACTAATAATTTAATTACCTTGGATAATATTTAATATTTAAAGAGTGTATCTTTAATTTATACTATTTACAATCTTATTCATATTTACATTAGCTTATTAAAAGTTAACCCAGACAGTTTGTCGAAATGCAAAATCATTAGAACTTCTCTTTTGAATAGTAAGCAAAAACTTTTCCCCTTGTGCTTCGCCTAGCCGAAAACTTACAGGATGTGGCAATTGTTTACATGAAACTTGTTGGCAAATGCCATCAATTTTCATTTGGCATTGCGGATTGCTGTTGGCTGTTGGCTGTTGACTGTTGGCAAACCGAATCAAACTTAAATTATATTGCACATACGGTGCACAAGTTTCAGCTGAATGCAGACTCAAGATTTGTGTTTTATTTGGCTTTCATTGCAGGTACGTGATCAAATGGACTTATTGCGAGTGCCGCCGATTGATCAGTCAATTCCAGCCGAGGACATTATGGGCAGATCCTACTGTCGCTATCAAGGACCAAGAACGTGATAATTTCTTCATATGTAAAGTTTCAGCATTCATCCCCACTCACACCAGCATGCACACATCAATGCCAGAGGCCAACGAACAGAGAGAGAAGAAATTATGTCAAGCGTACGTGTTGTAAAGTGAGACTTGTTTTAGGTTAATTGACAAAGTTTTTTTGTCGTTACATGCGAGCATTTGTTTTTATAGTATGTCTATGTTCAAGTATGTGTGTCACACACACATCGCTGCACGTTTAGTTACACCCACACACAAATACTTTCAATCTCCCAGACTCCATGTGGCAGCTGCTGCCAAGCAACATTGTGCGCAGCTGGCCGTGCACATAAACAAATACAAAGTGGCATAGGGGCGGCTATGCTTCATACACAAATACAAATACACGCACACACACACACACACACGCATGACCATCCACCACATGCCCTCCTTCTGGCAACCACTACAACACTGAGGTTACCATAGCTCAGCCAACATTGTGTAAATATCATTGTCATGTTTATTTTCATCTTTAGCACTTAGTGAGGCAAGGATCCGCAAAAAGAAAGCAGCAAAAAGTAGCTAAGGCACAGACAAAAACGAGAAGAAAGAACGCAAAACAGGCATACAAAAAACACAAAAAAGCATAAACAAAAAAAAAAATTAAAAGGAAAGCAGAAAGCTGGGTAAACAAAAGTGAAAACATTCTAAGCCTCGATTTAATAAACAAAAACAAAACAAAATAAACAACAAAAGAGATCGCCTATAAATGTCCTGTTTCTGGCGAGAAGTATTACAAAATGTTCAATGTGTATTTTTTCTATGAAAAAGTTATTATTATAAAAATATGAAATAAATATTCAAATATATGGTTATGAAAACTATATATGTATATGTGGCAAATTTCAGCGAACGCGCAACTTTTCCTTTCTTTATAGACTATTTAATATTTTAATGGGATTCAGTACATTCAGCTATTAGCCACTGGGCAATTCATTAAAAAGGAGATTAATAGAGAGCTTTAGTTGATTGCAACGTTTTAGTTTTGTTATAATTTTAACCGAACTGCTATTACCTGTGCCATTGAATTAGTTAAATAAATAAAACAATTAATTAGCCTGACGTAAACATGCAAAAAAAAAAAAAAAAAAAAAAAAAAAAAACAAACAACAAATTACTCATATGCACGTTTCACATCAATTGGCAATTTGTAAAGTTTTCAACCATATTTTCAAATTAATATTCAAATTAAAAGGACTATGTATCGTATACTTAATAAATCCAAATAAATGTCAACCCGCCAAAAAAAAAAATAAATACAACATAAATCCACAATTTCATTGAAAAGTTTACAAAACAAAGAGATTGTAAAGCAAATACTAATAACTAACATTGAATAAAATCTGACAACAACAAAAATACAATATATAATTGACAAACTATAAATGTTTATGCCAGAACCATGAAATGAGCATAGCATATTTAAAAAATAAATAAATAAATATATATATATATTTATTTATTTTTTAAATATATATATATATAGAATTATGTACTTACATATTTTTTTAATTATTGAGTTCAACAACAACAAATTCACAAACAATTTTCAACTATAATGCGAACAAAGCTACGATTGTTTTGCACGGATTGGGCGGGGGTCTTACCGTGCCCACCAACCGGTAAACAATTACATAAAGAGAACAAGAGCATTTCTTTTGTTGAACGAAAATACCAAAACATATTTAAAGTTTTAACGGGGTGAAACAAAGTGAAGGTAAAACAAAACAAAACATAAAACAACAAAAAAAAAACAAAAAAATGTAAAAGAAAAACACATGTGATCAAAAATTTAATTATATGAATATTGTAATAACTATGATTATTTAATAGCTAAAAAAGTTTACAGAACAACACACACACACACACATACACATGCATACAACACGACTACGGAAAAGAGAATCGGAAAAAAACGTAAACTACTTATAAACAATGTTTAAACATTTTCTACTGACCAGCAGCAGCAGCAGAGGCTGAGGCCAGTTGTAAAATTTGGCGTGTAAGCAAAATAAATTTATTGATTTAATTATACAACTAAAGATAAATGATAACATTAATATACATAACTGTACTCCTATAGTAAATTCCATTGGAAAATTATCTATATATATACTTATATATGTGAATGGCTGCGCTCAACAAAAGCCAGAGTAAGCAGCTAACTATCTCTTGTAAATATTTGTATGATTATGTGTAAGACATGAAATAATAATTATCATAAAACGTTGTGGATAATAACCAAATTGAAAATTCGTAAGTGTATTATGAATAAATGTCATAAATGGCCAGAAAAATAAAGATACATTGAAAACTCAAAATTCCTGATGATTATAATATATATATATAAATTAAATATTTCTTTTCACTAAACAAAGTGATTTCTTCTCATACAAAAGCCGTTGAGCTAATTCCATTCCTTATAGTTAAAAGTGTTGTATCCCTTCATAAATCACAATCCAATTTGACTTTCCATAAGCCAATTTGCTAATTGGCAGAGCTATACCTGAACAGCTAGAGATGATGTAAAAATCTTGTTTTTAGACTGCTTCTGATAAATGCCACGTTTTTTGCATGAACTGACTGCCACGAATAATTCAACTCACGTGGCTTTCGCTTTTCGAAGTGCTGTCTCTCTCTTTCTCTCACTCTGTTGTCTGCGTGTCGGAGGAAGACTTCTCAACAGCCATCAACGCTGAAACACTTCCTGGAACTTCAAATCCATGCTGTTATTGTTGTTGGCATTGTTTTTACTGTGCTGATTGCACTCGAAACACACACTCAACAAACACTTCAGTCACACATCCACATCCTGCAGCTGGCGCTCTTACTTTCCGTCTGTCTGCTGGATTGTCCCATCCTGTTAGCTGAGATATGTGCACAGAGTTCGTCTGTCAATTTGTTAAAAACAAAGCAAAGATACCAACTTGCCACTTCGCAGAGCTGCTGTGCCAACAGATACCCTGCACAACAATAACAACAACTTTGCCCCATCGAGTTGTTTACATTTTCGGCTCGGTCAACGTGCATACCCATTCATAACATTCTTCAAGGGTATCTACATATATCGATCCAGCAACAACGCTGTGCTTATCTGCGTGCATTTTGGTAAAAAGCAAGCATTTTATTTCATTTCATTTCATTTCATTTTATTCGCCCAGCACCAGCACAGCTAAAGATAAAAGTCCGGTCGAGTTCAGTTGCAATAAAAAAGCGCCTGCTATCGTCCGTGGTCCCCCGGCCGTGTAATTTATGTGTGTGCACTGTGTGGCCAAAAGTTCAAACATTGAAAAATCATGAAATTTATCTCATTTTGGCAAAGGTCAAGTTGTGCTGCGTCCAGTTAACCCTCAGTTCCATCAGTTCTCGCATGCCCCATATAACTCAAATGCTCATAAAAATGTACAAATATATTTTGCATTTTACATTTCGGTTAGCTGCCGCCAGCTATATTCAAAATAAAAGAAATATAAAAAACGCTATGCATCAAACCCAATGCATGTTTTACATAAAATTTCAATTAAATTGAATAAAGTTTCAACAACGGCAATGTCCTTGGCATCAGCAGCAGCAGCACCATCAGTTGGCTCTCTGGAACGTGCGCCTTTCCTAAATCATTTTGCTGGCAGTCGAAATTAAACTGGCTTTGGCAACAAATGTTTAACAAAAGTTGCACTCGGCAAGGGCCATCAGTTAGCCCAAAAAGCAATAAAAAGCACAACAAAATCGAAGCAAAACTAACGCCAAATGCGTCGCGAAACAAGCGGCGCAAAACTAACCAGAAGTAAAGAACATTATACAATGTTGAGCTCCAAAGGGAACTGAAGGAGCCAAAAGTTTCTAAAGCACAAAACGGATCTATAAAATGTTACAAACATATATCAATATATTTTAATAAATTCCTAGCTATGATGAGAGCGGGACGGATTGTTGCTCATTGTGAAAATGTATGTAACAGGCAGAAGGAGACATCGCACCCCAAAAATATATTCTTAATCAGCTCGACGAGCTGAGTCGAACTAGCCCTGTCCGTCTGTCCGTCCTGTAAAAAGTATCATAGTTAGGGTTCAGGGTATCTCCTATTCGACAGGTCTCGACTAGAGCTTCCTTACTTGTTTCTTATTTCAATATTTAATTTAAAGACAGATTCAAAATTATTTAAACGTGAAATTAATTTCAATTTATTATATATACAAAAAAAAAAAATGTTTTTAAATAATTTATTACAGTTATGATTAATTTTCAATATTAATTATTTCTATTTTAACGAGACCTTTTTTTGACAAATCGTATTTGTCGTCTTCATTTAACAATTGATTTCTTTTAATTTCATTTATTATATATGATATAACAAAAATTTTACCTTCTCTTCATAATAATTATATTTTTTCCTTTGCTATTTTTATAACACATTTTTATTATATATATTTTGGTAATTAATTGATTATAGTTTTGAATCCAGAATGTTATAATTTCAAATAATTATATTATTTTTACAATTTTTGAAATAATAAATATTTTTAAATTGATATTTTTCGTCACGATATTGTATACCTTTTGCTTTTTATGGTGGACATAAATTTTATAAATAAATTTCTGTGTTATCCGACGTTATTTTAATTGATTGCTCAATGGTATCTCGTTTGGAGAGCACAATATGTTCAAATCTCTATAATTCAATGGAGCTCATATATCATTTTAATATTTAATAAAAAAAAATCTTTTTGCGTGTTTAGTTTTAATTTAATATCGTTAGAGAAATCGCTTTGCAGCGCTGACAAACACATAAATAAATAGACCGTACGAAAGGCAGCCAAACCTCGGCAATAATAAATAAAAATAAAACAACGCACTCAAATAAAAAAAAAAAAAATAAATAAAAATAGAAAAAATAAACAAAGAAAAAACAAAACAAAATAAATAAAGCACAAATACAACTAAACATTTTCGTTTAGTTTCCAATGACGATTTGCTGGCTAGGCTGCCACGCCCACTTGCCACAAACAATATGACCGCCCTATCCGGCATGTCCACTGCTCGCTTGCTCTCTCCCTCTCTCTCTCTCTCTCTCTCTCTACTTCTGTTTGCGACTCTTGGTGACCGAGTGCGTCCGTTGCCCCTTGACTGTTACAAGTCCGCCGTAAAGTGCCACCAAAAAGGATTGCTGTACGCCATAAATTGTTGTATTTTATTGTCCAATTTCTTTTTATTATATTTTTGGGTTATTTTTCGCGTAGCGTTCTTGTTGCTTATGCTTCATCTACTGTTTCCCTTTTCTTCTGATTTTTCTCACTGCTTTCTTTCTCTGGGTACTTTGCGGCACATGCTGAGTTCGTGTTCTAGCCACGGGTAGTGGGCAGCTCCGGACTGGACCAACTTGGCCATCATTCGCATTGTCGTTTGTTGGAAAATTGTTTTTTAAAAATAAAATACACACACAGGCAGTTGACAAGCGCTTTCTTACAAGAACAAAAGCAGCAAACTTAAATTATTAAATGACGACCCACAAGAATGGGCACAGCAGTTAAGGCTACAGCGACAATAGCTGACCCTGGAACTGTGCTGGTTGTAGCAATTAAGAAATGCTTGATTCTACACCATGTCACTGGACAATGACAACTTAGCTCTTTTACCAAGTCCTGGCCATACTTAAAGCTGCTCTTGGCCCTGGCTGCCAAATGCTCGCGGCTTCCAACTTCATAAACACTCATATGTTCATTCAAGTTAAAGTGGAGGAAATAAAATACTTTGACAGCAGATGGACACCTGCAGCAGAAATACCTTAAAGAAAACATCTAGTGGAAACTTAGGTAAATAATATTCTCAATGTAATTCCGATTTCTCGTGTATTGTCAGATATTAATATATTATTTTATATATTAGATATTATATCAGATATTAGAAATTATGTTAATTTGATCTGGTTTATGAAAGTGCCATTCAACGAAAATAAAATATGAAAGGGAAGCAATAAGCTCGATTCCATGAAAAACTCTTGTATGTATATATATTGTATATATACCACATCTACTACTTTTAAGCTGAATGTTTCTGTAAAAATAAAATAATAATAATTTGCATCTGAACTAAACAGTATTTGCTGTTGCATAGCAAGCGGTCAGATGCATTTTCAGATATGTGAAACTAACATCTGTAACACAACGTAAGCCGATTTGATCGTAAGTATCAGGGCCACAATTTTTGAATGAATTTTCCTCTCTCGAAGCACAGACAAAAAGGGAATTTCATAAATCTACTGTGGAAGCGTAAACAATGTAATATGAGTGAACCTTGGAATAGCACCATTCACTTCTAGATGATAAAATCAAATTCCACATGTGATGGGGGCCGTGTCTCTCAATAGCGCGGCCTACGCTGGCTGACGCGTCCAACTATGCGAATGCGTAACGCGGCAAACATTTTAATGAGCGTTTGCATAACAAACGCGGTTTTTTGCAGCACACTTTTACGCATCGTCCAACGAGGCCGCCTACAAATCCTCGTTGCGCCAACAAACGCCCCGTTTAACCGCATGCCACACAAACTGGCAGCAGCTTTTAACGCACTGTGTAACTGTAACATGCAATTATATTTAATGATGATGTTTATTGTATAATGTACTCACAAACAAAAATATATGTACACACATGGCACACACACACACACTCATAAAGCAATCAAAGTTTATTATGATGATTTTTTATCTCTGGCATATGGGCAGTCAGCAGTTAGCAGTCAGCAGCGAGCAGCAAGCAGCGAGCGGGCGCATTTGAATTTACAGAAATTGATTTTGTATTAACTAAATTGAATTATTTATGATGCATTCAGAAAGCATTATAAAATAAGTCAAGCTACGCGTATTTATTCTGGCTGATTATACCCGGAGACAGCTGCTCAGCTACGCTTCATATTTCACCCAATCAGGAATTTAGTTAAGCCCAACAAATCCTCACAGCTGCCACAGGACATAAGCGACTAAACCGCCTAAAAATGAGGGATGAGATATGTGTTGGGCACCATTGTGTGCTGACCACACGAATGGAGCATGGAGGATAATACAACTTGAAATAGAGAGTACGATATATTACAAAACACACACACACAGGGAGCTTGACACACAGGGAGATAAGCTTTTAAGGCACTTTCACTCTCACAACCCAATGAAGATTCACTTATTTCATTAGTAAAGAGGCATTGGAAATTTGTATTCTATATAGAAACAGAAAAGAGTTTTATACCAGAAAGAGAATATTTTTAAATTGAATATATTTATTGTTTTTATTTGAAATCAATTATTATTTATATTTATTTTTATTAGGAAGATAACCAGTTTTTTACTGAAAAGAGAATATCATAAAAATAAAATTTTAATAATATTAATATAACATATTTATTTATTAAGTACTTATTCATTTTAACACAATTTTAATTTCTATTATAATTAAATTTTATTATTTTATATTTATTTTATACTACAAAGAGAATATTTTAAAAATTAAATTATAATTTAATTAATATATTTAATAAATTTATTTGTTTTAATATAATCAATTATTATTTTTCTTTTTTATTATCAACTTTATCTGATTTCTTTATATTTAAGAAACAGATTTAATACGACAGCAAAATCAAGTGATATCTTTGGTTTGGGTCTGTGAACGTTGTACCTTTCAATATCGTAATCTGTTTGGGTCGTTCAGCTGTTGACAACCGCAAGGCAATTAACGCTAAGCACCACAAATCCTTGCGGTGGCATCTTAAAATATTCTCAAATAGCAAAGTTTGCTAGCAGAGCAGAACCTCTACATGTGTTGATGTTGCTTGTAAGCGGCTCTCCGCTGGAATGAATCCAATTATGTGCTTAATCACCAGTAGCGAGAGCGATAGAGAGAGCGCTAGGCTCAAGAAAGGACTCGCTGACAATGCTGCCCACACACACACACACACACACACACTCACACACACAGACACACTCCAGTTGAGAGCCGCTCAACCACTTCACGTATGTCTCTGAGTCACATGTGCGTAACGCTCTCGCTCTCGCCAAGCAAGTGCCATGTGGCATGTGGCAGGGCTTAAGCCACACGGCTGGTCGCTCAGCTGAGCCTTTGAGCATTAAATACTTTAACACACAAGCGCTGTTAAAATTTATTCATGGTCGTTTTTAATGCACGCGGGCGACGGGCATGGCCAGCGTCTGTCGACTTGACATGCAAATGTCTGAGTGTGTCATGCATGTGTGTGGGTGTGTGTGTGCGTGTGTGCATGAGTGTGTGTGTATGGGGTGTTCGAGCCTTTTTTTCTGCCGCCTTCTCTTTCTCGTTGCTGGTGCTGCTGCTGCTGTTCTTGGTTTTGTTGCTGTTTGTTAAGCACGCTTTTGAAAAGCTATTGAATATGTTACCCCAGCCATCCCTGCAGAGAGGTCTCGATTTTTAATGGCGATTTTTCACACTCATTTGCCAATGCTTTGCCCTCACTTAATAGAGCATAACGCATTTGTCAAACGGTTTGCCTGGTGGCATGGCATAGCTTACCTTTTCGGGCAATCAGCAATTCAAAAACCAAAGAGCTTAAATATATTTTTAATTAAATATATTTGATTAAAATAAATAAATATTAGATTCAAGATAATATGAGTATGCCACAGCTAACAGAATACCTTGTTACATAGGATCTAGTATGCAACCAGAATAGTAGCTCTCCATTTAAATATATACGAACAGATTTTAGACTTTGTATAGGTGTATAACATGTTGAAGTAGCTTTCAACTAGTTGCTTAATCAGGATATTTTTTTTTTTAAATATAGAGTAAGCAAGGTTTGCAGCGCATATTTTTCAGCTCCATTTAGATTTTTTATCCTGTCCTTTCGCTGCCCATTGGGTGCTCCATATTGTGGCCCCGGGGGTGCCTCTGAGGGCCCGCTGTGATCCAATCATCGGTTAAATGGCGAGTAAAGTGGATGAAACGCGGCTGCCGCTGCTGTTTTTACTCCTGCTATTACTGCCACTGCCTAGCTGCCTTGCTGCCTGGCTGCCTGGCTGCCTTTCCCTGCCCTTGGCTTTCATTAGTCGTGGCCATGGTCAATTGACGTTTTCGCTGAAAGCGGAAATTTAACACTTTGGCTCTGTCGTCGATAAGGTGCTCTGGCCGAAATTCGACTGCTAGATATTAAAGCTATTAGTTTTGAGCGTAAAGCAAAATACTTCGCTCACAGCCAGAGGCTGTCAATTTCAGGCCATTTCGACTAGAAGTTTGCTGGGAACTCGAGCAGAGCTGTAATATGCGCATAAATTTGATATGAGTACATATACATATACATATACATATAAAAGTCTTTCGTTTATAGCCGACTGCTTTCATCAACAGCTCCCAGTAAATTACTTTGTTTGTCATTTGGTTTGCAGAAAGGTTAAGTCCCCATGTCACGAGGCGAGGAAGGCAGACGAAATATAAAGTGAGAGCACAAGTTTCAAGGGCATAACTTTGCGTATGCGTAATGTCAATTGGGTTCAAGCTGTGTGCTTTAAAATATTTACCCTTTATATTTGGTAAATAATTAGACAGCTCATAGTTTGCATTCCATTGAAATATTCATTTTCTCCGTTGCTTTGCGTATTTGCGTTTGTCAAACACAAAAATTTTGTGGCGTAATTTTTGATGGAAATTTGTGTAAATTTTGACTGACTTTTGGCATTTGCAATTAGCAAATTACATTTGGCACGGGACAACTGGCAATTAGCTAGCTTGCTGGAATTTCACTTACACTTTTTATTGATTCAACTGCAATTGAAGTTCTTCACGCAGCAGTCGGCATTTCCGGCTTCCGGTTTGCTTTGTTAGCCCATTTCCGATTGCAGTTGTGCGTGTGCTTGTGTCTGTGAGTCAGCCTTAATCAGACTTAAGTTGCATTGCGCCCGTTTGCAGCATTTCAGCCATTGTCGTCGCTGTTAGAAGCTTCTTCTATTTTTATCCTTTTATTATCTAGTCTATTTGTGCTCAGCCCAACTTAAATTCAATTTTAAACAGCTTCTTGCTGGCTGCAATTGTTATTGTTGACGCTGCTCTCTGACTTGCTACAAGCATCGTTTCAGAGATGCGGCATTGTCCATTGTTGCGACGACTTATGGTACCATTACTTTGTTTGCAGCAGCTCTTTGCGCTTTCAGTTCAGCTTTTAATTTCGTTCAAATTTGCGTTTCCGGCTTGGCGTGTAACCAAGTAACCGCTTAGCAGAGCGTTTTATTCGCTGAAAATATTGTGACGGGGCGTGGCGGGAGATTGCCAAATCAGAAAGCATGGAATCCGTCGGGAAAATTAAATATGCCAGCGAGCTGAAAATAAAGCTGATTTTACGCTTGACTCATATTTGCTGAAATGGTTTAACGATATCAAAATATATTTTTGCATTAAAACGGCCTTGTGCATATATTGCTGTAATATTTAAAAATGTTATAAAATAATAATTATTTAAAGTTATCAAGTCCTATCGTACAATGTGTATATATTTGAGTAAGTATTTGTAATGTATGTCAAGTGATTGGATAATAAAATACTCAAGTGAGAGATTTGCATTAAGTATGTATAGTAATATATAATATATATGTATAATAATTTAATTTAATACAAATTTATAAATTAAGAATATTCTTGAAGTATTTTATTGTTCATAAATATCGTTATCTCTGCCCAGCGAAACACTTGAGTTATTTAGCATTTAATAGCTTTTCGGTAACTGTGTAATTTGGGCATTATTCGAGTTTAGTTTTTGGGCTTTGGTCACATTAGGAACGTGTCCTTTCCTTGTCAGCTGGAAATGAGCAGAGAGCAAAGTTTTAATTAATTCCATAAAAACATGCAAAAGCCGCAGGCAAACAAGGCAACGGCAAACAGTCAAATGAGCGAGTTTGCAATAAGGAGAGCGCGAGGGCAGAGAGAGAGTGTAAACAAGAAAATGTGGACACAAAAAAGCATAAAAACCAACTGAATTATTGGCAGTTACGGGAAAGTCCTTTGAACTGTGCAACCCAGCGATTGTGCTTGGACGGAGGTCCTGTACAACGTTGTCGTTGTTGTCAAAGTTGTTGTCATGCTAAATACTGCGGCATATTTAAACAAAAAACACAGAAAAAAACAAAAAACAACAACAACAACAATAACACGAGTGGGCAACAAGCAAAGTAAACAAAAAGTTCCGAAAACATACTCGTATGCCGAGCATGGCAAAGGCAAAGGGAACAGCAAAAGGCAAATGGCAAATGAGAAGACAAAGGAAGCGAGAATAAGGCAAATGAATTGGCAAAGAACAAAAGGAGTCCCGACATGCCCTCGAGCGTCCTTCAGCCTGCGGTGGGCGGCATTAAAATGTAAATGCCAATAACAAGTAGATACTTAGTGCAACATTTTTCGGGCATCCCCGCATTCTAAAATTGGCATGGTTTTAGGTCGATTGGACTTGGACCGGGTGAGGGTTGAGCTGGAATTGCCAATTGCCGACAGCAAGTGCACAAGCACAAGCACAAGCACAAGCCTCCAATATGAATCACTTGAAAGCAAATTGCAAAGTTGTAGTTAATTATTTCCGAGTAGATCAGCAGCTTGCTCGCAGGCAATAATTAATTAAAACGAATACAACAATTTCAATTACAGAAAACACTTTGAATCTATGAGGAAATTTCTGTTGAATACATATATCTAAATAAATAAATATATATTTATGCATATATATATCTAATTAAAAGTGTTCTTTAATATATATTCTATCCAAAATATGGATATACATTATATTTATTTACTCATGTCTAATATTATAGTATAAAATTAAAATATAAATTAATTAAAAAATAAAATTAAGTGTTATACAAATATATTTATATTTTTCCCCTCTTGTATAATATAATAGTATATAATTAATAAATAAATTAAATAAAAAATAAAATTAGTTTAATAAATAAACTGGAAAAAAAATATATATACATATAAATATAATATATTATATAAATAATAAAATATGGTTTTATATAAATATATGTATATTTGATATTACACCATAAAACTAATAAATAAAAGTAATAGAAATAAAATTAAGTTTTACAAAATATGTTATATATATGGAGATTATTTTTATATCTGTGATGGTTAGTTTACGTAAAAATGCAAATTTAGCCAATATAATATATAAAATATATCATGTATACTCCAGCGTATCACAGGTTGTCATAATGAGCACACTTCCTGCACATTTCGCCATGCTTATCACTTCCTGTTGCTATCAACGCGCTGTCCAATTTGTTGCATACCTATCTAGGCAGTCGTATATGTTTTACAGCAATTTCTGCCAGCTTACATCCGTTTAATGACAAATTCCGGACGAACTGGAAAGCTTTGTAGCCAGCCAGCATATACAAAAAAAAAAAAAAAAGCAGAAAACAGAAAAAAAATGTAATAAGAGTAAAGAGAATGAAGAGAACAACAGCAACTTCAACTTGAACCAAACAACAATATGGAAAAAGTTCGCCGCTCGGCGCCCGCACCGTTCCATGTGCCTCGGCTCGTGTTTAGGCCATCGGGCGATGCCGTCGCTGCCGTCAGTACTCTGATTTTATGCATTTTATTATCTGCCTTAGTCACGTTTCAATTTACGGCCCATTGGCGGTTACAATTTGCAATCACGTTTCGCCCTCGCACAGACCCAAAGCGGTTGCCCTCACCCAGTTGCCGGGCCACCTCTCAGCTCGTTGCTGCAACTTTCCCTGGCATGACACCTTTATTAGGGCTAAAAAGCACCTACCCATCTACCCACCCTTCTGGCACTTTACTCCAATTCCACAATTCCAGCTACGACTGTGTTTATCATATGCCCGTTGCCTGCGCCACTTATACGCTTGACTGGGCCTGCGAACCACTTGGCTATGGCCCAGTCCCTGTCTCTGTCTCTGTCTCAGTCTGTGTCTGTGTGTGTCCTCGTGTCGTGGTTTGAGGCTTGTTTTAGTTTTGAATTTATTGCCATTTTGTAATTTTTTTCCATTTTTCCTTCTTATGCTTTGCTTTGTTTTCTTTCTCTTTCTCTTTCTCTATCTCTTTCTCTTTGCCATTTGCCTTTGTCTTAGTTTTATAACTTATTTTGTCGGGCAGGTGCAAATGTTCTTGGCGTCGTGTCTATGCCAAGCAGCCAACCAACCTGGCGCGCACGTCTGCTCTGGCTTCATTGTTATGTCTTTTATCTATGACGGTTCATTGTACGTTCCCGCCCAGCAAATCCTTACTTGCCGCCCCCGCCACGTGCACCTGTAGCTACTCTTTCGGCTTTGTCTCACACTCCCAGTTCGCGTGGGTCACGTGGCTGGCCACCTACTACAGCTGCAGAAGTGATCGTAAATTGTAACTTTTTATTACATAATTTCTGTCATTACCCTGCTGGCTGGCTGGCTGGCTGGTTGGCTGGCCATAAGGACAGGTCTGGTTGCTGCCGCTGTTAACCCTCGTCCTGCGGCCATATTCGCAATGACTTCAATACATTTCGACTGTCGCCGCCTGACTGACATCCATTCGAGGCTGCCGTTGCCACTGCCATTGCCTGCTGCGTGTCCTGCATACATACGACGTAACACCAGCTCCCTCAGCTCCCCCCCTTTTACTATACCCAACCCACTCTGCCTTGCTACCTACGTCTTGATGTGGCTTTTTACTACCTTTGCCGCTGTCTAACTGCCCGGGCCGCGTAATGTTAATTTAAAATGTAATTAGTTTAAGTAATGAACACAGTTTTGGGACGTCACTGCACTTAGCGCACCTTCTCCTTTACCCATTTGCAGCTTGCCTCACGACAACTTAGTTCCCGAACTCTTTATCGCTGACAATCCAAGCAGCTTTAATGGCTCCAAAAAGCTTTCACTCTCCACGCCTGATCGTAAAACACTGTAGCACCTTTATGTGTGTGCCCCTAAGCCAGAGTCATGTGTTTCTGAATATATAAATAGCACTTGGATCTATTCAAAAATGAATGGTTTTAATATAATGTGAAATTCTTATAACTTACCTCTCACACTTCAGTGCAACTGGAACTTAATTGATCAGTGAAGCACATTTAAGTCAAAGACTCATCCTTAACGACATTATATATTAATCTGTGAAGTTTTAATTATGTTTGTGTCCAATGCACTTTCTGCTGAAGCTCAGGCAGGAAACGCTTTTCGACACAAGCACCGGATGATATAATCTTTTGACTGCATTTTAAATTAGTTTCTTTAGTTTCTCTTGCTTTGCATAATTTTCACATTTACGTAAAAGTTTTCCTGCTCTCTTTGGCGCTGCCGCGCAGCGCTTGTCAGCTAATTTTTATGCTTGCCATCATAAATCAAACAGCCTTTTGATCATCAGTGCCCAGAGCCGGATGTAGCTAGGACTCCGCCTTGGCCGAGGGGGCTGTGGGCTGGGGTCAGTATCGATGGCGGACGTTGGCTTCAATCTGGACAAGACTCTAATTAGCTGGTGGACAGCCTTTGGCTGGCCCGGCGCTGGGCTTGTTAGCTTTGTCAGCCCGCTTTATATATTTTTGCTTCATTAAACCAATTTCCGTGTCGCTGTCAAAACAACAATTGATTTCCGCGCCAATCGCCGCCATTGCCACCTCTTCCTCTGCTTTTCCTATACTACTTAACGCTTGTTCGCCGTCTTTCTCGCCTGGCTTTCTCCTTTTCCCTGCCGCACTTTTTATATCTCTTGTTCCATCATTTTCCTTCACAACTATTTACAGGGCTGGCTTTCCTTTGCGGCTGGCCACTTGTGTTTACATTGGCAGCTGCTGACAGTAACGAGTTGTTCTACACACGTCCACAGATCCCCACTCCCTTCTCCATTCTCTGTTCGTGCTGCTGACCATGTTCATGTCGATATCAGTGTCCGTGTCCGTGTCCAGAGCGAACATCCTTTGTCAGCACAACGCCTGTTTGTCTATCATTCTGAGCGACAGAAATGCTGCTCCTACATACTTGCAAATATTACAAAAATCTCACGAAAATAGTTCGGTCATGGCCAGCGGGCAGCGGGCGCCACATTGTTGCAGCTCCTCCCCAAACTGGGCCAAGTAATCG
Organism: Drosophila fulvimacula; assembly: GCA_035045555.1. Classification (NCBI taxonomy): domain Eukaryota; kingdom Metazoa; phylum Arthropoda; class Insecta; order Diptera; family Drosophilidae; genus Drosophila; species Drosophila fulvimacula. The sequence goes on from JAWNOX010000009.1 coordinate 3,301,140, forward strand.
ATGCTGTTATCTATGATGTTTGCACTGATGCTTCAGGCAAAGAACTTTCATTCCATCGCATCAGAGTCATGGCAATTAACTGAAAAGAGATGGAAATGGAGGCAAAATTGCTTTTTAGGTTTTTCTTTCGTTTCATATTTAATTATTGAAGTTTTCGTTAAATATTTGTATCTCTACTTCAAGTTAGTCCATTGGTCAAAGACTCCTTATTTATTTACATCAATTGGAATATTTTCAGCTAAAATATGAATATCTCCTACATTTGTCAGCTTGACTTCTAGACATGCATCAGCAGTTATTTGCATTCCTCTTGGCAGCCATAGTCGACATATATATTTGATTATATTTCGCATTTTCTTCCGCTGCATGTGGCAAGTGGCAAGTGTCTGTTTTTAAGGCACGTTGCCCCAGCAATATGATTGAGCATTCGGCATACACGTGCTGCCAGCATGTGTCTGCCGTGGAACGTGGCAAGTGTAGGGCATTTGCGAGTGCTCGGCGCTCGATGCTTGGCCCTATTTAAATAAATGCATTCCTGCAGCGCTTGTGTGTTTGCGCAAATGCAAAGAAAACATCACCAGACGCTGAAGGCAGCGAGACAAACAAATATTGAAGTGGCAGCTCTGCTAGAAAGAGCAATGCCAGCAGCCAAAAGGCTACGCATAATTTACAAATGAACACATCGATGCAAAAATGGCACAACACACACACTCACACACACACACAGAGACAGACGCATACATCCGGAGTCCCAGTCACACATTCTATGCGCAAAAATTACTCGTTCGCCTCTGCCCTGCGATTTATTTTACAGATTGCAATGAGATAGTAGCAGTCATTGCGTATACGATCCATGGCCGCTGCCAGTGCAGTGAGGCGCGCGCGACTATACGAACGAAATTTGATACATTCACAGCTGCATATAGAAATATATATATATAAATAGGTACAATATACATATACATATATTTGTGTGTGTATATTTGTCCAATTGGATCCGTTAGCTGCATTTTTTGGAGCGTCATATTGCAGCGCTCGCTTGAATATGCTTGTGTGCGATGTTAGCCAGGTTTAACACCCATTGAGCTGCCTGATAACAGTTGGCAGCCATAGCACGTGAAACTGATGCCATTGAAATGCCTTCACAGTCGGATTCGCACTCTTCTGGATACAGACGCAACGACATGACATTTTCATGTTAAACACAACTGAATTGGATTTGTCAAGCGTATCAAAATGCGCACTGAACTGCTGTAATAATGCGAAAATCATCCATTTGCATATGTTGCATTCTGCTTTGAAAGAGTTTACGCTCGTTGCAGCAGGGCAAAACAAGTGCTGTCAAACGAAAAATCTTTTGACAACACTTTTTATTGCGCACGAAAGAAATGCAATTATTTCAGCTGAGAGTTTCCTATTGGCAACAATATATCTTAAGATGTGAAATGAATTATAATTATTTTAGTCCTAAGCTCTCTCTGAAACGTTTCAGCTTGAGCTGCTTGGAATTGCACAAAACTATCGCTGGGATAATCACTGGAATATGCATTCCGTTTCAGCTTCGGCTTACCAATTCGGAATGGAAAATTTCACGAGTTTAGCCAGTTGGCAGCTTAATGAGCAGAATTATGCACATTAATGATATCAAAATGTGCAAATAAACAAATGAATTATGGCCAGTCACATGGCCCAAAGCTAATTGTGCATATATGTGCGGGTGTGAACTTCATTTTATTAATTCATTAAAATTCATAGATCACACGCTCCCACAATCCCACACTCCCACACACACACACACGCACACGTAAATTCCACATTCCACATGCCGCATACACATGCAGCAGTAAAACTAATAATGACTTAAGCTACATAATTAGATGCCAGTCCCTGGACAGCGCAGACAACCCGTCCGAATTGGCCGGCCCCCAATTTCAGTGTAACCAGGCTCTGCCTCTCATTTGCCATACATATCTAATTTATTTTACTAATTTAACACATTCGCACCTCTTCAGGTTGAATGCGCATGACATGAGGCTATGCAAAGTGGACAGCCAGCGAGGTCAAGCCATCAACTCGCTGCCCAAAGCCATCAGCACCACTCAGCCACCCACCCACACCCACACCCACACATACACATGCATTCATAGAGCACACCCAGGGGAGCTGCACATTAATGGACATCCAAATAATCAAAAACTACATTTTTCGTAAGGAGCAACCGGCAAGCATCCTCGGGCTAATGCGAACTGTACCCCTAACTGTACTTTTGCGTATATAACGTTATATAAACTGACCTGCAAGAGCATGAGTTTTATATAAGACAATCAGAAGGGAGCTAATCAAAGATTGAATGGCCAGGGTGTCGGGTAGCTGGTCGGAATCAGATTCGACATTCATGAATTCATTCATAAATTATTGGTCCCAGTTCAGTCATAAAGTGACCGAAGCAGCCACCAAATATCGCACGATTGCATATAGCCAGGAGCATCAGCAGCAGCAGCAGCAACAGTAGCAGCAGCAGTAAGCGCCACGATGGGTGGCTGGTCGCAAGGCACATAATTATTTATAGCTGCTTAAAATAATTGCTTTGATTTCTCATCGTTTCCTGGGTATTATAAATTGTCACAGTTATTGAAATCAGATAAACTTAAAACTGCCAAAAATACAATGTAAATAAATCTCTATAAAAAGTGCAACCAGAAAGCTGTTGCTGGCAGTCTACGACAAGCACATACGCTAGAGATATTGAGTAGTTATCAGTTATATATAATATTAAACTTAAAATTAGTTTCGATGAAACAAATAAGTTCATTTCATCAAGTTTTATTTATATTCTAAATTATTTATTAAATTTTCATATTTTCAATGAAACAGAAATTGCAATCGCCTATTTGTCAAGAGCTCTGAAATATTCTAAGATTGATTATCAGAAAGAAATTCCTAGATTGAGTCATATATATACCTATATATATATATATATATACCTACAATACATTACCACTCCTTCGCCTGCTTGTTACATACATTTTAACAAACTCATTATGCAATGGTATCCCATTTCAGAGTATAAAAAAATATAGAATAATTAATTTTGTTATTAGCAAAAATATTTAATTTATCTGCACACAGCAGATTTTATTTTTATAAAATTTATTTTAATTGCAATTTATTTTATTTTACTTATGTCACGCCACTCTCATGTTGGCTAGTGTAGTTTGTTTCTCTCTTCTCTATACTTCCCTGCATAACAACTAAAGCGTCTACTCTCGAACGATATGCCCGTTAGCTGTACTTATATCTACGATAAATGAATTGGCAAACAAAACATTCGAGTCTCTGACTGGCTTTTGAACTATTTGACTTGAAAGGAGTGCATGGTGCATCAGTAGCAACGGAGATGAACAATTGCATGGCATTGCGTGGGCCAGAGCCACCTTTATAGGCATTGTCCGACTGCAGGTCTAATAAGCATCTAACCAGCATGGCACGAGGGTACGAGAAATAGAAATTGGACCATGGCACGTGTTTTGTCTGCGGTAGAGCAGCTCTGTATGCGTGTGGTTTTCCCCTGCAACTTTTGATCTAAATACAAAGGTGTAAAAGAGGACCATGCTGCATTGAATGCATTTTGATTGCATGCACAGTGGTAGGACAAGCTAGATATCGATTTTTCTATACACCATGGCAAAAAAAAATAAAATAAATTAAAATAAGTAAAAAAATAAATAGAAATAAAATATAAAAGATTAGCAGCATAATTTAAGCAGTCTTAGATTTTGTTTTACGACTTCTTTATTTACTACAATTATTGTAAGAGATACTTTATATATTTTATTTATTTATATTTTTATTCTTATTTACTATTTTTTATATATACATATATTCAATATTTTATAAGGTTTTACCTTGGCTTGCACCACTGTGCAGAGCATCGAACATGATTGCATCGCTTCTGTTTTGTGCAGTTTTAACACAGAAGACAAATGCAGCAAAAAAATTCATTGCATAAATTATGAGAGAACAGTAAGGAAAGCCTCGACATGCAACAAATATGCATAATTTCAACTGTACTCTATCTCTCGATCTCTCTCTCTCTCCCTCTCTCTCTCTCACTGTGTGTGTTTCGCATTGTGTGTCAGGCTTTCGTTTCAACGAAGGACAGGATAGGTGCAGCGTTGCAACGACGTGGAATGCAATTGCCTCATCGAAATGTTGTTGTTTTTGTTTATGTTGTACGAGTAGTTCTTGTTGTTTAAGTTGTTGTTGTGTGTGTGAGTGTGTGGGGCCATCGCTCATCTGGCTTCTTGACTGCCAATTAAAGTGACACGTTGTCTGTTTGCCCTGTCGTTGCCTGTCAACAGACCTGCTGAACCAAATCGAAGCATTGTCGATGGCTCACGCCCCATCGCCTTAAAGCCCCTTAATATACCCTGGCTTACATGCCGCACCTCTTGCTAATCCCCTCACCCCTCGACCCCATTCCCCAATGAATTTGACACTTGCTCATTTATTGTCATTTCTAATTTATTTCGCATGACATTCATTGTCCATTTAGGATTTATATGCAGCACATAGTACACATACAACATCCTGTTTATGTTGTGAGTGTACGTATGTGTTATGCCTTGCGGTTATTTGACCAACACCCAATCGCCCAGTCTCTATATGTATTCCTCTACCTCAAAGCCCAACTGCTTCGCTGCCTCTCGGTCTGTTCGTCCGTCTGCCTGTCTCTGTGTTGTCTGTCGTGGTTTATTGGCTAACTGCTGTAAAATTGATAAAGTTGACTTTCAACATAATCAAAAGTAATAAATATTGTAGCTGGTGTGCTTGAGTGCAGTCTGCCAGCATGGCGTCACATGCTCTATCTCTCTCTCCCTCTCCTCTCTCTGTCTATCTTTCTATCTGTCTTACTTGCTCTTTGGCTGTCAGTAAGCGAATTTATTTATTTGATTCGATTCGATCTGATTTGGCCAACTTAAACACAGCGTTGTATTAGCCTTGGCTTCCGTCTTCTAGTTCTACGTGCCAAACGCATCACAAATTGGGTCAGTATAGTTTAGATGGAGATGGAAAATCTCCATTGACCTTACCCCAAACAAACTCTTGACCATTTCATATCACATCCGCATGCCTGCTTTTCTATTTCCTGTCTCTGACCGTCTGACGAATTGTAATAATGTTCATTTGCTGAAATACAAATTTTTATATTCTCGCACAGTTCGATATATTGATTTGCAATTAGGCGACACTGAGCAACGGTAGTAAATAAATAAAAAACATTTATTTTTCAAAACTAATTACTTTGGCAGCTAAGATAGTGCAGAGCTGTAAGGGAAAGGTCAAATGATGAGCGCAGAGCTATTACTAAATATACACACGTGTGATATATGTAAATTAGTCTAAGTTAGATACATATTTATAGATAATTAAAAAAAAATAAAATAAAAATAATATATGTATATATATATATATATATATATATATATATATATATATATATATATATATATATAAAATAAAAAGTAAAATAAAAAATAAAAATAATATATATATATATATATATATATATATATATTATTAATTTTTTTATTTTTATGTTTTTTTTATAACATATATTTATATTTATATAAATTTATATATATATCTATCACATCACATTTGCATATTTGTAAATTTAAATAGAACGAAGGAAGCTGAAATATAAAATAAATATAAAATTGTAAATATTATTCGTAGCAAGTCGTTTCTTTAGTATATTTATTCTAATATAGTTTTCTGTTGCCAGCAATGCATCAATAATATGTGAACGTTTTCGCTTTTTCCACAATTTCTTGCCAGACAAATGGCAATTGGTAAATGTGTGTCAAGGGGGTGCCCCTTGGCCGACTATATTGTCTTTACTTACAGCCACTTTGCTCCGGCTCGCCTCTCCAATTGTTCCCTTACGCTGACATCTAGTCATTGTTGATTGTTGCACTGTCTGTCTTGGCGCACTCGACTTGGCTCAGCTCATGTTTGCTTGATTTGCAGTGCTCGTATCACGGAAAATATCAAATTTCAATAAATCAAATTCAATTTGGTTACACATACACTCACACACACACATACATCGGTTGCTTGTAATAGTAATATGTCTTTGTTCCAGTCGGTGGCAAAATATTTGCACAGTCTTGTTCTGGCTCTCGGGCACACTATTTGCTATGCTTATTTGTTTGACTTGCTGGGCGTTTGAGTATGAGTGTGTGTATGTGTGTGTGTCCAAATTTGTAATTGTGTTTGTGTATTTGATTGTCATCTGTTTGATACACACAATCTCTCACGCACGCACACACACACACACACACACACACACACACACACACACACACACACACACACTCACACACTCATACTCACAGAAAATCAAAGACACTTTGCGTTCGGGCCTGCCGAAACGGAACCGTTTCTCAAGGGCAACATTTGTGTGCCTGAATTTTATTGTTTATTTTGTTTGATATCATGAGGGGACAAATATGTTGATGTACGTATGCGTATGCGTATGTCTTGTGTGCTCAAAGTATGCACACATCTTGCCAGCATTTACCACACAATCCACACGGGGCCAGCATTCGTATATTATGATAATTATTATAAGTATGATTCGAATGGCTTCCACTTAGGATTAACTTCATTTTAATAATTCACTAGTTATGGCCTCTTGAAGCTACGCCTGCCTTTTTTCGTTATTTGTATTTCCCGGTAACCTGAAATGTGCACCAAATTGAAAGCTTGCATAACCAATTAAATGAAAGACGCATACCAGGCGTATACGTAATGCGAAAAGCTACTTTCCTTTAGCTGCTGCAATTGTTTACTTAATATGCACGTGTGGCGCTTCCCGTGGGCGGGCCATGCCTTGAGCGCATTGACAATTATGTGGGCAACTTATTTTTGTTCAATTTTTCTCCTGCGCTGAGAGCATTTGGCATGCGTTGAGGCCGACGTCAACGGTTGATAAATTCAATTTATTTCTCGAAACATTTTCTTATATCCGTGTGTGTGGGTGTGTGTGTCTGTCCGTGTGTGTTGATGTGTGCGTGTTTTGCTGTGTGGAGGCCGTCGTTCGTTGCCGTCGTGTATTTTCTTTTCATTTATATGGAAAAATTAGCTAACTGTTTGTGTGGGTTAAGCGCACGGTCGCGCGCTCGCACATGCACATAAAGGACTGTATTCAAATTAAATGTAGCATACATTTATGGGCCAGCGATAAAGAATTTCCAAATTTGCTTCTGCTCGGCATTAGTTTTGTGTGTTTTCGCCAAATTGGTTCACAAATTCGATTGTGTCTGCATTGAGCTCTTACAGTAAGAGGCAAAATCAAAATATAATGGAGCAAAGCATTTGGGTAATTGTATGCAATATTGAATGTATTTCTTACTGTAATTTGCTATACAAATATTGAAGTGGCAAATGTCAAAAGGGTCTCAGAATGCAACAAGAATTATTAAATTTACATTATATTACATATATATATATATATATATATATATATATATATATATATATATATATATATATTCTTAGATTTCATTTTGCTTGTCTCACATAGTTCGTCTCAGCTGAATTGAATAAAATTACAAAGGAAATGAATTTCAGTTGAAGACATGTATAGAAACAGGCTACAAAAGGGTTTGCCAAATAGAAATTTATAACAAAACCAGTTATTACACGTATTTCCGGACACATTAAAAGCCTTAAATACTCAATCATATCTTTTGCCTTGCCTTATTGTTATTTATTTCAATTTGTTCAATTTTGAATCTTTGACTATTGTCTGAGCTATTGCTTGCGTTAATATTAGATATGCAAGGCAGCAAATCAAATGCAGCCGGGCGTATCTATTTCCGTTTGTGTCGCAGAGCTAAATACATTTCCGTCTCGCCATATATATGATGTGAGTAATTCAGCTGTTTGAATTTTTGAAAATAAAATAATAGTTAGAATTGTATTTTATTATTATAGTATAATATTATATAATTACTATTATTTCAATATTATTTTAAAATTATTATATTGTATTATATTAAATTAGTATACATATTATTTAAGTATAACTAAAATCATTATGGACCACAGTTATAGATAGATCTATATAATTTGTTGTCATTCCCATTAATTTATTTGAAAATCGGGAAAGAGCATATGACATTCATTGGTATTCTATTGCAATATCCTTACTCGTTTTCTTATGGAGCCTCGTTGAAGGCAGCTATATGAAATTGTATTCGTTGGCCGCGTTGTCCTCGTCCTTGTCACTTGATGTGTCATTTTTCAAGCTCTTTACTTGTCGCCGTGTAGTTGTTGCACATTTATAAACGCAACTTGACAAGGCACAGGCTAAAATGATTGCATTTAGACGCTGTGAAACGGCAGCAGCAACAGCAACAAGAACAACTGAAAAGTGCCAACTCAAAGTGTAGCAAAGCGGAAGCGTGAGGAGGTGCCGTGTGACTATTTTAGTTAAATTAATGACACTCTATTTGCCGTGTGCGAGTGCCAAGCGTGGGCTCCGATAAGTGCAGTCAGTGTGAGTAATAAACGGGTCTGAGCACAGGTGCCACATGTGCAGCCATATGCCATATGGAAGAGCTATCTCTTAATAAATAGCTTTTGCTCATAATAATAATAGTAATACTATGCAATTTGAACGTTGAACGTTGAGGCTGCCTAGGATGAGGCCCTTGTAATTAGTAAACAATTTGCTTTAACTCATTAACTTCAGGTGTTGAATTAGGAAACTACAATTATCTGGGTTTGCTTTATCCATTAGCATTTGGTTCTTCGATATTTGAATATGATTTTATCGACAGACTTAAGTATTTCAGCAATTTCTGTTCTCCGTGCAATTACTCTTTATAAGAGCATCGAATATGCATTTCCTGTAAGCAGTTGTCCTCTGTATTTATGTCTTCTAGGCATATGTAACTATGTAAGTAATTAATTATAATGATTTTATTTTTAATAAAATAATATTTTAATATTCTTGTCCAGTACGGACTGTACTAGAAATTAATTTCTATATAACAACCTTAATTAAATAACTTTTAAAGCATACTGAAATATCTGGATTTTTTGTCTTTTCTGCACTCACGTATTTAAAAGCCATCGAAATGGTACAATGACAGCACTTTTCCCCGGCGACTGGCATATTTAAGGCCAACGTTGGAATGACATCAACGCGCGATTATTGGCTTTAATTATGAGCGTGTAGCGCGGATTCCAGTCAGCGATTGCCGCGCGTATTGTCCAAATAACCAGAATATTTATTGAATTGGCAACCTCATTTGATTGTGGTTAATGAATGCACCAGCACGCACACATGCAAACTAATACGAGAAGCCGCAAAAAGAGATTGCAACAAATCAATAATAAAAGCTGCTCATTAAATAATGAGGCAGATACTTTATAACATTTGAATGTAAAGCTGAGCTCAGCCTTTGCTTTATTTTGGCTTATCTGTTAAAAAGAGGTTTGATTTAGAGAGAAGTTGTGTTTCCTGTTATAATATTGATTGTTCTATATTAACCTGCTCAAGTCAATAAATATTATACAAGTTAAATTTTTAAAATATTTATTTATTTAAGCCTTAACCTTGGTATAAATATTCTCTAGTAAGTTTAAAGCTAGGCGCATCTAAACAATTTCACAGCGTTGACCCACTTACACTTTAAGCTCACCGTAGAAGTGAAAACTTTGCTCAAACTTTAAATTTTTGGCGCAAAAACAAATAACGTTGAGCATTGCTGCAATCCCTCGAGGCTGTGCTAAAAATATAATTTAAAATTTGTAAAATGCAAAGCACAGTTTTGACAACACATTTGCTGCTGCAGTCCATAAAATGCATATAAGTGGAAGAATTGGGCATATTTTAAATTTGATCGCATACATGCTGCATGCATGCGAAATTTGCCTTTAGAATAGTTTACGAGCAGAATATAGGCAAAACTGAGTTTAGCTGCTGCCTGCTGCTCAACTTGGCATAAAATTGGAAAACAAATTGTATTATAGAAATTGAAAATCAGGAAAAGTTCACCAGCAGAAGCAGCGGCTCTTAAATGGATTGAGATTGACAAGAAATTGCCTGGTAAAAGTTGCCTTTAAACCTAATGTAGTTATCAAATGGAATCTAAGGTATCGCTTAGTTGAGTAAAATAATAGTTTTTGAGCAGCAACTGCTGTTTACATGATATTGAGCCCAACAATGATGGTGAATTTGAGTGCTCGTAAATCTGACGGCCAACCGCAGGCCGAGCTCAACTTACACAATTTGCCTGTGGGTTGGCCAGTCTTTACATGCTTAGAGAATTTCAATTATTTTATTAGCTGCATGGCATAGGGTTTCTTCTTGCACAAAGGGATGAAGCTCAGGTGAAAGTGAGTCAGGCATTGTTTACGGGTCTGTTTTATAACCGGTAGCGATTAGTATAAAATATGCAGCATAGTTCCAGGCCAAGTGCGGGAGGTGGCTATGAGGCTGCCCTGTGCCGGCGCATAAATCTTTCATGTATGTATATGAAAGCATATTTGCTAATATCCCAATATCCCTTTCGAGCTACAAAGGAGCTTACAACAAAGGACAAGCACAGAAGAGCCAAAAAAAGACATACTAACTTGACTGGCTTTAAGAGGAGTGCTGAGTACTCTGCATACCCTGCACACGTGAAATGATTTATAAAATGTATATGAAATATATACATATTTCATGTATAATATATATATGTTCCTAATATGCACAAAAGGTTGTTAAACAGTTTCTTTAATAAACGATTTTAAATATTTGGAAAACAGTATAAATAAGAGTTTAATACGCCCGCTCAGATAATTCTGCGCTTTCATATCTAGCTGAGTGCTTTGGGCCAAGCTTCAGTTAAAAGGGATACTAGAACAATGGGAATCTGCCCGTGCCTCTACATATTTTTAATTAAAGCACAAAAGCGAAAAAAGCTAAGAATTCTCTATGGCCATAGACAGCTCGAGCTGGCACTGGATATGAGCCTGAAAAATAAATGAAATATTTATTAACAAACCGTCGACATTCTCAGCAGTTTTCTGCGCGTAAGTGAAAGGCCGCAAGGAAAAACAGATATATATATATATATATATATATATATATATATATATATATATATATATATATATATATATATATATATAACATATATATAAAGAAACTACAAACAAAACCATAAATGAATTCAATTACATTAAGTTTTCTTTTTGTTTTTTTATTTCGTTTGTGGTCTTCAGTCTCTTCACATTTTCTCTCTTTGACTGTAAGGTCAGAGCACGCGAAAAAGAGGTGGATATGTTATGCTTTATCTGACACCGAGCAACCTTCCACCACCCACTCGCCCACTCACCCACTTGGGGCAATAAAAAGCCAAACACCAAAAAACAACCGCGCCAAAACAGAGCGAAGCAAGCAGCTAAAATAAAGCGGCAAATAAATAAGAGAAGAAAATTCAACGTATGCGAACCACAGCAATTTAAACAATGTCCAATGCAGTCCAAGTGGTTTTCACGCGCCACAGTTGACTGGCCACCAAAAAGCAATGGGTGGTGCTGTCGCTACCAATGGATGTGGTGGCTGCATAGTAAAAGAAGCGCTTTTCGCCCCAACGGCCATCATGAAATGCTGATGGATGTTGCGGCTTTGTGCATAGTTAAGCAGGACCAGCTTTAAAGGTAAGCGAACAATTATTGTGGCTCACAGCGAAACAAAATCTTATCCCAGAGTTTCGTTCAACTTTCATAATCCTTTAGCTGCACTTCAAGGCACTTAGTCACGAATTGGTTTTATGGCTCGAGTCGTTCATTTTTAGCTGAATAAAAGTTGAAAAATTGCAATTTACAAAGTAAGAGCAAGCAGCAGCAGGCATACATTGTTAGCGAGCCAGTGCTCGAAAACGTGTGCAAATGCTACAAACGGTACTTGCCATCGTCTGCAAAGCATAAATAATACAAAATTATCGATTTGAGAAATATATCGATTACTTGTGAATAAAAGTTGAAGGATTGCCATTTACAAAGTAAGAGAAAACTTTTATGTATACGTTGTTAACAGGGTGCCAGTGTTGGAAAATGTGTGCATATAATACAAAAAGTATTCTAGGGAGTTAATAATAATAATCCAAAATGATCGATTGCAGCATTTCACAAATATATCGATTACTGATTATACAACACTACTTAGTTATACAGCACTGCTGGGTGCCAGTGTTGCTTGCAGTATTTGCTCATAGTTTATGTACACTTGGAGGGTCAGGCTGCACCGCACTTAAAATGTACTTACATATGTATGTAGGTATATATGTACATGTCTACTTGACTATAAATTTTGCATACGGCTCCAGCACGGACAGGCCGATGCTGTCAGTTTTATTCAGTGGCGTTAAGATGTGGCACCGCTTAACCACGACTCTGTGTCAATATAGTGTCCTTAAATGCCCTTCTCGTTGTGTGCCCTGTCTTGCGGTTGCTGGATCCTGCGCCTGATCCATCTCTCACTGCGCGTGGGGCGTTAACCGAAAATCGATGACTGTGCAAATGGAAAGGACGCTGTACGCGGTCAGCCAAGCCTGCCAAGTGGAAAAGTTGTGTACTGTATCGCACTTGACTTGGCCTTTGGTCGGCAACGCAAGGGGGGGCAGGCGAGGGAACTTTGCAGCTGTAGTTGTAATTGGAAGCTGCGGTCTGGGCGCCTTCACAGATAGTGGTCAACGATTGTTTACACACTCTGGCTATCATCCACAATGATTAACTGCAGCACGCTGACCGGTGGCACCTGTGCACTAGATGCACACAACGACCGGCAACCGGGTCGTCGTCCACTTAACTAGCTCCGGCCGTAATGCGACTCGTCAATCAGCTCCGGTTGCGTCAGCGAGGTGCCACTCACTAGTTGCCTGTGGCTGTGGGTGGAGGCCAAATGCTAATGGGCGGCCATTAAACACTCACTGACAAAGTGCCCCTAAGACTGACTGCAGGCTAGCTGACTCTTCGAGCTGTTGACGCTCAGGTAAATGCTGCAATTGAGTGTGGCATGCCACAGCAGCAGGTTAGCACAGCAATGCAATGCAATGTTGCAGTGATAACTAGAAGAACATTGACTGCAATCCCGATTCGGAAATGAGAGGAAACATTTGTGTTGGCTTGTCAAAAAGAAATATTAAATTTGCTTGATTTTTTTATATTTCCAAGAGAAAATCAAATTCAATATTGAACCTGACTCACTTTACTGAAAAGCTCAACGATTTTCTATATCTTTCTATATCTCTCAGACTATGACCCTTGCTCAGCAGCCCACTTATCACGGCATTGTTGCCCCAGCAAAGTCATTCAGCATTATATTACCTCTTATGAATTGCACTGATGGTTTTATGATCCGCTTCAAGCAGGTGTCGACTGCGGTTTTTTATTATTATTATTTCAAACAGTTAATAACCACAAACCAAATTACTGGCAAGTTGTTCAAAGCATAATAATTGTAAAGTTTAAATGGTCTAGCTGGTTTCGTAATAGCAAACAAAGTATGAATTGTGTTGCTTCGGCTGCTCTTTATAATAATAAAACAATGTCGCAGTCAAGTCGAGCTCTCAGGCCAAGTGAACCAGCTCATCGAAAATTTCGTCTACTATTTTTGTGCACATTGTCATAAACACACTTAGCTTAGAGTTCCTAGAGTCGATTGAAAACTTATCCTTGTGCTTGGCATATCCGAATACTATTTTATTTTATGACAGACACACACACACGCACAGACTTATGCAACGCACAACTCGGACCATAAACTGACTGGGATTGGCAGACCTCAACAATTTCGCAGTTGCTGTCAAGTGCAACAAATTTCAATGACATTTTATTAGCCGCATGTGCATTGTGTCATAAAATGATTTACAATCGCAGCGCGAAGCGTTTGATGTGAACTACTTGAGTTGCTTGAGTGATGACACAAAGACGTTCCGCCATGGCGTGCAAAATATATGAGTGAAAGACTTTCAAATGAATATAAATTTTTAAATATTAAAACTTCAATTTAACGAGTAAAAATATGCTTCGAGACCAACTTAAAATACATTGCCTAATGTGTCACTTATAAATAAATATATATATATACATATATATCAGACATTGATAAAGCGTTAAAAATATTTTAAAAAAATAATGTTGTTTTAAAAGTTAGAAATATAGTTTAGCTCAGACTTAAATAAACTAACAATACATTTTTTTTTTAAAAGTAATCCATAGTTTAGTTCAGAAGCTATCTGCCCATTAGTCCATGTTTTATTCACCTTTACTTATGCATAAATCAATGTATAAATGAAAATAAATCTTGGCCAAGTAAATATTGTTGGCATCGCTTTAATATAACAAAATGTTAAAGCAGAACCTAGGCTATTGCTTTACTCGTCTCATTTTATAACAGTCACTTCACACAATCTGCCTATTCTTTGATCTGTCAGCTGTGCTGTTTTCACCATCGTCTTCAGACTTCATTTAATATTGGCTAGCCCCATGGCTGGCAGCTGTCCCACAGCCACGCCCACTTGCCACTAATATCGTTCGGCCTGGCTGGCAGCCGAGCAAACAGTCTCATCGACATAGAATAAACATGCATAATGGAGCATCTTAAATGCAACTTATTTTGCATAGTTAAGCATTTGAGTGGCAACAGCATCGCCGGGCTGCTACTTCACTAACTTTGATACTTCCACTCGACTCGACTCGGGCTCGAAGGTACACAGGAAACTCAATGAAAATATCTATGGTAAACTTGGCAGCACGCAGCAGCAAAAGCAGCAGCAGCAGCAGCCATAGTGCCTATAAAAAGTATACATCGACGAGCCGTTGTCTGGACCAAGCTCTGAGCGGTGCACGGGCCCAGTACCAAGCCGCTATTTTTGCCAGCCACTTGCCATATTTACACCAATTCCCTTGTCTGTGTGCCAGCCATTTTTGCCTTTTCCTCTGCCAACTCTTCCTTGGTTCAGCTGGACTTTTTTGTTGTGGCTAGGCACACGCGCACAAAAGCAACAAGCCGCCTTTCTGCCTCCAACGTTGTTGTTTAAATAAAAAATGTAATGCTGGCGCTGTTGCCTTTGCCCTCCGCGTCCTCCAACCAAGCACTCCAAGAAGCTGGCAGCTGACTAAAAGCTTTATAAAGTTCGTTAGGCTTCTCTTCTTGAAGTGGGTATTTATAGCTTGTAAGTAATGATGAGAAGCATCAAAAACAAGTGGAAGAGATCAGTTGAAAGTTTTCAATATTATAAATATAACATAAATAATATAAATATAATAAATTGAGACAAGTTTCATTACAATTTGAATTAATTGACAGATTTTCAAGTGCTTAAATAAAATCCGCAGTTCATAAAACTACAATTTTAATATCGAGTTTGCTAAAATATTTTATTATGTATATTTTTTTTATCATCATATATTATTATTCAGAATACTCCGATAATTAATCAATTGCAGCGATATTATTCTGTTGTTTTTATTAAATGAGAACTAAAATAGGAGGCAGCAGGTAGCGCAATGATCGACTGTAAGAAACGACTCATGACGTTGACCGAGCTGAGTTCGGAAGAGTTGAGCACAACTTTTGGCGGGAGTTTTTCCTATATAAGGGCATGCTTTCTGCTGCATTTCTTCAGTTGGTTTCCTGACCTCCTGGTGGTCAGTCGTGCAGTGTAGTATAGTGTAGTGCGCCTCTTCCCCTCCTCCTCTTCTTCCACGACACTTGGTAAGTATTTAAATTGTAGGTAAATATTACTTATGCTAAGCGAAATTGTATTAGTTAACATTTTTATTTTTAAGAATATGTTAATATAATACTTATTGTTTATTTTTTGTTATAATTGTTTTTTTTTTGTATGTGATTCTTGACTCTGTATCGCTGCTGCTGCTGGACTCTATCGCTGCTGGACTCTTTATCGCTGCTGGACTTTCGATCGCTGCGCGGCTTTCAACCGGTGCCCGACTCTCTATCGCCCAACTCTACCGTTACCTGCTGCCATACTCTCTACCTTTGCCCGACTCTCTACCTTTGTCCGACTCTCTACCACTGCCCGGACTCTCTACCACTGCCCTACTTTTTGCCGCTGCCCCCTCTCTTGCTAGCCGACTCTATATAGCCCAACTCTACCTTTACCCGCTGCCCGACGCTCTACCGCTGCTCGACTTTTTACCGCTGCCCAACTCTTTGTCCGACTCTCTACCTTTGCCCGACTCTCACCCTTTCCCCGACTCTCAACCTTTGCCCGACTCTTTACCGCTACCCGACTCTTTACCGCTACCCGACTCTCTACTGCTGCCCGACTCTCTATTATTGTCCGACTCTCTATCTACTGCCCGACTCTCCAACACCCAACTCTACCGTTACCCGTTGCCCGACTCTCTACCGATGCAGTTCAATATAATGTAGTTCCTCTTCTTCTCCTGGTGAGTTTTTAAGTCGTTTATAAATTTATTTATGTATTTAGAATGTGAAGAAAAAATTCTGGAATATCGGCTCTTTGGAGGGTAACTCCAAGTCGGCTAATTTCCAGTTCTATGGGAAACCTGAAATTGTGATGTTCCTGAAGTTCTTTCGGCTAAGGGGGCGTATGCTTAATGCGTCTTCTTGCTAATGGCTTTGGCGGTTTGCGCATTCAGCTAATTATAATGGCGCCAAATTTCACACGCGTTGATAGATAAAGACCGACACCTGTTTGGCTAATTATTTTGTTCAGTGAATACGTGAAGGAGTCAAATTTGAGCATATGCGAGAGAAAACACCTGTCCTGCCATTATTTTTTTTTTGCTTCGAATCGCCCCCGCAATTAGTGCCGAGTGCTTTAAGTCCTGTTTTATTGCCAAGTCAATTATTTAAGTAAGTCTTTCCCAGAATTTACCAGCCATTTCGTGGGCCTACACTGGGAGCACAACATAATAATCGATAGCAATATGTTTCGGTCCCCACGTTCCTTGCAGAGTCTTTGCTAAGCCCTGCTAAGCATTTGATGTAAACTTAATCAAAGACAAAATGGATTTTAAGCTGGCCAACATGAAGGTGACCCTTGCTTCAGCTGCCGCTGATGATGCTTTTAACGGCATTGCAAATCGCTGAGATCCTTAAGGAGCAAAAAGCTTAACAGACATACTGCTGCTCATATTTTGCAGCTAACAATTTGAATGTTAAAGAGGCAAAATAATTATGTTTATTGATGTTAAATTAAGTTAAATTTTGCTCTACTTATTATTATTTATTATTAAATATGAATAATTCTTTTATTTCATTTTATTTCACTTTAAGTATTATTTTTTCCTTGAATTATAATTTTTGTAATATATATAAATAATTAAATGTTTGATGCAAGTATTTATTTAGTCTTTATCAAGTTTATACGTTTCAAAGAACTCCTATACATATGATAATGAGTAATAAGGAATTTTGTTGCCTTATTTATTACATCTACTTTCTGGAACTAAATTCCTATTGCATTTCTTCTGCATAGCAAAGTTGCTCAAGTGCTAGAGCGCTTTGCATATTAATTAAGATTCCGTTTTATTTTTTCCTTCGTAGCTAGCCCGTTGCACCAATAGCTGCTGAAATCAAGGCAAAATGCTTTTGCATTACAGAATATTTTCTGTCTTAGCTATGCACTCATTATTATGCCCTCAATCGTTCGCCAATTCAATATTTATGGAATGAACTCTATGCAGCTCATTTAATGGTCCAGGTAAGAGCTCAGTTTAATTAGAGACGAATATGACAATTCATACACCCACACGTTTGAACCGAAATGACAACTGGTCTTCCACTTCAGGCTCAGCCCAAGCCCCGCTTTGTGTCGTTTGTTTTGATGTTATTGCATTAGTTGGCCAACCTATGATAGTTAAAGTTGATATAGACCGAAAAGAGAGGCAGAGAAATATTTACCATTTTGTTTTTTTTTTTTTTTTGGTTCTTTTTGGTTTCTCCATTTCTGCATTTGGCTTTTTTCACTCGGGTTGTTTTTGTTGCTGTGATGCCATTTTAGTGGTTTTGACCACACATGCAGCAGAAAAAGCTAAAATATTGCCGAGAACTCAAGGTGAATAGCGTATACCCTGTAGTAAACAATACCAATAAAATAAAAAATTTGTGCAATTTAAATTAAATTTTGTTTGCTAGCCAAGAACACATTGAATGTAATTTAAAATAAATAATTTTAAATAATTAATACAGCCTCGATAAGCTACTGTCGTATATGCCCCTGAAGAGCACATAATGTCTAAGAGGTATTATATATAAAAAAAAAAAGAATTGGCACAAGGACTGGCAAAGGATGCTGGCTGCACCCATTTCGTATGCCATTGCGAGTATTTCTCCAACCATTTTATTTAAGCGGATTATTTTGGCACATTTGCGCTCATTTTTTTTGCTGTGTACACTCGACTTTCTCTGTGTGTATTTGGAAGGCCCAACGAAAGCATTTGCTAGTTGGGCCAAAGCCTGTGCTGTACGTAAATTTGACCAAATGATGTGCAGACACACACACACATACGCATAGAGACTTGGCTTATTTGGCATTGTGACAGAAGTTATTTAATTATGATTATGCTGATGCTATTTGCTGTTAACTGCATTCATTACAGCTCATATGTGGGCTGTGCGGGAGAGCTCCTTACACGCTGCTCATTTGTGCCAAAATTTACTTTGTTTTGCACTAAAGCGCCACAGGCTCAGGCTCAGGCTTCGGCTCCGGCTCCGGCTCCGGCTGAGGTTCAGAGTCAGATGTAGGCATAAAACTTAAACACACACACGCAGCCTGAGTGAAGCGACGGTCACTGGCTGAGGGGTTAGCCTGGAGTAGCGGCACTTGTCAGCCCACATGCAGCGAGGCCTGTCTGAACTTGGCTTTGGATTTCAGATTTGGCCAGCTGCATGTTAGCTTTGGCGCTAATGTCAAAGCCGAGTCAGGATATGTCGTACGCACAGCAAGAAGCTGTTACTGCCCCGCCTGCACGGCTGGACAGGCGACGGCAATTGCGAAGTTAAGCAACAAGCAATTTAGGCAGGGCCTCTGGGCTCTTAACTATTTTGTGTGTTTCATATGCATTTGATTTTGTATTTAATTAATAATGAGCATATACATATATATATATATATATACATATATATATATATATATATATATATATATATATATATATATATATATATATATATATATATATATATATATATATATATATCTGTCATTAGCAGTTGCCTGCGATTAGTACATACAATTTCAATTTCGGCTTTTACTCCATAATTACAGTTCAGAAATCATGCATCTGCCATATCACTGCAGCAACCAATTTAATCAACTCACATTTCACTCACATATATACCACATATAGACAATTATTCAAAGTTCATTTGTGGGTGTATTACACTGGGGCTAAGGCTCAAAATTTCAATAACTGAAATACTTCAGCCTGTCTATGTGATGTGCTGTCTGACTCGACATCTTCATCATATTTCGTTAATATCAGTGCTAATCAAAATTAATGTTTCATTTCGAGCCTCTGTCTCGCCTTCTCTCTTTCATTGACAGGAACATTTGTCTAGCTGCCACAATGTGCATATTGCATTCGCATAAGTAGGGAGACAAGCAGGAGTCAGGAGTTAATTAAATTGCTGCAAATACGTATTTATAGAACAAATATGTGTGTATATTGTGAGTGGGTGTTAAGCTGTTCTCAATTAATATGTGATACTTAAGCAGCTTGTCAAGGGCTTTGGCTTTGGACAGACGGCGCCAATTATAATATTTCTATATAAAGCAGCCAAGTTAATGACATGATTTTGCCAGGCAGACTTCCAACAAGTCTATTAACATTAATTGTTCGCCTGGCCAAAAGAGCTAAAGCAAATGTTGAGATGAATATACATTTCTAAATTTAAATAGAAGATTGTATATTTTTATACGTTCTCACTAGTCAGAAGGTACACGAATATATTCAATATTCTTTTATTACTTTGCTGTTTCGTCTCTTCTATCAATAGGGATCATGCTGAGGCAACGACTCAAAAGCAAAGCTGGCAGCCTGAAGTGCTGATGAATCTTAAATGGTATATCATAGCGACTGCTTGTCATTCAATTCTGACTACTTAGTTTGCAGCTGCAGCTGGAGCAAAGCAAATGGTAAAGGCTAAAACTGAGAAGAATGCATAAGCACGAGGGCAGAGGGCAGAGGGCAGAAGGCAGCAAGTAGAAAGTAGAAAGCAAATGGTGGATGGCAAACAACAAACGGCAAAACGAGTAAACAAATTAAACTCTAGCAATACAGCCGGGCAGGAACATAGCTCAACAAATTGCACTTTGACTGCATGGCAACTTTAGTGCCCCAACCTCGACTTTTGGGATTCAGCTGAGCAGTTGCACAGAAGTCTCTATCTCTGCTCTGCCATCCTCCTATTGTCTTCGGCGGTTGTCCCTGGTGACCATAGAGCAACAGAAAAAGGAGAATGCGAGCAGCGGACTAAGAATACAGAGGAGCAAAAGGATGCGTCAAGCTGGGTTGAGATGGATGAGTGGCAGCCACATTGGTGTTGGTCAGGATTGCTCTCCGTCTCTGTTTCTATCTCTGCCTTGGTGTGGAGCGGGAGCCAAGAATGCATGCAAGGGGCGTGCCGCGTGAGCGGAGGAGCCACATAAAACAGCAAAACAGTTGAAATGAATTTCAAGTAAACGAAATGAAATGAAACAAGGGAAATTACAAAGTTTTAATTCAAACATTCGCATTCGTTGGCAAATACTTAAGCTGCAGCTTTACTAGCATCGTCTGTAGTGGTGCATGGGGTATGGGGTATGGGGTATGGGGTGGGGGGTGTATGGCACAGGGACTAAACGAAATGTTTTTCTTTTAGCTGCCTGGCTTCAGCCTGCTGCAGCTATTGCGTTTTAGCCACTGCCATACACCTGACTTGCCCTTGCCGAGGCAAACACACATACACACATGCACACACACACACACACACACACACACACGCACACGTGTGAACATAGTACACACTTAGAGCTGCACCATTTCTTCCCTAGCTACACGCTTGAGTATTGCCGGGAGCGTACCACTTGCGCCCCGTTTCGCATTTTGATGCAAAGCTGGCGCCGCTTGTGGGTTGCATTTAATTGCAAATTAAAATTCTGCGCTCAAGACTTTGTATGCAAAGAGCTGAGACGGACGGACAGACAGAGGGACCGACAGAAAGACTCACAGATACAGCCAAGCGCCAGGCAGATCTCCAAACCCTTTAGGATGGCTCCAGCAAAATAAATAAATGTTGCCTCTTTTGAGTCGCACACTCTGCCACACTCGCTGTTGAAAATGTCTGTATGTGAATGCGTAGGTATGTATGTGTGCTTGTGTGTGTGTGAATGTGTGTGTGTGTGTGTGTGCTTGTGTTAGTGTGCACTTTGTGCTTTTGTTTTTCTTTTGCTGTGCGCGCTTCACGAAAACTTAACACAACTTTACTCTTAACTCGTTTGCCCGAATTAAATGTTGGCCAAAAATTTGACGAAAAAAACATGTCAGCTGCGCCAACAGCAGCAGCAGCAGCGGCAGCGACAGCGGCACCAGAGCCTTGCCACAGGATATGGAATGCGCAAGGTCCCTGGCCTCCGCCCGCCGCCTCCTGGGCCGCTGTTGTCCCCGAATCGTGGCGCAGTTGCACATGAGCAAATTAAATGGTTTCCGACTTCCGGCAGACAACAAAAACGGCTGTTTCCACATTACATACACACTATATGCAAGTTTTATGCTCTTCTGGCTCGCCATTTCCCTCCTCCAGTCATCCCGTAGCCCTACTCAGTTTTTTCTATTTTTGGCGGAAATTTCAGAGAATATGGATTTATCGCTGAGCGCTGGCATGTGGGGCCCCAGTCCAAAATAGAAGCTGTCGGCAAGTTATAAATTAGCATAGGCTCTGCCAGCAGCGCTGCGGCCTGAATAAGACAAACTGCAGCGAATTTTTGACAAGCAAATGTAAGCCGAAAACAAATTAGTTTTAAAGCAAACAAAAACTTTAACAAATTCCATACGAGAGACTTAAAGGCTTATATCTGTGATAATCCTTCCCTTGTTTTTGATACCATCAAAAATAGTTTTATTATAACTATAAATCTATTTCACAGTTGTCCTGAATGACATATATATTTTTTAATATCCAACTATTTAAGAGTCCTTTGTAGTCAGTCTATGATGTAAAGTTGTTTTTTAGTAATAATTGTTTTTTTCTTTCTATTTTTTATGTTTCCATTGAAGCTGTAAAAAAAAAACTTCTAATGCGTGTAAATACCCGCATTATTATGGTTGTCAGTTTTAATTTGCGGCCATACTGAAAGCTTCAGTTGACCACAAAAATTGGAAGTGCATTGTGAAATGCTGAAAACAATTTAATATTGGAAGAGTCTCTGGTTATAGCTGGCATACCCTACTCGATCAATTTATCGATTTATATAGTGAGTATTAATTATTATTAATAGTTAAAATATATGCAGATCAAATATGTTTTAGAATTAACTGAACGAATAATGAAAAAAATGTATACAAATAAATATATAAAAAATTTGAGACTGCTCAGACTGCTTAAATATGAAATACTAACTGATATTGATCTGAGACAAGGTAAGGAGCTAAGCGAGGATAACGAATAAAAATATGAAATCAAAACAAAATTGAATTGGAAAATAGTATCGCATGTTTTTATAATCCATTTATGCAAAATCAACATTAGGGAATATCAGTCAGCGCGAGCGATCCACGTTTTGATGAACAAAAATTGAATTAAATATTCTTGTGCTATTGTATATTTTCCATTAAAATGCAGTAGCAAATTGTTGATGCACGGATAAAAAATGAACCACAAAAAGGAGCTAAAAGTGTGGCTAAAATAAACTGCTGCTGGTGCAAAAAAAAGTGCTTTTACCAACGGTCAGTTCAAAGCGGTAGCTGCCTCTTTTTGCATATAAAAAAAATAGAAGGGAAATTTAGCTTAGGACTGCATTTATGCGATGACAAAGTGACCAAAACTGCAACTGCAACAGCGTTGATGGAAAAATTGCTGTCACAACATAAAGTGGACGCACCACATGTTGCCCAAATCACCTGAATATGTGGCGCTATGGGTGGGTGGCGTGGCGTGGCGTGGCGTATCACACGGTTGCCTCAACCACAATGCATAAAACCGCTTAAGTTTTTATTCAACGAACTGTAAAACTGCATTTGAATGTGGCGTGCGTATTATAAAGACGAAAAAAGAGGGCATCCACGCCCTGAACTTGGGCGGTCTAACTGCATACATATTTATATATACACATATATATATATATATATATATGTATGTGTGTGTGTGGCATGTATGTGTTGCTGTCAATGTTTATAATAAGAGCGCGCGACTTGTCACACGTTTAGGAAGCAAATGTGGTGAGTGGTTTTTTGCTCGTTTAGATTTTTAGATTATGTTTTGATGGAAAAAATGCTGCCACTGCTGCTGCAGTTGGCTGATGACGATTTTCCTGCCTGCTAGCAGCTGCTGCTATAAAAAAAAAAAAAAAAACAATAACAACAAAGCAAAGCAAAAAACACTCAGATTCTACGGGCAAAATCGTCAACCTGAAACTAGCTGGCAAAAATTGCTGACTGCTGGAAACGAAACGAAAGGAATGGCTCGGCATAAAAACCACAAAAGCCAAATAAAAATGCTGCCACTGACGTGATGGACGGCGCGGAATAAGCCAGAATATGAGTCTGCCAGGAATAGGCAGTCGAATTTGACGGGTTAGTTTGAAGACAGCAGCAGTAGCAGCAGCAACAGCAACAAAACAATGGAGCGACAAAAAATTGGTGGCGCACTTTATGACGCGAACAACTAAAAACCTGAAATCCTCATCCTGGTAACTAGTGCCGTAGTTGGTTCGTCGACCAAATGTAAATCAGAATTCCAGCCAGGCAGCTGCCAGAGTTCGGGTCTAAAGCGGGTTTCTGGTGTGCGTCTGGATGCTGGTTCCCGTTACGGATTTAGCCCGTCGTTGGCAGTCCGTTAACGTGCCCATGGATAAACCGCGCGCAGGTATAAATAAATATTTACAACTCGTTTGCCGCAGCCAAAAGCAAACTAAGCTGCCAAGGCTGTTGCTGCTGCTGCTGAAACTGTGGCAAGAACTGTGGGCAGCAAATGTGGGCAGCATCTGTGGCCCAACTGGCGTTGAAGCGTTCAAGGACCTGCCCGCCAGCTGCCTAGCTGCCTAACTGCCAGCCATGAGGTGTGAGTCAGCGACGCTGCTTCAACACCTTGCCGACTGCCGCGTTAACAATGCAAATTCATTGTCACCTTCCCAGCCACCTGCTCGGCTACGGGTCGAAAAAGCTAGCTGGGCTAGAGTTTCATTATTACAAAGCGAACGGCTAACACAATGACTGCTTGATTAAAAATAATGCAACATTTAATCGAAAGCTGCTTTCTAAAGAAACTTTAAGCAACTCGGCAGCAGCTGGAATTCTGAGAAGTTATAAAATCTTGTACTACGTTTAAATAAAGATGCCACTTCTAGACTCTGCTGTCATAGGAGCTGTGGAGCTGCCACTTAATGGGCTGCGGAACCGCCATGTAAATGAATCAGCTAATTCGATTATTGATTATAATTGCCGCAGTTAGAGCTTACGCGTTTCAAGTAATTTATTTTTAATCTGATTATCAATCAATGTCCATCATTTAATGGGACTCTGGCTACAAAAATAAACACAATTAATCCCAAATTGAGATAATTTAAGGCTAAAGTTTCTATGCAATTTTAAAGCTAATGAATTCGTGCACTAAAAATGAATTTTCAGTTAATCCATGAGCCGTGCTTAAAATAAATATTACAAACTATATGGTTTTGCTTAACACAATTCGTCTAGTTTTTGCAGCTCGCTGTGGGTGCCAAAATTGCATCCAGGCCAAAACCATGCACCATGAATTAAAGATGAATTCGTGGCACCAGCGGCTGTCAGACCATGGCAACAACAATAGGAGAAGGCAGTACAGAGCGCAGGTAGCGAGTGCGACAGCTATCACTATAGCCCTGAGCCCTGAAAAAGTCAAGAGGAGAATCATTGTACCCAGCCTCCGCTGGGTGTCAAGCATTGGGGCAACAACTTAGCGTAGGCCAAGGCGTAGGCATCCGGTAACTGAGACGCTGTCTGTTCAATTCTGGGAAAAGCGTAATCAAAATGCGACACTTTTTCAAACACTTGACGTACAAAAAGAATGAAAGTTTCATTTCTTCACTTCAACTCGTGCAGCTGAGTGATTCTCCTGCTCTTGAAGCTTCGGCAGCTAGAAATAATCCCCGAGTAAACTAATTATTGTGCTGCTGACACGTATCCTGCCGGAAGCATCAAGATGAAAACCGTTAGCTAAAATGTATTAAATTTTTGTGTATAGAATAAATTAATGAATTAAACTAAATGGAAAAATACGCAAAGCTTATTATAAATTTGCGACATATTTATAGTGAGGTGGCCCCCCTCATGGAAATGATATTAAAAGTGAAAAGTTAAAACTTAAAAATTGTTGACGATAGAAAGTGAATATCTTCGCTAGCTCACTCGCTGCAAATCCGCTTAAATAGTTTATGCGCCTTATTTGCACACTTATATTAGGTGAGTTGCATAAATTTAATTTTTCATTGCATACTTTGCAGCGCTCCAGCCATACAAAACAGGAACAACCCATAAGTCGCGGCACACATGTAAATGCGACAGCCCGCATGCAGGTCATAAATATGTGTGAATGGACGTACGACTGTGAGTGTGTGCGTTTGTGTGAGTGAGTGTGAAATCGGTGCGTGTCGAGGGCGGCTCTGAATCGAGAACGACACTGAGTTAGAGGCCAAAGTAGGCGTGCTACTTTACGAGCGCATAAATAAAATAGAGCCGGGAGGGCTACAACTTGCTGTTATGATACCACTAAAGTGATACGGCAAAGCAGTTCCAATAAATGAAATCGCTGTGAAAAATAAGAGGGAAAATAAAAAAAAATAAAATAATAAAATTATATATTATTAAATTGTAGTGGATGCAGTGTGATAATCACATTAAAAATTAAATAATAATAATAAAATAAAAATAATCTCATAATAATTAAATTAAAAAATATAACTAACTTATTTAAATATATGGAAATATATGAAACAAACACAATATAAATCCCAATGATAAATGTATAAATAATATTTTAATAATGAAATTAATAAACTAAAAATTATAAATTATATTGTGTTGCTGCGGTTTCTGTGAGTCGGAACTGCTGAAATTCCGTCTCCCTACATTGTGTTAAATTTATTAAAGTCAGCGCAAATGAAAGTCAAAGCTAAAATGCATGCATAAGTCAGAGGCTGCACTAATCAAAAACATAAATTCACATAAAAATATCTAGGCGTGACGTCGTCGTCGTCGTCGTCGACGACGTTGACGTCGGCGTTGGCATAAACGTAGCCGTAGACACCTGCATATGTCCTTGCTGTACTGTTGCTAAAGTTGAAGGTTTATGGACTGCACACAAAAATGGAAATTGTCCCAGCTGGCGTTGATGTTGTATAGCTTGTTGTGTGCCATGTGTTGTGTGTGCATGTGTGTGTGTGTGTGGTACAGACAACCTGGCACTTAGGTAGACTGCTCAAAACGGGCCTAACGATAGCAACGACAGTTGACAGTCGCCGTCTGGGCCGTTATTCGTTCTTGTTTGTATGTCTGTATATAATAAGTATAGCAACATTAAATGGCTGCTTATGCATGCAGAGACAACACACGCCCACACACACTCACTGCAATTGAGTGCATACTTGGGTTAAAGTGCAGTTGGCTGAGCCAATTTCCAGCTGCGAGACAGCAAACGGGCCAGCTCCACTTTATAGCTCATTTCCTAAATGGTGTGCAGCTGGTACCAACGGGGCACAAAGAAGGCCTAGCACACCCCATTAAAAGAAACGTTCATTGCAGTGCACAGATAACGATAATAAAATGGGCGAATTGCCAGAGCAGAATGGCTGGATTGCAGGAGCTTTCTTTGGGAGATTTCGGGTTTTTTTTCTGCCAAAAAGTGAACAGAATAAAATATTGAAAATTTTTTAAAATTGTATATAAATATAAATATATATATTTGCTTTGCCTGATTCTCTGATAATTCTTCAATGCTTTTAAAAAATTCTTTCTCAAATATATCAATGCCAACGCTGCCTTAGAGCCAAGAGATAAAAGTGGTCCCAGGGTTTGGGAACTCTGTCCAGTGCAGGCCAAAGCGCAGCGTATAGCGTGTAATTCCATCCATTTAGATGCAGTTGTATGTTTCACTCCCTCTCCCTGCCCCTCTCCCACTATATATATGCCAGTCTGCTCACAGCATGGCGCGTGTCATTTGAAATCATTGCGCAATTGACAGTCGGACATTTGAACGGTTAATAGTACGGCGGGCCAATTGCAACCGCAACATGATATCCACATTCCAGCAGCCCGAAAAGAGCGCCCACTGGGAGCACGCCAATTGATTTTTGCTCAAAACATTTACTCTCCAATTGGGATTCTTGTTTTCAATGTGATTTGCGCAGGAGTTGAGTGATTGTTTTGTCAAAGCAGCTGCACTGCTGTTTAATCGATTGAATTGCCTTTGTGCAAGATAACACGGCTGGCTTAAGTTGTATAATCTCCGCTGCTCATTATATCATTATACCATCGATCCAAAAGGAGCTCGTGCTGAGAAGGGGAATTTAATTAGCAATTATATACACATAAATATTTGGTTGTTGTCGGCTTAAGATATATATTTGGGCTGTATATTAAAAGTTTTGTTATTTAATGCTTCACCATGCAAAGGATTTTGTTGTATGCTGCACGGCCATGGTAATCAAACGATATGGCATTCATTTTCCAGGCAATTTGTGTAATTTTTTATTATTCATATTTTGCTAATTTTCTTTGTTGGTTTTCGTTACAGTTGCTTGAAGCGTGGAATACCAAACAATGGCCAACAAAGGGACCAACAAATGCATTAGCCATGGCAAAGCAGCCAAGTTAACGACTTAATAAATGATAATCATATTTTTCATTACGCTACACACACACACACACACACACACATACATATATCTATATATATAACATCTATATAGAATCCAAGAGCCACAACAATAGATTGCCTGATCCAGGACTTATATGCGTTAAGCACGCAAATCGGTTATTATAATGCCTTGCCGTAAACACATCCACACATACATATATCGGGTATTATACGAAGTGCATTAGTTGGCTGTCTGTTGGGCCTATGATAAAGTCAGTTCCAGGCCGTAACCACGGCTGTCTGTGGCGAAGATAAGAGCCAAAACCATTTGTACTAAATAACTCACCAACAACAGCCAATAACTGAAACAATAACAACAACAAACAACAGTCAAATGCCCCACAAAATTACAAACAAACAAACATCTATTAGTTATTGTTTGATTTGCAAAGTGTTTGTCATTTGTTAAATAAATTGATGGCCATTGCGGTTGCTGGCAAATAAAGGGGCCCAAAAATTATTACTGCAAATGGCTTTTAAATCAAATTCCAAAACTGAATAATGGACTAAACGCGGTTTAAATACACTGACTAATGCATATCAGAGATAAGTTGATAAGCTGGAGTTATTTTTATTTAACTGTTAATTTTTAGATTTTAAGTATGGATTATGAAATTTATATAATTTTTATATTTATATTTAATTAAAATTATTTCCAGCTCTAGATTGCCAGCAGGATAGACGAATTTTATCTGCATAACAGGTATTTAAAAAAATAAATATATGAGAAAAAAAATGTATATAGCTATTTTTTTTTAGTTATATATATATATTTTAAATATTTATACTAATATTCACTAATAACAAATAAGTATATATTAACAAATCCAAGTCGATAAAGTCCATCACACAAACTGTTTACTATATTATTTATCTTCAGCTAATCATTGTGCTCAAATGAAGACTCACAGCCAGAATACCTACCTGGAAAATCAGTAATTTCCGTGCTAGCCAAGATACTTTGTTTATTTATTTGCTTGTGTGAGGAGTCTCTTAAGGGTCTTTAATATTTGACTCATACATATTTAAAATTTGGGCGACAGTTTGTCAATGTGGGTAGCGGGGTGACAAAATCTGTCAGCAAATCCTATAGAGCTTTGGAGAGTGAGAGTGCTAGATGGTTCAACTAGGCGGGCAAACAACAATCAGCAGCTGTCAGAGCTGCGAGTTGAGATCTCAACGGCAAAAACGAGACCCGAAAAAGAAAACCGAACCGAAATGACATTGACATTTTGAATAATGACGCAGCAGCAACTGAAATTTCATACCAATAGCCGAGAAACACCAGAATACCAGGGCCAAATATCCAACCGAGCACAGCGGGGCGCTGTATAGACGAAAGCCCATGCCAAGGGCCAACGCTTATCAACGCTTGATGACAGAGATTAGGCGGCAGCAGCTCTCAAGCGGCTGGGCAGGACGATGGAGGCGCAATAGTTGGCAATAGTTCTGGCCAAGTGCGTGCCGCTTGCCGCCAATTGAAATCCTAATGAATAATGTCAAGGTGTTGTCAAGTGCATCTCAAGCTAGCATCATTAGAGCAATGCCAAAGCCAGCCATCAGTGCCGGCGAACGCTCCCAGAGCGATGCTGCACATTAAATGGTTGCAAGGACAACGACGACAAGGATCACGCTGCGAAGTGGCCATAATCACAGAGGTGCAATTTGAACAAAGAGCAAGACACTTACATAGACAGAAGACGAGGCGAGGGGAGGCTATAGCCGCTTGAGCAAGATAAAGAGGCTGCAAAGAAAAAGAGCGTGGAGCGCTGCCCCGGTTAGTTGCAAATGCATCTGCAGTGCCATCAACAATAATAAATTTGCGCACAAAGTGCCAACTGCAAAATGAAGACAAAAAACAACAACCATGCGATGCGGCTGAGAAAATAGTTGGAAAACTAAAATTAAACTTGCTCGCAGACTGCGTTTCTGCGATTCTGCGCTTCTTTTTTTTTTAATATAATTTTGCCACGCCCACTGAGCGCACTTTGAGTTCAAGGTGGTAGCGGCGCTGGCTCAGTGGGGGCTGTCTGCCAGCTTTGAGTGTTGAAAAAACAACTTGAGATTGTAATTAGTTTTTGTTGCTAGCGGGTTTTAACTGCAGCGCGCGGTGTCTAAAAAAGGAAAGTTTTTAAATTGAACTGGCGAAGCCAAGAGCCCAGCCCGACCAAACGCAATCGCTCCTGCACAGCTCGCCTGCTGCTGCTCGTGGCCAACGCGTAACCGTGACTGCCCAAGCAATACAAAATATTTTGCGGTTTCAACTTTTACGCGCCGCCTGCCGCCTGCCGTCGAATTGCAAATATGTCTGCAAGAAATCTCATTAAGTATACGCGGCGTGGTCCGGCGACAGAAGCAGACCTAAAATCGTCGCAGATTAAGCAGCGAAACCGAAAAGCTAGGGCAAAAATGAAAGTCAATAAAAATTACGAATGCCATTGCGAGACAACAAATGAAAAACAGCGCCTGCAACTCTGTGCCACGCCCTAAGCCAAGTGCTCGACTGTCTCTAATATTCGCAACAGGTAAACCCTAGGCTCCAGGTAACAGCTGCAGCAGGCAAAGCTGTAGGTCAAGTTTGAGTAGTGCTACGAGCTCAGTATTTTTTGCTCTGTTCGCATTTTTGGTGATGCCTCTGCAACACTGTAAAGCTCATTGAGGTCAGCCCAAGCGAGTCAAATGTGGGCCTAACGAGTCGTTTGGACTATTTGCCAGACTGAAACCACGAAAATTCGCTAATATTCTGCGTAATTTGGCCGCGCTGCGATTGAGTCTCTCATCTACAGTAAACACAACTTTAATGCCACATTATGAACACTGCTGATGGCTCCCTAGAAGAATGGCAATAAAATGGAATCACCTACTTTACGGCCCAAATAGCTGACCATCTGTAACTCTCTATTCTACTGGTGAATTTCTACATCCTGCATCCAATAAAAAAGGAAAATCAGGGCATAATTTTGTTCTTCATATTTTTGTCGGTCTTTATAATCGCAGTACTAACTTTGTGTTATATAAATTTAAATACTTTTGAATTTTATATTTAGCTGACTTTCAGACTTTTTCTCTGTATGTATGTATGTGAGCCTGGACAAGATTTGAAATTAAATGTGAGAAGGCTTTTCGTTGAATTTAATTTAATTTATTTTAATTTTATTTGCAAATATATTAAAAGTGTTTTCCATGCTCAAATAAAAATTCAATATATAAACTATAAACAATTTTTGTTTAATTTTAATGTTTTTTGCAAATTAAATTCCACGTAAATGATTCTTAATATGATCTCAAAAATAAATGACCAACAGCTATGTATATTAACTTCACACTCAATTGTCAGAGTCACCTGTGAGCAGGTATGAATCAATCAATGTCAATAATGCATGCGATGCATATGGTGCAGAAAGACTTGATTTAACCATTCATTCAATGCTTAATCAACTCTAAAATGATTTTCATTAAATTAATTCGGAATGTACCTTTGAGTTGTCTTTTGAAGTGTCCTTTATTAACTCGTTGAATTGGCTTTAATTATTTCGAGGCGTCAGTTTAATCAGAATTTGCTCGTGTAGTATGCTTGTGGAGTATTTGTTTAACTCGGTATAAATTCACAGTAGGACGCTTGGAATGCTTTGTCTTTTTGTGGTTTGGCCCAAGTATTGCACTGAATAGCGCCACGCGTTCTTTCATTTCAGCCTTGCTCCCATACACACATTTGCTGAGTGACCCGCGTAGCTGACAAATGGAATCTGGCGTATCTGCGCCACATAGTCATGCCATATCTGAGACATATCTGTGCTGGCAGGCCAATGCAGCAACCAGAATTCTTCATGGGTTGCACTCACACACACACAAAGAACTCATATCTTAGCGTGTACATTTTCAATTGTCTATCTGGCTGGCTGTCTGTTAAACGTCGGTCTGCGGGACTGTCTGCCAGCTTGACTGTTTGGCTGTCTGTACGGCTTCTTTCGCTTCGCGTAACCTCAATGTGTTGCCAACACATCAGCATCAGCAGCAGCATCAGCATCAGCAGCAGCATCAGATTCAGAGCTCGAAACTGCCACAGAAGCGTGTCCTTGGCAGGACGCGAGCCCAGACCAGTAGCTCCAGCCCTTAGCCAACAGCCGTCTCTTTTTATTCCACTTCAGACCATTCAGCGTGAGAAGCTTTAGTCGCATTACAGTTGCGCTTAAAAGGTTAAAACATTTTGACTTTGAGAGCCAGCGACTGCGACATCAACCCGTAAATCGTCCAATGAAAGCAACTTTTCCAAATTAAGTAATTTGCCCATCATTTTATTTGACTTCCCGCTGCCTGCAGCTTAAGGCTTGTTTACATGTGCACATATTCCGATTTTATTGTACCAGCTTATTTAATTAATCATTTAAATTCACAGATTAGAAACGCAAACAATTTCCATAATTGCGACGAGACTCGAGACAGCCATCAAATGAAATTTTAATTGGCCTACATTGCGATGCTTCACTGAGTTACAAATTGAAGTACTGAACAGATATTACATAAAAAAGATATAAAATGCAAAATAAATCAAACTCAACTTTAGCGTATATTTATAATTTAGTATTTATCAATTTAAGTTAACAATAAAAAATAAATGTTGAATACTTTTGCTAAATTTAAAGAAAATTTTGGTTTGATAATAAAGGAAATCTAATTTGGTATTAGAATAATTTATTTTCCATATATCTTGTCATGGCCATCATAGCCCCTTAAAAAGTCCATTTAGATTAGTGTCAATGTTTGCCCCACTTTCCCACTTTCGCTTTTTTCATCCTCTTCGAGGGTCCCATTTCAAGCATAGCTCCATGGAAGTGTTATATATCGCGTATACGCAGTCGTGGCTGGCATATAGAAATGCTGTCTATTGGCCCACGTCGGGCGCTAGTCTATTTCTGGGTCCTGATTAGGCCGCCTTTTGTTATCCCGGTCTCGGGCGGGCCGCGTGCTCTGCTTACGCTATTGCCACAGCTGCCAGTCAAGCTGAACATGGCGTATACGTGATGCTATGATAATCATGCTTATTTACAATAAATCTCAACTGAGAACTTCAAGTGTTGTGAAGTGTTAGCCGAGCACATCTCGTGAAGCGCCTCTGATGATTTATTTAATGTGTAATCTCTGCCAACGCCTGTCTGACAACAATATCATTATAATAATCATTATGTTGGCAACACCTCAGCACGATGATTATTATTATTCTTATTATTCGCATTTCTATTATTATTATTATTTCGCAGTCAAGTGCTTTGTTTGGTATTCACTGCAAAAACAAAAATAATCAATTAATTGCGGATCTTAGCAACGAGCTGCAAAGTTTTTCAAGTCCTTGTCCAAAGTTGGCCGCTTTTTGAGTCACGTAATTAACTTAGCCAGGACATCAATCAACAGCGACTGACTGAGACACGACTACAAATACAGTCACATGCACAGCTACAGCGACAGCTATGAAGCTTGCGCACTTGAGCGGATAAACATAAATCTGTAAAGTTCGCACTACCTCCACGGGATAGTACCTCGACCTGGGCGTGTGGTGGCTGGGCGGTTGCTGCTTGGCTAGCGGTTGTCGGTCGGGGACTGCCTGTGAGTATTATTGCGCTTGTCATTATCATTAGAGCGCTGTCAAAGCGCTCTGGCAACAATAACAAGAACAAAGCACAGCTGCGCCAAGATACACACATATGCGCACACCATTTACATAAGTATATGTATTTATGGGCGTATAGCCACGTACAAACAAGAAGTGAGTGCGAGAGAGAGAGAGCGAGAGAGAGAGAGGCGTAAGATAGCTAGCTGTTAAACGCCTGAGGACATAAATATTGATTGATTGTTGTCAGACAAAGTTGTTGTCGTTGTCGTTGTCACTGTGTTATGTGTTATGTACTTGTGGGGCTTGAGCAGGTAGCTGTCTGAGGTGTCAACTTTGCGGCTGCTGCCCAACCAATAAGAACAATAACAAGCCAACTAGCTGAACGAAGCACGATTACTCTGCCACAGACGAAGTGCACGTAACTACGAATTTCCTGCTTAGACCACATATATATAGATATATATATATATATATATATATATATATATATATATATATATATATATATATATATATAACAAGAATATATATATATATATATCTTATATATCATTAAGACATCATTTCTTAGCGTTTGCTGTGTTTGTCGTAGTCAATATTCCTTCATGAGCAGTGCAGAGCTGTTGCCCTGCTGCCTAGTTATTATTCATATGCGTATGTATATACACATTCATATGTATATATAGTACTGTATAGTATATATGTGTCTATTGATAAGCGCACAAATTGCGTTTGTGGCACTCCGTTGAGGTTGCCACAAAGGCGCTGCACTCATAAATCATCGTCATAAATTGTCTATATAAATCGACTAAAAATAGACGTAAGTACGGACAGGCATAATAAATTCTTTATTGGACACGCGCAGCTTATGCCAGGAGACGACTTAAATGCAATCGAATTGAAAATCAAAGCAATGAAGACATTTCGGCCACAATTGCAGCCATAGCGAGGCGAACTGCGGTGAACCCAGGCACAAGCCATAGCCGCAGCCACGGCCACGGCCACGCCCTTTGATGCATTAGCAGCAAAAAAGGAAGAAAAGTGGAATGGGAAAACACGTAAAGGAAAAGCGAACCAACTCAATGGGATTTACATTTTCCAGCTATTGAACATAGCGCTCGATTTTAAAGCGAGAAATAGCAAAAAGAAGCGAATCAGTTAAGTCAGCATATCCTTCCAGCTCCGCTGCGCTCGTCTCTCCAGCCACGGCATTCGGCACTCGCTCTGGACAAAGACCAAAGAGCGCTGCAAAAAATGTAAAAACTATTAGGCGGCATTAGCTGCGCATTGCGCTTGGTATTTGTGTGTCGGGGTCCTGCTGCTAAAACCGCTTCTCATCCTGTTTCCTACTCGAGCTCCGGCAAATACGCTACAAATCATTGAAAACGTTGGGCATTGACGACAATTCGAACAGGACTCAAATTGTAAGCTGCCTTGTATAACATATGCTGGAAGTCTGCTGAATGCGTGATGAATGAGGATGATGAAGGAATAGAAAAACAGTCCGATAATTCAGGTCTATATAGAGGCAAAGGTGATTAAAAGCGTTTGATTTGGAGAGAAATTTATTTATCAAAATTATTTGATCGAGAGAGCCAAAATTGACACTTTCTTATTAAAGCTGCATTTGTAATAAAATATGTTTTTTAAGCTCAGTTAAAATAAAATTTTATTTATTTATAAATTCAAAAGTTTCCCTGAAGCTGTAAATTTTCTATACTATTACATCGAATCAAGCGCTTGAATGTTCCAAGGCAAAATTCCTAAAATTTAAGATTAATTTAGGTATTCATTAATTATTTTATAAAAATGTTTACTGTATATAAATTTATTTTTCCGCATTTTTACCTACCTAACATATATTTAAAAAAATACAATCAAATAAAAAATGTTGGAGATTATGCCATACATTAATACAAATTATAAAATTAATATAATTGTGCCTTAAATTCATCCTAAGTTTTATTTTAATATTTATAAATTTAAATCAACAAATAAAAATCTATATAATGCGATAAAAATAAAAGAGTAATTTTAGATTATTAGATTTATTATTTATATTTTTATTTTTGAAGTTTTTTATTTGACACATATTTTTTTTATACATATTTATTTTAAGCTTAGCAAAAGCGTATATTCTTGCCTTTCTGGCTTATGCAGCTGACTGGCTTAACCTGCTTTTAGCTGCTGTTTCCGTCGAACTTTTGATCGAATGTCAAGCCATTTGAGTCAACGTTGGTCGCTTGGATGACTCCCTGGCATGGCCATTTGACTTCACCCACACTCTCACGATTGGTTTTTTATACGCTTCTTTTTTGCATCGTCCTTTTTTTTGTTAATCCGGCAGCAGGCTATATGTATGCACATCCTTTTTACCACTGGCGCGTTGTCCTGCTGCCGTACTTGCAAATCTAATTTCATATTTTATGAAGTGGCGCAGTGTTTGGTTCGCGACACCTTGTCAGCCAGTCGTTCGGCGTCTCTTCATTTTCCCTGGCATTATTTTTACAGTTTGCGCCTTGCGGTTCGTTTGCGTTCAGTTCGGAGCTGTATTCGTTGCAGCAGTCGAAATTGAACTGCAAAATCAATTGTTGAGCACATAAATTTGTTAGCACGAAAATTGCACCGTTGGGTAAAATTTATTTCTGAAAATTGCACTCAAAAGTGGACGCAAGATAAATGCACCACAAAGATACCTTAGACTTTGGCTCTTAAAGAGCTGCAGCTGCCACTGCAGCTCAGCAGAGTGAAGCTCCAGAAACAATATCCAATTGCTATGGATAAGACATTCTGCTTGAGGTTTGTTGTCATATCATTTGCTCTGCCTGCATGCCCCGTACTTCATTAGCGGCAATTCGGGAATCTCGGCTTGCGAAAAATGCCAGCAATGCCAGAGAGAGGAAAAGGCGCAAGATATTGCTGGCTTGCCTGCTTGTGCTTATCTGGGTTAAAACGATGCACAAATATTTTGTAGACACTTAAACAGCTCAAGCTGTGTGTGTGTGTGAAATTTATCTGCAACATTGCTACTGCCGAGGAGGCATGCAACAAAGCCATTGGATAGCTGCAAGCTTAATGTTTTGCATGGTGCATCCAAAGGACGTCAAACGGAAACGGAAATGGAAACTGAAACTGAAATGGCGACATTGTTGAAAACATGCACGTGTAACTTGTTACACAAGGAAGCGCCAAGGTGCTGGCTGCTGCAGCATGGGGCACTGCACTGCCATCCAGCCATCCAGCCAGCAGAAGCAGATGCGAGAAATCTTTACAAAAGCGGCAATTCATTTTAGCATTTCTCGAATCCAAAGCGAAAGACGTGCACATGTCAGATGATTGTGACTTGCCCAGGCCAGCTAGTGGGGGCGGGCAGCAGCCGGCATGTGGGTTCCATGAGGCAAGTAGGTGCCAAGATAGCATAGCCACGCTATTACAGCATACCTGAGAACCTGAAAAGGCTGCCAGCTCTTGACAATGACAAAAGCGGCATTCAGCGTGGCGTCGCATGAGCGTTGGAGCAACCTACAGAGGTGGGCGGCAGGGTTGTGGCACTGTAAGGTTGCCTGGCTGTGACACGGCAACGCCTCACCAAGGACTCGAAACAGAGCTGACCAAAGCTGCCATACAAATGGCATAGAGTGTTGTCAGTGCTACTTATTGCTGCTACAATAGATAACTTAAGCAAATGCCCCGGTTGTACAATGCCTCAAGTATACTGAATAAATAAAGTAAAGTAATAGCTACAATATCCGCTTTGTACGGGAACTGCTTTGTGCACCTAACAAAGCCGGTCCATATAAAGGTCACAATAAAGCGACTTGCTAAATTATTGAAAATCCCTGAACGACAGGCATTGGTGAGCCGTGAAGTGAACACTTGACCAAAGAATAATTTCATATTACAAAATCGATATTAATAATAATAATAATAATAAACTTAAAAAAAAATATATATAAATAATAATAATAACAATAATAATAATAATGATGATGATAATAATAATAATAATAATATTAATTAGCTAGAAATATATAAATTAAAATATCACATTTTAATTTAAATAATTTGTTTCCACATATATTTCTTTTAGCGAAGACAACAACCACGCTCAGAGCTCAGCTGAAGCGTAAGCTCGCTCAAATGATCAAAGCTAAACAAGCTTTGCGCTCACCACGTCTCTCTCACATGCCCACTCGCTTTCTATCTCTCGCTCGCTCACACTCGAACAGCTGGTTTAGTCGCGACGCACACCCGGAGAATAAAGTGGTTGCCAAGAGCAAGCGGGCAACTGTTCAGTTGCTGCAGAAGGCAGACCACTTACAATTCGATCTTTTGAACGCAGCGCTTAGACAACTTTGTTAAGGCAGCGACGCTGACGGCGACGCCGACCGCGCTGCTGCTCTAGCCAGATAGTCGGATCTGTCAGCGCAAATCAGCGCTCGACTTGATATTCAGTTTTCATTCGTCGCTGGCTCTGGCAACAACACGCGGAAACGTTTCTCGCAACGGGCTAAACAGAACTCGCATTGTATAGGCGGCTAATAAAAAATCAAATCAATTTGAATCGAATCGGATCGGATCGACGATCGTCAATGACTGACGGCAGGTGCAAATTAAAAGTAATAAGAACGCGGTAATTGGCCAGTAAATGAATGAGTCAGGCTAAGTGATTGCAGTGCCTGCCTATATTAGTTGCTGTTTCGACTCGTTGTGGCTCAATCTTTGACTTAGCTGTTGGCTAATTACGCGAGTAAAAGATAAAGCAAAATCAGCAACCACAGCAGCAGCAGCAACAACAACAACACAGGCAACGCTCACATTTCGCATGCGCGAAGTTTGTCTAGTTTGTTCGAGTGTATTGGTGTCGCTCCACCTCGCTGTGCGTGTATGTGTGTAGGTGAGCGTGCATGTGTGTGTGTGTGTGTGTCTGTCTCAATCTTTTGCTCAATCGCAATCTTTGGCCATTGCCAAAACTGGTTAACTAAAAGCAAACGTGTTCTTTGCGTTTGTTGACTTTGCAAACACAAAACGCGCCAAAGTTACTGAGCAACGACAACAAAAGTATTTTGTTTACAAATTGTGTGCAACAATTCGCAACAATTTGCAACAACAAAAGCCACAATACCTGCAATAACAACAGCTGCATATTTAAGAACAGGTAAGAAACCGCAAAACCCGTACCATAATATATTTACCAAGTTGTAAAAGGGCGGCAGGCCTTGCGAAATTTGAGCACAAACTCAAGGATGATATCAACCGCTAAAATGTTAATGCACAGCATTACAACAACAGCAACAACAACAACAACAACAACAACATCAGCGGAAACAACAACAAGAACAAGCGCTTCGTCAACGACCTGCTCCAATTCGATTTATGCAGCTCAAGGTCAGCAGCAACCGCTTTAAAATGCAAACTCAGCTGAAGCTGAAGCGAACTGCGAAGTCGCAGTCGCAGTCGCAGTTGACGTCGAAGTCAAACTCGAACTCAAATTCGAAGCAAAGACGAAGACTCTCAACAACAATACCTATAGGTTGCCGCTTCTTAAGTTGTCCAGCAGTGAGTGCTTGCTGCTAAGACATTTTATACCCTGTAATCTGAGACGAATTTTGTATCTGCTAATCGCAATAGAAAATTGGTTTCTCAAGAATTGGCACAAATATCACAAGACGAGTTCATCGATTGATTCGAGGACAAATCGAATGTTTGAAGTGTTTCAACCATCTGGAGAATAGATACATTATTATTGTTTCTGATTTTTAGATATGTTAGAAAATTTGTAGATTTGAGAACTTTTAGATTTTAGAATTTTTCTGTTTTTCTTAAATAACAAGTTTCTTATTAAAAAATGTCTTTATAAAAAGTATTTAAATAAAAATAAAATGAGAACAACCTGCATAAGATTCAGAATAGGCTAGCATAAAGTATGTGGGCTTAATTGAATTTCGTGAGTGTATATATTTATTTTTAAAGCCGAACATCTTAAATGAATGACAATAATTTTAGCAATACCAAATTTGAATTTTGAAACAAATTTATATAAATATACAGTACGCTTGTAATTACTGAATACAGGGTACGTTAATGCTTGTGTGCTGCACGTCCAATAACTTGTTTCTGTTTGCTTCTTTAGCTTCCTCTGCTTTAATAAGCTTGCAATTGCTGTGGGTCTTCGTGTGTATAGCACGGAGGGCATTGTGACTAGGTCACAATATCTTAATCGAACGGTGCAGAGAAACTTCTCAGCTATAATTGAATGGCACAACACTAAAATGTACTTTTGCTTTATGAAGAGATATCATTTTTGATATACCAAAAGCCCTTGGTAGGTCGTTGTCAGTCCTTGAACTCTATGGAAAGGCCGAGATCTGGTCATGTTTTGGCATCTGTGTCTTCGCTTGTCTCAGAGTGATTTATAATGATTTAATTCGTTGCTTTAAGCACGCCACTTAACCTTTTCGGTTTACACACAAACCGCAACAATGAGAGCAACTACTATGGCAACAAAAACAAAAACGAAAACGAAAACGAAAACAACAGCAACAACAATAACATTAATAATAACAACAACGAGGCAAACAACAGTTGCGGCAACCACATTACTTGGCGCAATTGAAACCACAAACCGCAAGTTGGCCCACTGCTGGGTGCTCTTTTGGCCTGTTCGCCCTTTGCTTGCTTATGGTATTTCGAAAAGGCAAAACCGAGAAACATATTTTACGCACCTTAAACAAAAAAAGGGTCAACATTAAAGAACGCATATTTAAGCACCGTTAGAGTCGCATTATTTCAGACTAATTAAATTAGTTAATTACGCAACGATTATGCGGCATTTGCGAAGTTCAATGTGTGTTAAGTTCATTCAGCAAATATTGCGGTGTGAGGAATATCTCAACATAATACGATATCTCAATATAATATGTTTTCCAAGTAATAAATGGGAATAAGAGGCTATAGTCCGTCCATACTCTGCAAAAGCAATTCTTGCAGATGAATACTGTTTTAATTTAATTATATTGCATTTTTGTAAATGAAGCATAATCAATTAAAAAATATAATTAAATAATATTTGGCTCAAAAAACATAAGCAAATAAATAGAATTAATACAAATAATTTATTTGGCCAGTTTCAGCAATGACTTTTTCAGTCATGAAAATTATATTGCAGTAATTAATTAATCATATTTTATGATATATAAATATATATCTCAAATAGCCCCTCTCTGTAACAGGCAATAATACAACATTCATTCGCCGCCCACTTTTCTTGTTCTTTACTCATGCTCTTGGCTTTTTGACTTCTTTTTGGCCAAGTCCTCTGGCCACTGTACCGTGGTTCGTCTCATTTAATTATTTCACCTGAATTGCAAAAAAAAACTCACAGCTTTGACTGAGTCACTTAATAAAACGTTAAGCATTGTTGCTCGATAAGAATGTTGCAAAAAATATAATAATAATAAAAATAATAACGAAAGCAAAATGCTTGCCTTTTGTCGGCTATGAATTTTGATTTTAATTTACAGCAGCAATATTTTGTCATCGCGGGACTTAAGCATAACGAACCGACTTTGCATCTGACAAGTCACTCTTATGTGAAATTTCTGTTGACTATACGGTCTATCGATACTTTTTAATTTCCATTATTTACATAGTAATTTGTACGTCCGTCACTAGGCAAACAAATCAACTTGGCGGCAGTGCGCTTAAATTTGAACTGCTACCTGGTTGAATGTATTTAACAAAAGTACCTATTTTACGTAGAGATCTAAAAATCTTAATAATAAAATTTAAAAATATATATAAATATTTTTTGGCAAAAGTGAAATATTTTCAGAACAACATGTCTCAGTTTAAAGATCGTGAACTGTTTTACAGACTAAAAACCTCGATTGATTATAAATAACACTAAAGCCAAGAATTTTCTTCTGTGTTTCACATTAAAGTTTAATTTGTATACACCACAGGGGTTCATTAAATGTTGAAATTGTATTCAAGCCGTGTAATGAATATTAAAAAATGTAAGCACAATTTATTTTCAATTATCAGTCTAAATTTAAGTGTCAAATTGAAATTATTTTGGACAATTGTGGGCAGCTAATTGGAACACCGAAAATTGTAATTAGTTCGTGACTATTCACGTGTGCATTCATTCGTTCTGACTGTTTGAGTGTATTCATAGCCATTTGAGTGAGCCATTGGCAATAAAATTCATTTGGCATTAAGCACTTGTGTGGCCTTTCGGGCTCCAATTAATGCAATACAACTTAAATACATTTAAATGTTCTTTTTGGTATATATCCACGTATATATTAATATATTTTCGTAATTGTATTTAATTTCGATAGTGGATAATTTTATTTTTTATCCGCATTGACAGCAATTGGCATGGACTGTCAACACATTTGCCGGCAAATGATTTTTATACAGTTTTGTAAAGGCGACTCGTCATTTGGATCATTCGTTTTATTTATTGCCAAACGGATATCCTTGCAAAGGCAATTGATTTACAAGCAATGCAAGCAGAGTGAACCCACAAAGAAAATAAAATATATATGTTTTTAAAAAACAGAACACAACATGATTTTAACGAATTCATGCGTAACAGTGGGAATATATGTATATATATATATATATATATATATATATATATATATATATATATATATATATATATATATATATATATATATATATATATATATATATATATGTATATTTGTAATTATTCAATTAAAAAGACCACACATAAAATGTATAAAAATGACAGCGTCCAAAGGTAACCGCCAATAAAAATAGTCAACCGAATATAAAATAAAACACAAACAACTGATAAAAAAAAAAGTAAAAACGACGCAAAGGACCAAATTGCATATTACGTAATTTCTGCCATGATATATATTAAATTTATTTATATTATTTAATTCTTAATTGTTTTAATGCCATAACAAGGTTAAACCTACTTTGATTACGCAAGGAATATTATATTAGCATTGTAATTGCATTGCAAATGACTTATTATTATGTACCTAAGATTACTATATAAGTATATATAAATATAATAATAATAATATATATAGTATAAAATATGACTTCATTTTGATACTATAACCGATTAAATCAGACTTAAATTCATTTTTAGATATTTTCAAAAACGTAAATTTGCAGATATTTAAAATATTTACTTTTCTAAATTGAAATAAGAAATTAAGCTAAGAGTAAAAGTTTAAACCCCATTTTATTATATGTTTTTGCTTCTTTTGGACTCTAATAAATATAAATAAATATATTTTTCCATTTATTAAAATTGTATAATACTGCATATATATGATACGACTGCTCCCCAAATTATGCAAATGTTTATTACAGTCTAAGGACTAAGTGTGAATATGTGAACGGCCCCCACTCAAATCAATGCGGAATCAATAGCTTGAGCGATAAACAATCAGTGAATGCGAAAATAGATTTTCCAAGTCATATTTTTTTATGCCTAAAAAAAAAGAAATTCGTTTGCATGAAAATATGCAAAGTTTTTGCATTTATTCGGCAACGACAACCACTAAGAGTAATAAGCCACTTGTAAGGCAGCAAAATGCCACGCCCACCGCCACAGTTCGCGTGAGACTGTGCGTGTGCGTGGAGAGTCTGTGTGTGGGTGTAAGTCTAACGTTTGACACATTTGCATAATCTGAAGCAAATCTTTGGTAACAAGTAATCGAAAATAAATTTGCATGACAAATAGCGGTCGAGGCGAAAAGTGGGGGAGGACGGAGGACAGAGTCTAGATGGGAATTGACACACACTTCACAGAAGTCTGCACTTGATGCGCGATATCAATAAATACATATATCTCTGTAAATATGCAGTGTGATAGACGCGACTTTTGCATTGGAGCGTGCAGAATTTAATCACAATTTAAATTGAAAATTTGCAAAAAAAATTTGAAGTGAACTTTTTTCGCCCTCTTCACTGTGAATCTGTATCTGCAAATAGACAAACAACTGACGCAGCCGCAGGGCGGCAACCACAGCAACAACAACACCAACAACACCAACAACA
Source organism: Drosophila fulvimacula (assembly GCA_035045555.1). Taxonomy (NCBI): domain Eukaryota; kingdom Metazoa; phylum Arthropoda; class Insecta; order Diptera; family Drosophilidae; genus Drosophila; species Drosophila fulvimacula. The sequence continues at coordinate 3,344,957 of JAWNOX010000009.1, forward strand.
ACAACAATGACTTCACCGAGTAATTGCCAAATGTTTGCGTACATATGTAAAAGTAATATTTGCATATAAACAGGCATATGTAGCCGATTTTCGTTCGGCTGTGCAACGCACTTTTTCCACAGGGCTTGCCGTCTTATTTGCATACTATTTCAAAAGGTTGTCTGAAACATTTTTTTATTGCTGCGCAGAGGTCCATATGACATGCATGCAAATATGTACAGAGAGCGGGGCGCCCAGCGCTCTGATTTCATTTAAATAATCAAGAAACATTTTGCATTGAAATTAAATAGTAACACAGCGAAACAACATAAAGATGACTCTTTAAGCCACTAAGTCAGGTTGAAATCGCTCTGCAATTGTGTACAAACTTTATATATAATAAACTTGTGTTCCCTTTGCAAGTTGTGAAGTTGGTCCAAAAGCCGCTTATGGTTGAAGCCATCTCGGTCGTATGCGAAATTCTAGCAATGCCAGCTTTTGAGCTTTTATTTATAAAAACTATAAAAAGTTAAAAAAAAAAAAAATGCTTTCATTGTCAGGGCTTAAGCGCATGATACCCTATTTAAAATAAAAGAAATAATATAAAAAAAAATAAACTTATGAATTTATAAGCTGAATAATATATTATATAAACGACAATAAGCAATTAGGAAGTGAAGTGAATATTGATATCAATTGTTGTGAAAATTGATTTCAGTTGTTCCACTGTGACCTTCAATCTTCCGCTTGAGTATACCCGTTTTTGGAAATTTTGAATAGCTACAGAGTATACGAAAAAATAAACTAAAATCAGTTTACGATTACTCACCAGAGCCGCTAGCGAGCAAACAAAACCTGACTAAGCGCTGAGACAGCATGACTAGACCTAGGCATAAACTTGGAAAAAATTCAAGAAGAAGCAGCACAAAAGCTGAGAGAAGAAGCAAAAGACTTGCAGACTGAAATGTGAAACTTCCAAGCGTAACCGCAGCACCGCACTCAGCGGTGGGTCTCATTGCAATTTGCTCAACTGTAAAACTGTGTTAAATGCAATCACAGCGCGTTTCGTCGCGTTTTATTTTTATTTTTGGTTTTTAATTGTTAATTGTTACTGAATGCGATATTTAGTTGGAAGTTGTTTCAAAAACCTTGAGAGCGCTATCGTTGGTCATCCCAGATTATGTAGTTAACAGAAAACAATATATTGTTGAGTTGTTTTTGTCATGCTGCTGTTAATTACAACGTTTTATTGTTTATAAACAGAACTATAAATAAACAAAGGAAAAACGAAACCAACTAAATGAATTGTGCGCTGGCATAAAATATATTTAAATGACCTTTTTTATTGGCTCTGCCAGCTGCTTGTCTCTGCTGTGTGGGCCTATGCAAATCACAGATGCTGCAATTGCAGGCGCTGCTCGGAAGGCCACTGCGCAGCGAGCAACAAAATAAATGCGGCAAATATTGTTTGTTCTGCTCGTCCGGTTGGCTCTGGCTTTATGAAATAAAAGTGGACAAAAGCCAAATGCATTTCATATATTTTATTTTATTGCCTTTGATTTCGATATTGTCGTGCATTTGACTTGTGTCCCCTCAATGTGTGCGACTAGACAATTTATTTGTCAAAATGTATTTAAAGTTTATTAAATTGTGATTTGAAAATTCTTGTGAGTCGAATCTTGAATTTTATTTCTTCAATATATATTGAATATTATTTAGTGTATTTATTAATGAAGTTTATATAAACATTGAAATTTAATTCAATTTCCAGCTTGGGGTTGCAGACTTTTGTTCTTAAATATTTCAAAACAATTTACTTAAAATTTACTGTAGCATTTCGTTGCCTCTCCACCCTTGATGCTCACAACGAAAAGAAAGCAATAAAGGCCTTTAAATATTTACACACTCACACAAAAGCGCAAACAAACAAATACCCGCACTTCCTTCGCATCCGCCTTTTCTGCCCTCGGCACGGGGGCATCCTTCATGCTCATATGCAAATAAATGCTAAACACGAGACGTGACTGGGTGTAAGAAGGTGCTGCTCTCGCCTCGACTTTTGCTTGAGTGCGTTGGTTATGCCTTGATTTTCGATCGCATGCGTGGCTTTTCAGCCGCATGCCAGCGCGGCGTATACTTGATAGATTTCAAACAAAATCTGAAATGTATGCATTTCGTAGTCTTTGTTTGTACTTGGGTTGTGTTGTGCTGTGTTGTGCTGCCGTCTGTTGACTTCTGTAAGTGACTGATGGTGTCGGAGCGATTTGGCTGCGCAGCTATTCCTATCAGACCTATGTGTGTATGTATGTTCTCTGCCGCAGCTTCCCTCGCTCTGCCCCTTGCAGCAGCAGCCAGCGTCTTGCGCTTGTCACACAAATATCAGCAACACTTTCGCTGCGCTGTCTGTGCCTGTGTCTATGTCTGCCTCTGTCTGTGCATTGCCATGTACATGTCAGTGCTTGTCTAATCCTGCCCCAAACCTCGCAACCCCAAACACAACTCCGATTGCAAACGTAACCTGAAACATGCCCATACCAGACGCAATGCACTTTATGGTTTAATGCTGCTGCTGCTGCTGCTGCTGATGTCGGCGCCAGCGTCTCGAGGCTGCTTGTCCTTTTCACAGTCTCCTGCCCACTGTGGTGCTGCAACGGCTGCCGCAGCGATTGTCAACGTCATCATCATCAACGTCTGCCCTTGTTGCCGCTAATCCCTGTCAGGCTCCTGCTGCAGCGATTCTCGCACTTGTTGTTATTGTCAAGTGCAAATGTCTCTGTAAAATATGCAAAGACATAAATATTTCAATGTGTCTGCCTGTGAGTCCGTGTGATAAAAACTACAGCTCGTTGAAGATTAGAGATGCGCACCAATTGCAGGCTAAGCAAAATTATTATTTATCAAATTTAAATATATATAATTAGAAAGGTGTCCTTACGCTAAGATCTTAGAGTTATGGCTAAAATTGTCTGACTTTCCCTCAGACATTTAACATAATTTTCCTAGAACGACCTCATTTTTGTCCTTTTGGTGTTTTCTCAATTCGGCTCAAAACAGTCCTTTATAACATATAGATATATATATATATATATATATATATATATATATATATATATATATATATATATATATATATTATTTTTTTTTTTTTTTTTTTTTTACAGGAAGTGGGCTTTTATTTTATTTTTATGCATATATTTTTTTTTAATTTTAATTTTTAGTTTCTTCTGGTAATTTCATTTCATTAAGTCTGAATAGTGCAATTAAAAAAATAAATATATATATAAATTGTAAAATCGAGTAGATAGCTAATTTCAACACAATTATAAAATAAGACATTTCTAAACAAAGTTATAATGATGTAATTTATTCACATATTTGCGAAATTGAAGTTCACTTGTCTAGAAGCAATCAATTCTAAATCATTTTGTTGTTCAATCAAGAGTAAGACCTTTAAGTTTAATGAAACGAGTTACTGGCACTAACAGCCTCTAATTATCAGGTAATATTACAAATTGCAATGGCAATCTGGGCTTAAGCAAGCTGACAAAGCACATTTAATTGGGCCTTCATTAAAAAACAATAACTTTGTTGCACAGCTGTGAAGGACACCAACTATCGATGAGGAACTGTGAACAAGTCACAGTTTTGTGTATTTCTGTCGTATTCGATGTCATTTCTGCTTGGCCCCCGGCTGGGCACGTGCTTATTAGATTATGTCTGGGCGAGGGCGAGGCAAGGTTAATGCTAGTGTTGCTGTTGCAAAAGAGCTGCCGCAACCGCTGGTCAAACTGACCCCAGGCAATTACACATGGATTGCGCACTCGAGATTGAGTTTCCTGCTCGTTAAGCTTAGGATGCATATAGTGGATAAGCCGAGCGATTGTATTGCGTGTCGCAGACATTTGAATTCTGTTTTCTAATATGCGTGCAAGATACATGCAGTTTCGTAATAGACGAAGCTGCAATCATTTGCATACTAGTTACGTTTTGCTGCCGACGTCATTGTTGCCATTGTTTGCCTTAGTCGGCTACTTGTTAGCCAAGCAACCAGCAAAATAATATTCACTGTCAAGTATATATAGCTATATATATATATATATATATGTATATATATATATATATATTATATTTATCTATGATACTTGAATAGTTTTTGCACTGAAACTAAGCGCGACCTTTGCATTACGACTGTGCTCTTATAGGCACGTTAATTCGCAGCTAGACGGATTTACCAAACCTGTTTCGCCAGTCCCAGTGACTAGTGCTGTGCACTAATCAGTTTTTCCCCTGACACAACTACTGTTTGCTCGGGCTCCACACTGTTGAGGATGCACATTCCTACATTCCTGGTCTTGCCCCTGAGCTCATCAAGCTCTCTTATCTGTCGAGTGGAGCGCTCAAAGTCGATGCGCTCCACGTTGCATAAACTGCTTAATCCTCAGCTGAATAAATACCAATAATTGACATAAAGCTGCTAATTTCAGCAGCTCAAAGTGCATATATCACTCAATTGAATCGACTAACTGACTCTGCTCTGAAAACTGGTATTTCGGTCGATTGAATCAAATAACTTCTAGTGTTGCATAGTAACAAGGCTGCAACCGAGAAGTCTGTGCTTCAATGTGTGGCTTGCTTCTTGACCACAGCTTGACTTTAGCAATTTAGTGTGATTATCTCGATTTTGTTGCCATTGCTTTTAGACATTGAGTTGTTTGCTCATGGATAGATTTCAAAGTCTAGACTGACCGCAAAGTAGTCAAGGCAATAGTAGTTGCCAGCCACGTGTAGGGAATTTTCGTAATAACAAACTTAATATGATAATTAGTTATTTACAAGCCTAAAGATGCTATTTAGTAGCAATTTGAAAGGGGCTCAAATGAGTGCTGTAAAAATATATTTTCAGCGAAAATGTTATGCTTGACAGATGAGATATATTACAGCTGTCATTCACATAGTTGACTTATTCTATATATAATTATTTTTTGTATTTATATTATGTGTTCTATATATTATATATGGTAATTAAAATTTATTCGTAACCTTAGAGTATTTGGTTAACTAATTATAAACATCAAACTTGTGTTAAAAATGATGACATAGAGTGACGATAGCTTTGCATTAGCATTAGATATTGATTCTATAGTTCGCTCTAGGCTAGAGTCTCAGCTAAGTTTTCCGGACAGCTGAGCAATAGAGGTAAACCGCAACGGTTTCGCCAGGCTAGCCCCCAGCGATTGTGTGTCAATTCAATTGTATCGATGTCCAATTTTTCAGTTGACCAATTGGGTTTGCTTATGCAGCTGCAAACTAGAATTTTGAATTCACAATTTTCAATTAACAGCGCCAGCAAATGCGCTGAATCAGCCCCAATCAGTCGGGGCCAAGCGGGCAGGTTGGGCAGTCAGAAATGAGCAGCGAACTGCGAACAGAACATTGAGAGAAAAATTGTTTCAGTTGCTTGTTGGGACACAAACATGATTAATTGTGTTGCGACATTTTGCATTTGCATTTGGACTTTATAAAACAAATGGGAAAACTATGCAAATGATTTGTTAATTTGCCTGCAATTACTTAACTATTAACAGCTATACAATTTTGCGCAGTGTAGCTAATGCCAAAGCAGAAAATAACACGAAGTTAACAATGTTGCGCCACAGTCCAAAACGCATAAAAGTATGCTACGTGAATGGAAAACGATATGTTCCAGTTGGTGAATGTGTGTATGAATGGGAGTGGGTTGTAGGTATGCGTGTGAGTGTGTGGCAAAAGCGGTTGGGTTTGCTGAAGGCAAGCTAAGAATGCACTAGCCGAACGTGTAATCGCATACGGCGCTACTTTCAAATGGCTTAATCAACATAACAGCGCCAAATGCACCTAGCAATGGGAAATAATACAAAATGGTTTCAATTGATAAGAATTGAATGAATTGACTGACAGTTACCCTGTTTCTCTGATTCGCTTATGCAGATAGCAAAGTTGCTTTTGCTGAGCTTATATGATAAGAAATTATAAAATGTATAATATATACAAAAATTAAAATTATATTTATATTTTATAATTATTATTATATTTTATAAATATATTATGCCGATAGAAAAGTTGCTTTTGCCTGCTAATAAATTATAATATATAGATAAATTAAAATTATATATATATTTCATTATTAATATTAAATTTTTAACTATATTATATACATATATTGCCTAGCTTATATGATAATAAATTAGCATATATATAATATATACAAAAATTTTATTTATAGTTTTATTATGTAATTAATATTATATTTTATAAGTAATGTCCTTTAACGCCATTTCAATTGACTTACAAGACTCTAAGGTAGGGTTTCCCAAAATTCTCGTATGTGTTGCATCCAGCTGCTATTTACCTCAATAGCGATTGTGCAAATTATTTGCTCGTAAATCTCACAGAAACGAGCCGCGTGGCAAAGCTTCGATGATTATTTACTAACAAATGGCTCGTAATAATTGCGGCTCATGTTGCTAGCACAGCAAAGGCAAGGCAAAAAACAAAAAATAGGCTTCATTAAATACAAATGTGCTTGGCAAACGACCAACCCACAAAAACCCCAAAACCCTAAAACCCAAAACGAGCCAAACAAATGATCTATACATATGCACATGTGTGTGTGTGTCTGTGAGACTGTGTGCGTGTGTTTATTTGACCGACTGATGAGCTCCATTCGTACAGCTTGCTGGCCTCAAAATTGTGTTACCTATTCATGAGGTTATGTTGTTCTGGCTTTTCAAATTTTCGAAAATGCAAAAATAAACAACAAAATATGAAATCGAGAGGCTAACATAGTCGTCCTATGCAATTTTCGTAGAAAAGCCATAGTAATGTAAGAATTTTAGGTGCAAAATATGGACAAAAATATTTGTTTCGTTTGCCCTGACTTAGCTATTAGGCAAATGCTGCTGGGTGTGTGTGGGTAAGGTAAGAGCTTCTCCAACTTACCAATTACTAACGCATGAGCGATTTTTTCGTTTTTTTTTTTTTTTTTTTTTTTGGCACTGCCTGGCAAATATTTTGCCGTTAAATTTATTGTGCGTAAAATTTTGTGCAAATTTCATTTTTGTCCACGAGTGCAAGCACGAGGAGTGCTAGAAAAGGCATAGGGAAGGGTGAGAGGGGGGGAGGGGGTCAGATAAAACAACTTACAATAGCTTTGTGTATGTGCAAAAATAAATATAAATATTTATTACTTGGCCAAAAATGACTTTTGTGTGTCAGTGTCCGCTGTCTTTTCTCAAGTCAGCTTCGGCTTCAGAAATGCTTTTTTATGTAAATGAACTGAGCCGGGAAGTGTGAGGCATTGACCCGTTTCATAGTTGCCCTAAACTGTGCGCAGTTATGGTCAAGATTACCGAGCATTTACAGCGACTTAGCCAAGTTGCGATAGCAATCAAATGATGCATTCAAGCAAGCAACTAATGGCGCCTTCCCACTCTAAGAACCAGCGGGCAGATGAGCTATAAGCCCTGCCCAGCAATGGCGAGGCGAAGCCAATGCTTCGCTCTAAAATTGAATCTGGTGGAGGTTTAATTTGCTCAACGTGCCATTAATTTAATATTTTCGATAGAAAAGTATAATAGGATAATAATATTTAATTGTAAATAAAACTGACTTAATATTTGGCTGAGGGCTTAGCAGCTCAGCTTTAGAAGAATTTTTCTATATATTTTGCTTGCTTTAAAATAATATTTTGTGACCAAATATAAAAATGTCATATTCAATATTTTTATGATCAAATGGCTGTTACTCGATCTGAACTTTGCCACGATTGGCCCTGATTAACATCTAAATGTGCCCTAAAGTTTATGCCGATGATAAAGATTTACTGTTCACACCGTCAAGGCTCAGATCAAGACGCATATATATTACATAATATTTCCTATAAATATACGGCACATCATATAAATGCAGTAAACCAAGTGTTGTACAAATATGTGACTCGCATTTGCAATAAACAATGCCGCAGACGAGTTTCGGCCTTTATAGACTTATTCACCTGGAGCAGAAGAAGAACTGTCATAGACATCCCCAAAGATATACTAGATGCGTAGGCGCAGGTATTCGTCTATTTGCATGGCTAGACAGGCGGCAGGCACCAGATAATCATTTCGTTTTACAACTTTTTTATTTGTGCCGCTCCCGCCGGTACAGAAACTTGTGAGTTCAGCGTCGCTGTTGTTGTTGTTGCTGCTGTATGTCGTTTTATTGCGGCGTTTATATTTGTTGCCAGGAAATACCTTTGTATGCTCACATTCGATAGATACAATCGCAGCACGCAACAATTTGCACTTCTTTATGTAGCCAGAACTTCAAACTTTCTGTGTGTAGCTCTGCCACTTCCAGCATTTGTATTTGTATGTTATTTATAAGCATATTTTACCTTTCATGCATGCGCACAGCTGCCACGCCTCCCACTCCATCACCCCATGACCCCATCACCCCCTCGCCAGTCCCTCGAGCCTTGTGTGTGATTTTATTTATTTCCGTTTTGCTTGCCTACCAAGTTGGCACCTGTTCCGGCAGCTGTAGGAACAGCATTCCAGCCGCAAAGATTATAGAGAACGGATACCAATCTGTGCAGCCGATATAGATACTGTTACGTTGAGGAACGTGAAAACTTTAAAAGATTTTCCCAAACCCAAACAGAGAGAGCTTACCACCTTCCCACCCGCCTTTCGGTTTGTTAACGTGCCGTTGCCTGCCTTATAACAATAAAAGATACGTTCTCTGTTTGAATACATTCTTAGTTTGCCGACACATTCACGAGCTCTTGCTTCTGCTTGTGGGCATTTCTGAAAAAATATTGCATACCAAGATTTTTGTTGTTTTCGCAATTTGCAGCCACTCAAAGATTTGCTACGTGCTTTGTTTGTTTCGTATTTGTATTTGGCCAAGGTAGTTACTCCAGACTTAGTTTTAGAGTTGTTTGATTAAATTTGTGGTTTCTGTGGTGCACAGCATGCACACTGCTCTCCGCCTGTGACCACCTCGACAGTCTAGAAAAATATTAAGACAAATAAAGTTTTAATTGGCGGCATTCGCAAGTGGACTACACCATGGGGGAGGAGCAGAGGCCAGTGGTTATTATGGGAAGTGTAAATTCGATTAAAGACTCTCTGACCAACCACAATGTGGTGCGCATTCACAAAGTAAATTAATTTATCATAAGTTTCACATCTGACTATCAAACGCTTTGTCTGTAAGGGCGGAAACGGATGTTGATGAAATTTAAAGCATCAATAAATATTTTTATTTATGACTTTTGTATGAAAATGTTGCGGAAATGCGTAACCCAAGTCTTCACTCCAATGGGATTAATTCATTATGAAGCAATTTATTAGAGATTACGAAAGTTCTCTGAAAAAAAAAACAGTTCGATTTTATTTCACGAGCTAGAGCCTATAAAAGAAGTGAAGAAATTATATGTCGAACAAAACAAAAATAAAATGCTTTGAAACACAGGGCGTATGCTTAATATGACTAAAAAATAGTCCGGAAAAAAAAAGAATTCTCATCATTATATTTTTAGCTTTTTAGTAAGTCTTTTAACTTAATTCAGATAATAGATTCACTGAGCTCAGAACTTTTATCTAGCGTGGCTAAAAGTTGAGCACTTTTAATAGTAATAAAGTAATTATTTCTAAGCAGCGAACATAATAATATGAATAGTTTGAATACATTGCTCTGGCTGCTTCCTGGGCTTATCGTGCGTGGCCCAAGCAACTACTTACATGTTTAAACAATATTTCTTAATTGAAATGCTGCGGGGCAGCTTCTGACTTGTATTACCACAGACAGACGTTGTGGGCAGACAGGGCAGGGCAGGACGATGCCTAGTTGAACATTTGCAGTGACAGCATTTGGTAGGGCCATAGCTCATGAGCTTGCCCCGCAGCACCACAGAAGCAGGCAAGCCGCACCACCCGCTCCACCACTCCACCACTCCACCACTCCACCACTCGAACCCTCCCAACACTTCTGCTTACAATTTTGCCGGCACTGCAAGCGAGCTGAGCAGAAATTAATTACATTGAAGTCATTTATCAAGAAAGTTTATTTCTTGCTGCCGGCGCAGAGCACGGCTGCGGGTCGGGGTACAAGCGAGAGTACTAGTCCGGGTACGGGGTCCCAAAAAAGCCAAGCAAACCCAAAGCAAAACCGAGGCAAACCTCGAACCACAAGGCGTCAGTTGTTGTTTACTTTTGGTTAGTTATTTGCTGTTGTTATGCTTATTTTTATTTATTTGGCCAGCCCATTGTTAGTGCGAAGTAAATCAATAAATGAGACGGAGCTTAGGATACTTTTTTCTGTGTGTTTATTGGGTTTTTTTCGCTTGCTGTGTGGATTTTTCTGTTCTTGTTGTTGTTGTCGTATTTCTGCCTGAGGTTTGGCAAAAATAATTGCAAAACTTTAGCGGCAATTCGCAAATTGTTTGCTGCATTTTCGATTAGCAAAATGTCAACTTGAAATGAAAACAAAAATAAAAAAATAAATAAAAATGAAAATACAAATACAAATTAAATGGAAAGCGAAAACGAAAAGGCAAATGCTCAAGCATTTTCGTCAAATAGCTGATAGTTCGCCAGGAGGTCAGCGAGCGGACTGAAGCTATTTTGAAAATTTCATTTCGCTGGCTGTTAGAAAATTGGCAATAGCCAAAACAACTTTGAGCTGCCACTACATGGCAGCAATATCCATCACGGGCTAACTGCAGGGCACTATCCAAGCTTGGCCATATACAAAAATTGGTTTAATCAACTGTGAAACAACTGCAGCGGCACTGGCAGCAGCACTGGCGAAGCACTGGCAAAAATAGCCACTAAAAAAGAGAACAACAAATACATGAACAGTGACAAGAACGGAAAATCGTTAGAGCTTGGCCGGGTGAGATGAGCATTGACAGCAGCCAAGGGCTCGGGAGTTGGCTTCATTTACGCGAGCTGCTGCGTGGGTCATGTCAGGCCATAGCTCTGGCTATGTAGCAGCTTATACACATATACGTAGCGCATATCGATTCACTTTCCTTGTCAATGCACAGCAGTGCTGCGCATAACGTTTGCCAATTTAGTTTTCGTGTGTGTTTTTATTTCAATTTTCAACTTGCCGTCAATACTCACATAGATTTGTTTCTGTTTCGACAGTTGCAGCCAACGACAACAGCAGCGCATAAAATATGGACGCCGAAGCCGATGGAGTGCCTCCAACGGCGCCAGCTGCAGCTGCAACCACAGCGAACAGCGATCTAGATCTGGCCGCCCGTCGTCGCCTCTTCATCTCACAGCCCTCGACGCTGGCGACACGCCGCCAGCAAGCCGTCTGCGTGAGGCGCGCCCATAAGATGTATGGCGGTGGCAAGAATCCAAATATTGTGCTGGATGGCCTGAATATGACAGTGCCCAAGGGCTCCATGTAAGTACTGCTCGCTGTTTTAAGAACCTTGCTTAACTGGAGATGGCGAACATATAGAAATATAGCAAATAATATAGTCATAGATAGTAGTCATATATCTAAATATCTAAGTATGAATAAAAGTCAAAGTATTCCAAGCATTGACCTCGAAATATATTTGAGTCGAGTTTATAATTAGTTAAACAATTTACTGGATTTTTAGTGGATTTTACACAATTAAAATAATTTTAAACTAAATAAATATTATTTTAAATTTAAAAGATATATTTATAAAACGTCTACGAACACAAACTAATAATTTACTGATACATATCTAAGCCCGTTCGTATCAGTTTTACTTTCAATAAAACAAAAACCAGTTTAGAATTATGAAATTGTGTCAACAGGTAAAAAAAAAAAAAATTATATATATAGGCATTTCAATCTGTGGAACAAGCTTAAATATATATACATATATAAATAGTTGATTCAATCAGCAGTCAAAATAAGGAAGACTCTTAAGCCAGGTGTAATTGGTGTGGAGCTAACTAACAGATCAAAATGCACGTAGAGAGTTTAGTGTGTGTGTGTGTGTTTGCTGTAAAATGCTATTGACCGCATTTAACACTCGAATCGCTAGTTGCCGAGCGGTAAATGAGGTAGAGATGAAGAAGACGATGCGACGTCGACAAACGGTAAGTGGGTCAATGTCAGCACTTGAAAAACTGCCAAATTAACACACAAAGCGTTAGTGTGCGTGTGCGTGAGTGAGTGAGTGTATGACTTAACCAGACGTTGGCCCAGAGAAACGTCATAGCATCTGAAGCAGCAGCAGCAGCAGTAGCAGCAACAGCATCTGAAAACTGAAACCAGTTTTGTAGACAAGACGCAAACCACAAAAGAAGCGCGCTGAGCTAGTGCTGCGGCGTTGCCAGACTTTAGAAATGGGCAACAAAAACATGAATGAAACAACTCACACAAAAGTTTGACCATGAAATCATCGAAGCGGCTGCCTTGAGGCGGGTGTTTGTTTTGGCCATTTGGCGAGATATTTCACACCACTTACAAAACTGACAGATTGACTGACGCACTGACAGACAGACAGACAGAGAAGCAAATCTGTGAAATACGCCAACACACGCACACACCCATGCTCCACAAATAGTATATGTGAAAGCCGACACGTTGTCGCGAGTTTTACCCCAAAACTTCAGGCCTCAAACAGACAGACAAAAAGACAAAAAAAAAGTAAAATAAAATATAAAATGGGAACGAGCAACTGTCAGCGACGCGTTAGTGTGAACAAGAAGATTTAGCACAAAATATGTTGCTCCGTCTCATCCGGCTCGAGTTCTCTCCAATTGTCAGCCAAGCCTTCGGCGAAGATTTCTGCTGTTGCGGTACAAAAAAAAAAAAAAAAAAATAAGAAGAAAAAAAAAAGAAGGCGACAGAGAGAATGAGAGGGAAACTGTGAAGTCCCTAAGCTCAAAAGTTTTTAGGCGCTTTTGTAGGCGCAGCTTAGCTGACGTCCCTCCGCCTGTCTGACTGCGTCTGCCGCCTGACATTTGTTTTGTTGTACTTATTTTGGTTTTCGGTAAGAGATTCGCCTCTGGCCAGAATCGGATACATCAGCAACGCCATCTCTGACGGCCACCACAATGATAAATAATTGTATGTTGCCTGCTTTATTTGCAATGAATTATATTGTTTTTATATATCTCGCTGATGGTCACAAGCACACATACACCCACACACCTACACACCCACACGCAGATCAGACATCATAATACATACAGATATAAGCATTTGTATATATACTATATGTATTGAATTCACAAAGACAAGTATAGACAATAAGCACTTGAGAGCTGTCTGCCGAAGGTTTATGCTGCGGTCTGCTAACATCGCACATAAATCACGCCCTTTCACGCACAAATGGAGTACGAGGTTTTCCTCAGTCCAACAGTCATGAATGGAGGCAAATTTATGGGTATTGCGCTCAGTGTATTTGATTTGCTCGATTGAAAAGTCGGACTGCGGTTTTAATTGAATAACGACAATCAGTTAGCGATGACCCAATAAAAAATCCAGCCATCATCCTGCAAACGAAGGACATAAATTCCATGGACTAATAAGTGCCAGGCGAGCAAAATACAAAAATAATAAATAAAATTGAAATGCTATAGCCAACAATGCTTGACGGAACGGACGGTCTCTAAAGTGGATTAAAGTGTTCCGAGAGAGGTCAATTAATAAATAAAAAGCTGAAAGAGGCGCAAATTTGCGTATTTTTGGATCGATTAAAGAGGTTTAAATAAACCTGAGAATATAGACATTGAATTAGATATTGATTAGATTTGATTAAAATATATTGTCTATATAATAAGCAGAAAATTATTAATATAAAACTCAATATTATAACAGTATATTTAGAAAATTTTTGTTCCAAAAAGATGATGGTAAGCAAATAAATCTATTTGCAGTTTAATAAATATACCATACATATTTTTAAAATAATAATAATAATTGCTTTAGTTTTCTAACCTCGCCATCCAAAAGAAAAAAAATATATATGTATACATATATATTTGTTTTATATACATAGGAAAAAGCAAGAGAAGCTCTTAGTAAATTTCATAAATTTGTTTTTCAATTTATTGTATAGATTGAATTTTATTTTTAAATAATAAAAATAAATTTCTGTAATCCGCTTATTTTACAAAGTGCCTGAGAACCTATATATCTTGCTGAATTTTGTTTTAATCTGCTTGATACCTGTATTCAAAAATTGCGTAAATAAAATAAAAATAGATACACAATTTGCATTATACAAGTGTAACAAAAGATTGGTATAGTGTAAGGCGATTCTCGTCAGCTAAAATAGATATTGAGTTGATTGAGCCAGCAAAATGAAATTGGATCTGGAAGAAAATTGAATTCCATTTGAGCTGGGCCAATTATTCGACTGTGTAATTTACTTATGATTGCGTAAGTTAGCCGACGTCAAACAAAAGCAATTAAATACACGTAATTAAATAGCCATAGGAAACTGATTGCGCTTTGTTAATGTACACATGGCAAATAGCTTGAGATATGGCAAATATTTAATAAATCAACAACAAATTGCAACATTAGAAAATAGACTTTCAATTTACTCAATTATTCACATTGCACATTAATTGCTAGCAATTTGATATTTAACTCTTTGTTGGCATTCCGACAACATGCTGTGCATAGTTCAACTGAAAATGGCCACAAAACATAGCCAAACCAATGCATGCCAATGCATGATTTTGTCCATGGCAAAAGACACTTCTGAACACCTCAAACTGAGTGCAAATATTAACTTAAAAGTTTTGGAAGGAGTGATTGACGTCCTGTGTCCTGTCCCTAAGCTAACTTAACTATTTTCAGAGAAGACAAAGGCAAGATTTCCTGAAAATTGTTTAGCTGGGAGCTCTTAAATTAAATTTAATTTAAATTTTTGGCAATGCCAACAGTCTGTCGACCACAAATTGTACGCCCACTCATTGCCATATCATTTCTCTGGTAATCACCTTTCAGAAGCCATTTATTGAAAGTGAGCACTGAAACTCTGATGAAAATCAAACGTAGGAGCTGCATTCAATTTGATTTGCTGTGATTTTCTGCAAATATATTTCTTGAGGCAACTGGCCAAAAAGTAGTTGACGAATGCTGCATAAGACAAATGTAATGAAAACAATTCTTAGAATATTTGGTAAATGGACTTTTCTCTTAAATAAAATGTTGTTCAATTTAACTCTTCGTTTGCTTAGCTTTAGAGGTTACTTTATGAACTACATGTAATCTACTTTTTGTAATAAACAAGTTGAAGACAAATAACTGCACAAGTAGCGCGGTTGCAGCATCCATTAACTTGATAAAGAAGTGGAATTTGTGCATATCACGAGCAGAACTAAAACTTTGCCATTATTTAGCATTGCACTGGCGCTTGCACTGGGTAGACTGAACTGGCTGGCTGGGAAACATGCTGGCCAGGTAATACCACTGCATGGCTATGGCTATGGCCGTGGCCAACATCAGCAACAACAACAGCAACGACAATGGCCTGACGGAGCCGCCATTATTTTGACATACGACAGAGCTGAGAGTCGGCCGGAACAATGGAAAACACGAGCACTGAACCATTTTACACGCAGGCAAAAGGACGCAGCGTCCGTGCACTAGGAGCCCGGCCCGCTGGTGCTCGGGCGAGCTCGGGTCCAGGGCATTACAATGCTCAAAACACAAACACGCAGAGAGGTAACATGGGGCAGCATGAAGAAACATAATGGCTGCTTACAATTTGTGAACGAGCATAATGCGAACATTACATCCGCGCCATTGTTTCTTGCCCCCGCTCCCAGGCCCAGCGAGCACCCATGGGGTGTCGTTGAGGCAGGAAAACGGTTGGCAGGGTGTCTAAATTAAATTAAAGCTGTTTAGGTGTAATTGGTCGTTGAGAGGGGTCACAGCCATGGGAAAGGCAGCGTGCCTCGAGTGGAGCTTTTGTCCGAAAAGGCGAAGTGACCCTTTTTTGGCCAGCTCCTGTTGGGGTCTATATATATTGCAGAAACCATGAAAATGGCCAATTAATGGTGCATGAGTCAGGCCAAATTGAGCGCACACACACAATAAACAGCCCATACTGGAGATTACAAGGCGCCCAACTCTGAGACCTCGGATTTTCAACACTTGCAAAATGCATTCATATATATATATATATATATATATATATATATATATATATATATATATATATATATAATCCACCTTTTAATGACATAAAATTCGTATTAAAATGTTAAAGTGCGAGCAATGTTGAGTTCGCTTTTAATTATTGCGCTATTCACATGAGAATTACGCAAAGTCATTAATTAATTCTCCCGCTCAGCCTGCCTTCGATTAAAACAAGGGCATGAGTGCGTCAGTATTTGCCAGTCGGCAATGATCTCTTAGCCTACAAGTTGTGTTCTAAAGTACCATCATTACTGATTTGTACGCCCAGTGCAAGTTACAGCCAACCAAAGGCTGTTGATAGTTCAGTTTGCCCCAACAAATTATGGGGTATTAGTTACACACACACGCTGCACTTAGGGCTGGGCCGAGAATTCAGTGTATGTATTGTTCTCTATTAATGGGGGACCCACAGTGGTATATTGTATGAATTGCGACGTTCAGCTTAATAAAGAAAAATATACAATTACGCAGGCATATATATATATACATATCTATATATATATATATATATATATAGATATATATATATATATATATATATATATATATGTATATATATATATATATATATATATATATATATATATATATATATATATATATATGTATATAAAGCAAATTCCATTAACCTTATGCAAAAAGAAAAATGGTGCAGTAGGCTATGTTCTATATATTCTGTTATTCTCATTAATATATTTACAACTTAGATTTAATGAATATAAGATTAAGATTCACGGGAACACAGCCCACTGTCCTTGCTCACTGGAGAAGAGGCGTGTCTGTCGGACAGACTGTTTCTTAGCACGCTTATTAGTTGCAGTCAGGCGAGTAAAAGCAAAACCTTCTTGAATATATCCAATTTAATCAAGTAGCTACTTATAGCCCTGATTGAGCAAGCTCTGCCTAATAAACTCTTATATGCTGCAGTGTGATACGCTTAGCATATTCCCTGCCCGCAGCCCTCTTCTTTGTTTGAGTATGACGTGTGTGTCTCAGGTCAACAGCGCAGGCATTTCCCTAATAATTATATATACAGTATATACTTTGCGTATGTGCTGGATAACTGTATATTACAGGCTGTTGTCTGACTCAGAAGAGGGGCGTGGCTAGGACTAGCAGTTGCTTGTATATCAGTGCACTTAAAATGTCGTGGCACCCACCTATGTATATACCTTTCAAATTGGTCTCATTTGCGTGAATAAATGAGGCGCTACAAACCAATGCAATCAAAGGCGTATCTATTGAATGTATATATATATATATATATATATATATATATATATATATATATATATGGATTCATATGTATATACATATGTTTAAATTATAAGGCATTTCCGAGTGACAGCAATTTATTGTGATTGCTTGGCGCTCACTCTCCTCTACCTCCCTCTCTCTATCTCTCTTCCTCTGTCTCACTCTAACTCTCAATCTCTATCTGGTCATTATTAACTATTAAATTATTGAGTGATTGAGATGGGCGTCTCTGCTGGATTATCAGCCGATGACTAACTGGTCCGCTAGCTGGCTGACAGGCCGTATGATTAAACATACCTATTTGGCTATTCTGGCTGCAGTTCAAACAGTACAGTTGTGACTGCTACTCAAATTGATCAACTGAGAAATGGGCCGACCTGTTGGCACTTATAACTTTGCGGAGCGTGGCTTGTGATTGTCAATTTGTCACGTCAAACAGTTTGTGTGGCTGATTAAATTTGCAGGGCTTTCATATCGATTAAACTTGGAGCGCTCATGAGCTCAGAGCTCTTAAGACTTAAGGCAAACACAATAGGCTTGCCTAAAATATTCAAAAGGCAAACAAAAATGGAGCAAGCGGCGAGCGGCTTTACTAGAATGCTTGCCTATTAAGAAGCGGAAATTAAAATCTTTATGGCTAATGATTAACCAATAAGAGCAACATGAAACGGAACTGCCGCAGACTTAAAAGGCTAAGGCAACGAAAAACCAAATGAAGCAGGGCGGCTGGGAAAAGGGCACGCGCAGCGCCGGTACTTGAGGCCTGCGGCTGGCAGACGCTTGAACGCCCATCTGCTGCGGCATATAATTACCAAAGTGGCCCTTGGTTTAGTGTGCTTGGCAATCGGCAGCCGGAAGTTCAACAGCCGTTGCAATGGCCAGCTTATTAGTCAAATTAGGCAGCAGCCGGCCGGTCGGATGGCTGCCCGGTTGGCTGGGTTGGTTGGGTTGGACGTGGCCAATTGGCGCGTCAAGTAAGTGACGAACGGTACTTGGCCGCAGCGAGTCTGTAATGAAAATCGATTAAAAATGGCGCTGAGCCCGCACCCAGACCTCACGCCGTCCGGCACATAATGGCAAATTAATTGTAAAGTGAGCGCGGCCATTTTGCTTTACGCGCTGCCTTCGCCCAGCGCGTTGCCATTTGAAGGATTGAAAGCAGCATAAAACAATAATTAATTGATTGAATGCTGTTTGGAAATGGCGCAGCGCCTGCAGCCAGCCCACCGCCAGCGAACAGTGACCAAATCAAGCCCAACCGCACGCCCCCATTCAGCTAAGTGGCATAGAAAATTAGTTTGCCCAGGAAATGAATTTAACATGCTCTACGCCTCGAGACTATGTCGATTTCCTCAAGCAACTGGAGATGCTTGACTTCGTCTTCAACTGATGCGTTTTCCACGAAAAGTTCTTTTTGATATATCAATAATAACAAAATAAAAATAAATATAAAATGTTTATTATTTAAAATTATTATATATAAAATTTGTATTATTTAAAAATATATATAATATTTTTAGTATTTAAAAATATATATAAAATTTGTATTATTTAAAATTATTATATATAAAATTTGTATATGATTTTATCTTAAAGTTGGGATTAATTAAAATGAATCCAAACTACTGAGAGCAATGGCTGCTAGGGCCATCGGCTTAATAAAATTTGTATTATTTAAAATTATTATATATACAATTTTTATTATTTAAAATTATTATATATAAAATTTTATTATTTAAAATTATTATATATACATATTTTATTATTTAAAAATATTTTATATAAAATTTTTATTATTTAATGCATTGAATTATTGGCCGATTTACCAGAAAAAATTCCAATAAATTTTATATTTATTTAATTGGCCTCTCATTTATAAGGCATTGGCAATTCTGCCTGACTGGCCGAAAATAGAATTTAATTTGATTTGACTGCTAAACACTGTGAAAATTCTTGAGTACTTGAAGTCTTGGCCGCGTTCACGTCCTTGGGGTCGGGTTAAGTCGTCGCAACTCTGCAATTACGAATCGGAATGCGAATTGAAATTCAAGCAGCAATTACCCGGATCGAAATGTAAGAAACGAAAGCTGAGCTGCTTTTGTCCCTGCTGCCCCAGCCGCCTCCGCCACTGCTGTCCTGCCAAGGACATTACGTGCCAGGGATGCTGACAGGCGGCTTTTGAGTGTTGGCCGCAATTAGGCGTCTAGGAATTCAATTTATTTAAGCGTAGCTCGCGCTGCCACTGAGGTTACATCGCTTGTATTTGTTGTTTCTCTTCAATATTTAAATGATTGCATAATATGCTGTTAGCTCAGCTCTTGGCAGCTGCCTCAATCTCAGGCTGGCTCAAGTGGCTGCCACTCAGCCCACGAGCTCCTCCTTTCTCGCTGTCGCTGCTCTGATTGTGCGCTTAATTTGCTTAAGCTGCACTTCATTTTTAGACCACCGAGGACTGACGGAGGACAGCGCATTCCGTGCCGTTCTTCGCTCATGTTAATCGTCAATATTTACGCACTCTGGATAGTTTTTCACTTAAAATGTTGTTAATTTGCATCGTAGTGCATGCGGCTGTGGGCTGATGTGGCATGTGGCAAGGCACTGAGAGGCACTCCCGCAGTCTGCATGTCAATCAGACAGTTTGGACGTACATCATTCAAAGTGCGGCAGCCCTGTTGAAATTAACAATTACATGCCGCAAAATGCAGCAACAACAGCTGCCATTTCAGCTGGGCCAAGGTGTAGGGTGGGCCCTATAAAAATAACCATAGTGCAGGGCATTACTGCGGAAACGGAAGTGCGCATTAACTGTGCACGCTTGCCTGTCTGTCAAGGTGTGTGTATATATATGTGAGTGTGTGGGTGAGTGTGTTGGTGAATGTGGCCGCAATTAGCAATGCACTTGTGTGCGTGTGCATTAAAGTATTTTCCTACAGCTGTGTGAGTAATTAAAACTGAGTGTGCGCGTTTAATAAGTTAAGCGCCAAGGCACATACACACACACACACACACACACACACTTCCATATACACTATATATGTACATCAAATGCATGCATCAACGTGAAAATCTGAGGCACACACACACACATTCACACCTGCAGCTGCACAGCTTCCGCCGCTGCTGCGACATTGTTTGCCTGTTTTTCCTGCCCAACTTGTATTAAACATTCGGGCGCATATGCGCTACAGCAGCCACTGGTTTAATATTTATAAGTAACAGCATATATATATATGTATCATATATAAATGTATATATTTGTTTATATATATATATCTTTTTATTAACGTGAAAATGCATATATTATAAGCTTTATTATTCCTTGCAATTGACTGTAAAATTATTTTTCAATATTAATGGCAATGGGAAATCGCACAGTCGAATAAACATGGAAAAAGACTCTCTTCCTAAACAAGTAGACGGTGCATATAGTATTTAAATAAGAGCAACACATCACGTGAAATTTGAATAGTGTAAAAGTTTAATTTGGCAAGCACATAGCTTATGTAATCTACTTACGGCTAGAAGTGTTTTCCATATGAAAGAGATTTGCTTTTTTACAGAGAATTTTAGTTGAAAGCAGCTCAACCGCCAAGTCCTTGAAGCCCTTTACTTTCTGTGCACTACTCAATTAACTTAGCCACAGGAGGCGAGCATCTTATGCCCCTGCATCATTTACACGTAAAGGCCTGCAGACCCTACAAAATGCACAATGCAGCCAATTGGCCCATTCATTTGAGCCCAACGTAATGTGGCCACAATAAACACAGCCACACACACACACACACACACGTACACACAAGTAAGAGCATATACGCCAGGGCACGTGCTTAGTTACGTTGACTACCGTCAAGTGCCTGGCGGCATTTGGGTTGACCTTAGTTTCAACATGGCGTATGCGCAACATCCTATAAAAATAATATATGCTGCAATTCTATTCCGTTGATAATGGGAATTGGGCGGGGTGGAAGGTGGCCGCCCACGTTCCACCTGACACCACAAAAGCGAATTAAATTAGTCATTAAAATAAAGTTGGCAGCATATTTATTTATTGCCGCATGGCCCGGGGCAGTCGGCCCTGATGATGACGGGCTAACAGCGCGAGCTAAATGCAATTTCTAATTAAAATGAAATTATGCGCATAAAATAAATTCGCATTAATTTGAAATTTGTCTTGCTTATTTAAACAAATGCGAAAACTAAGCCCCAACGCCCACTCTGGGTCAATAACAAAAAGGCTGCCCTTCCGTCAAATTGTTAATTGCACAGCAAATGCCGCTTGCATCATTCACACACACACACACACACAGAGAGAGAGAGAGAGAGAGAGAGAGAGAGAGAGAGAGAGAGAGAGAGAGAGAGAGAGAGAGAGAGACGCCCAATCGGACTTTCGACAAGCGACAAGCGTATGCAATAAATTTGTACACATTTGTAAAACAACAGCAGCGACATCAAAATAGTTTGCCCTCTGTTTGGCTTTGTAATCAGGCAGAGACTCGCGTGCAGCAGACAACAATTTAGCATGTCAATAGAGGAACAGCAGGCGACAGCAGCAGCAGCAGCAGCAGCAGCAGCAGCAGCATCTGCAGCAACAACAACAACAATTTAGATATCAAAAAACTGTAATTGACATATGACTGCAGCAGACTCATGAATCTGCATCTGTATCTATGCGTGCGGTATGCAATTTGCATGCGAGCTGATTGTCATGATTTTATTTAACCTGCAAACAAGCCAAAACAAAAACCGGTGCACTGTGATTTTATTTCGCATTGTCTATACGCCTATAGCATTTTGCCGTACACCTATTGACATTGAATGACAACGTAGTTGCATTGAATTGCATTTGTGTATCTACAGTAAAAAGTTGTAATTAAGTGGGCTGTGCCTATGAATAAGCATTGGCAAATATTTTGATACCAGGCTGCACCGTTTCAATACTGCTCAAAATTATGGGATTGTGCTAGTTATTATATGTTTGCCTTAAATTAAATATGCGGAAACTAACAAAGCTCGCATTTGTCTATACTTTAAATAATAGCTGAATAAAAAAAATAATTTGCATTTATTTTTGTTTAACAGATTCGAGAGACACAAATGAAAATTAAATAACTATAAATAATTATTGCAGAAGCTTTATCAACTGTCAATAATCACATACGATATATGTATGTGAATAATTGTCAATAATATGTATCGTATATGTGGAATGTATACATAAATACTTTACGATTGAGTTAGTTTTTAGCCTGAAGAGTTAATTTACAAAATATTTAAGCAAGCTCAAGTTGGTGCTGCGAGATTGCCCAGATTTAAGATTTTATTTGGTTTGATTTATTTTATTTTATATTTATTTCAATTTACCTTTTCTTAGCTATACCCAACCATAAACAATGTTAGCTTTATGCTTTATATTATGAACTGAATCCAGCTATTATACTGCCTAATGGCATCCATCATATCAATATGATACACATTCAATTTGGCTATCCGTGAATATTGTGTAGTCTGATCATTTACGTCGTCCATTTAACTTCCTTTGTTTGCTGTCGAGGTTCGAACTGCTGATAAGCAGTCTACACACATGGTAAATTTACTAATCCAGCTTAAGTTTCCAGAATCTGTATTGCTTAAGTGCTTAACATAATTGCATTACTCAGATTATTCACTAAACAATAGCTATACTGCATATCGTATTTGGATATTCACGGACAGACACCAGACACCTTGCAATTCCTCAACAATGCCAACATTCTGCATTGATGCTGACGCCCAGAGTCAATTGTCTTGGGTTCTATTGTTATTTGGAGTTAACTATATCCGTCAATTGTAGTACTATGCTCAGCCGTCAATTAGCGGCGCCACCTCAGGCAGATTATTTCAAAAGGCCACACATTCAATTATCATGCCAATGCGTGGCCAAAGATAAGATTTTGCTTGTCGCTGCTTACCATTGGCCAAAAGTTGTGTGTGTTCTTAGCTCTTAGAGGTTCAGAGATTAAACAGACATAGCACAGAGCTATAGATCGACTCAGTTTGAACATGAGTCTACTGCGCCTCCTTCTACCTGTTAGCTTGATGAGTTTCAGGGTATAACAAAATAAATAAGACAAATATTTGGCTAGTTAAGAGTCTTCGTCTGCTCAGCCATAAAGTGTGCTAAGCGAAAATCTTGCTGTTTCGGCATTTTTGATTTGTTTGCTCATTTTTATGGGCAACTTTTCAGGAAGTACTCAACGACTCACACCTCGATACATCAATATATTTTCATCCATATATTTACAGTTGGCGTGTCCGAAATTTGAAGTGAATGTGCGTAGTTGTGCGCGAAATTAATGTTGTCCTTGAATTTGCCATAAACTGCCAATTCAGCGAAAAGTTTGCAGCAACAACAACGGCAGATACTCATGCACACGCACAAACACAGTGATGGAAATACATACAGAAACTTGTGGCAAAGTTCATTTGGCGGCAAGTTCTTTTTAAAAAGCATCTTAATCAGCAGTAAATTCAGAACTAATCAGTGAGTCCATTGTCTAGCTCGCTGTTTGTTGCTGCGTAGCCTCCCCTCGTTCGTCGATCAATTGAAGTGTCTGCTCACATATTTGTTACTCGCGCATTAACGAGTTGCCCGGTCCATGGCCAGACAGTAAACTTTATGCAACATAATTCCATGCTCGACTCGCTGCACTGCATAATAAACTCGAACAACGGGGCGTATGAGCTATGCGCGCATTGGAGATGACAATGGTGATTACTCTGCATTCAGTAATGCTAAATAGAATAGATAAATAACCTGTAAACAGTAAACTGATAAGAATCAGAACTATATAAACTACACTTTAAATTAAAGCTATTCAATGCCATCGCACAAATTTCATGAATATTGCATACGGAATATGCAATAAATCAAGTTGCACATTAAAATTTCAATGAAGAAGCTATACAAAATGTAGAAGTAGCTACGGGCTGCAAAGCGCTTGAGAGTGACGTAAAGGGAAAAGTACAAAATATGTAAAATCAAATATAAATGCAGTGAAGGAAGAGTTTTTATGAATTTGAATTCCATTTAAGTAATTTCTTGCTTGTGATTCCCTTCACATATGAATGTAAAAAGCTTAGCTATAAATTGTGAGTTGAATTGAACTTTGCACGAGTCGAAGTAAATTTGATTGAAAACCTAATTATTTTGTAAGGTTTCTCAATTCGGAACGTGCTCATAGCTGCCACATCTTCTGTTGCTGCTTGTTGCCTCAAGTGCGCTCGTCTTCTGCATTGGCGCATTGAACTTTGTTTTAATTATCGTGGAAGACAGCGAGTGCTGAGCACATTGGACATGGACATTGTTTGTGCTCCGCTTGGCTTGGCCCTTGGCTTAATAAATTGCAATTGTTTGCAAGCTAACTTTGCACCCACGCCCACTTTTCGGGACTCACTTCTGTTGGCTGCCCTCGCTGTGGCTATGGATTTTGTAATTGGTTTTGGCGTTGCCCACTGCACTTGACAAAGAATAGAAAAAAAGGCACACATAAAATTGCAAGAAAGTTTAGCATAATGCGCAGCGAACAGGAGCAAACAAAGTTTCTGCAAACATTCAGTCGCAGAATAGATTTTTGTATGTGCGGTTAACGAAGCAAATAGACTAAAATTTATTCCGAGAAAATAGTAAGTTTTTTTTTTTTGTTTTTGTTATAGCAGTCAACCCAACTCGAATATTGGCCGAAAGTTTCATAAACGTAATTGTTTTGGATGCGCCCAGATCTATGCAAGTTGCACCCTTAAAGTTGCTCGCAAACTCGATTTGAGTTCTTAATTTCAACTGGCAAGCGGGCCAACTGGCAGCACGCAAACTTAATTAAAAGCCAAAAAGCAAGACAACCATTTAAGCATAACAGTCCGCTGTCAAAAACAATGCAAACAACCGGTCCCGGCCCACTGTTCGAACTGGCAGTGACCTACACAAAACCCTGACTACAACCTACTACAACGATACCCAAATTGTTAAAGTTATAACGCATGCACTTTGCATATGCCACTGATACGCATCAGACTGGCAGACACACAAGTAAACAAGCTCATGCACACAGGCAGCGCGGGAAAGGGGCGTGTGATCCAAGGGCAGCATATTCATCAATAGAGCAGCTGGCTGTTGTACCCTAGATAATTAAAATAGTGAGATAATTATAATGTGAATAAGCCGCAGATCATTGTCAAGATCAGTGGAGATCCTCGATTGGGCGGAAGTAATTGTATTAAACAAATCCGGATTGAAATAAATATATATATACATATACATTACTCTCCACAGTTGGATTGCATTATCTAATCTTAGCCAGATTTTTAATTAGAATTCAATATCGATTGTTAAAGTGTAAAGCATTGACAATGAAAATATCTTTTCATGTATGTAATGAGGTCATTCATATATATGTATCTCACATATAATATACGATACATCTCATGATATACCTATTATCAGTCCTCAAAATACTCTCCACCAGGGTAACCATTAGTTGCCTAAACTTGCCTCAGTGTCAACTATATTTGTTCTCCTTCTTGCAGCTGGCCGCAAGTGGAAAAACGCTGACTCTGCTTTGCCAGCTTCAACAAAAGCGAACAATAAATATAACAAATAATTTGAAAGCGCTTTTACATGCCTTGCACATGGAATTGTATAAATTCTATATAAATTCAGCATAATGAAATCGGACAGCTGCTGCTCGTGCTGTTGGCCAGGCGAAATAACCCTTTCAGAGCACAAAATACAAGTCATTGTTTTGACCCGAGTCCGGGGTCAAGTGTTGTGTGTATTATGGTCAGCACGTACAACAACCGAATGAGTAACTGCAAATGTAACTGCAAGTGGAACTCTAACTGTACTCTGCCAGTCATACTTCATAACTGTGTTTATTTATCTCCCGCTCTCTCCCCCACTATCTCTCACTCTCTCTCTCTCTCTCTCTCTCTCTCTCTCTCTCTCTCTCTCTCTCTCTGCCTTTCTCTACACATTTCTGGCTGTTTTGCCTTTTGTGCCAGCATATTTTAATTATTAGCATACGTACAGGCGCAGCGGCAGTAGACGCCGTCGGAATTTTATGAGCTAGCGAGTTTTGCTCCACATTGCGTATGCGTAGCGCGTCCGCCTGTGTCTTTAATTGAAAAAATATCTAGCATACGCCACGCTGCACCATTGTTTTGACGAACTTTGGACACTTACAGGACGCATATAAATGGCAGCTGTTGCAAAATACGTCGGGTGTCTTGATTAAAGCAGCAGAGAGCTGACTTTTAGCCCCCACTGTAGCTATTAAAGTATTGTAAATCATCTAGCGCTGTGCAACTCAATGCTGAACTTCGCCTTTCTAATACTAGCCATAGCAAAGTTGTAGTTAAGCACTTTGACTTCCATAGCATGTGGGGTGCGGGGCAAGCTCGTCTATAAGAAAAGTTTACCGTTTAACTAGACAGCCGACTGGTTGGTCGTCCCTCAAGTAAGTCATTCAGACTTGCCAACAATGCTCTTAATTTTGCATGGGAAACTACAAAGTAAGCTTGTTAATTAAATACGCATTACCGCGCCTCTAATTGCCTGCGATGTGCTGCTTAGCAATACCGGCAGCAACAACAGCTACTACAACTAACAGTCGACTGGAAAGCATTTTGCTGTCGTTGTTGTCAATAAAATGTGGCGCAGCGTAGGCAAGCATTAAATTTAATTATTAGCTGACATTGTGACCTCTAGCAACGTGACTAACTGACAGTTAAACTGACATCCAGATTGACAGCAGCCAGATTATGTAAAATGCAGTAGATCTATAGTTATTGCAAATGTCTCCCAGTTGAGTCACATTTAATTAGTGCGCAGCGCGCTCCACAGCGTGTGTGGTGGTGCGGCATTAGCGTGGCATGCCACCAGCTAATTCAGCGGCACAAATCATCAATCACAGTGCGGCGGCAATGCCTTAGCCAAGAATGCATCAGGCTGCGCACAAAAAAGTTTAATGGCTTCAAAAATCAACTTGGTCGTCGCTTGGCGCCATTTCACGTTGCATTGTTTGTTGTTGTGATTGCTGTGAGTCGTTTGTTGTTTTCGCTTTGCCTGTTGGCTGTTGGCTGTGCAAGGGCGACCGCGTCTAGGTAAAATATGCGCACGCCGCAGGTAAATGTTGGTAATTTGTGACTTCCAATGGTTTCGCTCTTGCTTTTTTTTTTTCTCTATAGCAAAAACTTAAGTTGATTTTTTTTTTTTTTTTGTAGCTTGATGTCGACCATTTAACGCTCGGCGACATTTCAGCGAGAAATTTATGTTGAAATCGTGTGGCAATATGCAATTGCATGGCTAATGCCGCCAGCAGCTACACAATTTAGCACGGGAAAATGGAAATAGAGATAAGTTGTGCGGTGTGATTAAAAGCGGACATTTGTCAGCTCTGCTAGGCTTAGCAGCTGAAACGGGCTGGATAAGAACACGTTGTCTTTGCCTAATGCTAGGCCAATAGCATAAAGAGAAAATTGTCTTTTTATATTTACTCATTTGTATCGTAAAGTTACTCATTAGCAATCGAGCTTATCGACCACTAGCTCTAGTTGTTGAATGATTGAGTTATTCTATATATTGGTACCTTTGATAGTTTTACAATTGCTTTATTCGTTGATTTTTGTAGTATATATATAGTATAGTATAATTGATTAAATAACTAATTAAAAAAACAAATATTTTATGTTTTTTGCTTCCAGTTTCTGTTGATTAATAGCTGCTTTGGTGATGGAGTTTTAGCTTGCTCTATTAATTTAAAAAAATATATATTTTCATAAAATAATAAAATATATATGTATATATGAGAGCTGTTAAGCAATTAAGCTTAATCTGCAAATAGAATACATATATAAAACAATATAATAGAATACACTAAATTTATAAAAATATATATTTATATATAAAATATTTATTTTTATGTATATATATATATATACATATATATACATATTTATATATCCGTAAAATAACCTTCAGTAAACTCTACAATTTAAGACAAGACTCGGTTCAACTTAAGTTGACTGGGGAATATTTAAAGCGAACCGACTAGTCTTGACTAGTCTTTATTTATATTGTTCGCAGCTCTTAAACTTTTACACTTAAATCATATCTGCGCTTATTGTTTTACCTGCCAGTCCCGTTGCTGTTGTTGCATGTTGTTTGGCTTGAAGCTGGGCAGCGCAGAGTAGCGCTCTTGTTTACCCCTTTGGCTCGGCTTGGCTTATTCAAGTGTGGCTTTTTCATGTGCACACTGCGGAGTCACTTTGACCTGCATGTTATTCATGGCTAAACACACACATCCGCGAGCGCACACAGACTCAGCAGCTAGCCCTGTCCTGGAATATAATACCAACAGCCAAGCCAACAATTCTGTGGACTGCGCGCAGAGCAGCGGAAAGGCATTGGCCTGGTCGCAGACAAGGGCGTGGTTGTGGGCTTGGGCTTGGGCTTGGGCGTGTGGGACTTTTACGGTCTAAGCTGTGCTAAACATTCCTAGAATATATTTTGCAACAGCTGCACCTCCACCTCACTCCACACACGAGATAAGCACAAGGACACGCAGCGAAGCGAGGGAAGCTGCGCGCTGCAATGAAACTTTTTGCACCTGCATATTTTTCCAAAACTATTCACAGTTGATTTTTCACCTGATGCTTTTCATGGTGTAGCGCACTTTAATGTGTGTATGTGTAAGCCTATGCCTGTCTGTGTGTGTCTGTGTGTGTGTGACTGTGTGCATGGGCAAGTGCTTAAAATATTTGTCTGCCTGGCCTGTTTGTGAGGCTGCGCCATGGCTGGCATCTCGTCCAAATGCCTGGCTGCCCAGCGAATGGCTCGCTTTATAGGACTCAAGTTAAATGCAGTGCCGCAGCCTCAACCGTGCCACGTTACTTGGTCCAGTGCCCCATTAGAAACAGCCCAGTGCATTGGGCGCCAATCCATTAATGGCTTTCACGACGTCCCTTTGCATGTTCTCCGATAGAGTTGAGGCTCACAAGAATTCTAAACTCATTTTGAAAGCTTTTTGCGCCTATTTTGCATTCAATTGTTTACGTTTAAATACCACTATACTGCATATATACATTATCGGAAATTGATCTATGTACAAATTTAAGATACTTAGTTTTCGACAGACTTTATAAAGAAAACGGAGTAATTTCTGACTTGCTCTCATAAACATTTATGTATATATATATATATATATATATATATATATATATATATATCGTATTTTTAATAATCTATATATTACTACTTTGCTTTTGGGCGCTGTATTCAGCCTGTGCCGCTCCTGTCTGCCATGCATATGTGCACAAATACCAGCCTTATCTATATGCATTTTATTATATAAGCTTCAGTATTAAATTGCCCAACGCACACACTAACCTTCCCTCTCTGTGTCTTGCAGCTATGGTCTCCTGGGCGCCTCGGGCTGTGGCAAGACAACGCTGCTCAGCTGCATCGTCGGACGACGGCGTCTCAATTCGGGCGAAATTTGGGTGCTGGGCGGACGGCCGGGTTCCCCTGGATCCGGTGTGCCAGGTCCGCGAATTGGCTACATGCCACAGGTGAGTCGAACTCCATGTGCTGCCTGAATATTTCATGCGCTTTTTATTGCCCTGCCGCAGTTGGCTTCGTGGCTCGTAACTAAATTAAATAAATGCAATAAAACGTTAAAAGCCAGAATACGAGAAAAAAATAAATAAAAATAAAAGCAGAACAAAAGCCAGAAATAAAAAATAAAATTTTTAAATGCTGCAAAGCACAGAAGTTTTAATTTCGACAAAGCGCAGTAATATTTTTAGTCCCCGAGGCTCATAAAGCTGCATCGGCGAGGAGTAGGCAATGGTATTTGCATTCGCTTGCGCTCGCTCTCGCTCTCGCTCTATAATTCGCTCTTAATTCCCATTTCGCAGGAGATAGCTCTTTATGGAGAGTTCACAATGCGCGAGACTTTAATCTACTTTGGACTTATTGCGGCCATGCCCCGTAGCGACATAGAGGATCGCACCGAATTTCTGCTCAAATTGCTCAATTTGCCAAATGGCTCGAAATTTGTCAAGAATTTGAGTGGTGGACAGCAGCGTCGCATGAGTCTGGCCGTCGCTCTGCTCCATGAACCGGAGCTGCTCATATTGGATGAGCCAACAGTGGGCGTGGATCCGGTGCTGCGACAGAGGTACGTATGTATAAATAACCAATGGAGTGAAGCTGCCCCACTCCGTACTGCATGCCTGCAGGGTTGCATGCTTTAAAGCAAGATTAAACAGAGGAAGATTTCCATAGTTGAATTTAATCAAATTAATGCAAATATTGAAATAGGTAATTTTTTTTATTGGTTGAAAAATATATTAAAATCTCATTAAATCACATTCAAAATTATTTTTGGAAGTCTTCTATATATAGAGGAACATATGTATATATGCTATTCAGATTTATTAGGAAGTGGAACACGAGGAGGAGTTTAGAGCTCAATAAAACATAAATTAATGTGATGTTTCTGAAATGGCTTAAATCGTTTCAGTTTGTACATTTTGCAATGCTTTTTTGCTGAAAAAATCATTTTTGTCCAATTGATAATTTTATATGAATTTTATGTGCATCGCAGCATTAGCCCATGGGCTATTAACAAAATATATTTTTTCCTTTTTTTGGAGTGGATATTAAAATAATAAATAAATTATAGTCTAATGAGAATTTTTGATTTAATAGCAAATATAATATGATATCTAATTGCATTCGATTAGAGGATTAGCAATATTTAACACAATTTTTGTTGTTTGACTTGCATTAGTCATAACTCAAAGATAAATATGGTGCACAAATTGTATTTACATTAAAAAGAGCAAGTTTACATTAGAAATTATTAGTGTATTTTCCTCTAATAACGTGCAAGTCACTATTAAGTTTGCACAGTTTTTTCAGCTGAGATTGGCTGTAACAGATTAAATCAATGACTTCTGATTGAATCTTTTTCGTGTTTTCAGCATTTGGGATCATTTGGTGGAAATCACGAAAAATGGACACACGACTGTGATAATCACCACGCATTACATCGACGAGTGTGCCCAAGCTCACGTGGTAAGTTCGCATGCGATATATAGTTGGAGTTGGAGACAGGGAAGGGTGTGGCTGGGAGGATAGTGTCAATGGCTTTTTGGCGCCCACGCATTGTTTGCACGCTTGATTTATAGTTGGTGCTTGCACGTCTATTTGTAATATGCGGCGTATGAGCAACATTATTCGCCTCAGCTGGGATCGGGCTGGCAAAGGTGAAAGCTCAGCTGTCGAGGGAGTCAACCATAAGTCTCTGCGCAGCGGCTGCGCTTATCAGCTGAAGCTCAAGTGTGCGCTGTCAACACGCGGCGCTAAGTGCTTCCTTCTGTTCAACCATGAAGGACTTACCCCGGCATGTGGGTCTTGGCTGCCTGGCAAATTTGTATCCTGCGCGAGCTGCAACAAATCTGTGTCCTCTCGCTCGCAAAAAGTACAATATTACTGGCTGCGCCGTTGTTGACCCATGGTCATGGCACGATTTACGAGGCATTTCCGAGCGAGACACATTGCAAAATTTACTTCAGATTTATTGATGTTGCCAATGCGACGCTCCATAATCAGCCCAGGACCTAGAGGCAGAGACGGCAAAATAGTGTGAATCTCACTTTGTGTGCTAACCCCCTACAGTGCGTGTGGCCGACAATGAACTGTGCGAGCGGCTGACAGTCCCAGCAAAAATATGAAAAACAAAACAAAAAAGCAGAAAAGAAAGAGATAGAGAGATAGAATGCTTGGAAAATACTGAAATAAAGCGTGACAAAGCGCACAAAGCAAACGCCCGTCACAATGGACACTTAGATAGACAGATATATAGATAGACCAACAGATACCCAGGCGACACGCACAGGATATGAGCACACTCACACCCACGCACAGACAGAAAGAGATCACACACTCTCGCACATATAAAGCAAACAAATCCTCACATACAGACACGCACTTATGCTGGTCAGGTCCGTGCGGAAGCTGAGCTAAAGCCGAGACTGTAGCATATATATCAGTGGCAAACCCAAAGATTGATGCAAAAGAATCGACCTTAAAGAGTTTCACGGGGTTGAGGTGGAGCAAGCAGATAAACACTACGACACGTGCATACACTATGCCGGGCATATGATTTCCGATGATTGATAGCCAAGCGATTTATAATATTGCAAAACTCTGATTTATTTGGGTCCTTATCAACACTTAATGCCAGCAACAGCCCTGCAGCCGGAGGCTTTGATTTGATTTCTGTTCAGATTTTACAGGGTGTGAGTGACTTTTTGATTACATACTTGGAAAGTGGCTGCAGCTAAAATTAGAGGCAGCAAAATAGTATTTTAACAGTCCATTTTCCCTTCATTTAATAACAATAAGCTGAGTAAAATATTGTTCGGAGTTAAGCCTGGCAGCATCAACACTCTAGTAAATGGCTTTAAAAATGCTACCTACTACCAATTTTGTATCTCAAATAAAATCGAGTTATATTATGAGAGTGAATTTAAATCCATTTGCAGTAAAATCATATTAAATTATGTAAAGCTGCTTATAAATCTGAGTATTTGTTTTAAAGTGTGCTCTGCAGCTCGTTGGCCAAGGCCTTTACTGTACCTGCCAGGCACGCGACAATTGAACCCTCGGTGTCTGCTGCTCGCCTGTTGGCAACAGCTGTTAGGCGGCTATCGAAGCCAGGGGAGGACGACACCCTAGCACGCTCTTTGTCCTGGTGCTAAAGAGTTATGGGCAATAAACGAAATCATTGTGCGATTTCGTTTGCCACAGAACGTGCCGGCAACCTGAAGGCTAGTCCATAAAATAAGGCCTCGGGCTTAGGGCTTAGTTAATCTAACCGCAATGCGTAACCCATTGAAATGTATCTTTAATGGCAATTGTTGTACAGTATTTGGGTTCTTAAAAAGTGAAACACCAACAGAAAGAAACACAAACTGCCTATGTGGGCAACAAAGTTTCGCCTGACTTCTGCCAGTGTGGCAATTCTGGAGACAGTGTTTAATTGCTCATATTGAACACGTGTTGTCTCCAGCTCTGACACCAGACACAACGCCAGCCAGAACAGAGCTGGCGAAAACAACAAGAGTAACACGAAGTCCGCTTAGATTGCGCACGCTTGAGTCGACTACTCGTATTATGGCCGGCAGCAAATTGCTTTTTCAGCTTTGTCACTTTTTCGTGCCACGTTTTGCTTTGCCGCAGGTTGCGCAATGCTCCACGCAGGGAAACCAACTCGAAGGAGCCGTCCTGCCGTCCTGCCGTCCTGCAGCAGCACACATTTTTCGCCAATTGTGCACGTCACTTGGACTTCAGTTGTCGTGCGACTAGCTTGTCTAACTGCCCGGTGGAACTTCGTCAGTTTTTTTTATTGTTTTTATTTCGGGTTTGTTCTGTCTGATTTTTCTTCTTCTATTTTCTTCTTTTTTTTTGCCCTTTTATTGTTGACTCAACAGAATTGCGTGCTGGCTAGAGAAGAGCGTTTGCAAGCACACAAAAACACTTCCTTTAATATGTGCATATAATATATATATATATATATATATATATATATATATATATATATATATATATATATATATATATATATATGTATGTACATATGTACATATGCTTACACCTAATCTGAATTTCCATTCTAGTTGATTGAGTGAGACATATTCATTGACACTTACCTAGGCAGACAACCTGAGCCAGACTACACCCCCAGCTCTTGGCCATTGGATTTCAGCTGCAGTCGCCAGGCTGGCGTTTAAAATTTATTATTATTGCATGTCGTGCAATTTATTAGCTGTAAATGCATTGCCTTGCCAAATATATGGGAACTAAATATATGAAAAGTTATTTGAACTTCGATTTGCTGTTGAGCATTAAGCACACTCATAAACTTGATTGCTGTATTAAACTTAAAGTGTCGCTATTAAAATTCGATATTATTTATGGATTATAAAAGCGCTTTGGAAAATATTTATGAGAGTGACGAAACGACTGACAAATAGATTTTATATGCGTCGCTAGGGGACATACGAATCATGCGAGGACATAAGCGTATTTCATTTACAACTAAACAGAGGCTATAAGGGATATTACACAATATTCAAAATTATCCTCAAATATGAATGCGACAGAAATGAATTTGGTTTTGTACCTTTGCCAAAGTCTTTATGGCAATATAGACAATATTGACAAACAAATAAGTATATGGCTTCAACGTACATTTATTTTGATATTCGTGTTTCGTTTGGCAGCTTATGGCGAGGTATTGCGGTGACTCCAGAGTCGCATTAAATTGTCAGTCAATTTGACCACAACACTTTGTCGCACACAAACATACAGTCATCCGCTTTGCAGGTCTCATTTTATTTGATATTCCTCAACATCAGCAATTATTCAGCTGTCCATTTGCATTTCCGGTCATGGCATTAAAAAACAATTCTCCTTTTGCTCTCGTTTGTATTTATTCATTTGATGCTATTAAAAGGCAACATGCGGAAAATTACGCGACAAAAAGGAAGTGCAACACACAGCAGAGACAGAATAAACTATTAAAGGACACTAGATAAAAAGTAAAAGGAAACGCAAAAGATAACTAGCAAAAATCCAGAAACAGAAACAGCTCTGAGTGTCTGTTGCTGTCGCTGCTGGAGCTGTTGGAGCTGTTGGCCTGTGGTGTGAGGGAGGGTTCGCAAAGTAGTTGCAACAATATATCCATCAAATAACGTTACGCTCCCTGATTTCATTTATTAGAGCAGACAGCGCTGCACATACAACTGGGTAATGCCAGACGGCCGCGGACGTCCCTGTCCGCCCATCAGCCGCTTGTATTATTCGGCGTATACGCGATTTCAT
This sequence comes from Drosophila fulvimacula, assembly GCA_035045555.1. Taxonomy (NCBI): domain Eukaryota; kingdom Metazoa; phylum Arthropoda; class Insecta; order Diptera; family Drosophilidae; genus Drosophila; species Drosophila fulvimacula. The sequence goes on from JAWNOX010000009.1 coordinate 3,380,304, forward strand.
ACGACTACCGCTTTTTGCGTTGGCCGACAATTTCCCACGAGCCAAGCCAACGTTGACATTAAATTTAGAAGCGATGTCTGTCAAAAAAAAGAAACACTCACACACACACACAAAGAGGAATACAGAAAAGGGAGAAACAAGGACAAGCGCAGCACTGTGAGCGGCATAGTTGCGACATAGATGAAATTCCTATTGCAGGCAACCTGATGTGACTGCAGGGCTCCAGGATGTCAGGTTAATAGTGAAGCAAATTGCAGGCGTTGATGAGCTGCCATAATGTGGTGGCAGCATTTGATGTGGGTCATTCCCATCGCCATTTGTGAATATGTCCGGCAGCAAAGCCATACGAGCTAGCGAAGCAGAGAAGTTTGTGAAGGGAGGTCAGTTTGACATTGTCAGTTAAAATCACAAGGTTCGAATTAATCGAATTTCAAATTGCAAGCGGTTCAACATCATTCAACATATTTTAAGCAAGAAATGAACAATGTAAAAATGAAGAGAAATGGATATGCAAATGCATTTTAAAGGGCAACTTCGAAGGCTTTAGCTTCAGTCTACTGCTTAAGCTTCAATTGCTTTCCATGCGCATGCAAATAGATCCAACCCGTTCATGCAATATCTGGAAAATGCAAAAAATGCCTTGGGTAACGCCCAAGCGCCTGCTCGTATATCATTTTTCAATTTCCGCTTTCATACGAGTAAAAAAGTCAGGAAGAAAATATTTTGAGCAATGAGCAGAAGATTTAATACACTTTCTGGTCTTTAATAAAGTTGATGATTGTTGATTATATAGATGCAAAGCTGGAATTAGAATCCATTAGCTAGTTCCTCTCTTGGAGCATCTCTTTGTTTGCCTTTTATGTGCATGGCAAAAGTCCTCTATGAGTGCGAGAGTAAATTTCGTGGCAGCAATATAATGCCCGCTGTCTGGGCATAAAATATTAAGAGAATTATTTATGGCATGTGGAATTCAGACGTATATCAAATGCTGATCACATCGGGGGCCGTAAAAGTGCAAGTGCCGGGGCCGGTCGGCGAGCTAGTGCCTTGGCTCTGCATTGTCATTCAATTACGAAGTTAATTGGTCGCTCCATAGACGAATTACCAAATACAACAGCCAATGGGCAAGCCAAAGGAAACAACCGATTTCCGACAGACTGAAGACTGAATCAAATCAAGCAGCAAAACTTTTCTAACTAGCCTCAGTTTGTTCGTGTGCTAAAGTGTGTGTGAGCGTGTGTGAATTAGCCATTGTGTGTGTGTGTGTGTGTGTGTGTGTGTGTAGCATATTTTGTATGAAATTTCCATGTGCAGGAGCAGGAGCTAGAGCTGTATCCACTCATGTGCATGCCTAATGAAGCCATCTAGAGCGCAAGAATTGATGAGCCAGCAGTTGGCTATGAAGATGTTGGCCAAGTTTCACAAAGGCGGCAAAGTTCGACGTCCAGGCAGTCGATTACGTTCGACTTAGCGCTGTGGTAGGATCAACGTCCTGAGCTGGCCTAATATGTTGCTCTGTATGCCTGGTCATGTACGGCACAGAAATCAATTAACTCAATTTCCGCACGTTGTGACAAAGTGGCGGGGGGATTAGCTGTCTGTAGGTCGAGAGGGGCGCTGCCGAAGGACAGTCAATAAAAGTTTTCAACGACAACAACAGGATGTGCATAATTCTGTCATTGTGCGCACACAGAAAAACTTTTGTCCCAAACAAGCTAGGAATTGACAATGCGCAGCTCAACCTGAATCGGGCCAGGGACAGTGGGTAGCAGGAGGGTTGGGGCAACGATTTACACGAGCGATTCGCTGTCAAAGTCAAAAGTTTAATTTACTCGCCGGCAGTTTGCCTTCAAATTTGAATCAATTTTGCTAAAGAATTGTTGTCCTTTCAGATTGGTTTGCTGCGTGGCGGCAAAATGCTGGCCGAGGAGTCACCCGACTATCTGCGCCAGCAATACAACGCCGACTCGCTGGAGGATGTGTTCCTCAAGCTTTCCGTCATGCAGAACATGGGCAAGCGGCGACGGTCGTCCATTGCCCAGGAGATTGTGGAACAGGTGACGGTGCCGGCCATATCCAATCCAGCTTTGGACATGTCTGACGAGCAGCATGCCGCTGAGATCTCTGGAGAGTTCGGTGATAATATATCCATGTCATCGGCGGCCCGAGATCCCATTAGTAGCACAGCTCCCGCGGCTCCGCCCCTTCCGCCGGTGCAGGAGATGCCTACGTCCTTCTGGTACAATTTGCATGTGATGCAGTCGCACCATCTGCATGCGCTCATCTGGAAAAACTTTCTGTGGATGATGCGCAACGTGGGGTAAGTAATTGGCCTGCAAATCAACTTGACCATCTGACTAACTAACTGTTCCGCATCTAGAATAATGCTGTTCATTGTGGGTCTGCCGGTGGTGCAGATATTGCTGTTCTGCTATGCGATTGGCCATGATCCCACTGGCCTCAAATTGGCCGTGGCGAATCACGAGATGTCCGAGGAAATGATTATGCAACAATTCTGTCCAGTGCACGCCGGATGCAATCAGACCATGCTCAGCTGCCGTTATCTCGATATGCTGGTCAAGAACAAGAGCATGGTTGTGGTGAGTACATGCCATGCAAATTACCTTGGGGCCCGAGCCGAAGGGGAGGGCAGGCGCTGTCGTTGGCTTCTGCTTAAATTGTGCCATGCGAGCCGGGTTGCAAGTACAATAACCACTCATGTTACAATTTTCTTGTTGCCGCTGCTGCTGCTGCTGCCGCTGCTGCTGGTATTGCTTATTGAAGGACGTTGAGACGATGGTTCGACCCTGCCGGCCATTCGTGTAATTTATTTCAATTTGTGTGGACAGCAAAGCTGGTCAGCCACCGTGTGCATGCTCTTCAATCTACTGCACACAACGTCTGGCTGCCCCTGGCCCATGCTGCCCATGCTGACTCCTAAATCAAGTGCCTGACTCCCAGAGTCTGAGTCCCCCTTTGGAGTTGGCACCGTCTTGGCTGCTGCTGTTGCTGCTGCTGTTGCTGTTGCTGTTGCCTTTGGTGTTGGCGCACACAAATTACAGCTGCTTATCTTTGGCAACAGCAACAACAGTATGGCAGTAAGGCACTCGGGTAGTTGGGCAGTTGGGCAGTTGGGCAGTTGGGCAGCTGCTGGCTGGTCGAGATCATCAATAAATTTACTGGCTGTGGGGTTAAAATAGTAGTTGAAAGCCAGGCCCAGTGCAGAAGAGCAGCCCCTCATGGCAATTTATTGCAAATTACGCTTCAAAAACAATGCCTTCTCCTCGGCTTATTTGGCACCAGAAAACAGATCGAACTGAACTTATTATTGACGAGTACGGAACACATATTAAGAATGCTTCGAATATTTGATCAGTTTTCACAATTTATATTCATTATTTTATATTTAATTTAAAGTCTTTCAAATCTAAATATACCCTAATGTATTTTTAAGCCTGCCTAAAATGATTCCCAATTAATAGATAAATACCTGGCAGTTGAGTAAATCAATCAAGATTAAAGAAAGTGCTTTGCCGCAACATCAAAAGTAAAGTTTGACCGCAAAAAAAGATACGAAGACTACTCGAGGCATTACCTGTTTCTGTGTTTCTCTTCAAAAAATTATTATAATAATAACAATAAAAAAATAGAGCTGCCGAGCCGCAGCAACAACAAACCGCACGCTTCAGCTGCCAATTTGTGAAGTCGGGCTCGAGGCGAAAACTTTTATTTGGGCTCGAATATTGAAAAGCTCGGTCAGCCGCCAACGCCCCTTATCACTCTTAATTTGTTCAAATTTCAGCTACGATAAAAAATATATAAAAAAAAAAAATAAACAACAAACAAACGGCCAGCGTATCTCCATAGCGCATCTGCTTTGGGTCCTTAAATTGGGCTGTGCCTTTTAATTTTTTTTTCATTTTTCCTTGTCTGGATCCTGCTCATTGTGTCTCCCGCACCTTGTTGGAGAGCCCAAAAGTTAATTTTGCTCAATGAACAGCATATCAAGCAGCCATCACCGCCTGGCCAGCAGCAACCACAGCAACAACGCAATGTCTACTCCTCAGCGCCCAACCCTGCTGGGCGAGTGGCTGTGGCATTTGAAATTTGAATTTCTTGCTGCTTAGAGCGTTGTCCGCGTATTGACGGCATTTCAATAGTTGACCGTCGTTTTTTCTTCTCTCAAGCAGACTCAAAGACACTACAACGAACATCAGCAGCCAGCAGCAGCTCTATTAAAAAAAATAATATTTATATATTTGTCTTTATTTTTTGTAGGTCTTCGTTTGCTTTGTGGTTTGTCTAGATCAAAGGCATTGCCCCTTTCCGCCTTATCTAAGTGGCGACCTTTTCAGCCGCAGCCCGGGGCGGCGTGCTGGAGTCAAAGGCAACCCCTTTGCAGTCCCCTTGGCACTTTTGGCTTTTAATTTATGTCGAAAATTGCACAACGTATTGTGGGCGGGCCTCAACTGTTGTTGTAGCTGCGGCTTTTAATTAAAAGTTCATTAGGCGTGACAACGCTGCTCATTAGACGGCTTTTGCTGCCAGCCCTAGCTCTGGGTCTTGAGCCATAGCCGGGCCAAAGTGCAGTGAGTTTATTGTGTGCACTTGATTAGCGACAAGCTTTAAGTTGGAGTAAAGCACCTTTTTATGGGGTCTTATTTTATGGACAACAAAATAATAAGAAGGGAAGTGTATGCTAAGACTCCATAGCTATGCTCCAAAGTTTTTACCTGCCTCTGTCTCCAGCCCATTTGCGTAGGGCTGCAACTTGGTCCAGTCCATAAGCAGTAGCTGCTGCCCTGCCTGCTTTCCCTGCCTTCCATCTCATTGGCCGCCCAAGTTGAGTTCATTTGCGCATAGTTTGTGGCTCAAGTTTGTCATAAACAATGTTGATCTTGGGGTTCAGCCATAGCATAAAAGTTGTCAAGTCTCCTAAATTGATTGCCTCTTGTTGCGACAACTCTCAGCTCTCAGCTCTCAGCTCTGAGCACTGATTGAGTTTGTTGTGCATAAATTAAATGTCATGTCTTTAGTTTGATTTCTATATGTATTTTTGTGGGTATGTATTTTTGTGGGTATGTATTAACTGTGGATAATCACTAAACTATTCACGCTATTGGCAACCACATCTGGAGCCAATACATTTTCACTTAGCTTCAAGTTCTTAAAGTCATTATTTGATTTGATCCACTATCGGATACCGCAACTAGTCCACATTCTAAAAAGATTCAATTGTCAGGTGCATTGAACCTGGCAGAAAACTCTATAAATTTAACAAAATTATGTACGCCATGTTTTAATCTAGTTCGATTAACCATTACATTTAATGGAGCCCATCGACGTGTTCAGCCATGTAACCACACACAAGCCCTCAACATGTGCCCATAACAAAATATGTGTGCGTGTTCGTGTGAATGACTTCATTTGTCCAAACATTAGTGTGGTAATTCCGTAAATTTCACGTCTATTGTCCTAGACTCCCTTCGGTTTAAATCGAAGCCGCAAGATTGCTAAAGCTTAGCCCAAATACAAATGCCAATACATGCGCCAGCAATTATGTGCGTTGTTGTTGATGCTGTTGTCTATTGTCTGTGGGTTATTGTATGTACATAAGTGGCTGCCAAAACTTTAGGCAAAGTTGTGGCCCCGAAAGTTGCCCGAGCCAACTTAATCAATGTACGAAGGCTTACAAGCACTGGCTTAGGCCCAAGAATATGCGGGGCGTAAATTTCTGAAACAGCTTTACTCTCTGCATACACTTCATTATTTATTTTTTGTAGGGCTGAATACAAAGAGAAAAAACTCAGCGGAATGAAATTGTAAAAGATAACATAAACATATTGTTGACAACGGCAACAATAACGTTGGCGGGCAACGCACAAAAGTAGGCAACGCATTTTGTGCTGCGGCGCTGCCTTAAGGATCTGCCCTTCTTTGTTGCTGCTGTTTACAGAATTTATCGCTCGACGCAAAGTACGCACATTAATTACGCGGAGTTACTTTTATTGTGCTCGCAACAACATGCAACACACAATGCGACAGGAAATGTTACAGGCACAGTTACAGTTACTAACAGTTAGACTGTCTGCCATAGCAGCGGCACAGACGCCAGGCATTAGGCGCACTGAGGAAGTGCCCACAGTTACATGAGCGGCTCTGATTTGAGCTGCTCAATAATTCAGAGCGACACGAGCTTTTAATTGCATTACAACAACAACAGGAAAATATTGAAAGACAACTAAATATGTTGTTGCCTCACACTCAGGCGTTTGCAGGCTAATTCTATACTTGATTCATTTTTCAAACTATTTTGTCTTTGACAGAAATATGTGAGCGATGATGAGGCCGCCTATGAGCAAGTGCGTCGCGGCTACGCCTGGGCCGCCCTCGTCATACAGCCCAACTATACGGATGCCCTGGTCGAGCGAGTCGAAGATGGACGCTATGCGGAGGATGGCACAGTGGAGGCTTCTGATTTGGGCGTGCGCATGGATTGGTCCAGTAAGTTCACTCGAGAATATTTGAGAATAATTAAAAGTTAGAATTTTAGTTTCAGCTTAATCTATATACAAATGATTATCTGATAAATATCTTCACTTCCTTTACCATTCTTCTTTTCACTCGCAGATCAACAAATATCAACACTACTCTATCGCGACCTGCAGTACACGTTCTTCAGCTTTGTGGAGGGCATGCTGAGTGATTGCAATGTGAATCCGAAGCTGGGACGCGTGCCTGTGCAATGGGAGCAGCCCATATACGGCTATCGGAATCCGAACTTCACAGACTTCGCGGCACCGGGCGTTATACTGACCATCATATTCTTTCTGTCGGTGGCCATCACTTCGGGCGCGATGCTAATTGAACGCAATGAGGGCATGCTGGAGCGCTGCCTGGTGGCAGGCATCACGGGACCAGAGATTTTGCTCTCGCAGGTAGTCACCCAGTTCACGGTGATGCTCAGTCAGACCGTGTTTGTGCTCATTGTCAGCTTCTACTTCTTTGAACTGACGCTGGTGGGTGATATCTGGCTGGTGGTGGCGCTGTGCATACTCAACGGACTCTGCGGCATGACCTTTGGCTTTGTTATCTCTTGTGCCGTGGACACGGAGCGGACGGCTACATATGTGGCAATGGGCTCGTTCCTGCCCATTGTCATGCTTTGCGGCATTATTTGGCCCATTGAGGGCATGTATCCGCTGCTTCAGTTTGTCACCGCCTTCCTGCCGCTGACGAAGCCCACAGAATCGATGCGCTCAATACTGCAACGCGGCTGGGGCATGGATAATCCCACTGTCTACAATGGATTCATTTCCATTTCGTCGTGGGTGCTCGTCTTCCTCGTGCTCACCATACTGCTGCTTAAGTTCAAGAAGGGCTAGTGCCGGCGTTGCCACGTGCTATTGCCTATGATTTTACTAGGTCGTAAGGGTAGTTCTTAGTCGTCCATAGTCTAGCGAGTGTATGTCTCTTGTACAATGTGTTAGTCACACTAATTATTCGATATAAATATGTATTTAAGGTTCCGGATGTCACATGTTCATGGAAATGTTGTGCCTTTTACTCTTAAGCTCCCATAGCTTCACTCATCCCACACTTATCAGCTACTTATGTCCATGCTCATATAGGTTACACACACTGGTCTTTGTAAACACGCGTATTCGCATTGTGATTGTGACTATCAGAATTAATATTAGTAACTTAGTGCGTTAATCATTTTACTCTTGTCTTAAATCTTGTGAAAAAAAGCAACAAATTAAAATTAAAATAAATCATAAACTTAATATTTTAGAGCTCCATAAAATTAAAAGTAATTTTCTTTCGTTGCCTTTATTTAGCAATTATTTCCTTATGAATCATTGAGTAAGTATACAAAAATCTAACTTGATAAATTACCAGTAAATAAGGTATTGTCAGAGTTTGAAAATTCGATCAATTTGAGCGACCTTCCTCAATGGCTGCAGAGAAAACTACTGGAGTAAAGCTGCATTGAAGCAACTCCTGTCCCTAGAGACCAATTAGCTCTTTGGTTTTCGAAAATTTGTTGTGGAAAGTTAGTAGCCAATGGCATTCATTATAAGCCAAGATGAGGTGCTTCGGACCCTTCCAATCAGCCTTTGATTTGGCCAATATTTATTTACCGAGAGCAGCTCCAATCAAAGGTTGGCCCAAACAGCAATCTGTCAGCTCGGGCATTGGTCACATTTCCTAACCCCTGGCGCCAGCTGCTTCTTAAACATGCGCATTATTTGTAGGTGCAACGCCCCTTGGCCAGGAGGAGTGGGGCAGCTGCATTTGTCAGGCAGCTCGTTTTCGACACATTTCAGATTTTGCGGCAAAATCAATTAAACCGGAAATACTAGTAGCAAGTGCTGGGAGTGAGCAACGAGGTCCGTGTCACACGTGCAGCATCCGCCTGGCACAAAAAATCAACTTAGTAAGTGGACAAAATGCCAGCAGAGCAATAGAATGGGACTTCAGCTTTTGTTTCTGCTCCTATGGTGATCGAGTGCCGGGGACATGCATTAGAAAAGAGGAGGAACACACTCAGTGGGGTGTTTTATATGCATATGTAGGTCACATGCGCTCCTATGGACTTGGCAGACCATAGCAGGAACTTGTAACGTGCTCCACATGTCGTCCGTTTCCGTGACTAGGACGAGAACTTGTACTACGAGTAGGACTTGGACTGAATATACCAGTCCGATTGCCACTGCATTGATGTCCGTTATCCATCTCCATTTTCCCTTTAAGCCGCCTACAGCAACCATCTTCCATCAACTCAATGAGTTGCCGTTGCAGATGATTCCGTCAGGGTCTGCGCAGAGCACGCCCCGGCCTGCCTGACCGTTTTGTGTGTATTTAGAATTAGATATCAGTCAGCAATCGATAACGCTGAGCCGTAGCCGTAGTCGTAGCCGTAGCCGTAGCATTTGCTATTATTCTTCACATTTGTTTTGAAATGGCTTCGAGTTGATGTTTTTGTTCTTGTAATTGTTGTTTGACTGCCATCATTGATTACTCGAGTGTAGCTGACGGCTGTAGTCGAGCACATAAATTGAGAAGTTGAACGGTGCTGGAAAAACTCATTTTCATTTGAATTCTCAGTGTGAGCTGTTCATGTTGCCAGCGCTGCTTTCCACATAATTGAAAGTTCAAAGTTTTCGACTTGCCGCTGAATTAATTTCTCAACTTCATCATTTCACGTGCTCCGTGAAGCCGTCATAACAAGCATATAGACAGAAGAGGACGGCCAGTACTTATTCAGTCAGTCAGTCATCCAGCCAGCCAGCCAGCCAGCCAGCTGTTTACAATGGCTCTTTGTTTGTGGCTGCTCCTTTTGCTGCACTCGCGAACGCGCTGGGCTGCTCCTTCAGATACTTTTGCTCGTCTGCGTCGTGAAGTGTTGCTGCTCCGCCAACTCGATGGCGTCTTAATTAATTGCTCAATTAATTTAATGTTCAGCCACCATCTGCCGCCCCCGCTCCCCATCGTCATCCGCCATCCAGCCAACTCGCTCCCCAGACACTTGTTCAGCATGCCAGCCATTCGCCTCGCTGCCCAAAATGTCAATTGTCTGTTCGTTTCAATGGGCTTCACTTTTGCAAATGTCAACGCGCAAATGTTTTGTGCGACTTGGCATAAATTGGTCTGTAAGCTCCCCCTGCCCCCATTGCCCCAAGAGTGTCCTTTCTTAGGACTGAGCTTGGGTCAAAGTGAAAGCCTTTAAATAAATAGCTGACCATTTGCCATATTTGCGGTGGCATTCTGATAAAATGTAATCTGTTCAGGAATTTCATTTTAAGTGTCCTTTTGGCAGCTTTCAAAGTTTCAGGTGCTTGTTAAGGGCTTCTGTAAGACGAAACTTTTCGTGAATGTCCTTAGCTATGCCAAAACTGAGCTGCAAACTGGAGGGTTTCAACCCCCTCAATTCTAAGAAAAAACTTTATTACCTTTATTGAAAATATACAGTAATTAAAAATCGATATATAAAAATAACCCTAACTAAACCGAGTGGAGGAAAGGCACAATTTATATTATGCAAATCATAATGTATAAAAAAAAACTTTTTGAAACGTTTTTAATATATGTCGAGAAAACTCGACGAAAATAGAAATATATTATATAATGATATACATTAAAAAGTGGAAATATTTATAGAATATTTTGAATTCTTTTTTCGTTTATTTTTCAGCTGAAATAATAATAATAATTAGTTCACTTTTGCTCATGTCCATCAACGGTCTGTCCATGCACCTGCCCCAGTTGCATCGTGCTCTCAGAGAATGTTTGTATATATTGCATTACTTAATTTCTTGTCATTGTCTTTGGGCATTAATTGTTTTCGCTTGACCAGAATGCAAGTGTCAGCTGCAACCTGCTGGCAGCAGGCTGTTGGCTGAGCAATCAATTTGCGATTGCCTCGCTGGCAGTTGCATTGTGCCTGTTGTTGCATTATTTATGTGCATTAATTGCCACTTAATCAGCAGAGCTGTTTGTGTAGCTGTTTACTTTTTAATATTTTTTTCCATTTGTATGGCGATTTTTCCGTTTATTTGCCATCATCAATTAGCCCGTTTGCTACTGACAACTGCCAAATTCGGAGAAGGATTTAATTATTTAAGCAATTACCAGAAATTACGAGAGGCGGCGACAACAGGCTGTCTCACATATGCAGACACTTTATTATTTTAATGACTGACATTAATTATTTGTGGTACATTATGAGCAATTTGTATAATTTACCAACAACACTAGTACAACAACAACAACAACTACTACTACTACAGGCAACAGCCAACAGCCAAAACAGGAAGAGCAACAACAGCAATCAGTTCAGCATTTGCCGTTTCCTGCCTGCTGTTTGCTTGCTCTGCTTTTGCTCTTGCCTTTGCCTCTCGCCTGGCAAATTGTATAATGAAAATGTCAATCAATTTTCCCACGATTTGCCACCAAAGTATATGCTGCGCTGAGGTCCTGCTGCCCAGAAGCCACACACACACACACACACACATATATATACACACACACACACACAGCTGCCTGTCACACTCAATGCCAATTGCAAATTGAGTTCATCTGCTGGCGGCAAATATTGACATGACAGACACATTTTTATTTTATTTTATTTGCATTTTTATTTCACTCTTTGCTTATGCTATGTACTCTCCCTATCTCTTCTGTATATCTTTCCCTATTTCCTTCAATTTTTTTTTTCATTTTTTTTTTTTTTTTTGCTTCATCTTTGCTTTGGCTTAGAGCAGCAGCCAAGCCCCTAAGCGTGATGATGTTTTTATTATATCCTCATCTGCTTTTTTTTTGCCTGTTTCTGACGTGTCTTTCGCTTACTTTCCACTCCTGTCTGCACAGAACCGCTGGCTGGGTGTGTGGCTCAAATGACATATTAATTTCCAATGGGGAAATGAAATAATGTATAAATGAAGTCGTCGCCCTAGGCTGAAGCTGGTTACCGGCAAGCCACTTAGACACACAATCGCATGCAAATAGCTGACGAAATCGAAATAAATATGATCAGGCAAATCAGCGCCTTTATAAATTGGCGGGGGCGTGGCTGCCTTTAGGGCGCACTCACACGCCATTACTCATACGCGGCGTATGACAGCTGCTTATGCAGCTCTGAAATTTGTTTGGCCCCCAAATTAATGTACCCACACACAGACACACACACACACTTGCACATACACATACCCAAATATGTTTAGAGAATTTCGCGTGTTTGATGAAGTTGTTGCCAAGCGGAGATCTTAGCAAGAGATAATGCTGTCAGCACACCCGCAGAGAGGACAGGTCCCAAACGCCTTCATCAATCATTCTTCGACACGCTTCGCGCGCCTCCACGCGATGCCGCCACGAAGCCAAAATGCTGATGGACGGATGGACGGACGCAGGGGATGCCAAATGGCTTTGGCGGAATGCTCCGCAGTCAGCGGTATCTACGGTCTGTCCGGACCTCAATTGAAAAGCATTTTCAAAAGCATAATAACGATAAATATTTTATTGTAATGGGTTTTGCAATGTTTACATGCCGGCTGCGTCTACGGCTCATGCGAGGGCGGCTTGGTCACTTTGACATATTTTTGCCAGCTAACTGAATAAGTTAAGTCGTTCACTTATTTATTTAGTCTGCGGGCCAAGTGTTAGCTGCGTGCAAAGACCTTTCATATTGTCGTTTTCTTAGCTTGATTCAGTATTTTATTAGTTCTCAAGCGCCCCTCGTTGCTCCCGTAAACGCTTAAACGGCATGTATTGCCATTATTTTCCAAGGCACTGGCGGATGCTGCTGCTGCTGCTGCTGCTGCCATTGCTGCGGCTTCTGGCTTTCAATGCAGAGCACTCGATTTGCAGCCACTGCCAACTGCGACGCCAGCAGCGGCAGCCTCAGCAGAGGCTCAGCAGCGTCGCTTTCACGCTGTTGCGCCCGCTTACGGGTAACACTTAATCGGCTTCCGGGGATATTTGGGATTTGGGGCGGAAACCCATTTTGTGTCAAGTCGCAGAGAGCGCCGCAACTTTCCCTTCGTTTGCCTCCGCCACGTTTTTGTTGGCCGCTTTTCATTTTGGGCATTTTCCTTGTCCTTTGTTTTGCGACAATTTGCAGCTTGCTTTTTTCTTATCCATACTTAAAATTTACAACAAAAGCAGGCATCTCAAAATGAACTACTTAGTTTTACTTGTTGTTTTTCGCTCTCAGCCAGCTACAATATTTTCTTCTTTTTGCTGGCTGCAGCTGCTTGAGGCGAACATTACAACAATGAAGCCAATTCGTAGAGCCCACTGGCTGGCGGCCAGGCCAGGCAAGGCGCACACATAAATATGTATATATTTTCCTTTCATTCCTTTGGCTGGCAGGAAGTACGTGCTAATGGCTCAAAAGCAAATGACACAAAACACGAGCATGAAATACGCCAAAAGTCAGCCCAAAGAGAACTCGCTAGAATTCTCATAAATACATATAAGTATGTATGTGTGTCTGTGTGTGTGTGTGTGTGTGTGTGTGTGTGTGTGTGTGTGTGTGTGTGTGTGTGTGTGTGTGTGTGTGTGTGTGTGTGTGTGTGTGTGTGTGTGTGTGTGTGTGTGTGGGTTGGTTAGTGCCACGCCCCATACTAATAAACGCCGCAGGCTGTTGCTTGCACAAACACACACCGACGCATGCATGTGTGTGTGCCCATTGAAAAATGTCGAGTATCTGGCACAGTTCACAAAAGGAGCAGCAGGCTCCATACTTGCGTCCCTTTATCTGGTAATTCGCTGCTAATGGCTCTTTTGTGTGCACTCCCACAATTGCCGTTAGCTTAGTAAAAATACCAACAGCGGGCGCCCAACCCCCAAGGCCTTCGACCATTTCCTCATTTTCTGTAATTTTTTTCTAATATTTATGATTTTTGAAATGCCAAAGCGCACTTGGCACTCGACATATTTATTACCCTCAATAAGTATTTGGATACTTTGGAAATATTGACAGAGTTGGCAACATCTTGAGAATATTGAAACCCTCTCCCCTACAACACGCTCTCTGGGAATTAAAAGGAAAGAGCTTAGCATTATTTGTACATTCGAATTTCCTAAGTAACTAATAAATATTAAAAATAAAATAAAAATTATTACTATTATTATTATTATTAAGAATACTTGTTTTAGAATATTTAGTATATTTAATTTATTTAATTTATTTATTATATATTATTTATTTGATCAAGTTTTGTTTATTTAATTTGATTTATTTGTTTTTTAATTTATTTTATTTTATTATATTCTATTTATTTATATTATTAATTTTATTAAATTAATTTATTTTATTTTATTTTATTTATTATATATTATTTTATTTTATTTGTTATATCTGGAATCAGTTCTTAAGACCCAAATCGATAAATGTCACGAATGTCATCTCTTTAGCATCACCCATGCGCCACGTGGCACTTGACGCTCATTGGCATTGGCGCAATCATTTCACAGTCCACATAGCTATTAATAATTTTATAAATTAAATGAACGCATGCTTATAGTAGGGCCCACTCAACATATTGGCATAATCAAATACCCATGTATTCATTTTTTTTAATTGGAGCATCGCAATGAAATAATTTATGGCACAGCACAGATAAATAGCTTCCGGGCTCGTGATTGTTGGTCGCATTGTGAGTGGAATTAAAACAGAATAGCTTCAGAGTGCAACATAAAGATAAACATAATACTGTAAGGATATTAAAACATTTGAATACTCTACAATATTTATAAATGTGTATATATGTAAATGAGATTATATTTACGATTAAATACCTCAGGTGAATGCTAATCGAGATGAAAAGTCTGCATAAAAAAAGAGATAGAGAGGTTAATTAGAGTGAGATAGTATTTATGAAGTTGTCAATTTGAATTTCTGTCTAAATAAGGTAGCATCGGCAAAAGTGTCCCTAAGTTTACAAACAAGTCTCAGGATCTAAGTGATTGCCGCGTGATTCATAAGGTATTGCATGTACTCTAGCATGGCGATGCACAATGCTGGATAGTTAAACTGGACATGCGTTTTAATTTTGTAGGCAATTTATAAATGCAATTTAATTGCCGCTTCTCAGGAGCCCAGTGAGCAGTGTGGGACAACAGAGTGGTGGACACGTATGCAAACCGTTGAAACGATGGCGCTTATCGATGTACATGAAGCGATTGCAAAGCACTTTTAAATTATCAACAGGAATTAATATAAGGGCAGCACAAGCGTTTGCAATCAGGCACATGAGTGCGTGCGTGCACTGAAGGACGTGCAAATGAGGCGAGCACTTCAATAAAAAAAGCACATTGATTATAAAAGTGTAATCAAAAATTAACTTCATTAACAACAAGAACAAAAACATTGCGTTGAAAATTTAATTGAAAATTGTTTTCTTTGCACGCAGCAACAGAACCGTAAAATGATAATAAAAATCAAATATAACGTATACGCAATGGGTGTGCGATACAGGAGATGACAATCAGGCCAGTCAGAGGCAAGTGCAGGGCGATGTGTGGAGGCGTGTAAGAGATGAGTGTGTGTGTGTGTGTGATGGGTGATGGGTGGTGGGTGGGTTATCTGTGTGCGTCTCATGCATAAAAATTACATATTACAAGATATTAGTGTGAAAATTGATATAAAAATCAATGAAGCAGCGGGAACGACAACGGAAACGACAGCGGCGACAACAACTTTAAAGGGTCACAGACGCACTTCCAGTGTTGTAAAACGACCTGTCCGTGTGTATTGTAAGTGTTGACATAAGCATTAAATTTGATGGCCAGCCCTGGCTTGCCCTGGTTGTTGTTGGCTCTTTTTTGTTGTTTGTCGTGCCACATACTTCCCACTTTAGTTTTCATGTTGCGAATTAACGAGCAGGTTTGCCACGCCCACACCCATTCGCTCAATATAAATTAGTTGGCATTCACACACGCACACGCATACGCATACACACACACATACACATACACTCACAGACAAACGGCTGTGAGGACATGTCTTGAGGCAGATCCTCTGGGGCAATAAAACGTATTTTTATGATGCTGCCATTCGAGTGGCACACTTTGCATGCAGCACAGCCAAAGATGGCGACCCATAAAGGGAGTCAGCTCTAGGACAAATAGCGCCACTAAATGGGCACGGATTATAATGACGCACACAGACAGACACACGCACACACACACAGGCAGACGTCGACAGGCCGTTAAAAGTAAGCAAAACTAGCCGTGAAGTAGGCCGCACCAGAGGCAAGCAAAGTCAACAGCCGCCGCACCCATAAATGTTAGTTTTTATGTTCCTGGCGTCGGTGTCAAGCAGAAGTTGCAGTGATACAAGCGGCTGGACCTTCGGCCACACTCGACATGCGACCGTCTGTCAGTCAGCCAGTCAGTTGACTGCCTGCCTTGCGCCCGCCCAGCTGGGGCATTGAAATAGTTTTTGGTCTGGCACACATCAATGTCAATTGATTGCAACCCTTCTGCCACCTAAGGACCACTAGCGCCGCCAGGCTCGCAGGCTAAGTGTTTTGTGTTTGACCAGAATCGTTGCTGCTCCCTCTTGTTTCGTTGGAGAACAAGTCGAGCGTGGTGTACAGGCCTTGATTTTTGTTGTGGCCTTAAAGGAAGGTATCACAGCTATCATGCGCCTTATAATAAATAATTAATATTTGCTTAAAGAAACTTTAGCTTCATTTTTTTTTTTTGTATATTTAGTTTTATTTTTATTTATATATAGAAAGAGAGATGTTAAACATTTATTTGCTCACTGTAATCCTACACCTGTTAGAGCATTCAAGCTTCGAGATGCCACAAATGCAAGTTCATTCTTTATTTTTTGTTTTGTTTCGCTGCGCCACGGGATGCTTTAATAATTGAGCAGTTAATCGCACCAAATTGCTTGAATAGAATTCTCTGCCCTTCGTCTATTTTATTTTTATTTCCTGATTTTTTTTGGTCCAGTTCACGAGTGGAATTTGAAAGCACGGTATTGATTTGTGTGCTTATTGAATTATGCAAATGTGCAAATTGTCAATGCAGATGTGTTCCGCATAAGCCAGCCACAAAATAAAGAGCAAGCGAGCAACTCAGCCCAAGCCTCAAGTGTGCGCAAATTATCTAAAGTGAAAGTCAATTGATTGGCTTCCACTCAGCAATTTTGGCTTGGCATAGTTCTCTGAATTTGCGAAGGCTTCTTTATCGTCTAAAGCCGATTAGTCAACACATTTAACTATGACAGTTATTGGGCTGAATTTCGGTGGGATTCCAGTTGTCAAACATGGATTCATGGATTTGCCTAGCATGCGCGCTGAGCATGTGGTTGATTATACTTCAGTGAAAGGCATTTGCAATGGCTTAGCAGTTGAGTTCAATAGAACCATCGAGAATTGCTTGGCTTTAAATATGATTCAATTTGCTTGGCAAATACCAGAAAGTAAGTACATATTTCTAGGAATGAAAAAATTATATAGTCGGCTGTAAGATAGCCTACATACAAACAAGCTAGAAAGACAGCTGGATATCTAAATAATCTAGAGCTTCTTAAGAATTATTGGCATCAGTTTTTGTTTAACATTCCAATATATAACATCTATATATACATGCATAACAATATATATATGTGAATATAATATATATATATATATATATATATATATATATATATATATATATATATATATATATATATATATATATATATATATATATATATATATATATATATATATATATATATATATATATATAGAGATATATTTTACTGTATACATTACCGACGGATTGCATAGTGCAGGGTATATCAAGTATTTTCAGCAGCATGTTTACCTCTTCACGGGAGTCAGCTTGCACTACGATAAGCTGCTACGCTGCATTACACGCACATTTAGCGTGCGCCGGATAAGCTTGAGCCCGATCCAGTGGCTCCGCACCTGTGCAGTTTACGCACTCAGCGAAGCCAATCACGTTCTATGTGCCAAATCCCAAATATAGCTTGATGTTCTTCTCTGCAGCAGCTGCGGCAATTCAATTGAAGTTCAAAATCCAGCGCGTATTTGTTTTTCAATGATGGCTGATTATTGAAAATCTAAATTCTGGTGGCTGCCAGCTATAATGATGCTGACGATGGCGATGCAGCTGTGTGCAGGCTAAACCTGAGCAGTGTCGCTGTTCGGTCATAAAGTTAAGCTTAGCTCAAATGCATGGCGGGGATTTTGTTGGTCCATTGTTATTGTAGTTGTTGTTGCAGTCAACTCAATCGCTTGATTGGAAAATGCCTGCAGGTGATTGCTTCACATTCTCATTTATGAACCATGTTTACGTATTGCTATCAATTGTGAGAGTTCCAATGAGCAAATAGCACAAACACACACACACACGCACACACGCACACGCACGCATATCCGCACTCACTGCACTTTGCTTATACCATTTTAATTAAAACTCAACGCGCAGCAAAGTATGCAACATTTTCCTTGGCTTTTCCTTTCGCTGCTCTGGTGAACGCTGCGACGGTTTGATTAGATGTCTCTGCAAAATGCCTTCAGAATCAACTGTTCGAGTCGTCTATAAAGCTTTGTTATTATTTCATTCAGCGTTGAGCTTGAATAAAACTTGAGCTCTGGCACATAATTTGAAATTCGTGTCATTTATGAGGCAGGCAACGAGCGTGCCTTGAGCTCTCAGCGCCTAAGTTGAGTTGTAAAGCGCTCGAGATGTTGCATTTTAACATTTACACACATATAGCCCAATAAGATTACGGCGGCAGCATATTACACTGAAAATAATAAATGTGAACTTACAGTTATATATGTATTAAAGAGAATTGATAAATGGGTAAAATATGAGTGTTTAAAGTGTTTTATAATCTTAATCAATAAAATTGAAAGAAAAAATTAATTTGTTTTTTATTAAATTAGATCAACCTTAATAATAAATAAATTTTTAAAAATTAATTTGGTTTTTATTAAATTAGATCATCCTTAATAATAAATAAATTAAAAAAAATTAATTTGTTTTTTTTATTAAATTAGATCAAATAAAGAGTTTGTTTTTATTAAATTAGATTAATATTTTATTTCTTTTAAGAAACTTTTTTGCAACCAATGTAAAACTTTAGCATATATCATTATAATTAATTTACAAATTTTTTATCTGATTTTTTCAAATTTCCGTATTTATTATTATCATTATTTATTTATTTCCAATTATTGTTTACATATTTTAATATTTATACATAATAAAAGTATATTATATTTTTAGCATATATCAGAATTTATGCGTTTTTCCTGCCTGTGGTTCTTCAGCTTATTCCCATTACATATTTACTTCTCTTCGGAGTTTCTCCAAGTGCACAATTGTTGTCGGCGCGCACTTTGGTCGCAGACTCCCGCTGCTCATATGTAGCTATGATGAACTGCAGAAGACAATGTTGGAATTTTTATTAACCATCAAAAATCCGCGTGCTGTCGCTGCTTCTCTGTCTTTCGCGTGCTTTATGGCTTGCTCTCTGTGATTGCACCGCACCTACAACCACAGCAGCAGCCGCAGTAGCATGGAGCAAGCTAAGTTAAGTTCCGGCCGTGGCCAGGACGGTAGCTGGTTGGCGTGCAGCACGCACATTGCTAGAGATTATCTCATGCAACGCGCATTTCAAGCACCCACACAAACACACACAGAAAGAAGCAGCTTCGGTTGTAGCTCAGAGGCGCCACAGCAATCAACGTGCCTTGGCAGTCATCATAATGGCAACAAAGCGGCGGCCAGGACATTACTGGGAGAGAAGGGCGCTGGGCCTGGATGCAGGCACTTGTGGTCTTAATATAAAAATCACTTTGTGTGTTGTGTTTGCCGCGCTGCTCTGCTGCAGCGCTGTGCGCTGCTTTGCATTTCTAAGCAGCGCCGCTCGCCATCCAGGGGAATAGGGCAGGCAGCTCGGCAGCTCGGCAGGCGGCCCGCCAGCCAGTGAACAACATTGTTGACGTTGTGGCAAATGTGTAAGGGATGCGGACACAAGAGACGGGGCCAAAGGAAAAGTGCAATGCAGTTGCTTTTGTTTTGTGCCGCAACGGAAGCGGAAGTAGCGTACAGCTACAACTAACAGCAACTACGACAGCAACTTGTTCATCAGTCGAGTGAGCCAGCCTGCCTGCCTGCCTGCCTGCCTGCCTGGTTGCCTGCCTGCCTGGTTGCCTGCCAGCATATGTTCGAGCTTACCCCACTTGCACTTTATGCAGTGGCCCATCCAAATTGAGAGAGGTACGTCGCCCGCCCACTGACAATGGCAAAGGTCAGCGATGCGTATGCGTAATGTCATAAACAGCTGCCGCAATCAGAATCACAGCAGCAGTCCGAAACGAAAGTCGAGCGAGACATTTTAAGCCCTGTGCAGTCAAGCAGAAATGTCGCCAGGCCACAGACAATACACTAACGCAGCTCCCACACTCTGGCTGCCCGAGCCCCATCTATGCGGCTCTCATTTTCACTTTATCTATCACTCTGTCTATGCACTGGCAGCCTTTTCTTTTACTTTGCCATTTGTTCTTCGCCAGTCAGTCTGCTTGCTGTGCTTGCCTGCGCTGATGGCTTAAATGGATAAAAGTTAAGTAGCTTTGAAGTTGGCCAGATTAGCGCGCATATCTCGGTGACTTACATCCACAAAAACAGCTTGAGAAACAAGAAAAAAAATGGAAATGTTTGCCAAGGGGAATGAGACATACACTGAAATTATGATGGCTTTTAAAGTTTAAAACAAAAATTTCTAAGAAAATTAAATGAAAATATATAAGCTATAGATTATTGCAATTTTAAAAACATGGATAACGGGATTGAACATTTTTCAAATTAATGTATAAAAACATTAATGATACGGAAAATTTATGAAAATAAAAAATATACATAAAAATTAAATTTTGATTTCTATAAAACTTGAAAATGTTTAAAAAATCAAAATAAATAAAAATAAACCCGCTATTTCTGAAGATACTCTCTTTAGCCAACAACCAGTATAAACTGTGCTTCTGTCTGCCGGCTACACATGGACTATATATATATAAATATATAAAAATGCGCTGTTCCTACGTCCGCAATAAAACGTAGCTAAAGTTTTAAGCAACTAAGCGAAACGGGCGACATTCAACTTCAGCCACTCAGTCAGAAGGGTTTGCCTTTTGTGCCCACGTTGTTGGGTTGGCTGCAGCGCGCCACTTTTTGATGCAATGTTTTCATCAGCTTCGAAAGTTTTCCATAAGCTGTCGGCCAAACAATAAACAATGCCGCTGCCCATTGTGCAGAGCACTGAAAACTAACTGAGTTTTTAATTATTCGCTACTTCCAAACAATAGAAGAACAATAGAACTTCTAAAAGGCTTTTCGACTCTTGCTCGCCAGCTAATGTTTAAGAATAACAGTTGGATGACGTTCAATTGGGCTCTTCTTTTATATCGATCAACAATTATGAATTTGAAATCCTCTTGGCTTATTTTAAAATTTTAACATTACTTCGCAATATCCGTTTATAAAAAATTATAAGCCGTATCCTTTTATCAGCGCTGCCCGGATAAAAATATGAAAGCAAAAACAGAGCAGGAATAAACCTTTATTTGCCCAAAATCCTTTTGAATTTTTTAACAGCTTTTACTACACGTTGCCAGGCTTTGCACCTGCAACCCTTCGCACATATTATTTCGTTCGGCTACGTTCCGGCATGTGAATGCCATAGCCTTTAATGTCATGCTAAGCCGCAACACATTTTCATTTGTCCTCCCTTTCCCTCTCTCTCTCTCTCTCTCTCTCTCTCTCTCTATGTCTCTCGCTCGCTCTTTGAGACCTGTCGTGCGAAAGGCTTTGTTTATTATTCGCTGCTCTCTGCAATGATTTGGCACAAATTAGTTACAATTTATTTATGTGTGCAATTAGGTGAGCGAGCATTGGAAGTGCGGAGTGTTGCCGTTAACAGGCCAACTGAACACGCATATTTAAAGCCCAGTGAAAGCCAATGATTGGGCCACCAGCAAGAGCAACTCTTAATTTGCTAGCCTCAACATAATTGAAATACAGTTTGCTCTCTGCTTAAAATATTTGCCATGTTTTATTGGCTTAAAGCAGAAAGCAAAGACTCACTCCCGCAGTCACCATCTGTGACTTGATATTTAATCTGAAAGGGAATAATAGAGCTCTAGTCACTTGAAGCTCAGCTTATACATCTAGTTATTCTTGAAAATAGTGTGCAAGGAAAGCTGAGTCCGAGTTAAAACTATAATATTATAAATAATATTTATTAATATGAAGATTTAATTTAGTAATAATAAATAAATAAAATAAAAAATAAATAAATAATAAATAATATTCGTAATAATAAATAAATATATATGTATATATATATATGTATATATATATATATATACCAAATAATATTTAATGTAGTAAAATATTAATTGAATCTATCACCTCAACAGTTTGTTATTTGTCAGAGCAAATTGATTTACATTTATTTTTAAATACTTCAGACTGTGTCAGCATATAAAAGCAAATAATACAATGTCAATCATTTGTGTAGCTTTGTGCAAATGGTGTGAGTATTTGTTGACTTAGTGGCGCTTCGATATGTCTGCTTGTGTGCAGATAAATAATTTAATTATTTTGCTAATTGCAATAAGTAAACAACGGGGCATACAGGGAATATCAATTGCTTTTTACGTGTTTTGTGGTTACATTTCTTATCTGGCTAACACAATCAGATTCGAAATTTTTTGGCCTGCCCCGCAATCAGTTGGCCCAGCTGGGGAGAGCAAAAAATTATACTTTAATACAAACAAAAGCTTTGCCATCTAGGCGAACAGCTGTTAAATGCTCTAATCCATTAGGCCACACGCCTTTTGGCACACACGCAGCCGCTAGAACGTTGCTCCTAATGAAGTTGGCCTACAAAACACAGCAGGAATTAGCCAACATTTTGTATATTTCGTTGACACTTTTATGCTGCAGAGCTGTTGGCCTTTTGCTTTTTGGCAGCTTTCATAATTGCACTGAAAACTGGAACACCTGCTGGGTGTGTGTGTGCGTGTGTGTGCGTGAGAGTGTGTGTGTGTGTGCGCACCATTAAAAATGTGAATATCACACGAGAGCGGAAGTAAATATTTTATATTTGCATATTCGACACTAGTTTTTCATAGCAGCAACAAATTTGCATATTTTCCCTTTTTCTGTCGCATTTGTTTCCTTTTGCTTTTATTTTGCGCGCTTAATGAAGTCGACAAAGCAAAAACACAAAATGTAAATGGCACCCAAAAAAATAGCACAAATAAAAAAATATATAAATTGTAGAACGGAAATGTTTAAGCCTTGTGGCAGTCGCACGGCCCCCGGCAACTGCCTGCTGAAACAGTGTCCCAATTGGCCGGCAGCTAAATATTTGTTATAAATTATGCTCTTAATTAAGTGACTGTGCAAGCGTGAGCGTTTCCCAAGCACACGTGAGCTGCTCTGAGCCAGGCGCCTAAAGCGCCAGCAGTTCTGCCCGGCATCTCATTTGTGGCAGCACCAGCGGCAGGTGTGGCGAGGGGAGCCTCCGACAACTGGTTGCCCAACCGGGTAACGCACGTGGAGGCACGCAAAGGCCTGACAATCGCACAAAGCGTCGTCAAGCGGAAATAAAAACTGCGACCTGACAGTTGTTCCACTTGCTGTTTTTTTTCGGGTTGTCGCCCAGGGAAGTAGGCAGCATTTCCGTGAGATCTGACCACAAACCTTTGCGCATTGTGTGCAATATTGTGACACTCTTTACTGTGGCTGCTCAGTGCTTGAAAACTGCCAGAGACAAGTGGTCTCAAGAGGGTCGAGCTCACAAGTATTCATATATTACCTGATGCCCTATGTTTGAATAAGTATCTGAAATATTATATTTCACTCAGTTAATAACGGCGATTAATTTAAATGAAACTCATATATAAACATGTTTATGTACCTTAAAATATATATTTTAATTCCAGTTTTTCTGCACGTCCCAGCTCAGTTGAGCATCAGGTCTCTTAGATCGGAACGTGGCGCCATGGCAGTTGTCGTCGCTCAGCTTTTCGTGTTCACTTTGCAGGTAACCTGCAATTAAGCTCATCAGTTTAATGTGTTCTCTGTCACTGTGGTTCAGCCGCTGCGCCCGCCTGATGCTGGGTATTAATTTGATTCACCCTAGGCTATGAGCAGCCAGCCAGCCAGCCAGCCATACAGTCAGGTAACAAGCATGTCGACGGGCCGAGTACGTGCTTGTAAAATTTGGCAGGAAACAGAACAAAGACTCTCACACACACACATAATATATATATACCCATATGCTGGGTAGCATGGGTTGGTGAAGTGGCTTAAATTTCAGTGCTAGACTCGGACTTGCAGTTGGGCTACTATTGACACATTTCGATGTAAACTTGGCAGCGTTCATAAGCCAACACATGGAACAAGCATAATCCTAGCACATCCTAGCGCACACATTTGCTTATGACCCCCACACTCACACACACGAACACACAGACACAATGCCAGCGGCACTTGCTGAACCCATCGAAAGCTCAACTGCTGTGCGGCTTACGTAGCGTATGTGTAACGTGCACAGTTGCTGCTGCTGCTGCTGCTGCTCCTGCTACTGCCTCTGCTAGCCAGACTGTTTATTTGCTGTCATTTTAGTTGCTTTAAATTTGCAGCTTAATGGCAATTCTACGCTTGACCACACACTCCGCCTCCTCCTCCTGCACTTGAGCTGTTTGTCGCATGCAGATGCAAGCGAGTGGCTGCAGACCGTTCCGCCTGTTGCCTTTGACAGTTGTCTAGGCTAATATTGCCAGCCGCATGCGAGCGTGCATGAAAAATTGTTGCTTTAAGTGCACCCCAACTAAATCAGCTTTGCGTAGCAAGCAGCTCACATCGAATGGCAAACTTGGAGAGTCCGCAGCCTGCAGTCGATGCCAATATTCAAGTAATACTTGGTTGGGTTAAAGCAAAGTTAAGTTCTAATAAATTAAATTAAAATGCATAAAGAATACAAATTACCCTTAGATGTAATTATTAAGCTTCATAAGGAGTAAGCAAAAATGAATTAATCTATTCACTGCATTCACTGCATTGATTCATTGGGCACAAGTGAATGTCAGCAGATATTCTGAATAAAAATATGCTTAAGCATTGCGAGAACTATTTGTTTCCTTAAAGTAAATCTCATTTGATAGATTACGTGCAGTTTGCTCCCAGGCAGGAGCTGTTGGCACGTTGGCTTTTTGGCTTTTTGGCTTTGGGCAACCGCAACAAGCTGTGCCTGCTGCAAGCTGAGCCACAATTGAAAAATGTTTTGAGAACTTGCCGCAAAGTATTTGTTATTCGAGCGGCTAGCCTGGTTATGCGAAGACAGGGCTGCACAGGACGATAGGGGATAAGCAACTGTCGCACATTATCGCTTTGACTTTATTTGTGTTTGTGCCGAAAATAAATATGCCATTGCCCCGCCAAAGGCGACGCAGTCAGCTCGCAAACATTTACGAACGGTCCCCGCTGACAATTGTAGCCTGTTGTCTGGCTGTCCCGGGACAACAGGGACAAAGCACGTTTAGCTTTAAAGCCGCGTAATTTGTTTGCACACTGAGCGTTCCCTTTGTGGCCTTACTCACGCTCTGTCTGAGTGCCTCCATCTCTATATACACACATAGATATATGTGTGTGTGTGTGTGTGAGTGTGTGAGTGTGCCTCTCTTTGGATAGCCAACTGCGGCAGAGACTGGCAATTAAAGCCATGGCCATTGACTTTAGTTGTGGCCCACTGCGCAGCGGCTCTTTAACCTAATTAAACCAGCAAAGGGCGCTCGCTGGCTTCGCCCAACTGCAGACAAAACCTTCTAATTTACTAAAAATTGGTTTATAATTTTGTAAAATATGTTCAGTTGCGCTGCGTAAATTGCGACAACGCTAAAATTTAAATTTAACCGAGAATTAGAATTTATGCTCCATCTTTTGTGTACTTCAGAATTCCGCGCGTTGCTACAGCCAAAACATTGTGTGGCATTTTCCTTCTCAGCTCATTGTTGTTTTTCACCGAATTTCTTATTTTGTATTATTTTATTTTTTATTTTTTCTTTTCCTTGGCTTGACGCTACCCCTAATTGTTATCTATGTTGGCATCTCTGTAGCCTGGCGATAGAAATTTCTGCGTGCAGAGAAAACATTCGCTTCTGCCTCTCTTTTATTAGAATTTTAAATATGCCCTACGTTGAAAATGTGAATGAAATTTTAATGAATTTAATGCTTGCCAGCCAGGCGCGTGCCAGAGAGACAAAAAATATGAAGTATAAATACATATACATATATATATATATATATATATATAAATATAAATATAAATATATACAGATACAAATAGAAAAGGGTTCTCTTCTAGGCCACACAACGCATTTCTATGGGAATGGCACTCAAACAATTTGCTAATTGGTCGCTGCTCCAAACTCTTTGCACTCAAAATTCATCTGAAAAATTAGACAAATCAAGAAGAGAACTTTGCTCAAATCCACATAAATTATGATAAGTCGAAACATGATTTGAAATAAATTAATTATGGATTGTGATAAATAGCAACATTTTTAAGCCTGCATCAAAAGAATTCTTCATTATCCGTAATACCCTCACTCTATAAGTAAATATATTATTAATATTATAAATATTAATGACACTTAAAGAAAGCCTTTTAAGGCAATAACTAACTAGTCAAGGCAGATAAATTGTATTCATACAAAATAAAAAAAAGAAGAAAATTACAATAAATTTAAGAGAACAGGAGAAAGGACTGAAAAGCGAATTTAAATTGCTTCATTCGCGCTGGCTTTAAATATATTTTTGCTTTAGCTAAACAATTATTGAACAGTCGACAACTTATGGCAATTACTTCAACTATATGCACTTCCAATTCGATGAGCACAATTAAGCATTTATGCAGTTAATAGTGAGCAGGGCCAGGGGCAAGCGGAGTGCGAACAGCCTGCAACCCACATGCCACATGCCACATGCCACACGCAGCCTGTCCGCCTGCAGTAAGCATTTATGGCATTGCAACAATTTAAAGAAGTTGCCAGCGTCGCGACGGCCAGTTGGTAGCAGGCTGAGGCTGGTAAACACATTCCGGAGCAGAAGACAACAGAGCTGAGCGAAGAAAAATTATAAGGGAAGGGAGCACAGGCAAATGAATGAGACGGGCATCCCCAAGGTCAGCGACCAGCAGATGCTCTCTCTTTAAGCTAAGTATTATTATATATAATAAATAAAAACTGAAATGAATATTTGCAATATATTTATAGCCATTATTTGATCTTGATTTATTAATTATAATAATTATAATAATATATAATAAATATACCTTTTATTTTAGGCATTTTATTGCTTGCAGTCACATATGCCCCATCATAAATTCCTCATGGAAATGTTTACTGGAAGAGGCAAAGGAATTTCTCTTTGGCAATGCCTGCGCCCACATACGCATTCAGGCGCGTTTCAGTCCACTGAAAGCCTAGTTCACAGAGCACGCTGTGAATATGTTCCTCTGATCCAAGCAGTCAGGCTCGGCAACGTCCATCGTCTGCCCTTTGACAATGCTGTGGCACATCTGTGTTTTATAATCGAGCCGAAGTGGAACCAGCGAAAGGAAAATGGCGTAAGGCAGGCCGGGAACTGGGCAGCCAAGCAGCCACGCAGCCTGCCTGCTCGCTCTCTCTTCCGCCCACACATACAAAGTGCGAGAGAGGGAGACATATAGAGAGAGAGAGAGAGAGAGAGAGGTATTGCAAGTGCGAAAAAAAGTAAATTAGTGTTTTGGCACTTTCGGCAAACAAAGCGTTGCCAAGCCCCTCCTGGCAAAGGCCCACCCGCTGACCCAACCAGGTGGCAGTTGATGCTGCCGGGCTCGGGCTCAACAGCAGCTGAGTTATCGTCCTGGCGTTGGCTCAGTTAGTTAGTTTTGTGTCCTTCACTTTTTCTGCTCTTCTCTTTTTTTCCTTACTTTGTTTTGTTTTGTTTTGTTTTGTTGCCCTTTGCCGTGTCCAGTGTTTGTTTTGCGTGCTGTACCTTTATTGTTCGCTTTTTGCGCCTTCTGCCTTCTGCCTTTTGCCTTTGTTTTTGCTTTGTATTAGCCCTTTGGCGCCCTTATTATTTCGATGCACTTTCCCCAGCTACAGCAGCTGACGAATTTTGCTCTGCACTTGTCAAAGGCAAAGCGAGCCCTGCGCCCACGCATAATGCAAAGTTATGAGTTTATATCTAATGCGCATTAGGCTGCCGTCTCCCCAGACTGGCTCCCCAGACGCTCTGCATAAATTAATTAGCCCGATGAAGAACACTCAGTCCACGGGCAGACAAAGGCTGAAATTAATTTCGAATTAGGCAGGCGCCGAAAAGCGAAACCAAAACCAAAACCAAAACCAAAAAACCGAATGCTGCAAACGGAATAATGAAAGCTGAGACAGACTCAGCTAGAGCCGGAGTTGGAGGCGGGATGACAGTCAGAGTACTGCCAGGCTGCGTAGGTGTGCATAATTTGGATGGACCGCAAGTCGGGCAATTAACATGAAAGGTCCTTAGGTCCTTTTGCATTGAGGCGTAGGCCAGAAATAGCGATAAGCCATGACCCCAACTACAGAGCTACTGTTGCGATGCCCCAGGGGCAACAGCTGCTGATACACAGCTCCATGAGCCTCAGACAAAGCGCACAAGCTGCCAACAGCGAGGCATCGCGACCACCGCGATTTGCTTGTGTGGCTCTGCCCCTAAGGTCAAAGGGTCCTGAGTGACAAACAAGAGTTAATTGTCATAAATCGAAGCAAGCATGGCGGGCCAAGCATAGTTGAGGTAGCTGTGAGAATCTGTTTTAAAAAAAATTAATTAATCTGCAATCAGTAATTGTCCTAATTTACCCAAAGCAACAGAAGGAATTTAATTTTATATTTAATTTAATAATTGAGGTAAAGCATTTCTTGCAGACAAATCCTGTTGATGTACTCCTCGTATGGGAAACCCACTGTTCCTCCAGGTCTTACGTCACCAACAGAGGTTAGGATGTGCTCATAGCTGGCACCCATCTGGTCTGCCTCTTGTAAATAAATATAATAAAAAGTAAATGTTAATGCACATATGATAATCAATTTACTGTTTAAAAAAAAATTAAAGATTGCAAAAAAAAAAAACAAACTTTAAAATAAAAAATATTTTTACAATAATTTATATATTTAGTTATTAATTTATATACTAATAATGTAGTCATTCAAAGTGGACTAAGTGATTTAGTCCTTCAAATATCAGCTACTACAATAGTGCCTGGCTATAGGCATTCAAGCTGTTTAGTGGATAATTTGGTAATATAATGAAATAATAACAAAATAATGAATATTCGTATATATAAAAAGATTAATTTAAATTAAATTATAATTAATATTTTATTATAACTACGAAAAATAATTCTAATAATATATTAACTATAATGTAATTTTAAATTAATTAATTACGAAAAATATTTATAATAATATAAATTAATATTATATAAAAGTTATATTTATAATTAAATTAAAATAGATTTAAGCAACTTATTTACCTGCTTGAAAATAGGATTTTAAATAATTTATACTAGAAAACAATTTATACTACGAAAAATAATTATAATAATATAAATTAATATTATATAAAAAAATTATATTATTTATAATTAAATTAAAATAGATTTAAGCAACTTATTTATCTGCTTGAAAATAGTTTAAATAATTTATACTAGAAAACAATTTATACTACGTAAAATAACTATAATAATAAATTAATATTATATTAAAATTATAATTAAATTAAAGTAGATTTAAGCAACTTATTTATCTGCTTGAAAATAGTTTTAATAATTTATACTAGAA
This sequence comes from Drosophila fulvimacula, assembly GCA_035045555.1. NCBI lineage: Eukaryota > Metazoa > Arthropoda > Insecta > Diptera > Drosophilidae > Drosophila > Drosophila fulvimacula. The sequence goes on from JAWNOX010000009.1 coordinate 3,409,721, forward strand.
AAGCAATTAGAGTAATTAATAAATATTATTGAAGCTTTGAAAAAGATATGTTAGTATACCATTAGTATAGCATTGTAATTCATATATAGTTATAAATATATATACATATACATATATATTTTTGTCGGAGGAACAGTTTTCCGAGTTTTCAATCAAAAACTAAAATGAATTTTAGCTGCATTTGAGCTGTGACTGCGACTGCGACTGCAGCGAGTCGTTGCATTTGTTTAAATTGTGTTTTAATTAAATATGCGACACAATGAGGTCGTATTTGGGCCGCACATTCATTTAGAAAGAGATAGGGAGAGAGAGAGAGAGAGAGAGAGGGAGATAGATAGATAGAGAGGGACAGCGGCAACCGCTTGACAAATGCTTTTTTAATCCATTTGGCCAACAATTATGTGTAGCTGTCAGCTGCTTGGTGGCAACAGGGAGGGCTGCCATGTGTGTGCCGAGTGGGCGTGGCAAGTGTCAGCCAAAACTATGCACAAACATAAACATAAATCCATGCATGACAAATCTGTGCGCCACAAAACTGTCAGCCAGCCGGCGTTTGCCTCCAAGTCTGTGTGTGTGTGTGTGTGTGTGTGTGTGTGTGTGTGTGTGTGTGTGTGTGTGTGTGTGTGTGTGTGTGTGTGTGTGTGTGTGTGTGTGTGTGTGTGTCAGTGTGTGTGTGTGTGTGATAAGCAAATGGCACACATTTAAGTTGCCGGCGCCATTTTATTTTTTTTTGTTGCCTATGTAGCAACGCCACAGCTGCAGCCTCCCAACATGTGTCTATACATTTATGTGTATAATTTATATATATATAAATTTATATGAAAAAATGTATATATACGTATAAATATAAATGGCGTGGTTTTGGCGACTGCATGACAGACTGTTAAAATGTCAAAATGACACATTTGCCTAGCCTGTCATTAATATGCGACAGTTCCTGCCCCAACACCAACAACAACAACAGCAACAGAAAGACGCTCCGTGTGTGGGCAGTCGGCAGTCGTGAGCAACAGCCGACCGTCGATAGCCGACAGCTGATTGCTGATAGCCGACTGCCGACCGTCGTCCGTCGCACACATTGCCCGCTAACCGACTGACACAGAAACCAAAAATATCAAACGACGCTGCTCAATTGCGGCGAATTCGCAGCGAATTGTGTCAACAGCATTCACTCTCTCGTGTGCTCCCATTTACACGCTCTTCGCCCAATTTCCCAATATTTTTTCACTCAATCTACCGCTACTGGAAGCGAGTGCATTGCTCACAATTTGAGTGAGTGCATTTATTTAGCACGCCCGCTTAAAAGTATGCATTGTTTATTTTAAATGCCTTTTATATAAATACATTGCATTGCATACTTATAGGTGCTTATTTGTATTTTTAATTGTAGCTTTAAAATGTTTTTTTTTTTAATGTAAAATGCCTGAAATCAAAATATGTATTCAAATTGAAAATAATGTTCCAAAGGTTACATAGGGCAGAGTAACGAGTGTTTGTGTCAGAGTGTGCCAGAGTGTGAACAAAGCCGTTTGCTAAAATTTAGTTAATAGCGCCATCAGCATTTCCATTCATTTCTGTCAAAAATGTGTGCGAAGTTATCCTGGGTAAAATGCTACAGAATAAAATAAAATGCAAGAAAAAAAGAAAAGAAAAGTTGTCCACATTATGCGCTACAATTTGCTTGGGTCTGTTTGTTTGTGAGTTGCATTTTTAAATAATTTTTATATGGTATTTAATATATTTAATAATTTTTTATGAATAAAATTAGTTTATTAAATTATTTTGAACAATTGTGATATTTTATTACTAAACTAAGGCTACTAACTAAACTAACTCATAATACAAAATAATTTAAATTTAACAAAAAAAGATTATATATTTTAATTTGAATTAAATTTGTAATTTAAAAACTTTTTTTTTAGTATATTTAATAATTTTTATGAATAAAATTAGTTTATTAAATTATTTTGAACAATTGTGATATTTTATTACTAAGCTAAGTCCACTTAATAAACTAACTCATAATACAAAATAATTTAAATTTAACAAAAAAAAATTATATATTTTAATTTGAATTAAATTTGTAATTTAAAAACTTTTTTTAAAATAATTTCGATATATTATTTAATATATTTAATATTTTTATTAATGAAAGTATTTTATTAAATTATTTTGAATAATTGTGATATTTTTTTATTAAATTACGGCTGATATCTAAACATAACATAATTTAAATGTAATAAAAAAAATATATTTTTTTAAATTTAATTAAATTTGTAATTATATATTATATAGAATTGTATTTGTATTATTATATAGAATTTAATTTTATATGAAAATAATAAATTTATAAGTTTATTTTAAGCAATTTAAATATTTCATTATTAAACGAAGGTATTGGCTAACAATAAAATGTATGCAAAATTTGAGTTATTATTTACCAGGCTCTAAAAGAAAAAATAATAACTTTTAATTTAAATAAAATAGGAATGTAAAATCACGCAATGTAAAATATATATATATATATATATATATATATATATATATATATATATTTTTTTTTTTTTTATTAAATTATTGGTATAACAGGCAAAAAGAAGCTCTGATAATAAAAAATTAATAATAAAATAATTTTTAAAAAATATTGTATTATTAATTTGTTTATAGTAATAATTTAAATAATAATGGACAGATTATTTATTAATTTATTTATTTAATTTAAGAGCAGCCTTTTCATTTATTATATTTTATTATTATGATCTTAAATAAAATGATATATTCACATATCTTTCTGCAGACTCCAGGTCAAAGCCATATCGAGTAGATCTTAGCATGCTGCACATATTTCGACAAGTTCTCATCTTTTGCATTGGATTCGCACCTGATTATTTGTTATTTTGGGTTCCACTCACGACTCTTCAGCCAGGTGAAGGCAATTTTCTTTGCTTGCAGCCATATTTCCTGACAAAGCGCAAAAAAGATTGGTTGCTTTGCTTTGCTTTCTCTTTCTCGTTATTTTTCTTTTCATTTTCATTTCCATTTTCATTTCTTTTGTTTTGTTTTTGCTGCCGCAATTTGGACAAACGCAGCGCTCGCAACATTTTTCATTTCGCATTTTGAGCGCTAATAATTCATTTTGAGCACAATTTGCTTAGCACTTTCCGCCCCTGCCCCCTTGACACGCCCACTTTTGACGTGCAGGCTTTGATCATGTTGCGGCGCCAAACAGGCTTCATGAAATTTTCAAAAAGCAAAATCATTTCGAGGCAACTCCTTGAGTGCGTCTGTGCACCATAAAGCCTAAGCCTAATGCGTGCCACAATAATGCTCGGGGTCAAGCACTGAGAGGGAGAGGGAGAGCAACAGAGGGTGTGAGAGAGAGAGAGGGAGAGTGTGGGGGCTTAACAAATACTTTTGCCTTGGCTTTCGGCTCGTTCTGCTCTGTTGTTTTACAATTCTCATAATTACAGGTGTGTCATTACGATGATTATTTTTCAAAATCACACACACACACACGCACACACACACACACACACACTCGCACACTCATACAGCTGCTGCCTGCTGCTGAAGGCACTAATCAACAATTTAAATCCATTTTCCAGGGCTACCTGGCCTGCCTGCCTGTCGACGTTGGTAATTCTCCTCACTGCTAATTTTTCACACACACTGTCACACACACCCTCACACACACACACACACACACACACAAGAACTCTTTGTGCAACCGGATATGCCGCTTTAATGGCTCCAAAAGGAAGTCACGCGTATTTTGTTTATACCCAGAGCCCTGGCCCCGTCTAATGTTTAAACTTAATGTCCTTAGCCAGCTCATTGTTGCTGCCGCCGAGCACCTTGTGTCATCCCAAGTGACGGAAGTGTAGGCTAACAGCAGCAGCAGCAGCAGCAGCAGCAGCAGCGACTCCATGGCGCGTAAATCACGAACGGATGCGCCTACGTGCCAGCCGCGCTGCGAAGCGAGAGTGCTCCATACTCGCTCTATTGGGCATAATTAGTTTCAAATATTTGCGCTGAGCAAAATTTCATTTATTCCACGCATCTCGCTTCAGCAGCTGAGAAAGAAACGCGCATAATGAGAACATCATTGTAATGTGCTGGTTACTTAACAGTCCCTGTGTGTGTGGGTGTGTGTGTGGGTGTGCATGTGTGTGTGCTCTTGGGGAATTTTCAATTAAGCTCGCTTGCCATCCAGATTGCATAGCTCCGTGTAAATATTGCGCACTTTCCAGCTGTACGTAATTAAAAGGTCGATCAATTTAATGAATCTTATCTATGCGGAGACTAAGTCTCTCTCTCTCACTCTCTCTTTCACTCTCCCTCTCTCTCACTCTCTCTTTCACTCTGCTGCTCATGTCTGGGCTCGCATACTCAACTCCATTTCTACCGCAGCGCCACAGACTTTGCCTACCTCAAGCTTAAATATTTTTAAAATAAATAAAAAATATTTTCCATATTTTTCAAGTGCTTTAAATTGTGTCTATTGATTCGCATTTAAATTGACCCTTAACTGCAACTGGTTTGCCGAATGGTATTTTCCGACGTGAATTGATTTGAAGAGCTGCAAATTCTGAGCCCATCAATGAGTGGCAATTTCTATGCAGCGCAACATGAATGCTTCAGACTGGGCACTGCTTGCAATTGAATCAATTATTGATTAATTGATTAATTCAATAGACAAGTAGTCTATGCCTCTGACTAACTCTGACACTGAAGGATATGATGTGATATATATGTCCGATTCAAATTTGACTTTTCTTTCTCTCCTCTCAGACCTTTATTACTGATCCTCGCTTTAATTCTTACCTCAACTCTGATTCCTTTCAACTCCCCTAGAGCCAAGAGCTGCTTGGCAATAAATATTCAAGTCAAGTCATAGTCATTCAAATTAGTTGCGATTCATTGGCAATAGTGCCTCTGTCTTGGCAGCATAATGGAATATATTGTACAGATTGTACAGAATATATTAAACAGATCAGTTGACTGTGAGGCGAACAGAACGCCCCGTTCATGGCCAACGTTCAAGACCGATCGTCGTGTCGCTGTGTCGCCGGCCAAACAAACATGAAAATATTACAAAAATAATTCTCGGTTCAAGTGTAGTAAAAGATTTGAATATTGCATGATGACAGAGGCAAAGAAATGCTCATCAGCTCGCTGCCTTATCTGCCAGCCCTGCTGCATTGAGCCATGGGCAATATTCTTGAGATCGAGTTTTAAGTATGTTTTCTTGAGTTTTCGTTGCACCACCCCACACAAATGAAATGTTGACAAAAACTTTCTTACGCTCTGCAAAGGAAACTCTCACGGGACACACACATAGACAGAGCGGCACACACATCGTCGCATAAATATTCAATCAAAGCTAGAGAACCACAGACATAAAAGTTGGGCTCAGCCTGGGCCTTTTCCCCTCGCAGTCGGCCAACTGCAAACAACAATAAAAACTCTATTAAATACGCATAAATTAAGGCACGATGCGAATTCATCTGAGGCGCAGTGGCACATCTTCTGCTTCAATACCTGGATTTACAGTGGGATTTCGTGCAAGCTACTCGTCCAGCCAGCCCACCAGCCACCCAGCCAACCACTGCGACAGATGAACACCCACTGGGCAGGTAAGGTTCATGTGCAAAGTTTTATGCCGTTCTGTGGCTTTGGCAGTGGCCTCTGCTTCGCCTCAGTCTCTTCCTTTGTCCCTATATCTGCCTCTGTCTCAGCCTCAGACTCTATTTCTACACCTGCCTCTGCCTCAGCCGCTGCCTCATTCGCATTCAAATCAAATGAACACATCCACGACTCCAGCCACAAAGTGCAATGAATTCAATGCACAACTTTTGGACATGCGACATGGGACGTGGAGCAGTGGGGGAGTGGGGCAGTCGGGCTGTGGGGCTGTGGAAGAACACCTGAATAAAGCCACAGCAGCAATCGTAGGGCTCTTGCCCATAATGTCTCCGGGGCTAAGCTGCTCGCCTCAGTCGCATAAAAGTTCAGACAAATTATGCATTAGACAGTTCGTTAGTTAGTTAGCTGGGGCGGGGCAGGGCTGGTTCCCAAATTTTGTGGCTTCGACATAAAAACCTCATATTTCTGTCCAAGTACCCAAATTGCAGGCTACCTGCCAAGCAGGTTCAAGTCGACGAGGCTGACGCCAAAGGACGCACTTTAGTCGAGCCATGACTGAAGTTGCCAGCTACCACACGCCCACCTCGCCACTCACCTACTGAGTAGGCTGCGTGTGTGTCTATGCAAAATTGTGTAAATATTTTGCTGGCAAATTTATGAAAACATATGCCAACATATGTGGCCATGGAGACGCCTTTGTATCGCATTTGCAGCGAAATTCAATTAGACTCGCAGTTGCGAGGCCCGAGCGCAGGCCAGAGCCAAACTTTTTTATTGAATTTGAGCTGATTAGCAGCAGGGAACAATGCTCTGCAATATCACGAAATTAGTTTATTTTTGTTCAAGTATAATGCGCACACAAAGGTATTTTTGCTGACCTCAGCTGAGCTGACCTCAGCTGAGCTGAGCTGAGCTGAAATGAAAATATTATTTTAAACTAGTTTCATTTTACAGAGTTCCATTCCGATGCAGCCATGAATTATAATCCTAAGTTAAGTTAAGTTGAGGGCATATAATACAGCAGCTCGGCAATGCCAATGAGCTCTGAAGAGCAATTGCAGCTTATAACTTACAGCTGACCACCGAAGAATGCTTGAGCCAACTAACTCGAATAAATAGCCAGCAGCTGCTTTGAATACAATTAAAATACATACCTAAGCCTTGATTGCCAGGCAAATAAAATGGCCATTAAAATGAACTGTCTTTGCTCGCATCTTGAGAGAGAAAAAAGAAGAGTCAAATCTGCAGTAGAAGCAGATACATATACACATTATATATACATATACATATCATATACATATACAAATTATACATACATACACATATACATATACATATACAAATTATATATACATACACATATACATAGACATATTACAGACTGAAAGTAGAGACATCAAATTGAAATCTACAAATTCCATCATTAAATTCAACTAAGACAGCTGAACATATTTGCTTGGCAGCCAGGCCGAAGCTCAATGAAAGCGAGAAACTTGCAGATATAAACATTTTGGAAGAGCTCATAAAATATTTGATGGCTGCTGGTCGTCTTTGCGCCACGCAGGCAGATGGAGCGGGCGTGGCGCGATTACGTCTGTCAAGCGGAAATTGCAATGTTTGCAGCCATCAGTCAAATCACATATCATAACCGGTATGAATTTGTTGAGGTTAGGGCTAGGGTTGGGCTTTGGGTCTGGCGGAGTGTTGGGGAGGGCTGGGGAGGCGGAAGACGGAAGACGGAAGGCAGCAAATAAGAAGTGATATAAATTTTAATTTTGGCCAAAGCCCTCGAGCGCACAACTACAAAATATTAGACACTAAAAAGTTATCAAGAAATTGTGTGCCATTGCGAGGATTTATTACGCTTGTCCTCTTAACAAATTTTGCGCATTATTTACGGCTTTTTTGCCCCACACACACACCACTCACGCCACACACACACACACACAGACTACATACGGTCATCCACTTATCCGGGCCCCCACTCAGGGTTTCATTTGAGTTTTTGTGCAGCTTAAACATTTTTTAAAAGTCACCAACACTCACGCATTTGTCAATCTCTATGAAAAGGGGATTGCGGCTGAGGCAAAAACCAAAGGAAAAATAAGGAATGAAAACCCAAAGCCCGAGCCCAGTCCTGCGCAGCCCGCATGCTGCCTGCCAATCCTTATTGACAGCAGCACTTCCGCTTTGGCAGCCAAAATAGCTGCGAGCGCCATAAATTAAACTCATGTGCCACAAATTTATTTCACCCAACGTGTGTGTCACGCTCTCTCTCCCTCTCCCTCTCCCTCTCCCTCTCCCACTCCCTCTCCCTCTCCCTCTCTTTCGCAAACTTCAAAGTGAAAAGAGACTATTATATCGAATCGAAAGGGCAGGCGCCGTTGCCAGGACGCACTTGGCGTAAGCGCTCTTTCAGTTTAGTATGCGGTAATTGACATGTAATGCGGTTACGATTGACAACAACAACAACAGCTGCTTGGACTTGCGACTTGCAACAATGTTGCCCACATCCGGTCGCCATTTTGATTTGCCCCTGCGCCAGTGTTGCAGTGTGACAAATTCCCAGACATTCGCACGGCAAGCGACCACAAAAGCAGACGCCCCATAAAACTGAGCTCGAGACTGAGCGAACAGTGTAGAGTGTAGTAGAGAAATCGAAAAAGAGCTGTAAATATATATGGAAATTGCTAGAAATTTTATAAATAAATTCATTTATGATATGATATAATTTTAAATATTAAATATAAAAATAAAATTATTAAATAAGATAATAATACTGGAAAAAGTAATGAGGTGAAGTAATACATATATATATATATATATATATATATATATATATATATATATATATATATTAAATAGATAAAAATTAAAAAATAATAATAAATGTAGTAGAGAAATCGAAATAGAGCTGAAAATATATATGGAAATTGCTAGAAATTTTATAAATAAATTAATTTATGATATGATATAATTTTAAATATAAAAATAAAATAATTAAATATAATAATTAATACTGGAAAAAGTAATGAGGTGAAGTAATATATATATGTAATATATATAATATATATTTTTTTTAATTTTTATCTATTTATATTTTAAGAGAAATAATAAATAAATAATATTATATATATATATATATATATATATATATATATATATATATAATATTATTTATTTATTATTTCTCTTAAAATATAAATAGATAAAAATTAAAAAAAAAATAAAATGTAGTAGAGAAATCGAAATTGAGCTAAAAAAAAAATAAAATGTAGTAGAGAAATCGAAATTGAGCTGAAAATGTGAATGAAAATTGGTGGAAATTTTATAAATAAATTAATTTATTATTTGATATAATATTAAATATTAAATATATAAATAAATTAATTAAGAAGGACAATAATACAAAAAGAAATAAAGTGAAGTAATATATATATATATATATATATATATATATATATATATATATATATATATATATATATATATATATATATATATATATATATATATATATATATATATATATATATATATATATATATATATATATATTATTTATTTATTATTTCTCTTGATATATAAATAAATAAAAATTAAAAAAAATAAAATAAATATTAATATATTATTATTATTATATATATATAATATATAAATATTATAACTGCTCTCGATAGGCAGAGTTAGCTATCCCCTGAGCAACCGGTGCCCTACTTACACAGTCAATTTTTCTCCAATTAGCTTAATGCATAAGAATAGAACACAGGGAAATGTGGGAAATGTTTTTCACCTTGCCCCACTGTAACTTTCAGCTTAGTGCGGCTGCTGTGGCTGGCTATAAAAAGCAACTGAAATGAAATGAACCCCATGAAAAATGGCCAAGTGTTTGCCAAGAAATGTTTGCTTTGCTTTTTGCCGGCCAGCCACCTGACCATTGAGGCGTGCATTGGGGCACGGCAATCGAACAGGAGCCGAGCGTCGGGCTACAACAGGAGCAGCCACAGGATGTCAGCATAAATCAAACGGCAATGGCAGCCGAGAAGAGAAACCATAAGAAATCATTTCTAATCCCAAAAGTTTTGTAAGCGCCGCCCAGACATCGTCGTCCACGGCAGCTATCAGCAGGCTGAGAGGCCATGAGAAATGTTGCTTACTTGTTACCAATTCGAACCGGCTGCCAACAGCCAATCCCACTCACTACCAACATTTCGCAGACACTCTTTCATTTCGAGCTCTGGCCTGGACTGGCCGGGGAGCGCATAAATTGGACAACCAATTTAAGGCCTAAAAACCGCTTTTACCGTTTATATTCCTGCGCTTGAGTTGAACTTTTTTATTTGTGGTGCGCCCAGCTTAAATGCCAGGACACTGGGCCGCCTTCAGCGCCTGGTGGGCATTTGTGCTGCTGCGACGGCCTCGTGTTGTCTCTGCTTCGGCTCTGGTTTATGGCGCCAGGTAAGCACGTGCAAACATTTGTCGTGGTTATTTCGTTTGGATTTGAATCGCTCTCGCCCTCGTAGTTTACAGCCTGCTGATGGGCCCGGCCTGTGGCTGATAATGCCCGGCAGTCAACAGCATTGGCCACGCGTTTGTTCTCTTGGCCTTAACTTGGCTTTTTGGATTGTTGCGTTAATAGCCCGCCCGATAAGATACGCTTCACACTGAGTGACTGCCTTCTTTACGGCAATAGGTGTAAGCTAGGCCGCCTCAGCTGCTGCACGCCCACAATGTCCACAATTTCTCTATGGAATATCTGTTGACTCTGTAAATGGAGCTCAGAAATTAAACAAATGAAATTGGATAAACATGTGTAACGCTTAATTAACTGAGCTTTGCCTTAAAGCCCAATATATAAATTTCCCAGTCTGTCGAGCTTCACTTCCCCTCGCATACCTTAAACTGAACACAAAAGAGATTTGGCTTAATGCCAAAGTTTCAGTGAATATCTTTTGCACATATAATTTGCATTGATTTGATGAAATAAATAATCATAGTCGCAGCTAGTTGGCATCGCTGGAGACACCATATATCTAGAGGCGATCAGGTCCTGCCAAGTTATTCTTTTTACAGCCCGAAGCCCATTTAGCCCCGTGACCTCACGTAGGGGCAAAAGGCCTGTTGGAAATAGTTGCCAAAACAACTTTGAAGTGTCTTTTAAACCTAGAACTTCATCTCGACGCGATTTCCAGGACATAAATCTGCAAAATGTTGTGCTTTAAACAGCTGATGTTTTATGGCGTGCTACAAAGGTCGTTGAGCTGCCGGCGAGACTAAATTGCATTCCGTTCCTGCTTTTTCTGCCCGCTCAACTTTGGTGCTTGGAATTTCAAATTTTCTTTTGGCACTAGAACTTATTTATTTATTTATTTATTTTTTTTTTTTTTTGGAGCGGCTAACGGGCAGAACCTTGCCAAGCATATTCGTATTCATGTATGCTCCAAAAACGGTGCCTTAATTTGAGCATAATAAGTGCTGCTGCTCGGTCACGCTGGCGTATGATGAATATTCATAATTCAAGCCTCGCAGCGCAGCGTCTTGCTGCCAGCTCCGCCCAGAAGTTTGAACAAACAAATGAAAAATGAATTTCCTGCTTATGTTTATGCTTGGCATATGTTGAATGCTTCACTCGACTTGCTTGCACTTCGCACACGGCTGTATCAGTGTCTGCGTGTGAGAATGTGTGTGTGTGGGTGTAACAAAGCGGACAAAAGCGGAGCGTGAATAAATATAACTCATACGAGCTGTTGGGCAACATTCTGAGATGCCAGAGGCAAGTATTTACACCTACAATGCAGCATGCCACATGCAACACAATCAAATGTTACACAAATGTGTGAAAAATGCATAATATGCTTAAGCATGTGTCTGTGTGGGTGTGTGGGTGTTTGTGTACAGTCTGCAACAAAATGGCTGCTGCCATAACGGCACAACAACGACAACAATGGCTGCAGCCCGTGCCGTGATTATCCATTGAAATGGAAATGCCAGCCAAGGATTTAATATAATTCGCAATGTGTAAAGTGCACTGAGCAAACTTTTCACACTGCGCCAACAGCAGTTGAAGAGGAAGAAGCAACAGAAGTAGTTAAAGAAGCAGCAGCAGCAGCAGCAGCAGCAGCAGCAGCAGCAGCAGGATGGTCTGATTCAGACAAGAATGCATCTCTGCAGCATGAATTGCCAGCCGAAGAATAGAATTCAATTTAAATAGATTTCCGCTTAGAGGAAATTTAAAAGTGCAGCAAAAGGCAATTGTTAACGCAAACTGAAGAAGCTCTTCTTTCCACTCGCTGTGTGTGTGTGTGTGTGTGTTTGGCACGTTGATTGAAAAACTGCTAACTACACACACTTAGACTCTACACACACACACACGCGCGTAAAGGTATTGCAACAGTCATGCATTGAAATGAGAGGAAACCGGAAACGTAGGAAAAGAAAGAACTGATGTCTTGCATTTGCTTTATGAAGGCGAAATACAGATTCCCTTACAATGATATCTTGATGAGCGGCAAGCAACTCAACTGTGCAGACAACGCAGGAGCTGCTCGACGAGAGCAGGCATTCATCACGCTCGCTTCAATTTTCATTACAGATAAATTGAATTTCATATAGAAAATGAGGAAAATCAGCAGTGAAGTAATATTCGAGTGCCGAAGCCAACTGAAGCTCCTTGGCAATGCTCGAATAATTAAGAGGCAGCTGAAGGCATTTGGAATGTTTTCAAACTCTGCCTCGATAAGCTCAATTTCCGGCCACTGTGCCTTGTTTTCAACTTAAGCGTTTCTTTTGAGCAGCGTGTAGAATGACGATAGTTACTGGGCTGGCAACGGCAAGTCTCGCACAAAGGTAAAATGCTAAGCAAACGTGCGTGCGAAAAAGGTAATTGAAAAATAGTTTCCGTTTCCCATTGCCAATGCCATTGCTGTTGCTTCTGCCTCTGCCTTTGCCTTTGCCTTTGCCTTGCCAATCTCATTTCCCCAGCACTTCTCCTGCACTCGGAATCGCAATTGCAATTGCAATTGCCCTCTCCGATTGCCAGTTGCCAGCTGCGACTTAAGACAGCTGCAACAGTCCAAAACTTAATTCTCTGTGCTATTTTGCCCGTTCCACTTATAGGCAGTTAGGGAAATCGATCTCGATTTCGAGCAAACTGCAATTTGAGTGCTTATTAAATTAAATTTAATTTGAATAATTGTTTGTCATGTGGTTGGTGCAAGTGGCCATAAATTGGGCCCGAGCTTGCGGCATTCTCTTGGCCACATGCTGAGCTCATATTTCAGTGTCGGCCAAATCACAGCGCACAGAAATACAAATCTTGCCCCATCTGCGGCAATAAAACATAATAATTAACATTGCGACGACCGTCCGAGTTTGATAAATGGCCAATGGGGCGTTTCATTAAAGTGTTGCATACTCTCGAGCGTTATGCTAATGGCCCAGCGAAAGCGAAACGAAGACGGAAGCGGAAACGAACATGAAAATGAAAATAAAAACTCAACCGCAGACTTGCATGGCAACTTTTAATTACATTTTGCCAGTGCGTAGGTGTATGTGACGAGCTGACTGTGTGTGTGTGTGTGTGTGTTGCATTTGCATGTGTATGACAAGCAAAGAGAGACTGACAAACCGACTGAGGGGCTGCGCGCAGCAGAGCTAGCAAAACGTAAGTAATGACTAAATGCGCACTCTGACAGTTTAACATGACGAAAATGTTCCCTTTTTTGCTGAGCTTGATAAATGATACGCGCGTAGCAGACAACAACAGCAACAACGAGCAGACGAAGCAGGAGAGGCGCAGCAACAACTACAAACTTGACAGCATGTCCCCAAAAAGTTGGACTGGACTTCCGCTGCGTAACTGGGCATAGTTTTTGTTGCTTTCTCCGCTACACTTTCACTGCGATTCACTCCACTGTTTTTTTGGGTTTTTCTTGTTCTGTTTTGTGGACAAACATTTGAGTGAATAAAGGGGATTTCCGGCATAAATATGCCAACACCTCGAAGCGCAAATGCACAATGAATACGAATAAGACTATGAATGCGCAAAGGCAAAAGGCCAAGCGAAGAGCGAAAAGCGAAAAGGGAAAACTGAAAAGGGAAAGCGCCGACGACGCAGCTAAGCGCTAAATGAAATAAAATGGAATGCCTCAACAGAGTGGAAAAGGTCTGAAGAAACTGAAAAGTAAAAAAAAATAATAATAGCTAAATAAAATAACAGACCTCGTATGAAAAGGCGAGATTATTATTTATGACTTTGTGGCGAGGGAAATTTTTGTGGTTGAACATGATGTTTCTGCCAAACAACTTTTCAGTAAAACCTGCAAGGGGACTGGCTGAATACCCTGCACTCCCTTGAGAGAGCTGCAATATATGAGAGAGAATAACAGTTATAAATCAAAATAATATATATAGAATATATATATAAAAAATATATATAAATTTATATAGAAATAATATTTACTTGGGAGTTGTTCCTCAAGAATATTATTCGTATTAAATTATTTTATTCGAAATATTTTCATATATACAATTTTTATAAGCCTGATACAATTCTCATAGGACCAAATACTTTTTACGAATCATATTTGATCTTCAATTAAAGAATAAATAAATGATGAAATGGCCATGCCCAACTTTCCTTTTGACAGTTCTATTTTAAAAACATGAAGCTGAACACAAAAAGGCCGCATAGATAGAGACGTAAGAAAATGAAATTGAATATAGCTTAGAGTCAGAATAAATTGCCAAATGGAGATTAATATAAATAAAAAACCAAATATGTTATATCCTTTTCTCAGGAAATAATTTGTGAAACTTAACTTTGATCCGAGCAAATGTAGTCAAGAAGTTGGCACAGTCAGAGTCTTATCTGCCTCGCTTTTGCTCGTTTCTGGCTTAATGCAATTGCAGGTTTTACAAATGGCTGTAGTATTCGATATGCTCTAAAGTGGCTCAGGCCATCAGCCGGAGTGCAAAGGCCCATTTCGTGACACTTTAATTGTCGAGCGCATAATTAATTAACCATTGTTTTTGGTCACCCCGAAAAGGACTCCGAGCAACGGAATTAATGTGCTCACATTTTTTGTGGGGTCTCCTGCCCTTTTCGCACTGCTACGGCACTTTAAATATTTAAAATACAGCAAATGAATTTCTTATGACGCCTGCAAACAAGACGATAGCCGAGTGTTCGGGGCGCAGCTGAGCAGAAGGAATGGGTAAAGCTGCGAGATGAAGTCACTGCAGCCGTTGGCCACTGCCCGCTGACTGTGCAAATTGTGAGTTTCATTGATTTTCGTCACACACTTGTAGTGTGGGGCATCCTTGCTCGCATCCTTGGCACAGCAGCGTGCCCTGGCTGCATTTTTAATGCGCATTGCAGTCAGCCCTACAGTCAGGCGCTACGAAATATTTAATAAAATTTGTTTTAAATGCGACTGACCTACGGATTGGAGTTTCGATTGAATTACTTAAATGAAATATATTTGGTTTGATTTTGCTGATGAATGCAGAGTGAAAAAAGTAAAACGAGTAAGAAGCATTAAATTTGATATACTAAAATGTAAATTGATTGTAGATACTTTCCATCCTGATCAAGAGGTATAATATATGAGGGAAATCAAAAGCAATTTCCTTATTTGAATTTTGCCGCTGCTTTGTCAAGTTCTCTGCGTGCCATCAGCCACGTGTTGGTGGCGCGTACGGTGAAGTGGTAGACGAACTCAATGGCGCTCAGGATGCTGGCGCCGAGAAAGAGACCCAGTATGCCGCCAATGGAGACGACGACGTCGAGCTTGGAGCGCAGCACTTGACGACGATACTGATCCGTGGGCCACACTGGCATCAGAAGAGTCACATTGGTGTCCCTGACTTTTTTATCCACGCTGCGAGAGACTAATAAACATAAGGCATTTGTGCCAGCAGGGGGAAAATAAGTAAATGCACCTAATAAGGTCTTCGTAGATGGACTTCAGGTCTCCCTCAGTGCAGGAGGGCAGACAGTGGCAATGCAGCGTTGGGGATGTGATGCGGAACAGCCTCTTCACGTCGTGCTTGATCATGGAAGCACTCTCCAAGCACAAGTATCCCTTGAAGTCGCAGTCCGGAAAGCGATCGTCTTTATAGGGACTCATGTTGTAAACGGTACAGTTGCAGAGCTCCATTTGGTAGAGCCTGGTGCAGTCGGTGATGCAGGCGCTGAAGCTGTATGCATTGTACTTGCTCCATGGCATCACCTCGTCGGGAAAGTAGCAGTCGCGCGCAGCTATCGGAATGTCACGCATGCCGGGATCATTCACCATGGCCTCCTTGTGGAACTGCAGCGTCTTGTACTGCCCCTCCATCACAATGACGTCCACCGTTGGCAGCGGCATGTTCGGAACATCCTCCTCGTTAAGCACACTCACCATGGCGGCGCGTGAGAGATGCAGATTCATTTCCGGATGGCTACTGCGATCCAGAATGGCCGAGCGCCAGTGCTTCGATTCGGGATGGTTGTTCTGCAGCGAGTTGAACAGAAAGCAACGGCCGTTCGGCGTCATCATCGGCAGAAAATAGTCGCAGCAGTTGAAGAAGTTATCCGCCAGTTTGCAACTGTAAAACAGGTCCGAGCAATTGAAACCAAACTGCAAGAAAGCTTTTAGACATGTTCCCTAAAGACACAAATCCTTTTTCATTGTACCCTTAAGGACAATTCTCGGTAATTCGTCTTGGGGCACTTGGCACATACATCACACGCTTCAAACTGGCGGCAGCGATTAAACATTCCCGTGGTGTACTGATAGGGAAACAGTACGAAGGACATGTAGGACTCCACCTCCCAGTTGTAGCCACCGTTGAAGTCCACTCCCAGGCTGAAAGCAATTGGGAGCTATAAGAGTTCATATGTTTGCTGCCGAATACCTTACCTTCTTACATATTCCTCCACATTCGGGGGAAAATCTGTCTTGAAGCGCACTTCGCAAACGCTGATCGATGGGAATTTGACCTCGGCAAATGGCGAAAGACTTTCGTGGACGATGCTCACAGCGCGGGAGGTGAAGTCTCGCTGATATTGACTGATCAGATGATAAACTCCTACAGTCGACGCAATTACACAAGCCAGCCAAAAAATGCGCTCCGAAAGGTGTAAGCTGCAAGCAAAGCCAAATGAAACATTAACTGATTATGGAGTGCTCACCTTGACCTACTTATGATTAGCTATGTAGGAGAAGCCCGCCAGGCTGCAACTCTGGCAGTACTCCGTCAACACATCCACAAATCTGCGGCCCACTGCCCTCAAGTTGTCCTTTAGTTCGCTCTTTTCAGGCTTCATCTGCGTCCAATTGTTCCAGGCGTCGATCGCCAGCTAACTGACTGGCGCAGTCATGTTGTGGCTTTTATATACATTTTAATTTTCCTCCATTTTGCTGGGCCTGTGTTTGTGCTGCGGTGGCTTAATTGCATGTACGGGTGCTTGTTGCAGCCATTGGCCTTGGTTTCCGCCTCCGCCTCCGCCTCCGCCTCTAGCTCCGGCTCTGCGCTGCACTCACTTTGCACGGAGTCGGCTGGGTTCGCTGCACGGGAAAAGCTCTTAATTGGTATTTGCTTTGTGCAGGTGTCGCAATAAGGACTTAAGTCCACACCCTCACAACACGCACGTAAATACATGTATGCTATATGTATATATATGTATATGTGCTCGCACTGGAAAGTTACAGGCGACAAGTGCGTCAGGTCCTCATTTATTAATGTAAAATACAAAGAACTTAATGGGTGTAACGTAAAACATAATAAATAATAATTATCGTAAATATCAGAGCTGAACTATGTGGGAATTATTGTGTTGATTTAAATATCTAGAAGACGAAATTTAAAAAAATTAAATTAAATTAATTAAAATATATTAAAATTAGAGAAGACTTTAAATAAGATTTAGATATTAAATTGCTTCACATTTTGAGAAGTATTTCTTATTTTTGACAATCAAACGTAAACTAAACTAATTCTAAAATTATTCGAAATATTTTAAATTATAAAAATTATTTAAGCTGCAAAATTTTGTATCAAAAAGGTTCAACAAAAAATTTCGATTTAATCGATATATATTTTTGAATAATAAATATTTTACATAAAAAAAAAGAAATATATATATATATATATATATATATATATATATATATATATATATATATATATATATATATATATATAATAATTTATTACTACGATTAAAACTCGTGACAAACACGTGAATATTTACCTTTACATAGTAAGTGAAATTGGCAGGGAATTTGCAGCCACCTGTGCTAGGCAGTGAAGCCATAATTCGTAAAGTTTTGAGCGCCATCCAGCAGCGACTGCAAACTCCTGCTCAATTACAGCCGCCAGTCAGGTGGGCTGGCATCAGGCAGCTGCAGTAGCTGCGCCGCCGAATGCGCGAAGCTATTAGACAAAACGAGTGAATAAGCGACCCATTCACAATGAATACTCAGACTCAGACACCCACAGAAACACAAACTTGAAACTCAAACACTTAACGTGACGCATGCATTAAATGTAGTCAACATGTTTTTGGTGCTCAGAACTCGACGCTAAATTAGAATTATGCAATTACGACTCATTTACGTTGTTTGCAGCCTGGTGGAAAACACTTAAAAACAATTAGAGTGCTTATTGAAATTTGAAACGTTGCAGCGCTGCAGCGCTTCGTAGCTGACAATGTGTGCATGCCGCATGCCACATGCCACATGCCACATGCAACATGCAACGAGTCCCATGCAAAACTAATGCAAACGCTTTAATTATTTATGCGGCCAAACATGACGTTAAATTGTTTTTGATAATCACACTGATTCAAGTACAATTTAACCAACACCCACAGGCCATTTTCACCTCTGCCTCAACGGCGAAAAACCAACAAACAACATACAAAGGAATTCAGTGCATTGTTGCAATTGTTGCCCTGTGGCAATTGGCAGCTTTTTAATTTATTGCCCTACGAGCCAAGAATTTTTATCAAACTGTTTGCTATGCGTGCCGAAAATTGTAAAAATAATTTTAATTGATAAAAAGCCGTAGCGGTAACAGAAAAAAAATATATTTTATTTATTTAAAATGCATTCTTAAACGTTATATTGAAGAGCACATAAAGAACGATTGACTTTAAATTATTATTTGATTTATATCAAGCTTGAATATATAAATCGAATTTAAAATCGATCTTTTTATGGATTATTGAGATATCAAAATGTGAAGTCCTTGCGCGCTTAAGCCGCGTTAATTCCCTCAGCCATTCACGTTAAATAAATTTGATCTGCATAAAAATCTGCATCTGACAGTCTGTTCGATAAAACATTCACACTTAATAATATCATTTAAGCGAAATATGGGCTGTAACTGCTCTCAATGAAACAAAAACACTTATGCACACGCCCCTCCCTATATAGCCATTGGCCATTATTTTATTTTATTTGTCCACTCGAAGTAACAGGTTTATTTTCCTGGGAGTGCGACACAAGTCGCGTCGAGTGCGAATAAAGTTGTTAAATATTTCTCATTTGCTTATTTTACTGCATTTTTTTTGCATATTGCTGCAAGTACCAAAAATGGAAAACGAGACATTTAAATAAAACCAAAACGCAACATATTGATGTAACAATAAATAAGAGTTAAATAAATAAACTGCAACAAATTAAGAAGAATATTGCGTTCAACTGAATTCGTTTCTCGACGCTGAAAAACAAGAGCCAAGAGTATACCTTGCATAGCGTAAAGTAAATATTTTCTCTTATAAAATATTGAATGTCAGAAGAATATTGTATTATATAATTCAATACAATTTTTTTATAATTAAATTATTGAGAAAATTATTTCCAATTTTTACAAATCAGCGCAAATGAATATTCATGAATATTTATTTATAACCAATTTTGAATAAAGCAAAAGTAAAATTTCAATAAGCGACAATAGCCCTAAGATATTGAGTTCTATTTCAATTATTCGCTTCACTATTTGATGCGTCAACAGTTTTTGAGTTTTTTATTTATTTATTTTTTATCGAGTCTGTTAAAATATAGTTGTTATTGTGACCACCTATGCGGTCAGCGAAGAGTTGAGAGTCGGACTGACTTTGTGGACTGATTTTTGGCTTTTGTTTGTGAATCAGTTTCAATGCAGTTTATTCGCAGGAATGGAATGGCTACAGCAATATCGCAGGTGTATCGATAAAATGTCACGCGCAATAGCACCGCAACTAACATTGACAACAGCAAACGACAAGGCAATTTAAATACTAACATGTGTACGAATAGAGTCAGCCAACGGGCAAGTGGAACTAAATGGAAATAGTGGTGAGCTGGAGAGAGAGGGGAGAGGGGCTGCGGTTGCGGCTGCTGCTGCTGCTGATGTCGACACACAATTAACTTGAAAATACTCCAAGCCATGTTAAGTGTCAATTAGTTGGCATCAGCTAAGCGCCATGCATACGAAATTAACCAAAATGTAATCAAGAAATATTATTTACATTTTACACAACAACGTGAGATATTTGATTATTTTCAGAGACTCTGGCATAAAGTATCAAGTAAAGCGTGGATTGAAATATTTGGATATTTATCAGAGGGAAGTTCAAGGCCTTAAGCCGCAACTTAAGCAAATATTTGGCATTCACATGTGCCAGCAGTGTATTCAAAGTAGTCTCACAAAACCGAACAAAAATCATTGCACGCTGGCTCAGTGCCCCTTGGCGTTGAACTCACATCATTTGCCAGCATTTCATCTAATAGATGAAATTGATTTTGGCCAGCCGCAGTAACCATAACCATAATTGGGCAGCCGCAATAAACAAAATCGAGAATCAATAAAAATCAAAATGAAATAGGTAAAACACGAATGCCCAAATATATTATGCAGCCACAAACAATAAACGTGGCTAGCAAAAATGACAACAAAAAAAGTGGAAACAGGAAAAATCGTGTTCAAATGCCACGTTTGGTCGTCTGATCGACGGGACGGCAGCATTGGGTGCCAACTGTCGCTTGACTAGGGCCATGCCCCTTGCCACTTAACCAGCCCACCTCAGCTGTCTGCCAGACCTGTGCAAACAAAATGTGGTTGTTGCTTGTGTTTTTACAGGCTCTGGCAATATTGCAACGCGAAAGAACAACAAACAAATGCCGCCCTCTCCACCCAAAAAAAAAAAGTCCCAGCGATGAATGTTTGGTAGGGCTTGCTGCTGTCAGCGGCACGTAAACATTTGCCAGCCCAATAGCTGGAGCTCGGTTCGAACTCCGAACTGCGAACTAGCGACTAGCAACGGGCAACAGGCAACGGGCAACAGGCAACGGGCAACGGGCAACGGGCAACTAGTTTGCATGCTGCTGCGCCCAATTGGGTTTGCATCGTTGGAGGTATTAAAGACAAGAAAGCAACGGAGATGCAGCAAAGTGGCAGTAACTGTGCAATAATCATAACAATAACAACAACTGCAAACCAGAGGCTGGCCACAATGTTGCTGCTGCAAGCGGCGGCAGCAGTTGCCAGCAATATCAGCGATAAAAGTTGTAACAATTATCATTTGAAAGTGCATTGTTACAGTTGTCAGAAGCGGCGCTCAAGTGGCTGCTACGGCGGCAACATTACCAGCAGCAGCCAGCAGAGGCAGAAACAATGCGAGACACGACAGCACAGCAACAGCAGCTCGTGCCGGTAACAGTCACAGCAACAGCAGCAACAAACAACTTGTCTACGTCAGCGCTGTGAAAATTAATATGCAGAAACTGCTGCAATTGCAATTTGTTGTAAGCGCTTGAAGAAACAATGGGGATGACGCCGCCGTTGAAGAAATATTTTACATATTGCGGCATAAATTTCCATGATTATTGTTGAAGAATATCAATTAGCTGCGCGCATTTGTACGGCTTGTCCAGGCCATTGTCTAATGTGGAGCAGGCGCACATAATGAGTTATAGAATTGTCATTCACATGCGATTATATTGAATGAATTATGGCTAAGCCAACGATGCATTCAGCACTGCGGCTTGAATAACAAATGCGCATTAGCGCATTCGATTGCCCAGTGATGGATGCGAGGTGGTTCCATGAAAAGAAAGCCAAGCGAAGACACCAACAGAAACAACTCAAGCTCAGAATGTATTTAGCTAACTCTCAAAAATATGGGGAACCTGTCTAAGTTGCCTTAGTTTTCTATGAATGATTAGCCAGTTAAACAGTCCAAGTGCTATTCATAATATTAAATTAAGTTCTCTAAACTTTGTTTGCTCTTGATACTGGGATAATGATATTGGAATGCTGAAAATAATTCTGGAACAATTAGGTTCGATTAAAATACAAAAGTGATAAAAATCTTTAAGTCCTGAAAATGTTATGATAAATTACTCAAAATTGCTATTATCGCAAGACAGAAATGACGAATTTTTTAGCTATTTTAATCTGCAATAATTTTGATCAATATCAATGTAAAAGACGTTATTCATAGCGTAAATTGATTAAATATAATATAATATAGTTGATTAAATTCAAATAAAATATGATTAAATAAAATATGATTAGAATAGATAAATTAAATATTAAATCTTAGCTCTTAGGAATATTGAATTGTGTTAAGCTACAGTTATTTTGCCAGAGTTGTCAAAACAATTAAGGCAATTAACTTGATGCCAGAATGTGGGGCTGCTGTGCGTTTTAATATTTCAGCCACATAAATCTTTTCATTAAAGTTCAATTAATCAAGAGCTTCCTGTCATAGCGCATAAATCTCATGGCGCACAAAGTGCAGCAACAGTAGCAGACAACAGCTACAGATACAATTAGCAATGCAGTCAAGGGCGCACACGCACACACACACACCTACGCACACGCACACACACGCCATACCAGCTATTTGTCACCATTTTGTGGGGCGTGCACACAGGCCAAGCAAATGTGCAATGTGTTGTACTTACAACGATATTTGCCACGCCTACAGCTTATGGCAGAGTGCACTGGCTGCCGCCCACAGTCCAGGCCAGGCAGGTAATAACAGCGTCTGCCAGCAAATATTTGCATTGGAGATGCGCGCGTGAGCGTGAGAGTCACACACGCAGCGCAATCACGCAGGAGTACGGCACTTGAGCAAGTGCCGCCAGCTCGTTCGCTCCTCCAGCTTGCATCTCTGCTCGACACGAGCAGCGGCTGCAGTCGGGCGTATCGCTGAGCTGACCACCAAGCGCTTTCCAGTCTGATTGCATTGCCGGCAAAGTTAAACAAAACTCCGAAAGGGACCCGGCCATGTCCTTGGTCAGGTGCGCTGCATGCCAAAGGCGTGGCTGCCGAGCCTGGGGCGTGTTGCTTGTGTTTCTGCTGGGCAATTAACAAGCAATAAAAGCAAGCAGCAAGCAGCAGGCAGCAGGCGGCAGGCGGCAGGCAGCAGGCAGCGTTGATAAATGTTTTGTCGCTTAACAAAAGTGCCAGGCATGCAATTAAGAAAAATAGATTTTGCAATGCCCAATTGAATTTAACTTGGGACTGATTGACGGAGGGGGCAGGCGCTGTCTGGCACGTCTTTTGCTTGAACTTTTGCCAAACTGGAAAGAAGTTCGATCCGCTTGCACTTTGCAAACCAAATGCGGCAGTCAACACCTGAGCAACTTTTCTGAGTTTATGAATGGAAACTGAGTCAGCAGCAGGCGGCAGTCAGCAGCCAGCCGAAGACAGCGTGGGTGGCCGCCAACTCAAAATGCAAATTAAAAAGCCAAAGCTACAGCCAAAGCCAAATGCAAGTGCAAAAAAGTGTTTCACGACTTACGAACGCATTCATTGACTGTAAATCGAAACGTGCGCCGGCCACGCCAACGCCGCAGAGCCCACTGTGACGCCAACTGCGAGAACGACGTCAAAGTTAACGCCAACGCCGTTGACAATTGCCAGCTGCTGGCCTCCTGACTACCTGCCTGCCTCTTTGGCAAGGTTATGGCCCAGAGCCGCGCAAATATTTGGCATGCCAAGCGACAAAAAATAACATTGCATTAAGCATACGCCATGTACGCCCAGGCGAATTTTAACAAAGGAGGAGTTACTTAGTGTGAAAAATAAATTGAAATATGCAGAGCAAGCGCATTGCTCATGACGAATGCATAGCGCACAGTAGAACTTAAAGAAAACTATTTTATAATAATAATTAATAATTTTGGCTAAAGAAATTAATATTGAAAAATTTACGAACTACGCAAAAGTAGCAGTTGCAGCCCACTGTGCAGGGGCTGCGTAAATATTTTACATACAGCCACCCCACAGTTTAAAATAATTGCCTTTGGGTGGCCGCATACCCATAGCCAGCCCGGTATCAGCCCATAAATGCTGCCGCCGTACGCCAGTGCGCCCCGATGGGAATCTTGAATGGCCATCGCCGCTAAATGTCACATGCATATAAGCGGAATTATGACAAGCATTTTAACGACTGGAACTGATACGCGCCTGTGGGCTGGGCGATATGGCAATGCCGCTGCGGCTGCCCGTAAGCCTATAAAAACCAACGCGAAATTGAAACCCAAACATCGCAGACAGCCCAGCCCCACCGAGAGCATCAGTCGACGCCGCCAACCACTGGCGGAATGAAAATGCGACAAACGCATGGCCGATGTACGTGAGATTGCGCCTCTGTTAATTGGCAAAAATTGGCCAAACTTCGCCAAGGAGTGGGAAGAGCCGAGCAGCGAGCAGCGAGCAGCGAAGGCACAGGACACAGGAGACATGCGGCTGGCGGCGACCGGGCAACCTCTCTCTGGCATGTACATAAGTATTTATGCGATAATGCGTAAATTTTAATGAAAAGCAAAAAATGAAGGCAAAGGAAAAAAAAACAAAATATTTGCTTTGCGGCCCGTAAAGTATGCCGGCGCTCGAGCAGGAACATCCGCAGCGCGTCTGTGCAATCGCCTGAAAGTTGATTTAATGAAGATTTCATAAAATGGCTGCGCCGTCAAGTCTCTGACATGTGGAAATCTGCGAATTTATGTGGCACGCACGTGCGCTGCGGTCTAGTCATGTGGCTGCACGTTCCTGCCTCGCTTTAATTGACTGAATCTGTTGAGCAGTTGAGGCCAAACACAAGTGAACTGAGATGTACAAGTAGAGGAAACAAAGAACGAGTCCACAGCTCAATAGTCCATATCTAAAGTTCGAGCTGCCGAGCTCTTGCCAATTCCTCATTGCGTCGCCTATCAATCTGCAGCTGCAGCTGCTCAAGCGGCTTAAATATGAAGCTGTAAAGTGGAAATTTCTATTAGTGATAGGATAAAGGAATATATATACACTATATGATCTTGATGCTGAACATAATATTATATATCATAGCTAGATAGTGTCGGCATAATGTTTATGCACATGATACTCACTCGCTGTTGCTGCAAAAAGGAACGATTGACTGGGTCAAAGAAGGCTTGGCGAATATTAAGCTTCGAGGAAGGCAACTGCCGAAGGCAAATTTAATTTCGAAGCAAACAGCGCGCTGATCCGTTTTGGGTTCCTTTGAGTAAATGACGTAAAGCCGAGCGTTCCACGCCGAAAACCTCGAAGTCTCTTGTGTCAAAGTAAAAGCCGCCGGCTATGTCAGTTGCATGCCGCAGCATTTACGGCGTTTCTAGCTCTAGGGCGCACACAGCGATGACCACGCCTAGTTTACCAGTGGCCTGAAAGCCATTCAGGCACACATTAGCCAACTGTATTGACGGTTCCACGCAGCCGACAATAATCAGTATGCGTCTATTGAGCTATATGACTTTGCAGCGACTCAAATAGTTCAGGGCTATGCCCACGGTGCCAGGTATCAAAGCTGTCCATATCTCTTTGTCGGGCTGGCTTGGTAGGCCATCTTCTTGCTCCCTTTCCGCAGCTAGCAGATTACACAGCTTTAACTGGTTGCTGCCCTCTGAGACGGCATACTGCCGATGGAATTAAGGTTGCCGAGCAGCTCTTGTGGATAAATTAAATGACTATGACAGATCGGCCATTAGACAGTCGAAGTTCACTAGACCCCTCTGACCTATATGGTATGGATATACATGGTATCGAACAGGTCATTATAAGCAACTGGTTGTCATAAAAAAGTTTTCTTTGACAGAGACTGCTAAATTCTAATTAATTTGTAATTATGATAATGATTATGATTATTATTATTATTATTATTATTACTATTATTATTATTATTATTATTATTATTATTATTAATATTTTTATTAATATTTTTATTATTATTATTATTTTTATTTTTATTTTATTTTTATTATTATAATATCTTATATATTACATATATTCAATCAAGATATTAGCTGGACTTTGTCTCATTAAATTATAAGCACTCGGCCATTAAGTTGTTATCGGATATCTGTTATTGGCATATGGTGGGGATCGCTGCATGGAACACCTCATCTGCATCTGCCTAGAATCACAATTGAACAATGCATTGTTACAACATGACCACACACAAGCATTTTCGCGCCCAGGCATGCCACGGCAGACACCCGAAGCAACGAAACAAAGCAAACGAACAAGAAACAGTGTTGCATAATTATGCAATTTGGTTATGAGCGGCTTTGCCCGGGAGTCAACAGGCAGCCAGCCGCCGATTTTTGGCGATTTAACGGCTGATTTGGCTTTTTTACGCGATAGGCTCAATCCTTTTTTAGGCAAATTAACCGCGAGTGAAAAAAGAAGTTATGAACAGCTAAAACAAAAAACCAACAGCAAAACAAACAAAAATAGAAACACGAGACAAGACAACACGACGCAAAATTATGAACGTGATTAATTCATAGATGGTGGCGCTTAGCCATTGTTTTTGGCCATGTTAAATGCATTGCACGATCCACGACGCGGGGTCCAGCTAACCCCGAGGGGCCAACCATGTCGAGCTGGCCTGCGGCTGACATCCACCAACTGAACTCCAGCCAAAAGCTAAATATGATTATGTGCGCTCGATTTAATCTCAGTCGATTTATAAGCACCGCCACCCAGCTCCCACCCCCAACCCAGTCTCAAGACGTGGCCATAATCGTCGACTAACTGCTGCTTTTTCATTTTTTTCTTCTTTTTTTTTTATAATTTTTTATTGATTTTTACAAACGACAACGCAATAGCCCCGTCAGCCAACATATGTGACCAGTTGCTGTGGCTGCCAAGCACATTAAAAATGAAGAGATTTTCCTTGAAAATTATGCCACCATACATGTATGCCACGTATGTGTGTGTCTCTGTCTGCCTGTGTGTGTGTGTTTGTATTATTTTGGTCAAAACGACTTTGTGCTCAAAATTGGAAACCAAAAATCGTAAAAAATGCCACGCAGCAACAGCGTGAGTAAGTCAGACAGACACCCACTTTTCTGATACTCGCACTCGCACTCGCACTCGCATTCACACTCGCTCTTCAGGCGGCTGCTGCAAGTAGCTGGCGGATTACGAGTTGCCATGGACCCACAGCTGGAAGTAGTCAACGGGCAGGCGGACTTCAGTTGACTCCAGCAACAGCAACAGCAGCAGCACCAGCAGCAACTACAACATTAACGATGACAAAAAATTGGCTACTTAATTTGGTAATAACAATAATTACGCCTGACTGACTAAACGCTGACCAGCAGCATCATTGGCCCGTCTGGCCAAGACCAGCTTCAGCTTCAGTAAAAAAAAGAGCGACAATTTGATACTGCCGTTAAGAGCAGCCAATTGACGGTTCAATGAATGCTCCGAGTTTTGGCAGCGTGGCGAGTGAGCGGAGGGTCCTCAAGTGGTTAATCCGCTATAAATTAAAAATTATCTAATATGGACTAGACGAAAATTGAACTTTTTTGGATAGTTTTAATTGATTGTAATTAGATAACTGAATATTGATTGGTGCTCTATATATATATATTATTATATATTTATATATAAAGTTTTTTATAGTATTATATTATATTATATATTTATATTAAGTTTTTATTTTATTATTTTTATTTTTATTATTTAGTTAAATAACGGAATTTTTATTGTTGCTTTATTTTTTTATTATTATTATATTTAATATTTATTTATTATATATTATTACATTATTGTATTACTCTATTATTTATTTTATATTTATTATTTTATTAATAATATCTTAAATTATTTAATAGGCAAACGGAGTTATATAGGAAATATATTCATTTTATTAGAGAACTGTTGCTCTTATATATATTCATTATATTATATTCAATTAAACTTAATTTATTATTTAAATTAATATTATTATTATTTAAAATTAAAATTACGGTTGCTGGATGTGAATTGAATTGTTCCTAATTATCTTAGAGCATTTGCTAGTCAACTAGATAACTGGGCAAATTTCTGCAGTCTTGTGCGCGCACGCTCATTTCAATTAAAACGTTTAAAGATAATCAATTAATAATTTTTAAGCTACTGTGACAACGTTGTATCCACTGCTACTGCCATTGCTGGTGTCTCTACGATACGGCTGGCTGTGCTGAGTCAGCGCCAAGCTCAATTAGGTGCAAAGACATTTTGAGCCGGCAGCGAGTTGTTGTGAAGATTTACAGTAGATTTATTGGCCAGACGCTTGGGCCAGTGCGAGCAGCAAGTCTAGCAAGTCTAGCAGTGGCTGGCCTAATTGGCGCTTGAATATTGATACTGCTGAGCTGGAGCTGAACTGAGCAGCCACTTGACTCACACTCACATGAACATCCAGAGCAGTCGCATTGAAGCCAATCTGATCCAAGCGACGCTGTCTGATATTTATCGAACTTAACGATGCAGGCTATTTTTGGCAAATTTTTCACATTCGAGACTCATAATTCGTGCGATAATTTACACAAAATTAGGCAACTGTCTCGCCAGCAATCCTTTTAAAGCATTCCTCGCCACAGCTCGCAAAAATTCAATTGCAATAAAAAAAAAACAACTAAAACAACAACACAATAATAACAGCTAATAAAAAAATAAATAAAAATAAGAAAAAAGAAAAAATCGGAGCACTCGTTGCGTTTCCCACGCCAATTAGAATTATCGTCGTATGAGTGATATTTTCTTTGCAACCGCAAAATAATTGGCCAGTGCCAGAGAGAAGAATAAAAAAATAAAGAGGGAGAAGCATTTTGAAAAACTGTGTTTTTAAAATTCAATTTATGCTGTGCAAATTGCCCCCGCATCGCTATTCGCTTATAATTTTCATCAGAAAAGTTGGCCAAGCTGCCAGATAGCACGAATACACATAGATTGGCAACGCCGCTGCGTATAATTTGTGCTAACAAAACTTTTGCCATAAAATGTGCGTGTGAAAGCCATAAAAAAGAGGAGCTGGCCATGCCGTACGGCGTTCTTCATTGCGGCTAAAATATAATTAATGTGCGGCAAGTTTATGCAGCGCTTTTCTTTTTTCCTTATGACCCTCTCCAGATTGCTCTCTAATCTGCAGCTATCGAAAAGTAAGTATTTTAAATGAAAAGCCACCTCAGCCGCCGCCCCAAAGAAAGCAATTAAAACTCCAATTAGAATATCATTAAGCGGCGCCCTCGACGCGGTCAGCGATTAAGAAGTGATAAACGCCAAAGGTGCAGCCTAATATAAAGAACATAAATTAAGAAGATGCTTTCGAAATAACACCAAGATTAACCATGGCAAATTAATGAACTCATAAATATAAACGGAACCAACCTGTGTATATAAATCAAAAGTAAATTTGATATAGGATTAACAAACGTTTTACTACTTATCCAGTTGGAAAGGATACTCTTTAGCTAATAACTGTATGTAAGACCTGAAAGGAAGTTGACATATAATTAAAAAAAAAAGTTTTAGGATAGAAATAAATTTATTTAATATGTAATATAATTTAGAAATATAAAATACAGTTTTTTTTAATTTTTTAAGATATAAATAAATGTACATTACTTGTGTATATAATATTATAGGTGATAGATAATTAAGGGAAAAAATATTTTTAAGATATAATTAAATGTATATATTTCATAATATATTATTTATCAGTAATAAATTTTTTTTTAGTAATATATTTTTTTAATATTCAAATAATGGTATACATAATTAAGTAGAACCTTTTGAATATAAAAATAAATTTATATATTTAATAATACATGTATATAATAATATAATATTTACACATTATATTAAAATACTATTGTTCGCTTTATTTTGGGCAAATCAATATATCTTAGTTACGGCTGTCAGCTAAATTGCTGCTTAACTTGGTGTAGACTTTCAGTTTATAAAATTTGTTGTATTTGGTGATTCATATTTAAAAGAATTAAAATTTTGTGTAGGTAACAGAATGACAACATATTTCTACTACCCGACTAAGGAAGTGCAGGAGGAGCTGGGCTGCACGGCCAAAGCTCTTGTTGCGCCCGGCAAGGGAATCATTTCCGCAGACGAATCGATATCGACCATGGCCAAGCGATTCCAAACGGTTGGTGTGGAGAACACTGAAGAGAATCGCCGCTTGTATCGCCAGCTGCTCTTCACAACGGACCCGAAGCTCTCCGAGAATGTTTCTGGTGCACTCATGTTCCACGAGACCCTCTACCAGAAGACCGACAGCGGGCAGACCTTTGCCGAGGTACTGCGCAAGAAGGGCATCATTCCAGGTATTAAGGTGGACAAGAACTCTGTGCCGCTGTTCTGCTCCATGGACGAGTACACCACCCAGGGCCTGGATGACTTGCATCTACGCTGCGCTCAGTACAAAAAGGATGGCTGCGACTTTGCTAAATGGAGGTCGGTGATCAAGATTGATAAGAATACGCCCTCCTATCAGGCCATCTCTGAGAATGCCAACGTCCTGGCCCGCTATGCGACCATCTGTCAGTCGCAGCGCATCGTGCCCATTGTGGAGCCTGAGGTACTGATGGTCGGAGACCACGACTTGGATCGCTGTCAAAAGGTGACCGAAGCCGTGCTGGCTGCCGTCTTCAAGTCCATGAGTGATCACCATGTCTACTTGGAGGGCTTGATACTCAGCCCCAGCATGGTGACTGCCGGCCAGAGCAGCAACAAGAACAATACGCCCAGCGAAATCGGCATGGCCACCATTTTAGCCCTGCGCCGAACTGTCCCACCCGCTGTGCCCGGTAAGAGCCCAGTCAGGCTGTGAAGTCAAATGATCTCACGTTTCATATGCGTCCTTATCCTGCAGGCGTGATGTTCTTATCGGGCGGCATGTCCGAGGAGGAGGCCTCCATTAACCTGAACGCCGTCAACAATGTGCCCCTGTGCAAGCCCTGGGCTCTGACCTTTGCCTTTGGACGTGCCCTGCAGGCCTCGGCCATGCGCACCTGGGGCGGCAGGAAGGACAACGTGCTCGCAGCCCAGGCCGAATTGATTAAGCGCGCCAAGGTAGGCCTTGGATAACTATTAATTGCATAACAAACTTTGCCTTACACCGACCTATTTAATTTTAAACTGAATCCAGCACCACTAGCTCTCGCTGCCAATTAACATAAATTGCTTCACTTACACTAGCAATAATTTGATTAAAAATATTATGTATTTATTTCATTACTCGACAGGCACACAGCTTGGCCAGCATAGGCAAGTACATACCTGGCTCCATCGAAGGCACAGCGGGAGGCGAGCGACTGCTGGTGGATGCCTATGAAATGTGAGCTGCCGCTCCGATATGGGCTAACAAAAAGGACGCGCTGATCATGAAGTTACAACTGAAAATTGACATAAGTAAATATGTAAAAATATATGTGCATGCAACAGCATATCAGAGCGGCTGCTCCAGTGCGGCATCGATGACTGCCAGTTGGCCGCAGGCCACATGTTCGATGTTCGGTGTTCGATGCTCGGCGTCAGCGGGCAACAACTCGAAATATTGTTAACAAGCGTGCAAAAGAGCAAAGAGTAGTTGTGGCAGCACCAGCAGCACAACACGACTTCTGTTAACTGCAAAGTGTCGCATTAATCCGCGGAGATTACCAGACGCGGCCACATGGCCAACACGCAGACAGCGTCGTGCGGCGCTGCTCCACTGCAGCTTAATTAACGCAAACGCATGCCAAAAGCCAAGCCAAGCCAAGCCAAACCGAGTCGGACCGACCCGCCAAACCGTGAATGGCTCTGAGCATGGGAGCCAGCTGGCCAAGTATTCAGCTTAATCAGCCTCACTCTGATGCGTGTACATTTGGAGTGTGTGCTTGGCAGCTTGGCTCTGGCGGCAGTGTCATGTTGCTGGCAAATTAGTCAGACCTGGCCTGAGTGGGGGTTAGCAATAATTAAAATTAAAGCACTGACTAAGTTATGGCCAACTCGCACTGCGGCCCACCTCGCCCTTGCCACGCTGCCTCATAACAGACACGCACAATTTTATGCACACTCTGGTGCTTGGGCAGGGTATCAACGACATTTAATGATTGTGACTCGACAAAACTATTAAACAATAAAATAGATATGCGGAATGCTCAATTTTATTCAAATTGCCTAAGCAAAATTAAAGTTTGGCTAAAATAAAATGTTTTATACATATATTCATTAGCCATATGTAGGGTATTGATATGGTGGTATATACTCGCATACTTTTTCTATTCTATTTTATTTAATTTGCCTACTCTTATTGAAGAACATTGGCTAGTCGACTTCGCCTCTCTCTTTCTTGCTGGTTTTCACCTGCTGCTTGCAACCTGTGCGACAACTGAGTTTTGTGGTTAATCCAATCGCCGTTGCCAATCAGGCCAACGTGAGCAGCATGTCATGTTAATTGCGTCGCCCTATGTCCGTGTGTAACTGTGTGTGCGTGTCTCTGCGAGTGTGTTTGCGCAGCAGAGAGTGTAAATTGCCATTATGCTCATGTTCCTTAATATGTAGCACATAGTCCGCTGAGCAGCGAGCAGCGAGCAGCGAGCAGCACGCAACGCGTCAAACCAATTAAAGCCAAATTAAAGCAGCCGTTTTTAATGATATGCAACGTTTTGTGTTGCCCCCTCGCGCCCCCGCTCGGATCTAGCTGTTAGCACACAGCGCGTCAGCACTTTAAGATTTATGGGCGTGCCGCCCGCTAATGTGTCGAGCACACAGAGCCCAACTCCAGTGAGCTGATCAAGCCCGCAGCTCGGCTGCCGGCACGCGTTTATAGACAAAGTTGCGAGTAGATCAAAGCGAAAATACCGGCAACTGCGACTTGGACCCGGTTAACGAGCTCGCCCGCTCGGCTGCCAGCCTTAAGCGTTCATGTTTTAAATGCAAGCAAATCGAGCGACAAGTGGGCGTGCGGCCCTGCCTCTACTCTGAGATTGTGGCTGGGGCATAATTAGAAATTTCCGGCTGGACCGTGGCGCCACAGTTCTGACGCGGCAGTCGCGGCACAAATCAGTCAGCTGTCAAACGGTCGTTGATTAATTCGGTGTTAATAAACGTTTGGCCGCAAATCCTGTACCAGTCGCTGTCCCACTGCCTGGCCACGTCCACCAATTAATGTACCATTGCGCATTGGCCAAGATGCGGAGACCAAACTGCCAAGCGGCCAAACTTGGTCATAGAGCGTGAAAACGTTTGGCGGCAGCTGAGGATGCGCCTTGTGTTAATTGAAAGTTCGACTGACCATATAAGCGAGGCAGCCAAAACTGACTCCCGCCGCATGCACAGACTCACACTCACACTCACACTCACAGGCACACGCACAGACAGTGTTCAGTTCAATTTGGTTGTCGGCTGATAGCCAAAAAACCCGCTGCCAACGACCATAAAAGGCCACACACGCGTCGCCAGCTTACCTGCCTGGGAAACTGCCAACAGCAACAGCAACAGCAGCAGCAGTAGCAGTAGCAGTAGCAGAGGCAGCAGAGCAGCAGCAGCTGACGCCAACTGAGGCGCTTTCCATGCGCCATATCATTTGCCCAAAGTAAGAGGTGTTTAAAATGCTAATTTGGACAATAGCAAATGGCAGGCCACCAACTGAACTCAGTTCAGCTGTCGCCGAGCCGAGCCAAGTTTCGTTTTTTTTTTTCATCTGACGTAATAAAGTAAAAAGTACCCAAAGGGAACTTTAAGCTTAGCCAAACCTAGACTAAATGGCATTTAAGTGCTCAAGGCAGACTAATCACAGCATTTAGAATCAAATCAAAGCCGGCGCAGATTTACTAAGATGGCTTCTAGTCTCTAGATGCAAATCTTAAAAATAAAATTTGAAAAAATAAATAAATCAGCACACAACTGCAATATGAATATGGAGCAAACTACTACGAAATTAGTCTACTGATTCGGGTTTCGTTTTATATAATAATCAAATCTCTACATACTTGATCTGCCATATAAAAAACTAATTTTAAATCTAAAAAAAGTCATCTCAAATAGGAATTTAGTTAGCTTCAAGGTACTGAAAACCTCTGCAGCAGTTTCATATATACCACATTAAATTTAATTGTACTAATTAATTAAAATTTAATGTTAAGCTAAAATTAATTTAATTTGATTTTAATTTTAATAAAAAAATTATTTAATATTAAGTCAACTTTAAAATTTAATTTGATTATTATTTTATTATTTTTATTCTAAAAAATTTACATTTTTTAAAAGGATTATTCTCAAGCGGCTGTCCTTAAAGGGAACTGCAATTTTGCCGACCGTCCCGAGTATTTTAAAAATCATTTTTAATATGCCAACTGATGTTGGCTGTATGTAAATAATTTTGACTGCCAGTTGCTGCCATTCCGTCAACGCGCTTGGTCAGCTGTCGCCACAGCAGCTTCCTGGCCTGGCTCGGCACTACAGTAAATGTCAAAATGTCAATTCGAAAACGTTTAGGAAAAATCGTTGGCTGCCCCGCCTGACTGCCAGCCAAATTTTTTTTTGTTTGTTTGAGAAATAAAACAAACAGCAAAAAATAACTGTGGCTATTGACTCCAGCTAGGAATAGACAGGCGTGCCTCGGTCCAGCAGCCAGCCGCTCCGTCAGCCTGTTGTTTGGGCAGGTGGGGGGCGTGGCTCTGCCGTGCTTGTCCGGGTTTGTTTGGTCAGGTGTAGGCTCGTTTGTCTGTCACTCGTTACATTCGCTTACCTTTCCTTTATGCAAATGCCAATTCCAACTTTTTACTTTGCTTTGGTAAATAGATTGCGCAATGCGCGGAAAGTGGGGCGCGCCATTGGCAGATAGGCGATAGGCTTTAATAACTCGCAGCTCAAATATCTCATCTCTGCAGATCCCAGCTTCAGCTGTCACGGGGACAGCTTGAGCGCAGACCTCACCCGTAGCGATTGCCTCAAGATGCGTTTGCTTGACAATCGCACGACATTTCTGACAAATGCTGCTGACAAAAACTTCTTTTAAAGCGTATTCCTATTTATTTATTTTTTATTTGCTTGACAAGACGCCCGCTCAGACGTTGCATAGGCAAAGCATGTTGACATGTTGCAACTTTATGCAATTTTCTTACAGCAGCATTGTGTGTGCGATTGCCAAAAATACCACAAAAAGGAAAAAGACTAGCGAAAAAATAAAATAAATTATAGTCGAACAACTCTACGACAAATTCAATGAAATATTTGCAATTTAAATAATGTTAACGGGCATTATTCAATGTAAATTTTGCTTAAAATCAAACATTTTGGACAGCTGGCGCGGTTGCATCACAGCCCCTAAAGGGGAGGAGTCTGCATAATTACCCAAGCGTCAAAATAAATAATATGAATACTGAAATGCAGTTGCTAATTATTAACTAACAGGCAGGCAGACAGACAGACAGACAGACAGACAGACAGACTAGCTAGCCAGCCTTATACAGTAAAGAGAAAGAGGAGTAGGAATAAATTTGATTTTATATTTTAATTTATCAATTATGAAATTAAAAAAGTAATTTTTATAGATTCCGTTTGTCAATTTAAAAAGTATTTTCATATGCTCTGATTCAAAGAGACGTTCCCAGCCGGCAGGACACAAAAATGATGAAATTAAAATATAAATAAAAGAAAAGTCTGCACGTACGCTCAAATGAAACACAGTTCGCGACTGGTGGGTGCTGTAAGGTCCCGCATACACGCACACACGCACACTCGCTCAGCCAGTCATATACACCCACAGCAAATAAATTCAATTTACAATGAAAAATGGCAGCGATGATGAAGATGGCGAGGCCAGGCCAGGCCAAGCCAGGCCAGACCAGGCGCTGGGAACAGGTGCGGGAAAAACTTTATTAACATTTTTCGCATGCTGCACGTGCGCATTGACAACGTGGGCCGCGTATTTTACGCTTTTTAATGAAGTTTCATAAATTGCGAGAATCGAACGTTAATCAAATAAGGTGTGAGAGAAATCAAAAGCCTCGTCCGTGGCGCCTTAAATGGCCGCCGTGAAGCGGCTAACTGCAGACGCTGTCGCCACAATTGGCCGGCAGAATCTGTCAATAAATCAATTAGTATAATATAAATCAGAAAACGTGGAAATAAAGAAGTGGCCGCTGGAGGGCAGCCAGTGCGACATAGTGATGTTTCTATTTCTGCGGCTTTAATTAATTGCAACAAATTTATGTTGGCCTGTCAAAAAACGTGGCCAACGGGCACAATTAGCCAAATGACAAAACCAACACGACGCGACGCAACGGCCCATAACTCATGCCACACATCGTCTATGTCAAATGCGGCCACCTCTCACTCTTTCGCTGTTGTCAGCTGTGCAGCGGCGAACATTTTTGCCTCGCTGGTCATAAATTCAACGCTTCCTTTGCAGCATCCGCCGAACGCATTGCCGGCGTGGCCGCTGCGTGTGCAACGGGGCGTATGCAAAACGCCAGCAAATGAGCCAAAACGCACGCAAAGTTTATGGCAAATGGCTGGCAGTGTGGCTTGGAGGTCAACTGCTCTTCAAAAGCTCCAGCTTACAATCTAATCCAAAGTTTATCGGCAACACTGCTCAGCAAGATTTGAAAACGATATGCAGTAGATCTACTCATCTTGATAACACAAAGAAGCCCACAAGCAGCCTAAATATTTTATATTCTATTTCTATGCGACATTTTATAGTATATGACTGCCCTGTAAAGTTAACCAAATCGGTAAATTTATATAATAGCTTAATTATTTTAAAAGTCAATCTCTCTTTTTTCGCCTAACACATAAACTTGTTCAATCTTTACTCTTTTTCGACTTCAATTGCTTAGAATGCCTGCTGCCCAGTGTAATTTTTGGAAGTTAAACTTCTTTAGAAATTGTTTTCTACCCCAAATAATTTTGACATTTGACTAATGCGCCGCATTAGTTCTGCCAAAAATTTCTTAATTTAGCTTTGCTATTGCCATTGCTGCACCGGTACAAGAAAGCTCTACGAACCGCCTGCTAGCTGGCTGGGTGACTGGCTGACTGGGTGTCTGAGTGGCTGTGCAGTGGGGTGCAGGTCTTGTGGGTCTGCATGCCGAATTTATTTTGGCCACAAACCCGTGCACAAGTTTTTGAGTTTTATCTGCTCAAAATTTGTCACAGCAAATAAAAAGTTTTGCTTTTCCATTTTACGCTCCAACGTTTGCCTTACCGTTGCTGTCACTCTTTTTTTTATTTTTTATTTTTCATTTTTTATTTTTATTTGCTTTTGTTTTTGTATTTTTTTGCTTTTTAATCCGCAGAGCAAGAAATAAAGATAAAACTTAAGCCAAAATAAGTTTCCTAAAAGCGTGCAAAAAAACGAGGTGAAAAGCGAGCAGAGCCAACAACAAATTTGAAGTGCAGCACAACTGCAGAAATAATGAAATAACAGCAATGCAATTAAAAGGCAGCTGCTGCTGATTCGCTGGATTATGGTACTATGCACACACACAAAGAGAGAGAGAGAGAGAGAGAGAGGATGAGACACTAACACATACACAAGGGCAAAAGGTACTGAATGTCGCGATAACCTTGGGGCAAGCAAACGCGTAAAAACTTCAAGTGGCTAAGGACTATAAAACAACGTTGCCAAATTGCGTTAACGTTAACGTCAACCACTTACGGAGTTACGTAATTGCTTGTCTCAAACGCTTTAACTTGTAAACTCTGCGCCGAGAATGTGGAGGCAAGCTCTAGGGAATAGGAAAACATGTAGAACAAATACGATAATATAGAGGGATATTTAAACAAATTTAAAATTCGAATATATTGTAATAATTAAAGTAATATATAATATATATTAATTAAATAATTTGAGTAAAATATATAATTAAATATTAATATTAGGTTGGTAAATCTAATTAGCAATCAAATTTTCAGGAACTCTACACATACTCATTAATTTAGGTAGTATGCACAGCTCACTCAAATTTTAAGCTATAATCTTAACTACGTTTCCTGTCATAGAATTGGTTGTCTTATATGTACTAGCCATAGTAGATTTAATCAAGCCCTAAATGTACACATTTGCCAGATTACTGAAACAAACAATGTGTAAACAAAATGCTGATTAAAATAGAGTGCCCAGGTGGCTTGAATTTAATATTTTCCACTTAGCTTTGGTTGCGCTGAATAATTCAATATTCATCAGCAAGCGCCAACAACAGAGCGTCCATTTTGCTGAAATGTCGCGACGAGCGATAATTTTGGCAACGCAACTTTCAAGCGCACAAAAACTCATACAGAAACACACTCACACATACACACACTCACACACCCATACTAGTATAAATTGTGATACATCGTTTTTGCATTCAGGGAACACATGTTCGCTGCGGATTTAGTTGTCGCTTTTGAGCGAAGTTTTGCCACAGATTCACCCATTGCATATCACATTAAAAGCATTTACGATAGATAGGCGAGACAGCCAGAATAATATGTAAATGAGAAATGTAGACAGAGAGAGACAGAGAGAGAGAGAGAGAGACAAGTAGACATATGAAATCCCTCTAGGTCTTGCTCATCTTATCATTTCTGCTTTTACTCTAGCGGTAAAATTATAATATAATTTCAACTACTACTCGTGCAAATAGCTCAAATTAAAGTTTCGTGCCTGCGGGGCAAGCACAAACACAAATATACGCACAAACTCAGCCAGACGCATACACATGAGGACAGAGCAAAACCTCCATTTTGTTTTTAGATTTTGCAAACGCTCAAAACACACAACAAATTTCCGTCAGGCAGTGTGGGCTCCACAAGTTTATCACAAAATAAAAAAATTAAAGAGTTTACAAAAAAAAATTAACTTAGCTAAACAAAATAAAAAAGATTTTTTACAAATGTTTGGTAATTTCTAAATTTGCAATTTTTTATCTCCTTTTTATTTACCATAAAATTAGTATTAATTCAGTAAAGCAGAATAAGTTATTAAAACTTTGTATACAAAATCTTATATAAACGAAAATGGACATATGCAAAAAGTAAAGTGAACAAGTAAAAAATCTTTAGTTGATTATAACGATAATAATTTGCACAGCGTGATTATATCACTCACATGTGTATATTTGCCAAAGCACAAGTTTCTAGCATTTGAAATACACCGAAAATTTAACAAAAATAAAAATTGTCAAAATGTCCCATTAAACTAAATACAAGATTTATTTTTTCGTTTTTGATCAATATCAAAAATGAGATAATCATCATTAGCATATACAGGAACCTAACTAAAATAAGCTCCTATATGTTGTGCGGTCTGCCAGACTTCCTTCTCCCTAATACATCTAATGCATCACAAAACTATTACCCTGATTTTCGCATTTTTAATGGGTTCAGGGAATAATAAAATATTATTTATTATTATATATATACTATTTATATTTATATTTATACTTTTTTAACTATTTAAAAACTTACCAGACCCAGAAGAAGGAGAAAATGTAGAGGAGGGTAGGAAAATGCA
Source organism: Drosophila fulvimacula (assembly GCA_035045555.1). Classification (NCBI taxonomy): domain Eukaryota; kingdom Metazoa; phylum Arthropoda; class Insecta; order Diptera; family Drosophilidae; genus Drosophila; species Drosophila fulvimacula. Next base: position 3,449,139 of record JAWNOX010000009.1, read on the forward strand.
ACAATAGAATAATATCGTTGCAATTGAATAATTATTAATAATATATGTATATAATTTATGCACTTTGAACATAGCATGACAGACCACCAGGAGGTCAAGAAACCAACTTAATATACCGGGCAAAACAGCGGTAGAGAGTTCAACATAAGAGCAGTAGAGAGTCGAGCAGCGGTAGAGCAATAGAGAATCGGGCAACGGTAAAGAGTTCAGCAACGGTAGAAGGTCCAGCAGAGGTAGAAGGTCCAGCATAGGTAGAGGGTCCAGAAGAGGTAGAGAGTGCAGCAGAGGTAGAGAGTGCAGCAGAGGTACAGAGTCCAGCCGAGATAGAAGGTCCAGCAGAGGTAGAGAGTCCAACAGGGGTAGAGAGTCCAACAGGGGTAGAGAGTCCAACAGGGGTAGAGAGTCCAGCATAGGTAGAGAGTCCAGAAGAGATAGAGAGTGCAGCAGAGGTAGAAGGTCCAGCATAGGTATGTATTGCAACGGCTGTGTTGGTAGAAGCGATGATCGCCGACATAAAGTCTCGGGTTCGATTCTCTAAGCTGACGTCAAAACTTTTTTTATGCAAGTTACTTAATTTTTTTTGTTTTTTTTTTTTAATTTTTTAATTTAATTTAAAATTATATATAAACTTTGAAGTGCATTTAAAGCCGCCGATAGGCGGGGTTCAGGGTATTTCCTAGTCGGGCACCTCCGACTAGAGTTTCCTTACTTGTTTTATTTGTTTTATTTATTTTAACAAACACATTATAACTAGAATTTTCCCTTTTTAATTGGTTCAGGGTATAAAAATGAAGGTAAAAATATATTACAACAATAAATCTAAAATATTACTTCCATTTTGAATCCCTTAAAATGTATTCAATGTTAAAATACATCACTTTTATATTACAGCAAATAATGTTATATTCAAATGAGCTTCTTAGAGCTCCCTTAAGGCTTTATAAATTAATTAGTTGACAACATCTTTGGCTCATTTGTAGTACAGTGTAATTAGAAAATAAAACTTGAGATTTTTACTGAAAAGCCATTAACGGAAACGCAAAGGGTCACTATAATGTTGAATGCTTGAAGGGCAGTTTGCAAAGAGGTTCGCAACGTCAGCATCAATAAAGTTTGACGCCGGCCGCAATGCTGTTTCAGTCCAAGTAGCAGTCGCAGGAACAACAACAGTAGCAACGGAGTAGAACGACCAGAAATTATGGCCACACTTTCGTTTTTTGCTGCCGGCCTCAGAACAAAGCCGAGCGCGATAAGAAGCCCGCCGTTGCAACATTCTTGAACTGCAGCCAAAAACAAAAGCAACAATGGCCAAGAAGCGAACGGGTAGCAGAGGAACGGGCCGCACTGTGGACCATAAACTTGCGACAACGTCTTGCAAAAGTTTTGGCCAGCAGGAGCTGTGTGGGTGTTGGCTATCAGTTGGCCAAAAGTTTACTGCTTACGTTCGTCATATTTGCGCGTGAGTTGCAGAGGCAACAGGGACGAGGCGGAATGCGAAAGGCGCTGCTCCTATCTCAGCCAGGGCACACTTAAACATGTGGCTATTGAGGCAACTACGGCGCCTGACAGTTGCCGCCTGCCACAAGGCGTTGCACGTGGCAAGATGCGGTCGGTGCAGTGGAAGCGCCGTTCCAGCCACTTGTGACAGTTTTAAAATTGTCCAACAAGCCACCATGGACAGCGCCGCAACAACTGACTGATAAATGTCGCTGTCCAGGCAGCAAATACTACTGCTGAAAACATTTCCTTATTTCCTGCCTGCCTGCCTGCCTGCCTGCCTGCTTGCCTGCCTGCCTGCCAACATGGCACGGAAAACTTTTAGGCCAAAAGGAAACCCCGAGCGGCGGAAGCATTCGGGGACCATTTTTATGCAAGTCATAGAAATTTACAAGCCCCAGTGACAAGAATGTTAGTTTATGGTGTCAGCAATGGCATGGAATGTGCTCTAGCCATTTAACGGCTAAATCCGGCAAGTTTTTGTATACTTGAAGACTTGAGGTTCTTGAATTTAATTTTTCTTTTTTAAGGTTCATATTATATATCAATTTTTAGTAAATTGCAACAAAAAAAAATTGTTTAGATGCAATCAAAAGTAAAACTTAATCAACAAATTTTTCAGCTAATATTTTTATTAAAAATCCATTATAATGTATATATTAAATATATATATATATATATATATATATATATATATATATATATATATATATATATATATATATATATATATATATATATATATATATATATATATATATATATATATATATATATATATATATATATATATATATATATATATATATACATATATATATTTAAATATATATAGAAAATAAACATCAATCAATTGATAAAAATTCGTATTTTTATTAAATATAGAAATAGCCTTAAAATAGCCAAACTTGATTTGATCTATCGGACTGTTTTTCAGGGGTTTGTTTTTCAGCGCTGTTGAGTAGGATGGACATTTTTGCTTGGGGAAACTTTTGTAACATTGGCATATGCAATTGGGTTTGCTGCACATCCTGACGACAGCTTGGACTTGGGCAAACTTTTTCTACTGCTGTTGCTGTTAAATGTTGCAGCCGCTTTTTAGGCATTTGCAGTGGCCGGCAGAGGTGGGGCAAAGTTTTTAATGAATTTTATAGCAGCCGCTGAACCACTGAACCACTGAACCACACACAGCTCAACTGAGCGGAGCCAAGCTATGCACAGCCAAAGCTTTGAGGCGCTCGATTACGTAACTTAAAGCGCTTCCATTGCACGTTGATAAGCGGGGTCCAGAGTGCAGGCAGCCAATCACGCTAATCACGCCAGACTGACAGTCAGACGGACGGACGAACAAAGAGACAAACCGCTTTGACTTTGATGCGCTGTCAACGTGGCTGTTGTCGCTGCCGGTGCTGCTGGTGGTGTCGCTGTTGACGTGTTTGTTGGTGTTGGATGTTGGTCTCTGGCTGGTCATTAAATGCAGCACATTAAAGCCGCAGGAGCTGATGTCGACGGTAACGTTGTCTGACAAGCGTTGAGTCAATTACATGGTAATAAACTAATGGCCAACGACTGCGCGTCCGTCCGTCTGCACGTCTCTTGGCCAGCAGCAGCAGCAGCAGCAGCAGCATGACATGTTCGTTAATTTGCGGCAATTGTTGAACTTTTGCACCAACAACAGGCGCCCATATCATAATAATTGGCTCAAGCATTATGAGCCTCGTCATGGACTGTTACACGTAGCTCCCAAACACTGAATCGATTTTGTGAGCTTTAGTGCAAACTCGACTCGAGTCGACTCGATTGGTTTACCACAGATTTAATCAGCCGCAAATGTATTCGAATTTATCAAATATTTATACATGTCAGAGAGATTAGGCATGCACGCACTTATTGATATTTAGCTGGTAGTTGGAGCCGGGCGGACAGGTGCCATGCACCGGTCGCTCCTTGACGCAGAGGTTCTTCTCGGTGCTGAAGCCGGTGGGACAGCTGGAGCCCCAGGCGCCGCCGAGCAGCGCCAACAGCAGCAGCACAAGCCAAGCACAATTGCAGTTCATAATTGGTGTCTAAGTGAAGCAATTGCGATTACCGTTAGTCAAACACCTGTCTCCAGTTCTCACCTGTAGCGAGTGCAAATGCAACTATTTACGGATCTGCAGTCAACCATGCGCTTTTATAGAGCCGGCACGCGACTTATCAGCCACAGCTGTTTACAATTCAGACTAGCGGAATAGCAACCCCAGCTTGGATCGGGATCAGCCGAGCATTAGGTTAGTTGATAATCGTATTTGTGGAAAACAAGGCAATTCAGCGATTAATTGAATCGAATCAAAACAACGTCCATCTGGCTTTTAATTACATTTTATTTAATCCAGCTCAGCTCAAATCTAGGCACCATAAACACAGGCATTGATGTTCACCTTGTAGGTGGATCCAGCGGGGCACTCGCCATGGATGGGGCGCTCGGCGACACAGTTTCCATCCTGGGCCCTGAACTTGGCGGGGCACTTGCCAGCCGAAGCGACAGCGAACAGGGCAAAGATAAGCACGGCCAACCACGAGAAGTTCATTGTGTCAAGCTACATGAAAATGTATTAAAGAAAGTGATAAGAAGTGAATATTAGTAAAGATTAAAATATTTTCGAAATTGGTGCAGATTACTAAGATTCATTTTCTATTTTATTTTATTTATATTTTATTATTATTTTTTTTTACTACTACTTTTTTTTACATATTTTCTATTTACGAAAAATAAATAGATAATATATAAAATAATTTAATTTGTGAAACTAAACCTCAGCTGATAACAACCTCACATGCTGACCTAGATAACTGGCAACTTAGTTGGAAAGCGGCATTTAAAAATAAACAATCTGTTGATGAAACACTTATATGCATATATATTACTTTTCATGAGAACAATCAACACGACTTGATATTATTTACATTCACAATCACAGAGGAAAACTACAAATTACTGTATAGAATCACAAAAGGAATACTTTTCACTCTTTAGCCGAAGTCAGCAAATTCAGAATTCATTTTGGGCTACATTTCTTGGGCTTCTGCTCTGTATGGAGTGTCACTTACTTTTTGTCTCCGCTTTAGAATTGTTGAAACTAAAATATGCCGAATGCTGCTGGGCTGTTATATAGGGGACTGGTCGGGAAGAGCTTATCTCGTGGCTCGGACCTATGACACAATCGGCGCCGTTTAAGCGCCAAATTGATAAGACTTCTGAAAAGTTCGAACTGCCAAATGTTAAACGAAGGCTTGACACATGCGAAATGCGACGACAATACGTTGAATGGAGACAACAATTGCCAAATCGGACAAAAGGGCATTTGCATGGCCTCAGCGTCGAGCACTTGAGCGCCGAAGTAGGCGTCAAAATCTGCGAAATCTGCACCAGAAATTCCAGTGACCAAATTGTCAAGGGTAAGCGGCACAGGTGAAATGCTGCGTGCCACATTGTCCAAGCGAAACAATGGACAGGTCGGAGATTGCGGCTCGGGCATGGGCGCCTTTTAGCCCGGTGGCCTGCAGCTGTCATATTGACAATGGGCATGTGCCTCCACAGCGCCGAAAGCCACGTCTGCCCCAGCGTATTGGTCATGCATATGTCATTCAAATACAATTACAGTCAGAGGTATTCGCTCGGGCTCCAAGAAGCGTTGCGATGTGAAATCATTTTCTTTACCCTGTGAACTTGTGTGTTATCGATGACATGATCGATAACAACTGATTTATCAAATACTTATGATATGAGGTAAATATCATGTATAGGCCACTAAACCGTAGAGACAATATCTGAGTACTACGTATTCATTAGAGCTACAGGGTATCTTCCAGTCAGGGCAAAAGAGTAGCCGCTTTTTCTGCTGCTAGGCATAAATCAAATGCTAACGAGCCATAAAGTTTCATTGTCGGTTGCCATTTGAAGTGCCATGCGGGTGAGTTCAATATTTGTATGTTATAGTTTGATTTTGATGTACGACAAACAGTGCTCAGCCCCTGTCTCGTCTCGAAGGTGGGCACTCGAAACTGAAATCGAACAGTGCGTCATAATTCACTCAGCACTTGGCCAGCGTTGAATGCTCGGTCGGTAAATGGTTGCGTGTCCGAACAGTGGACAACAATATGGACACAGGGGCAGCAACTGTGTACAGCTTTTGGGCCAAGCGTTTGGTCTTCGGCTGGGTCTGTGGCGGACTGGTCATGCCTTGGCTTTGAATTATTGATGGGCGTATTAAGAAGATTAATGTGATGAGCCCTGGCATAGAGTTTTGTCGATGTCGACGCTGTCGCCGTCGTTGGTCATGTTAATGTCTTCATTGTCGGCTTAAAGCTTCACCTTTACCGTTAGCGCTTGGCTGCCTCTCTGCCTCTCCTCCTGCAACTGTGTGTGTTACATTTTTGGATCGCTCCAATTGCACGGCAACAACAAGAACGGCCATAACGTTCATCACGTTAGCGTTCGAGGGTCAGGTCGATTGGTCATTTGGTCGCCGCCCGTCGCATCCCTCAGCCATTCGATTCATTCGCTTCACTCGTTTGTATCGCTGCGCGTCCATAAGCCATTTTTCTTCCTGATGCACATAAGTTTTAAGCTTTGTGTAATTTATTTTTATAGCCATGTAGTCGACGTAAAGATTGCGAATATGTAGTTGCCGTTTGCTATATATATATATATATATATATATATATATATATATATATATATATATACATATGTATATAAATATAAAAATAAAAAAAAAACGTCGTGTCGTTAGTTGCAAATCAAATGCTTGTCATGGGCCATGGGCATGGGGCAGCACCTCTTTCAGCTAACCCATTCAGCGCCTTCTATGCAGGATGTAGCTGCTGGCGAGTGCTTGTGGAAGCCATTGCATGACTGCTAGCTGTGAATTTGCTATTCTGCCACACTCAAATGGACACACCTGAAGGACGCTCAACGCAAACGAGCGCCAAAACAAAGCAAATGCTAGCCAAACACCTGCATAATTTAAAGAAGTGAGCAATCCGCTTTAATGATTGTATAAAAGTATACAATTTTCTATGAAATGATAAAAAAAAATATATATACATATATATATATATAATATATATATGAAATGATTATGTGCCGTGAAAGCAGACGTCGGAATTAATTTGGACTCAGCTGACTAGAGCTTGTAATCAAAAAAAAAGCCAAAAAGCGGAAAGCTTGCCATGGAAAGAAATGTATTTGGAGTGCATTTGCCTGATTGCTCTCTCCTATTAGATATATTTGAAATTTACTGAAGATAAAAACCTTTAAGAAGTTCATGGCAACTAGATTAACTAGAAGTTCGCTTATCTATAAATGCTTTCCTCTTGCGTTTTACTTCATTTTTAAATGAATGTTTCATAAGTTGTCTTGCCATATCCATACCCAGGGCCAGCTCGCCTCTCACTTTCCATGCCCTTCAGCTGCTCGCATTTCCTTTAGTTACGTTTTGCATTTAATTTTTTGCAGCTTTCGCTGCTCGTCTTTAGTCTTTGGTTTGTCATAGCTTAACCCAGCTTATGACTTTTCTTAGTTAATGATAGTTTCCTCGCTTCGACTGTTATTTCAGTTGACCATAGTCATTAACTAACTCAGTTAATACACATGTTGCGCGTTGCAGCTGTAATTATTATTGAGTGCAGACGGGAGTCCTTGTTGCCGCCTGCTGCTACCGCAAAACCGAACTATTTTGCGCCGCTGATGCATTTCTCATTACGTTGCTTATGTTGCCGCTGGACGCGGTTGCTGGCAACCTCAGACATTGACTTTGGTGAAGCTGTCGGTGTGGCTGGCCATGTGGCACAGATCTGGGAGCCATCAGCTGCACAGTTACCCAGCCAAAGCCATGGCCAGCAACCCTCCAGCTGGGCTGGGCCAAATCCGAAGCCAAATCCAAAGCCAAAGCCAAAGCGAATGCTGTTTTTATTGCTGCCGCAATGTTTGAACTTTTGTGCCACCGCCAGCCAACTGTCGCGTTGCATGTTGCCGCTATTACTGCAGCATTTAACCACTCAGGCAGCGAGGCGGGAGATCACCCGCGTCGCCTTGCCACCACAGTGGTGCGGCAGTGGGGCAGCCGAGCACACAGCATGGCAAAACGTGCTGAGTTTACGTAATTAGTGCGCCGAAGTGCAGCCTGGGCTCCCGCATTGCCAAAGAGGCAGCCAGAAAGTGTAACACCCAATGCCTATGCCACGCCCTGCCACCCCCAACCTCCATCCTTCAGCCCATTTAGCCGACTGCCAACTGCACGTTTATGTCGCTCAGCTGCTGCTTTGGGCCTTTTGAGTGTCACATGACAGTGTGCGTGTGTATGTGTGTGTGTGTGTGTTTTCTCTGCAGCTCGTTTGTTGGTCTAAGTAAGTTGTTAGTTGCGTCGCGTATGACACACAAGTTGTCGCCTTTAAGCTGCTCCTCTGAGTACTTGTTGCCAATATTAAATCCAAGCCCATGGCTCTGAGGAGCCAAGAGTATGGCTGTGGGTGTGGGTGTGGGTGTGTGGGGACTATTTATGTACATATTATAAAAACTGACAAAGTTTACTCCCAGCTCACAGAGAGATTCGCAGCTGCTCGAATGCGCTTTGAAAATATTTATGTGAAATAAAGCCCAAGCTAATCTGTTCAAGTGAGGCTTTAATTATTGTGTGCAATTGTAAGCAACATGAATGTACTAAAGCAATGCGTGAGCTGAATCAAACTGAAATTAAATAATTCAATGTAATTAATCATGTAGAAAGATTTATCTGGGATAATAGGCTTTTAATGAATAATAGAATTTTAAAATATGGGCTAAAGGTCACAAAAAAAGGCTGATAAAAAGAAGCAAAAGCAGAGCCAACTACTGTTTATGGCTTTTTGTAAAATGTTCTGGCCCAATGCTAACGACATTGGCAACGAGCAGCTTTCAGCCTTCAGCTGCCACGGCCTTAATTTTACTGATTATGGCAGCAGCAGAAGCAGCAGCAAACTTTTGGCCATTAAAAGGATTCGTTTTAATGAGTTTGGCAGTACAGGCGGCCAGCAAGGTCTTACAGCCCAAAACTCTCGCCCACTTTATTGATGCCAGCGCAAAAAAAAAAAAAAAGAAGCAAAAAAAAACAACAGAAACTGTAGCTGTTTATCTTTTTATTTTGGCAGCAGCCAAAAGCCGAAACTGGAACTGAAACCGAAACGGGACCTGCACGAGGAGCATAAACAACAATAAAAAATATCTGCATTTTGGTGCAATTAACAATTCGACTCTTGACTGCGGTCTGAGGACCGGCGACTGCATAAATCAACGTAAGTACAGTGCGTAAATAAAGTAATTGTCCAAATGTGCCTCATATTTATGCCGCAGCACTTGCTTCTGTCCTTTTATGGCTGTTAATTTCTGGGCCAACACCCAGCCGGGCCAGGTAGCCAAACATTTCGGCCATGTTCGAGGCACCCCGGCAGATGAGCAGCTCGAACTGTTGAAGCTTGGTTAATAAATTGGCAACGGGCGCTATAAAATCACTTGTATCGCTAATTGAACGACCGCCGCAATTAAAGCAGCCAACTTTCTCGTCGCAGTGATGCATCAATCTCTTCTTATATATAAATGTATTTTTTTTTTATATTTATTTTATTTATTTTTTGCCCAGTCGGCAACTGATTGACAGCTGTCACGGCGATAACCGCAGTGGGACTCGAACTGCGAACTGAGACCTGGGATTTGTGCCGCAGTTTTTTCTGCATAAAATGCAGCTCCATTTCTCGCCGCGATCGCCGCAGCGCTGGCTGCGTCTCGTTAAGGAGCTGCTTGTATAATTTTAATATTTCACAATAACTGGCAACGCCAACGCATTCAATCGGAGTTCAACTTAGGCCCGGGGCCAGAGCCCGGGCACTTTCACCCAGTGCATAACGGTTTGACAATTTGCAATGCCATGAAAAATGCATGAACAAATATATATGTATAGAAGAAACATAAGAGAAAAACTGAACTTAAGTAAACCAAAACAATGATGGCACTGCAAGCAATACTTAATACTGTTGCTGACCGACATAGCCCTACATGGACTTGTTTACTCCTTATGTTTATTAGCTGGACAGACTGCGCCCACTGGCCAAATGAGCACCGCCAACGTTGCCAGCTGCGACGGCACCGGCAACAGCAACGGCAACGGCAACGGCAACTCGAGTCTGCTGCAGCTTCACGCAAAATAAAGTCATTTTTTTCTGCCATAAGTGTGGCAAATTAGTTACAATGAGGATAAATTGTGCAGTCGCAGCCATTAAAAGCAGCTGCCAACTGCAAGCAGACGATGCACACTTGCCAACTTTTGTCAGCCAAACAGCCGCTTTCTTACTCTGATTTGTGAATGAGATAGTTGTGCAGCAAAATAAATAAATAAAAAAAAAACTATTTAATTGTTGTTAAAATTTAGTTAGGTTATCGTAAATGATTTATCAAATTCCAGAAAAAAAAGAAAATTTTAAAGCAGATATTCATGAAAGGTTTAATAAAACCAAACTATTTTATTTTTAAACTTAGAGAAATATATAATATAACACAAACAACCTGGAGTAATTAATTCCAGCTCAACTATTTCGAAACGTGAATATATTTATAGAAATAATAAAATTGTATATTAATTATATTATATGTTCATTAATTTCATTCATATAATTAATATATTATATATATTGGTAGTTAATATATTATATATTAATTATATTATATACATATTATATATTAATTGATGATTAGCTTAGTATAAGAAGGTGGCTTAAAATATTTTGTTAAACAAATTTAAAGCATTTGGCGCCTAGGCTCAGCATTCCATTGGGTTAATTTGAGGTTGGCTTTGGGCTTCTGCCTGCTGAGTAATATTAAATTAAACGTTTGTAAAATGTGAATTATTTGGCCGAAATTGAATCTGTGGTCGAGTTAACCGTTTCAACATAGCAGAAATGTGTCAATCATATGAGTTGTTTTCCATTGGTCGTATCAGCAGGGCCTATTGGTCTGGGCCAGGTAAGCGAGCCAGTCTATGGGATTCTTGTGGCAGCAATTGATGTTCAGTGCTTCGCATAATCAATAATTGCAATAATCATGTGAAAACACTAATTTCAATGCTGTAAGCAATTAATATAAGCCAGAGCGCAGGGCGTGTTAGCTGAGCTCTCTGAGAGCGGGGGGCATCGGCATCAATTACTGTTTGGGACTCGACTTTGGTTTTGCCTATTGCTGGCAGTTAATTAATGCTTGCAATTTGATAAAAGCATAAACGATATATTAAACGAAGGAGGCCCTTAAGCGAGCACACACACAGAGCTGAGCGCTGGCAATAAAATTAATCAAATAATTAGAGCTGAGATCGAAGCAGAGAAAAGAAATGCTCCGCTCTTATCACCATCCATAAACGAGACATTAAGAATGGTCAAGAAAGGCAGCCAATTGCCACAGCCAAATAGCCAAGTAGCTAACTGGGCCCAGTCACCGACATTTGTGTGTGTGCGTGTTGGCTTCTTGATTTTTCTTTTTTTTTTTTGTCTTTTACTTGAGCGCAGTCAGGCATTTATCATTTTTAATCGAATGCGGAAACAATGGAGCGCGTCTAAGTGGAGCATTTGATGTGGGTGCCGATGGCGCTGCCGATGCCGATGCCGTTGCCGTTGCCGATGCTAGCGATGCTTTGGTCTGGTGGGCGATTTAGTTGGCAAACGCAGCCAAAAAGCCAACGAACCAACAGCAGAAGCACAGCTCCAAAACAAATCTATAATAATTTCTTTTAATTGTTGCGCTACTTAAACTGGGGCATAGCACATTGGCCGAGTATCGAGTAACAGACGAGTGGGCAGATTGGCCCGTTTACTGTGGCCTATTCTATATTTAGGGTGTATAGAGTGTACCCCTAAGCCTAAGGCTTCCATTTTGTAGGTCTAAGTTTAATTAAAACACAAGGAAAAATTGTCGAGAGATAATTAAAATATCAAAGGCAAGCAGATGAAAGAAAAATACTAAAAATATAAATAAAACAAATAAATTACTAATTGTGCTATGTTTAGAATTAGAATTTAGCAGCTTCAATTATTATGAATAAAAAACTCTTTTCATTGTAGTTGCCAAGCATGAGGCCTAGAGCATCAGCTAAACCTTAGCTTAAGCTAAAACTGATTTTCGCATAATTTATATATAATTTATATTCATTAGAGTTTATTATATAAATAGTTCTGTTGCTGTTAAGTCATATTTAAGTTTCGAATTTTTCTAATGAAATTAATCATTTAGTTTATATGAACTTCGAGCCATAAGCGCAAAACATAAAGCTCACATCTATGTATGGTCGAAATGCTTAAAATGCTAATCGAAACGTGTTTTATGATTATGGCCCGTAAATATAACGAAAAAGGTTTTGTTAGAGCATCAAGCGAATCGATCAAGCTGGAATATTATACATAACTCATATATCACACTTTGACGCCCACTTTTTAAGTTGGGCTTAAGGCAGCGTATTGAAAAGTCGCTCTGCTACATTTTAGCAATTTACTAGGCCGATTTGCCATCTTGTGAACGCCAAACGCAAACCTAATGTAGCAGAAAATTACTTTATATGCACATGGCAGCGCCGTCACCGTCGCAGCCGCCGCCAACCGCCAATAGATGGCGCTCGGTGCTGGCGCACACGCCTATCAGCAGCCAATCATCGGCGGCTGCACAAAATTTAATTTGCTTTAAATTGTTGTTAAATGCGAGCAATTGAAATTTATGCCAAAGCAAATAAGCAACAACCCAACTACGATAATCTCAGCAACTTTGTGTCTTTGTCTTCCAAATGTCTCCCAGTCTCCTATTGCTCCGTGCTCCATGCTCTGTGCCCCCTCATCTACACTGTCCTCGCCATCGTCATCATCAATTTAGCCAGCAATCGGCGACGCCGTCGTCGACGGTTTGGCGCCGTCTGGGGGCGCATGCGCAAATGTCCTTGTGTGCTATTTCCAGTTAAATTTAACATAATAATTTTTGTGAAACGCCGCAATTTGCGATTGGCCTCAGTTACTGCCTGTCTGTGTGTCTGTCTGTCTGCCAGTCTGACTGTCTGACTGTCTGTCTAGCTGTCTATCTGTTTGTCTGTCCCATGTACGAGTTGTCGTTTAATGCGGCATAAAATGTCAATTGGGACTGGCTGGGGCTATGGCTCACAGTGGGGCAACCTGTGGGCCCAATAACTTCAAATATATAATCAAATTCAAAACAAATTTGTGGTGCTGCAGCGAGCAGTTCTCAGTGCAGGCCAACTCGGTTGCAACTTGGAACAAGGCTCGAACAGCTCGAAACTGGTTTAAAGTTATTGTCCATCTTTTGATTTCTTGGGCTGTCGACGTTGTTGTCGTTGTCGTTGTCTGCTTTGCGGCACTTGTTGTTGTGCTGCCGCCGCTGCTGTTGTTGACTCTTATTGGCTTTTTGGCTCGGTGATTAGTAGGTCAGAGTTTTTCATTTCCAATTGGATATGTTGCACAAGCTGGTGCAAGCGGCACACACAATCTCGCTTACAAGTGTATGCTGGCGGCCTGCCCATATTAGGAAAGGGTACAGCTCACAACTCAAAACAAACATTGACTACGAGTGTACTACCTCTACTCGTCATATATGTACCTACAAGGCAAGAACTGGCCAATGCGGCCAATAGCCAACAGGCAACAGCTTCGACTATTTCAAATGCTTAGCTTGTGGGAAAACTCACAGCCAATGCAGTCAATTGGTCGCGACACAACACAAAAAAAAAAAAAAAAACAAACATAAATAGACCAAAAGAAGCCCCTACCAAATGGCAAGCAACTGCAACCGCAAGCTGCAGACAGCTACACAGGATATTGAGTGCATGAGAGGAAACTGTTCCGATCAAGAGAAAGCATATGAATCTCACAAATACTCTGAGCATGGTAACATCTTTGTATTGCTATGCAATTTTAAAAATATTAGATTATTAATGCTTTATTATTAACACTATGAATAGGAAACGAAGAACAAAGAAAGAATGAAAGAAACAATGAAATGATCGTTTAGATAAATTTCAAATTAACTTTACTGAGGCTTTATAAATAATAGAAATATAAATAAAAATATATATAAATAAAGAAATAATATAATAAAATAATATATATTACAATTCAATATAAATCGTTGATTTTAGAGCTGAAAATTATTCTTTGAAGAATTAAAATAATTTTTATTAATACGAAAATATAAAAATGATTTTCGAAATCATTTACAACACTGAGATCTTTCAAAAATCATATTATGTTATTATATTATTACGTTATTATATTTTTATATTATTAAATATTACTATATTCGCCCTCGCAAGCTATTTTCATTTTAAGCTTATTATTGCACGACAATAAACTGCATTTAAAATAAATTAGCTTCTTCCTCCCTTTATGTGAAAAGAAAGAAAAAAATTAAAAAAAAAAAGAAATATATATATAAAAACACATATATATTTATTTATTTTTATTTTTCCTTGTATATTATATAATTATTACATATATATAAATAATTATACATGCAAATATATTTACTTTTCTACATATATGCTTGTATTATATAATTTTATCCATATATTACATGAGAAATCATTAAGTTTTAATGATAATATAAATTCCAGGAAACGGACAGTAAATATTTATATGTCTAAGATATTCATGTTTAAGGTCTCATAATGACCATTAATAATTTCCTGTGCTAAAAATGCATTTAATAAAGGTGAGATTTTGTGATAGCGGCCACCATAAAATGCCAAACATGCTAGCCAAGTTGGTTAATTATTATAATTAATGTATTTATATTTATTTAACACAAATTATAATTGATTTGACCAACTCTACGAGCTGACCCACGATCACGAACGCTTGTTTATCTAATGAGTATTTTTTATTTTTTGGGTTGCGGGTTGCGGGCTACGCCTGCGTCTTGTGCTCTATCTCTCACCTCGCCAATGGCAATATATTGCTGGTGTATTATTTGAGTGAGAAAGCAAGAAAAACAAATAGAAAAACGTGCCGAAAAATGTGAGCTGTGTGGTGGGTGGCGCCTGGATCCAAACACTGGTGGCCTCCAGTAACAAAATAATTCGCACGAGTATTTAGCGTCCAGCAAAATGACTGTAACAAAAACAACAACAAACATTAAATGCGAAATAGCAATAAAGAAAAAATACAACAAATAATAACAATAATAATAAGCGACTGGCAATCAATTTGAAATTGAAACGCGTTTTATTGCCCTGGGTAGGTGTCTCTTATTGTATGGACCCGTGCGTAGGCCACTTGATTTGACGTTTTCTTCGTTTTTTTTTTTTTTTTTTTGAATACTCTTATGTAAGGTATTATTGTGTTGTCATTTAGTATGTGATCTATGGAGTTGTGGGCTTTCGATCAGTAGCAAGAGTAGAGTCAATCGTATAATGCACTTCGTCAATCTATCCGACAGAAATAATAATAAATTTTAAAAATATTAAATTAAATTACGAAATTATTAATTTAATTTGTAGATCTAAAAATGTAATCTTTATGCCTACTTCGTACTTTAAATAAAATAACATAATAAAGATTAGCTCAACATATTATTGTACTGATAACTCGAGTAATTCTGCTGGTAATAATCACTCTTAATATAACACATTAATAATATCAAAAGTGTATATAATCTTCAGCATTTCGACTCGAGCTATTTCTGGTTGTTTCTCTTCTATACATTTTTTTCGATCGCTCGACTGGCTTTTGGCTGTGAACCTCGACGCTAGCGCCGCAGCGTTTTGGCCACGCCAATTGACGCTGATTATTTGCAATTACAGGCCGAGACCCAAGGCGACATTCGTGATGTGACAAACACCGACGCTCCCGTCGCTGGCGGCTTGATGATCTTTAAATAACTGACTTCAGTGTCTTAAAAATAGATGCTGTCATAATTTAATGGCCCTCTTAACACTCTGCCATATTTCTTCACATTTCATATTTCCCTTTTCATTTTTCGATTTTCATTTTGATTTTGATATTTCGAATGCACCGCTCCCCCACGTGATTGCACTTTGATATGCGTAACAGCACACGAATTGCATGCACCGCAACATCAAAGACTCAGCAATTTGTTGGCGATTTAAAAGCATTTTAAAGCGCATCGCCTGCAGTACATCATGTGTCAGTGCTGAGAAGGGATTTATGGCCAATAAAATACAAGTGGAAGGAAACATCAACTGTATGAGTATATATACTAATCGGATTTATTGGCCGAGACCTGTTGAAATTCGATCATAACATACTTCCACAATTTTTCTCTTTACAGACTCTTTGCTGTGACCCCGTTCGAGGAGTTCGATTTTTATATGTTTATTAATTTTATATATATATAATTTTATAAATTTAATTGAATTTCGATTAGTGTATAATTGCTATATAGATTTACCTAATCCAGAGATTGGCTATCGCCCACATTTCTACTTAAAGCAGAATGTTTTTCATTGGCAGTCGTAAATGTGTGCCGTGTCATAGTGGGACACTTGTAAAAATCTGATTTATGTCAATAAATCTACATTTATGTCTATACAGATTGTTTGTGAACTGCTGCTCGCCCTTTCATCTGTGGTGGCATATATATAGCTTGCTAATTTTTTCATATTTTATATATACATTTTTGTTGTTCTTAAATTTATTTACAGAGCCAACCCCATTCGCCCAGCGGCTGTCCCCAAGGTGTGCAACTCACCTGCCGACATGAGCGCCTAGCTCTCTTTATTTCAGGCACTTTATTTATAAAGCAGACACGCACCTATCAAAAATACAGCCTATATAGAATCTCGGCCAGCGTTTGTTGTAGGCGTTGTCGTTGTCGTTGTCGTTGGCGTTTTGTCAACATTTTCAGAGAAGAGGTGAGGCAACATTATCCCCATGCAGACCAATGAGAAGTCAGTTTGATGAGCATCGGCATTGACAAGTTGTTGAAATTATTGCCGCCTGTCAGTTTGCATACGCATTTATTCACTCATCAGTGGGTCAGCAGCCTGCAGCAGCTCATTTCCATGCCTCCCCCACAATGCAGCAGCAATTAGAATTGGCAACGGACATGGACTGAGGACTGAGGACTGAGGACTGAGGCTGAGCGAGTGAGCCAATCAATATTTGCTTACCCTGTTCGCGTCTGGTTAGGTCCTGATTTTGATTCTGATTATTGTTGCTGGCGCTGATGAGTTAATGCCGCCAGCAGACATTTGCCGGGCCAATGGACTTGCACACGCACATGCACACACACACACACACCATCCCCCCATATACGCATCCTAAACCAATCCAATCCAATGTCATGTTCGCTGTCCAATTCCAGTTTGTGGCCTATGGAGATTTGCATTGGCCATTAACTGGTGGCAATTGGGACTGAATTGCGTTTGCGTTTTGCTGACAATTTGTAGCGTAATTAATTGAAAGAAAATTAATAAAAGCAGCGGCATAAACAGCGGCCGAGTCGATGACGACAGCGCTGCTAGGGGATTACAGCTGGCAGCATAGCACACATCTGATATATAATGTTAAATGACTTAAATGCTGACGGCCAACCGAAAAGCAACAACAATAAATGGGCAATCGCCAGTCAAAATCACGTTTCAATAAGCAGCAGACACAACACACACACACACACACACACACACACACAGTCATAGCCATCGCTCACGATTAAGTTGGCCAAGATTTGCCCAGGCATGATTTGTTATGCTTTGTCAGCCAGCCAGTGAATGCGTATTAATTTGAGCACACGATTAGCTTTAGTTTATAACAGTTCTCATATTATTTTAATTATATATGTAAAATAATACAGGCAGAAATTAATTCTCCGATTGTCAGTCAATTTTGCTGTCATTAGTTAATCTGAGTGACTTTACAACATATTAATCCAATCGCCGTGTTAGGTGTGAAATCAAGGCATTAAAATTTCTATGTTACCCAACATAATGAAAACACGCCCACATTTTCACTTCATTCGTATAGCATAGGAATTTAGATATCTAAGCCCACGACAAATTATTTCATTTGCAGTGATAAAAATAATCATTAAATGTAACCAAGGCCAAGAAAACTGATTTGGCTCTAATGCAATTATGAATTGCATATCTTATAAAATAAAAATAGTTTATTTATAAGTTAAACAGACTCAGAATATGCCAAGATAAAAGCAGAAGAAGTAAGTGGTATGCAGTTGTTGAAGTCGAAGTGTTGGGAATTGCGCTCAACAGCACTCTATATTGGATAAAGAATACTCTGCAGCTGTAATATATTGATCTAAATTATTTATTTTTATTTATTTATTTATGCATAATGTTGTCAATTAATTTATAATAATAAGTCTGATCTGTATAAACTAAAAAATAATATATAATATATAATATATAATAAATAATATATAATATATAATATATAATATATAATATATAATATATAATATATAATATATAATATATAATATATAATATATAATATATAATATATAATATATAATATATAATATATAATATATAATATATAATATATAATATATAATATATAATATATAATATATAATATATAATATATAATATATAATATATAATATATAATATATAATATATAATATATAATATATAATATATAATATATAATATATAATATATAATATATAATATATAATAATAAAAAAAAATTCTAATTCAATTTTGATTAAAATTTTAATAAAATTTCATAACTTTTTCTTAGCCAAAAAAACTTTGTCCAGCAGCCCCAAGAGAATTGGTTCGTTGGCATGCATAAGCTGCTATACGAGTTAATTAAAGTCACCCACGTCCATTGACTCAAAGTCAGGCAGACTTTCTAGGTGGCCGTCACTTATGCAAATTATTTCTGAATAAAAGACAATAACAACAAATATCTAAGAGCTGAATGAAAATGCGTATAAAATTAATTAGAAACAACAACTTAATCGCGCGGCATTTCCGCTCGACAGTCGAGCCGTCGATTCCACTCAAGCGCTTATCTTGGCCATAGACAAAGATCATTCTCGGCCGTCAGCTTCCACTTCCCCAAGTGTATGAATGAATGAATGAATGAGTCGGCGCAGTGGCCCAGAGTGCAGGTGGTTGTTGTTTCAAGTTAAGATTGGGCGCGTGGGCGGCTGCTTGGCCTGCTTGGTTTCGAGTGTATTTCCGCTTGAAAGCGGCAATAACAATATTTGTAATAATAAATTTACGTAAAATATAAATAAAATCAACGTCGCGACGCCCCCGCACACAAAAGTCGACCCAGCGCCAACGCAAAGCGCAGTTAACAGCGACGCCAACAACTTTTCAAGAAGCTGGCCCAAAGCGATGCTCACAATTAGCCGAACTCAGCTGAGTTACTTGGCTTTCTCACCGCTTTCCCAAAGCGGCCCATAAAAGGCCTGACTCGCGTCTCCTGCTTCCTAAGCGGGCTCCATTACCAGACCGGAGAGCACTACGAATCATCGCCGTTCAGTACCCTCGAACGACTCATAGACTGAGACTCGCGCTTTGTTACCATATTCAGGCAAACGCGATTTGCAGGCTGGTTGGTAATTAAAAGCCAGACCTAGTAGAAAATTCAAATGCGTGCATAGTCAGCCGCCTGTAGAACATTTGCATGAGCAATTGCCAGCCAGGGGCGGCGATAGAAGGGGGCTCTATTAACTCAGGGTCCTGTAGAACTGGGATTCGTACAGCGTAAATGACTTATAAGCTTTGAAATACATATATCAAGCACTCTTAATTTATATTTAAAGAAGATAAATATTTTTTAAATATAAATTAATAGTAAATAAAAATTCCGACAAGTATAATTTAAACAAAGTTCAAATTGGAGATCGAAAAACTATTTATAAAATTTGTAAGAATTGTTTCATAGAGCTTGAAAGCAGTTGGCAAATACTTATTATACTTATTAAATTTATAATGAACTACATCGGCTTCTACTAAACCCTCTTTCACCTAAGCCGCTGACCTTCTAGACTTTAGCATGGAAAAGAATAAAAATAATAAATAAATAAAAAATAAAAAAATAGATAGACAAGCATAAAAAATAATAAAAATGTGACGTTTGTTTTTTTAATTATGGCGCGTTTGGTCATGTTCCTGTCTTTGGACTTGGCTGTAGATTAAGTTGTCAGCGTATTATGGCCGAGTGCTATTGGCCAATTTGTAGACTTATATAAGCATTTGAAGTGTGTGTGCTGTGTGTCTTTTGCAGCCCGGCGGAACGGTCACTCCCCAAAAGCAGCACGATTCGCACGCAAATCAAATTAATGTTGCATGCCTTAATTTTTCACTCGCTGACCTTGCGACATGAACAAATTTATGCAGCTTACTGCCGCACAGCAAAGCAGCGAAACAGCGAAACAGCGAAACAGCTGACGGAGCTGTTGAAAAATTATAATCAAATTTAATTGTTATCATCATGATTTATTTGTTTCTCTGTGTGCCAGAACACAAAAAGCCAAAGACAACACTGACGAGCTGATCGACAGACAAATGACCGTGCTGCTGTTGCTGCTGCTGGGTCGACTGGTCGATCAGTCGATCAGTCGATCAGTCAGTCAGTCGATCGGTCGATCGGTCGATTCGTCTTGTCAGCCAGCAATTCATCAACTCCTATTCATATACACATGCATAGACTCTCGCATGAGTATGTCGTCATTCAACTTGTTTTGCCCGCAGGAGCAAATCCATTTAGCAATTACCAATCGTCTGTTGCCACTTATAATTATAATTATTTGCTTAAGCATTGAACATTGAACAATTTGCATTTGAGAGAAGCCGCACAGCACATCCACCATCAAATGCAAGCCTTAAAGGCAGCTTAACAGAGCTAGTTGGCAAATTCCGAAAATGTAGATTATTTGAAATTTATTTGTATTTAATTTTCATATAGGTGGAGAGAGAGAATGTTGTATAAAATATAAAATATATGTACTATGGATTAGTTGACCAACATTATGCCATTAAGATTTTATATTGCATAAATTATCATCTTCGCGTTAGTTATAAATAAACTGATTAAGCATTAAAGAAACAAACATCAATATAATTTTAATGTTGAATATATTATAAATCTTCCGATTTCCAAAACAAACAACAATAATAAAAAAATAATTTCTATGCATATATTTACCTTTACCATTAATATGATTTGAGATGAACAAACATAGATCTATGCGATCATCGTTCTGAATAGCTGCTGGTTATGCGCCGAATGAAGTTCCAAAATTGTGCCGAAGGTAGTCAGAAGTGAACATACTGCAATTGTGTGTATTTGTGGGCCATAACAATGCCTGACTGATATATAAATGAATGTCAAGCAGCGCAGCGACATAAATAAAAAATTAGTAATAAATTTAAATAAATAACTGCCTGGCAATATTAGATCATACCCAGAGCGCAAACGCAGCAAACGAATCTGAGAGAGATCCAACGCAGCGAACTCAACTCGAAATGAAAACGAAACTCAGCACGAGTCGCACAAACTCACTCAAGAGCCGATCCAAACGAGCAACCGATCAGCCGATCAGCCGACCAACCGACCAACCGACCAACTGGCCTGCCAACGCAGAGACACCCACACAAGCCGAGTGAATTGAGTGGGTGAGTGCGAGTGGAATGAGTGGAGAGCACCAAGAACTGGTTTGCTGGTTTGCTCAGCGGGACTGGGGCTTTCGATGTCGCTGTGTGTTGGCGTTAGCGAGGAACGATCTCCGCTCTGGCAGTGGGCTTAGCGGTTTATTGGTCGGCTGACGAGCTATCAAGCCATCGAGCTGGCGAACTGGCGAGCTGGGAGCTGCCAAGCTGTGGCTCGTAGTCGTATCTGTAAGATACAAACGTAAAGTGCTGCTTTTTAATGCCGCATTTCATTCATTGATCGTTTCAATAGCGCGCCGCACGCTCAGCGCAACAGACAAGTGCCGGTACCCGGGCTCCCGCCGCATGTTCTGTGTGGGCAACCAAGTCGCCAGCAGCAACAACAACAAACGCCACAATAGGCCTACTCAGACGACGCGTTGGCTTGGCTAACGGAGTCAAAGCCAAAGCGTATAGCCGAGTGGACGACATTGACGTCTGACGTCTGACGTCTGACGGCTGACGGCGTCGTTGACAATCGCTGCTCAGTGCATAGCGAGCTAGCGCAGCGAGCGGACGCAGCTCGTCGAAATCGAAAACGGAGACGCAAACGCACCTTTCTCCAAGTAGCAAGAGCAGCAGCAGCAGCAGCAGCAGTGCCGCAGCAACGGGCGGTGTATTTTTGTGCGCCATCTCGGGTTATTGGATACAGATACATAGATATATAGCAGCAGCAGCAGCAGCGCGCGTACTCACGGATATTTTTAGCAGCCGGCCGCACACATACACACACACACACACACAGTGGCGCACACAGTTGCAGAGGCACGCTGCTGACACACGCGGCTCGCACGTTTTGGAAAAACTGTTCTTCGAGGCTTTTCCTACGTACTCGGTTGCAGCGCGCATATTTAGCAGATTCTTGTGGAACTGTTTTCAACAATAAAAACATAAAAATAAAAATAAAAAAATAAATAAAAAAACAAAAAAAAAATATATAAATATTTATATATATATATATATTTATATATATATATTAACAATTGATATCAAACAAGTTTAGTAAATTCGAGGAAATAAAATGAATTTATTCCGAAGATAAAACAAAAATCAAAACAGAATCTTTCTTGTGTTAATCTGAGCAAAATATGTGCATGAGGCAAGAGTTAATTTAAAATAGAGTCTCAACAAAAAATATATAAATGAGAATAAAGTAAAATTAAAACAAATTCTATGACTAATTAGCTGATGCTGTGGAATTTAAATTGATTCAGATTCCATTTCGGGTGTGCGGGCTAAGCTTAATGAAGCACGAATTTAAATCAAATAACAACAAATCCCCGACAAAGTGCTAAAAGTGTTTGGAATAACAAAAACTACATTCAAGTTTTCGCAATTTAAAAATAAAAACAAAGAACGAAACTGAAATCAACTGCAGACGGCGGCGGCTCACACATTTTTTTGGATTTATGAAATCAAAAAGGTAAATAAATGCGTCCATAACTCAAATGTTGTTGTTGTTGTTGTATTTGTTGTTTGTATCAATAAAAATAGACAAGACAGAAGATATGAGCAGCAGGCAGGCATTCGGGGGAGCAGGCGACGCATTTAGTTGCCCAAGGTGTTGAAAACTTTTGGTCCATTGGGGTTGGATTTTAGGTTGGGCCCAGGCAGCCTGTCAGCAGTTTTAATGTACCGACTCCCCACTTTGGTGGCCCCGGCAGACCGCTTGTCTGGCTTGCCCTTCATGAACTTAACGTGGCGCAGAGCGAAAACTTGAAATTCAATTGAATCAAATTTTGGCAAGGAATTGCCCAAAGGCAATAAATTTCAATTAAAGCCTCAGCTGTGGCGTGAGTCAACGCAATATCAATATTTGCTATACTATGCAAAGAATTATTTGCCGTACATCACCTTTGCCAATTGGCCCGATCAATCATTATTTGTATAAAGAAATTTTATTTGATTTGCGCCAGCTCTCATTGAATTCCTCGTGATTTACAAAAGACTTTTATTCTTTTTTTTAATTTGTAAATAAACATTGAAAAATTTGTGCAAACACATATAAATGAAGCAGATATAGTGCACATATGCAGAGATAATTTTTATATCTTTAACGATTTGAAGATAGATGTGTAAATGTTTATTTCATGAATATTTTCATTTGGACTTTCTAATAGTTGCTTAAATACCTATAAATAAACGGCAAGGAATTTGAAATATTTAAAATAATATACAAATTCAACTGATTTAGTGCTCAAATTGTTAATAAAAATTAAAAATTCGCTGACCCCGTGACCCACATAAGCGGGAAAACAGCTGCTGTTATCTCTTGCCCAAATGAAAGACAATAAAATATTGTTAAAAGCGAACGCCACAAAATCTGTCAAAGTCACACCAATAAACAAACTTAATTGGTAATCTAAAACCAGACAGTGCTACTCATTGCTAGAGATGGGGAGGCGGAGAGCCACTGCCGCCAGCTCAAAAGTAAATGCACACGCATCACACATACGCGACGTGTGCCAATTTTAATAAACAAACTGAACTTAAATGGAAAATCAAACAAATTCAGGAAAAGTGAGCCAACAAAAAACACACACAGAAAATGGCAACAAATCAACGAGCGCAACAACCACAAAAGCCATAAAACAAAAATCGAAAGATGCGAAAAAAATAGAGAGAAAAAAATAATAAATATAAAAAAAAAGCAAAATAGAAATGAAAGAATTAAAATCGGAAACCCGCCGCAAGCTGACTAAAAATAAATTTCAGCCCAACGCAAATGGAAACTGAGATGCAAGCGGAAAGCTGAAGGAAAACAATAAAGGCGGCCACATGCAGCTGGCAACAGCACGAGACAACAACGACGACGACGACAAAGTCGCATTAAGAGCTGCAGATTTCGGTTGCATTGCACAAAAAGCAAATAAGGAATTATAATTTGAAGAGATTGAGAGGAGCGAAAAGGAACTGGCATACAATCAAAACTAATTTTAGAGCTGCTTAAAAACTACAATAAAAACTTCCGACTTAGTTGGAAAATGAAAATGCTTTCGAGAATAAACAAAAATCCTCGATATGCTAGATCGGCTCTGCACATTAATAATAACTGGCATTTGTCCGAGCAGCATAAACAATATTTGCTTATTGCATTATAACAATCATGAAATTATTCAGGGCATTCTGGCTTGTTTATTGGCTTGAGCAACATTCACTGCTTTTATGACTGCTTCTAGGTTACTTCATTGGCCTTCTTGCGCAGGTATTTCATTCGGCAAGACATTCCTTGTCTCATTCGGCTGCGCTGCTGTGCTGCAGTGCTACTGCGGGTTAGTAACAAATGCAGCTTTTCTCGCATATTTGATGCATTGTGCTTCGTTTTTCAACGCTTCCCCCAGCAGAGTAGACCTGCCCACCCTGCGCTCGTCGCGTGCAGACAAGCGTGCAGCAAAAAGTTCTAAATTTAATGGCTACACCTAAAAATGCATCGACTGCAACTGAGTCGGAGCTGGGGGATGCCACTCGTCAGCAGTTTCAAGTGCACTTTGGATAGACAGTAACTCCCTGCGGCGCCCGAAAAAAAAACAAAAAAACTTAATGATAAAACTCGAAACATTCCACGCCCTGCGCCCCTTCCTTGTTGCCCCTTCACGCCTGGGCGCTCGCACGGCGCGCCTTTTGTCTGCTTAGCTGTTGTTGGGCCGGCTAAGCTGGGTAAACACGAAATTTATTTGAAAAAAACAATATATATATATAGATTGCTAAAGGCATTTCTAGTAGGCAGGAACTGTGCCAATTGAGAGGCGCAAGCGCAAGCGCAGCAAGCAGAAGCTTCCTCAATGCGTACGCTGACTTGGCGCGTTCTAATAGAGCAATAGCATGCCAAGGGGAGTCAGAGTCAACTTCACTGCACAAGTACGACAAATATTCGAATTTCTAATCAGTTTTTCAAACAACTCAAAACTGAATTGAGCAAACAAAATTCAAGTTTTTTGTTAGGTTTGTGCCCCGCTCCTCTGCTGACTTCTAGACATGGCTTCACTAGAGGATGATTTTCCCGAAGCCTATAAGATTTGCCAGAAATTCATATTGTCGGAAGAGCAAATGCTTGAGATTGTGAAACGCCTCACGGAGGAAATAGAGTTGGGCCTCGCCAGATCAACGCATTCGAGAGCCACAGTGAAGAGCTTTATTACACACGTACAACATCTGCCCACAGGCAAGGAGCGGGGCAAATTTCTAGTGCTTAGTCTAGGCCCTTCCAGTATTTGCGTCCAATTAGTTTACATTAAAAGTGAAACAGATGTTGAGATGACATCGAAAACCTTTGATTTGATCAGGAATCTGAAGCACGGCTCGGGCAGGAGACTGTTTCAATATTTTGCAGCGTGCCTCGCCAACTTTTGCCACGAACTGAATATCGCAATGGAAAACCTGCCGCTGAGCTTTATCTTCTCGTTTCCCTACGAGCAGTCGGCCATCAATAAGGGCGTGCTGGTCAACTGGTCAAAGGGATTTTGTTGCTCAGACGTTGAGGGTCAGAATGTTGTCAAGTTGTTGCACTGCGCAATAATGCGACGCACCGATATCAGAGTTAAAATAGTCGCCTTACTCACCGACGCGACAGGAACTCTGCTCTCCGGCGCCTTCCATATGTCCACCTGTTTCATTGGTCTTACTGTGGGTGCTACCACGAATGCCTGTTACGTTGAGAAAACGGCAAATGCCCAAATGCTCCAGGACTACGAGACAAACCGCTACGAAAATATGATAGTCAACACGGAGTGGGGATCGTTTGGTGATAATGGCGCTTTGGACTTTATACGGACGGTCTACGATATCGCCGTGGACGACCTGACTCCGGATCGTATGCAAAATATCTTTGAGAAGTGCATCTCCGGAAGCTATCTGGGCGAAATTGTGCGCCAAATCATTTCGGACCTCATGCGTAAGAACCTAATTTTTATTGGGATCAGATCAGAGACTTTTAAGGAGCCATGGATATTCGACACTCGCTTCTTAATAGAGATAGAGTCTGAGGCGCCAGGCCAGTATCGTACCACTGCTTTGATTCTGGATCGCCTGGGCATCAGGACCAACAACGAAAGAGATCTAGCCTGTGTGCGATTCATATGCGAGACTGTGTCGAAGCGGTCTGCCATGCTCGTGGCCTGTGGACTCGCTTCTATAATCAAGAAGATGAATGTCGAATATGTAACAGTGGCTGTTGATGGCGGAATCTATCGTTTTCATCCCACGTACCACGACATGGTCACGGAGAATCTGAATAATCTGCTAAAGGCTCTAGGGTCGGCTAGAGTGGAGCTCGTTCAATCTGAAAGAGATTCGGGCTTTGGTGCAGCACTCGTAGCTGTCACTTGTGAATATAAATGAGTATGTATTCGCACGAGCTAATCAATTCCACAGAGTTGCAATGGCAAAGAATTTTCCTCTCCCGTGATTCACTTGTCGATTATAATGCTACTATATCATATGCTAGTTGCAGAACTATCTAGTCGATCAATGAAATCAGTTTTTTTTTTTTTTTTATTTATCAAATTGAATATAGCTTAAACTTGCTAAAAAAAAAAACCAATTGAAGTTTTTAAGTTAAGAAAATGGGAAATATCTATAAATTCATCGATAACATGATAATCGACCAATCAATCGATATCAAGGTGTAGCTGATTCAGTTAACTTATCAAAAATGGGAAGTATGCTTCTTGGACAGTGCAAGATTCCAATCAATTGTTATTATACTAATCTATCGCAAATATGATAATCGATTACTCAATCGATATCAAGTCTATTCCGCGTCAAGTTTTCAAATTTAAATTTTAGACATTCCCATTCCTCTTAGCCCATTTATGTCTCCATCAACTGTTGCCGCCCTTCTAGCCGTTCTAGCTGTAATGCGGGGAGTAGGTTCAAGTTCACTTCAAATAGACAGCAACTCCCTGCAGTGTAGCCATGAAGAAAAAATGCCTAAAATTATATAAAAGCAAACATAGAACAATTCGAAAACGAACTGCAACCAGCCCCTTCACGGCTGGGCGCACGCACGACGGGCCTTTTGTCTGCTTCGCTGTTGCTGGCTGGCATGGGTGAAATTGCTGTAAGAGGGAAATGTTAGTTGTGCTTGTTGTCTGCGCATTTCAATTGGTTTCGCATTGTGCTGCCGCGTAATTGAAAACTTAAGCAGCGTGCGCTTCGCCTGCGCCAATCAACAAGCGAGCAAGCAGCGAGCGAAAGCCAGAACCCAACATCCTGTGCGGGCTTCCTACACATCCTTCCGAGCAGCCACGCCCACGCGAGCCGGCTGCGCGCCTACTGCAGTTTGTTGAACAGCATTTATTAGCCGCGAATATCTCTAATCGCATGCAATTTGTAGAGCCAACACACGGAACTTGCTAATTTTCACGTCGTTTTGGCGCCAAAAGCAGCGGCGTGTAACAGAAGACGTTGCAGGTGGAAAGGGGCTCCGAGAATTTGCAGTGCTCTTAATTGCCTCTTGTTTCTTGCATGTCGCGTAAACTTTTTGTGCACCTACTTACAATAACGAGCGCCTCATGAACTAAAAGTGGAAAGGCCTATTAGCTAAAGGAACTGAGATGTGTATGATGTATAAAAAAAATAAGATAAATCAGGAAAGTAATTTATCTTTGCATAGATAGATCAGGAGAGTAATATATATTTGAATCTCTTGGGAAATATATATGCTTAAAATTCAAATATGTTAATATTAATAAATATTTTATATATTGCACATTTCATTGAAATAGAGTTATACAATTTTGTACTTTATATTCTATTCACAATTTTTTATTTTATTTAATTTTTTTTAAGAATTTATTTAGGGTAAAGTATTTTTTGGTAGGAAAACTTATACAATTTGTTTTACTTTATATTCTGTTCACAAACTAAATATATATATATATATATATATATTTTTTTTTTTTTTTGGTAAAAATTTATTTAGGATAAAGTTCTCTTTCGGTAGGAAAATTTATACACTGTTATTTATAAATATTTATTTATTTATAAATATTAAACTTTTGATTAATAGTAAATACCTTAACAGTTTACTTTCTCTAATTTATAATGCCTGATTAATCTATTCTTTGGGCTAAATTTAAAATTGCCAAAAATGGCCAGAGAAATGCTTCAATTCCACCTCGAGTAAATTATGGACTCTGTCTGAAAGCGCTTTTTGGCATCATAGTATTAGTCAAGAATTGTACATTTTATGTCCAAATTGCTATTAATCTTCTATAATTTATGGCTGTAAGTTCAAATAGTATTTCGCTTTAACTCGCACGACTCATTCGTCAAACATGTCCACACAATGTGAGTCCAAGCGAAATTGTTATGCGTCAGCCATATTTTGATGACTGTCTCATCCCGAATGTCATTCGTATTAATCTAGCCTCATGTGTATATGGGAATATAAAATCGAATAGTTTCTCTTTTACAATATTATTTATAAATCGAACTATGAAGATCATTCAGCAGTCGTTAGCTTTGGGAGGCCTGTCGTGCTTCATGCAACCAGCGTCGCGTGGCAAGAATTAATTGCCATGTAAATCAGGAGGGCAACAGCAGAAATCAGAGCTGGCACGAACAGTGCAAAGTGAATTCTTATTTTTTTCTTGTGCTGCTTTGAACGTGTTGAAAGTCGCGGATTTCAAGGCACTGCTGGAAGTCAAGCACGAAGATTGCAGAGGTAGCGAGCGGTTGGGGCATTAGCATTGGCATTAGCATTAGTTACTGGCCAATTCGTCTGGCGGATGGACTGAAGGAGAGATCTCTATCACACGGGCCAGGCCAGGCCAGGCCTTATAGCGCGCCTAACGGTAAATGATGAAAAGTGCAATGCTGTTAGACAGACAACAACCACAATGCACGAGCAACGGCGGCCACAACAACTTGCTGCAAGCCACGACTCACTGGGAATGGTCAAAGCTATGCAACAAGTGCCAGCAACTGGCCAAGCCAAGTCTGAGCCGGGGCGTACAAGAATATCTGTTGCCAATTTTGGCAATCTGCACTAAATTGTCCATTTAAGTGAACCTGACACGATCTCGCTCTCGCTCTCGCTCTCCCTCTCCGAGAGACGTTGATTGCAATCAATCCGGCCAGCTTTACACCTCTGCACAGTCGACTCTAATCTGGCTGTTTATGAGGCCAAGGCGCAAGCCAAGCAACAGCAAGGGCGTTAGCATCAGTGCAGAAACATTCGACATATTGTTTAGGCGGTAACAGCATATTGTTGCTGTTGCTGTTGTTTCAGCTGTTGCTGTGACGTGCCTCAAGTTACATTTCACGTAACTTAATTCTTGCATTAAAATGCATTCATTAATAGAGGCAGCTCAGCTCTCGATGCTGGCTGTTGCAGTTGTTGCTTTGCCTTTAGCCGCAACCGCACAACTAAAATTAAGTAAACAAATATATAGAAAATGAAAAGCTTGTGGAAAAAGTCACAGAAAATATTTAGTACAGTTGACCTACCGCAAAACAGGGAAAACTTTCCCAACAACATTGTTGTGCAAGTTGTTTGTGGGGCGACTTTTGCGACTAGCAACTGCCGCTCTTTAGACACTTTCCTTAAATTGAGTAAATGTATATGTATATAATACTATATAAATATACGATAAATATATATGATACGTACTTCCAGTAGTGTCAAATTTAAACTTTGCCTGGTGGCGTCATCCTTAATTTGCTGCCTAGTCACAGAGACTACTGAACTTAGCAGCTCGAGACTTGAGGCACAGACAAAGGTCACAGTCGCCTGTGCTGCAATATTAATGATGTGCGATTAATTGATTTTGTCTGTGAAGGCAACGAGAACAATGTTTCAAATTAATCAAAAACGTACTCTGTTGTAGGCTGTCTGAGGAAATCTACAGAAAATTGCTTTAAAGGAGCAACTTAAATCGAATAAATTTTGTAAGCTGAAATCTAATTGAATCCTAAAGTAATACTCCAAATTCAAACTTGGACAGCCTGAATAAATTTTGTAGATCTGACTTTAATATTTTTCAATCTCAATGCTCCATGGGCCACGCCTTCAGAGCTACGTTTGCTGGCCAGAGATTGAGTAGAGCTTTAAATTTGATAGGCAAGCGTCAACTGCGAGATGTTTGCAGTCGTCGCGTTGCAAGTGCCTCAGCTGCCGCCTTGAGGCAACCTTTTTGGGATTAGCAACGCGCGATCCGCTGACGAATCGAATTGTGCGCATTGTCCGTTTCTGGGCGCCCGGGCATGAGTCAGGGTTGAGATTGAGCAGACACACTCAGGCACAGTAGTTTTTCGATTTGCGGCGATTTGCGATTGCGCAATGCAGCGTCTGATTGTGGAATTGGAAAATAGTTTGTTTTAATGAAGTCCAAATTGGAAAAGCTGAGCCCTGCCTAAGAACGAATTTGTTTATGACTTTTTGGTCGATGCGTTTTTCGGCTTCACTGGGTTTTAACGACGGTGGCATGAAGGAAGCGCCCACGCCACGCCACGCCACACCACACCACACCACACCACACGGCATCACAGAACACCGCTGCGTGCCACTGCGACTCTTTTTTGAACCGTTCACGGAAATTTGGCGGGTGGGTTAGACGAGTTACGGTCCATTGGCTTGCCCCGTTCAGCAGTCGCTTGCGATCGAACAACATTTTTGGGCAATTCAAACAAATTGTTAATTGCTCTTGATTGCTGGGGCGGCACAGCCCACGCCTGCGCGCGAGCGGCAAGCAGTCGCCCAAAAACTTAACCAATCAATGAAATCCCATTACTGACTTGAACTTTCACTGTTGAACCTCATTGCAGATGAAGTCAAGCACATACGAGCCGCACAGCTACGCCGACTCAGACATGGAGCTGGACACGGATCAAGCTAAGCCAGTGAGCGTTAAGGATTCGCGTAAGCGAAAGGCAGCCACTGCGGCGGGCAGTCGGCGGGGTGAGAAGTACTCGCTGCGTCAGAAGAGACAGAAGCGCGTAGGTGGCGAGGCAGCTAGCCCGATCACTACGCCCGCCACGGAGCCACAGCCTGCAGTGCCAGTCTGCACGAAGGCCAAGGCCAAAAGCTCAGCCAAGACGAAAGCGCCGCCGTTGAGCAAATATCGCCGGAAGACAGCCAACGCCAGGGAGCGGACGCGCATGCGAGAGATCAACATGGCCTTCGAGCACCTGAGGCACTGCGTGCCGCAGTCGATTACGGGCGAGGATGCTGCCAACACCAACGAGAAGCTGACCAAGATAACGACGCTGCGCCTGGCCATGAAGTACATTGGCATGCTCAGCGAGTCTCTGCAAGATCCCAGCTATGAGAGCGAGTTCCTAGTCGAGTGCCTGCGCGAGAGTGCCAGCCGAGAGCCACATGTCAGCGTGGACACCGAGCCAGACCTGGACCTGGACATTGAGCTTGAGCCAACGCCGCCAGCCAAGCCCAAAAAACCAGTCAAGTCCAGCAAAAAAGCGCCTGCCAAGCGACAGAGCAAGCAGCCTAAGGCGACACCGGCCACCGCGACACCCGTCATGACAAATACAGCAAATGTGCCCATTAGCTCACCGGAATCATGTTATGCGTCTTCCTCCGTGGGCTCGCCCGCGTTTCGCGCGGCGGCCTCCTCGCCAAGCTCGGCCTATGCGTCGCTCTCCTCAGCCGCCTCGAGCACTTGCAGCAGCAGCAGCGGAAGTGTCCACGGCAGTGCAGCGCTGGATACGGATAGCCTGCTGGGTATGCAAGCGCTGGACGAGCTCAACACACTGCTGCTGGAGTCGGACAGCGATTCCCTGCACTGCCTCAACAGCTTTCATCCTGAACTGCTGGCATCGGCAGGTTCCGCGCTGCCCTCGCGGGGCGACTTACCCATATCGATGAACTTGACGTTGGATAAGCCAGATGTGGAGCTGAGCTTACGCTTGCTGGACCACTCGGCAGACTCCTTCGACTTTGCCACCGACCAGCAGCCATCGGCATGCATCAGCCCGCTGGCTACCCTAGACAGCTTCCATCCATTCGCCGACCTGCTGCACGGCGAGTTCTCCGACATATTTCTGGCGTGACCAGCACAGCAGCCAGCTGCTTAGATTAATATTTAATTAATTATATGCATATAAATCCATAATTTGTTACTTGCTGCGTTTAAGTTTAACCTAGTTTTAAGACAGCGCGCTAACCTAACCTCTTTCAAGCAATAACCGCGGAATTCATCGTGTCATAGCAGGCAGGTAACTGCATATCCACGCTCATAGCAGACAGCCCATGTCCATATGTTTCTCTGATAACCAAATTAGCCAATTAAGCATTTCTCTAAAGCATTTTTTACACTCTACTTATACACAATTTCAATACTGTAAATAAAACACACAATTTTGTTCACTCAGAATATCATACTCAATGACTCAATACCTGCACACTGAACAAGCAAATACTCTACACAAAACCGCACACAGACCACAAAGTCCACAGAATCCACAACTACAAAAACACACACGGACTACACATTAGCGGTTATACACACACTTGTTCTTTCATTGAGATGCCGAGGTATAATCCCGAACTAGACTTTCCAGAGGCGTGGAAGTTACTGAAGCCATTTATGCTTAGTGACGAGGCTCTACTAAGCATCCGGAAGTCAATGTCAAGCGAACTACTTAAAGGTCTGGGCAGGGATACGCAAGCACGATCTTCTATGCCCTGTTTGCTGAGTTACGTACAGGAATTGCCTACAGGAGAGGAACGAGGCCGTTACCTGGCCCTAGAGATATGGCCCTCCAACTGCCGCATTATGCTGGTCAAGTTCAGTAGCGAGAAGGACA
Source organism: Drosophila fulvimacula (assembly GCA_035045555.1). NCBI lineage: Eukaryota > Metazoa > Arthropoda > Insecta > Diptera > Drosophilidae > Drosophila > Drosophila fulvimacula. The sequence continues at coordinate 3,482,108 of JAWNOX010000009.1, forward strand.
TCTACATGAGCTCCAAGTGCGTTATTATACCACATACAATAGCCGCATCGCGGGGCACTACGCTCTTTAACTTTCTTGCTCAAAACATAGCAATATTTGTCAGAGCTAAAAAGGTTCAGAATGATAACCTACCCATGGGAATTGCATTCACTTTTGACATCAAGCAGCAGTCACTGGATGTGGGACTTTTGCTCAGATGGGCACAAGGATATGGTGCTCAGAGCGCGTTAGGAAAAAACGTGGTGCAGCTGCTGCGGAATGCTTTGGATGAGTACAAGGATGTTCACATTAATCTGAATTCTATTGTCAACATTGCCGTCGGGTCCCTTATGGCACTCGCCTGGTCTTATCCGGAGAGTAGAATCGGTCTTATTATTGGATTGATCACAAATTGTGCCTATGTGGAGCATATTGAAGCGTGCGAATTGTATGAAGGGGACATCAAACAGCAACTGATGATCGTCAGTACAGAGTGGAGCAATTTCGGTTCCAACGGCCATTTGGACTTTTTACGCAGCGAGTTCGACAAGCACATCGATGAGGGGTCCATCAATCCGGGCATGAAGTATTATGAGAAGTGCATCAGTACACTGTATTTGGGTGAACTGGTACGCCTCGTAATTGTTCGTCTAATAAATATGGGAGTAATCTTTCAGGGTGCGAGCTTGGACTACTTAGGAATTCCATGGAAAATGGAAATGAAGTCGCTTTTGTCTATCGAATCAGATCCACCAAATGATTATACGGAAGCTCAGAAGGTCATGGATAAATTCGGCATCCACAACTGTAAGGAAAAAGACCTGGCCACGTTACGCTTCGTATGCCATATAGTCAGCCTCCGGTCCGCTCAGTTGGTAGCTGTCGGTGTAGCCTGCCTGATCAATAGGATGAACCTCCCGAACATTACAATTGCTGTTGATGGCGGCCTGTATCGCTTGTACCCCACTTACCAGGCGAACCTTAATAAGTATACTGCAATGCTGACCAATCCAAACAATAATTTTGAGTTCGTCATCGCAGAAGACAGTCCAGGAGTGGGCGCTGCCATCACAGCTGGCTTAGCAGCGGCAATGCTATCCAAATAATATATTTACATTTTAAATTGATGCCGTGGAAGGAAATGAATTATTGAACATTTTGAATACATCCACAGATAATCTTACATTTAAAATTCTAGTGTCAATGTTTATTGCCATACACCTCCGAATCGGCTGACCCGATTTTCATGACATTGTGTGCGCCTTTTGGGCAGGTCTATTTTTCACTCTCCTAGGTGACAAGGGTTGTCCACCCCTATTTCCATATTCTGCCCTAAGGCATGCAGCACTTTATCACAATGTGTTCTTGCTATTGATCTAAGCTTACACATATTTCGGTGTCATTTACGCCTGGTGATATGAAAAATTTTCCGAAATTTTTCTAGACATTTCAAATGGCTGTCTAGCTATTTCCGGCTTTTTTCATGTTGTGTGGTTTTTCAAATTTCAGCCATTTTCCTGGATTAATACTCATTTGACAGATTATGCCATTATAATGTAGAGAGAGCCATGCCAACCCGACGCTAATTTGAGCCGTAATACAGAACCGAACATTTGGAAATACCTTAAAAATCGTAATGTAATAATCTTACAGCACTTCCTACATTGCAGCCTCTCTCATGGTCTATCCGTAATGGGAAATATACACAGGAAAATCTGTTAAGTTAAGATTTCTGAGAAAATCCTTAGTGCTTAGGAAAATAATAGGAAACCCAAGATCTAAAGTTTCAAAGCCCAGAAACTTATAATATATATTTATGTTGGGCTATTGTTAGAAATCGAAAATAATCTGTTTCTTGATATATCCCCGTCCACTGGGGGACAGTAAAAATTTCAAAGCATATATTTTTTAATTTTCAGTAAGGTGCTCTTAAGTCTAACCTCCTCAACTAACAAAGTATTATGCAGTCGATAGAGTCTACTTGTTTCTATACATATTTTCGTAATTTACTTATATGAAATTTTCAATAAGAATAAATTTCAAAACACTGTTGAATCTAAACAATTTGTTTCATTCAACACCATAAGGCAGACTGTACTACATAATTTTCTAGAATCATACTCAAAATTTCAGTATATATTTTTTTTAATAAGATGCAAAAATATAATCCCGAAGTGGACTTTCCACAAGCCTGGGAGTTATTAGAACCGTTTATGCTCAGCGACGAGGCTCTGAAAACCATCCTTCACTCAATGTCGAAGGAATTACTTAAAGGCCTAGGCAGGGATACGCATCAACGATCCTCTATACCCTGTATGATGAGTTATGTACAGCAACTGCCGACAGGGCACGAGCGAGGGCGCTTTCTTGCCCTAGAGATGTGGCCTACCAACTGCCGCATTATGCTGGTCAAATTCAGTAGCGAGAAGGACATCTACATGAGCTCCAAATCCGTTATTATACCACATACAATAGCCGCATCGCAGGGCACTACGCTCTTTAACTTTCTTGCTCAAAACATAGCAATATTTGTCAGAGCTAAAAAGGTTCAGAATGATAACCTACCCATGGGAATCGCATTCGCTTTTGAGCTTAACAAGTTGTCCCTAGAAGTAGGCATTTTGATCAGATGGACACAAGGATATGGTGCTCAAGGCGCGGTGGGGCAAAACGTGGTGCAGCTGCTCCGGAATGCTTTGGATGAGTACAAGGATGTTCACATTAATCTGAATTCTATTGTCAATATTTCGGCCGGCACTCTAATGGCGCTCGCCTTTTCGTATCCCAATTGTAAAATTGGGTTGCTCGTGGGCACAGCCACAAATGCCTCTTATGAGGAGCAGACTGAGGCGTGCGAAATGTATGAAGGAGATAAGAAAATGCCATTGATGATAATCAATACAGAGTGGAGAAACTTTGGTGCCAATGGCCACATAGACTTTATTCGCAATGAGTTCGATAAGATTGTTGATTCTGTGTCCAGCGAACCAGGCAAAAAATATTTTGAAAAGTGCATCAGTACTCAGTACTTGGGTGAACTGGTACGCCTCATAATTATGCGTCTAATAAATATGGGAGTAATCTTTCAGGGGGCCAACTTGGACTACTTTAGCATTCAATGGAAAATGGAAATGAAGTCGCTTTTGGCCATCGAATCAGATCCACCAAATGATTATACGGAAGCTCAGAAGGTCATGGATAAATTCGGCATCCACAACTGTAAGGAAAAAGACCTGGCCACGTTACGCTTCGTATGCCATATAGTCAGCCTCCGGTCCGCTCAGTTGGTAGCTGTCGGTGTAGCCTGCCTGATCAATCGGATGAACTACGCGAGCATTGTGATTGCTGTTGATGGCGGTGTGTATCGCTTGTACCCCACCTACCAGGAGAACCTTAATAAGTATACTGCAATGCTGACCAATCCAAACAATAATTTTGAGTTCGTCATCGCAGAAGACAGTCCAGGTGTAGGCGCTGCGATCATAGCTGGTCTAGCAGCAGGCAAGCCAGAATATGCTCCTCAATTTGCAGCATAGTAATTGATTAATAGAGATAGATTAATTTATGAAATGTTTTTAACATGCAAAAATATACCAGATATTTGATAAATGATTTATATTTTTTTTATATTCAAGAATTAACTAGACTTTGAAAACATTAAAATCCATTATCAAACAAAACGGCTAAACGTTTAAATGGATTTTAATCTTTAATATACTCCAGACTGCTTCAGAGACACAGGAATGTCTTTTCCGTTCTGCTGAGTTCAGGGATCTCCTAGTCTGACACCCCCACTTAAGCTTTCCGTCTACATTATAGATGAATTAGTAATAAACTTCAAAATACTTTGAACGTCAAGCTGAAGTAAATTGCAAAATATAATTCAATTCGAAATATTATATGTACGTAAAGTACGGAAAATAGCTATCAAATTAAAAAAAAATTATATATATTTCTCTAAGATGACGGACTATGATCCCGAAATGGACTTTCCAGAGGCGTGGAAATTAATGAAGCCCTTTATGATCAGTGACGAGGCTCTTGTAAACATTCGAAACGCAATGTCAGCCGAACTACTTAAAGGTCTGGGTAGGGATACGCAAGCACGGTCCTCAATGCCCTGTTTGCTAAGTTATGTACAGCAACTGCCTACGGGAGAGGAACGAGGCCGTTACCTGGCCCTGGAGATGTGGCCCGCAAACTGCCGCATTATGCTGGTCAAGTTCAGTAGCGAGAAGGACATCTACATGAGCTCCAAGTCCGTTATTATACCGCATACAATAGCCGCATCGCGAGGCACTACGCTTTTTAATTTTTTGGCCTACAATATTGCCGTATTTGTCAGAGCTAAAAAGGTTCAGAATGATAACCTACCCATGGGAATTGCATTCACTTTTGACATCAAGCAGCAGTCACTGGATGTGGGACTTTTGGTCAGATGGGCACAAGGATATGGTGCTCAGAGCGCGATAGGAAAAAACGTGGTGCAGCTGCTGCGGAATGCTTTGGATGAGTACAAGGATGTTCACATTAATCTGAATTCTATTGTCAACATTGCCGTCGGGTCCCTTATGGCACTCGCCTGGTCTTATCCGGACTGTAGAATCGGTCTTATTGTTGGATTGATCACAAATTGTGCCTATGTGGAGCATATTGAAGCGTGCGAACTGTATGAAGGGGACATCAAACAGCAACTGATGATCATCAGTACAGAGTGGAGCAATTTCGGTTCCAACGGCCATTTGGACTTTTTACGCAGCGAGTTCGACAAGCACATCGATGTGGAGTCCATCAATCCGGGAATGAAGTATTATGAGAAGTGCATCAGTACACTGTATTTGGGTGAACTGCTGCGACTCATAATTGTTCGTCTAATAAATATGGGAGTAATCTTTCAGGGTGCGAGCTTGGACTACTTAGGGATTCCATGGAAAATGGAAATGAAGTCGCTTTTGGCCATCGAATCAGATGCACCAAATGATTATACGGAAGCTCAGAAGGTCATGGATAAATTCGGCATCCACAACTGTAAAGACCGTGACCTGGCCACGTTACGCTTCGTATGCCATTTGGTCAGCCTTCGGTCCGCTCAGTTGGTAGCTGTCGGTGTAGCCTGCCTGATCAATAGGATGAACCTCCCGAACATTACAATTGCTGTTGATGGTGGTGTGTACCGCTTGTATCCCACTTACCAGGAGAACGTGAATAAGTATATCTTAATGCTGATTAATCCCGACGTTAAATATGAGATCATCATATCGGAAGATAGTCCTGGAGTGGGTGCTGCTATTGTTGCTGGTTTATCGGCAATAAAACATACCAAAAAATTGTTCGGCACGTAGCTTTCTAGCCTTCAAGACATATACATTTTATGTGCAATTTAACATACTTTTTTATACTTTTTTTATTTCAACCTACCGTGTGACAATCTAAGCACTCGTTTGAGATAACTGTATATTATTCGTTTGAAAGATCAAAACAAATTTGACGTCTGACTAAGCTAATAAAGCCGCTTTATATGTTCATAATGGTTATGGATAAAGTAGAGCAGCAGTTCCCGGACACTTACAAAATCTGTCAACAATTCGAGATAGATGAAGTGACAATGGGAAGGATTGTACAAGCTATGACATATGATATCCATAGGGGGCTTGCAAAGAAGACCCATTCGAGTGCGTCGATAAAGTGCCATCCGACCTGTGTGCAGAGTTTTCCGACGGGTAGCGAAAGGGGCAAGTATCTGGCCCTGGATCTTGGCGGCACCAATTTTCGCGTGTTGTTAGTTGATTTCGTTAACACAACGGATATTAATGTTATTAGTAAGAAATATGTTATTAGCAAAGCTGTGATGGAAGGACCGGGAGTAGAGCTATTTGACTTCATTGCTGAGAGCATAGCAGAGTTTTGCAAAGAGCATCAAATAGAAAATGACAATTTGGCACTTGGCTTCACATTCTCCTTTCCGTGCAAGCATGTTTTCGTTGACAATGGAATCCTGATTGCCTGGACGAAAGGTTTCAAGTCCGAAGGAGTAATTAACAGGAATGTTGTTGAGCTGCTGCGAGAAGCTATCCACCGGCGTGGCGACGTCAAAGCCGATGTCGTCGCCATTTTAAACGATACGACGGGAACCCTACTGTCTTGCGCCTTTCAGCAGCAGAATTGCAAAATCGCAATGATTGTGGGCACGGGAACTAACGCCTGCTACGTGGAGAAAACTTCAAATATCGAAATGTTTCCGGGATATAAAACCAGCTCGCTACCTTACATGATCGTCAACTGTGAATGGGGCGCCTTTGGGGAGCAAGGGGAGCTAGATTTCGTACTCACTTCGTACGACAAGGCAGTCGACAGCCAGTCCCTATATCCGACAAAGCAGATTTTCGAGAAGTGCATCTCTGGTATGTATATGGGCGAGTTAGTGCGTCACGTTGTAGTGGATTTGATGGACAAGGGCGTCCTTTTCAAGAATGCAACTTCAGATCATCAGATCCTTCGGGAGAGGCAGATATTTGAGACTCGCTTCTTAAGTGAAATTGAGTCCGACAAGCCGGGCGAATTACACAACGCTTGCAAAGTAATGGACGAGCTAGGGATCAGAGGAACTACGAAGGTGGACTTACTATGCCTGCGCCACATATGCAGAACTATATCCACGCGATCAGCCAAACTGGTGGCATGTGGACTAGTCTCCTTGATCAAGAAAATCAACGTCAAAGACATAACCGTGGGCATTGACGGAGGCGTCTATATCTTTCATCCGCATTATCATAGGTTGTTAATGGAAAATATGACTTTGCTGTTAAAGGACTCCGCAAAATTTGAGCTTATTCATTCCGAAGATGGTTCGGGTCGTGGTGCGGCTTTAGCTGCTGCTATCTACACTCGTCTGCCGTCGACTCCTCCGCCAACTCCTCCTCTTTCCGCGGGGTTACCTGTGCAGTCAGAAAATCGACTAATTAAGTGTTCACTTGGATTTCCAAAAGGACCAACAGTAGCAGGATTGCCAACAGTGATGCGCTTTAGCCAAGTAGTTTTTTGGCTTATTAGGGAATTGAAGAGGTTCTAAATCAGGTCTTAATATATTGTTAATCCTGTGCCAACGGTCATGTAATTTCATACATAATACCCTGTAATGGTAGTCAATAAATCGAACGTACAAATGGGACTTTGTTGCCTGTTGGGCTCAATTTTTATTTAGTCGCAAGCCAAACACGGCATTCAGCGTATCTTAGCAGCCAGATGCAGTCTGCAATCTCAGACAGCCTCTGTCCGCATGTTTAATGAAAGCAGTTGACCACTAATATCATAGCAGCCATGTAGCTTCGTCCGTCCTTATCCTTATAGCAGACAGCTTGTGTCCGCATGTTTATAATGAAAGCTGTTGACTAAGCACTAACGTCATAGCAGCCATGTAGCTGCATCCGTCCGGATGGGCCGTATGTTGCCATGAAAGTATTTTTACATCGATTAGGAAGCATGGAACTTAAAAGTCAGATCGGAAACTCATTTCCATCCACCTCAGATGCTCATTGGATGTGTGACTTTGGCTTACTTCATCTTTGTAGTTGGCCGTCATTACAGAACGATTAAAGTGATATATCCTGGTCTGCTGGGGACTGGTAAGTCGAGAATCCCTGTATGTGGAGTAATGGGAAATTTTACTTGAGATCATCTTGATTGATCAGATTGATATATTTGGAAAGACTTATTTGCTAATCCTGTTAGTTTGGAACTATTGTCAACAATGTCAACATAAAATCTCATTTCTATTTTGACTTTTTTTTGGTTGGAAAGCAAACAAAATTCTAAATTTTAATAAGCTGCCGGAGCATATTCTTCCTTGGATTTCCCTTGGTCATGGATGAACTGCGAGCTCTTTACCCAGAGGCATACAAAATCTGTCAGCAGTTCGCTATAGATAACAACAAAATGGAAGAGATTATTCTTCGCATGACCAGGGAAGTCACAATGGGTCTGGCAAAGGACACGCATCCAAGATCCACAATTAAGTGCTTCGTCACATACGTACAAGACCTCCCCTCGGGCCGGGAGAGGGGCAAGTATCTGGCGCTGGATCTGGGAGGAACCAACTTCCGGGTCCTAATGGTCGATCTGCAATCCGATAGCTCTGTTCAAATCGAGGGCAAAACCTACGTCATTAGCAAGTCCCTAATGGAGGGTTCAGGCGAAAAGCTATTTGACTTCATTGCGCAGAGCTTGGCTGACTTTTGCAAAGAACATAAAACGGAGAATGCTAATTTACCATTGGGCTTCACCTTCTCCTTTCCGTGCAAGCAAATGGGCATCGATAACGGGACTCTAGTCGCCTGGACGAAAGGCTTCAAAGCGGAAGGCGTAGTCAACAAGAACGTTGTGGATCTGCTGCGAGATGCCATCAACCGACGAGGCGACCTTAAAGTCAATATCGTCGCCATTCTCAATGATACTACCGGCACTTTGATGTCCTGCGCCTTTCAAAGGAACAACTGCAAAATCGGAATGATTGTGGGCACGGGCAGTAACGCCTGCTACGTGGAGAAAACATCAAATGTTGAAATGTTTCCGGGCTATCAGAACAGCTCCAAGCCCTACATGATCATCAACTGTGAGTGGGGCGCCTTTGGTGACAATGGCGTGCTGGACTTTGTGCGCACTCGCTACGATAACGATGTGGACACCCATTCGCTTAATCCCAAGAAACAGGTTTACGAGAAGTGCATCTCCGGCATGTATATGGGCGAGCTGGTGCGCCGTATTTTGGTGGAGCTGATGGATAAGGGAGTGGTCTTCAAGGGCGCGCAGTCACAGGCGATTCAAGAGAGTGGCAAATTTGAGACTCGTTTTATAACAGAGATCGAGTCTGACGAGCCGGGAAAGTACCGCAATGCTGCGATAGTGATGGACAGTCTGGGCATTAGGGCGAAAAACGAGAAGGATTTAATGTGCGTGCGCCACATATGCGAGACTATTTCCTCGCGTTCCGCTAAGCTGGCAGCCTGTGGGCTGGTCTGTTTGATCAGGAAAATGAATGTGAAGGACCTGTCAGTGGGTATCGATGGAAGTGTCTATCGCTATCATCCGCATTATCATAAATTATTGATGCAAAATATGAACATGCTGCTGAACGGAACAGTGAGATTTGAGTTGATTCTCTCCGAAGATGGTTCAGGCCGTGGTGCGGCACTCATTGCAGCGGTTTGTTCAAAGGACTAGTTTCGTAGCAGTTAGACTATAACACGCAGCAGATATGCAACAACGCAATAATGAGTCGACGCAAATAAGAGCCGCCGATTAATACAACACCTTATTACATTACACATATTGCACACAATATGTCCCTTATTATTGAGTCTGTCGGCTGGGGTCTTATTAAAATGACATTAATATCTTTCACTCATATCAGCTGAAAATAATTTGACATTTTATATTTTAGTATCAAGCAAACTTTAAAACGATTTTTAACTAATAAACGAATGAAAAGTTACTTATCGATAGTTGTACACATCAATTATTTTGGTATTTTTCAGTTTGTAAATTGCTGCCACACTGCGTGGACGTCTTTAGCGAAAGAAAAAAAAACAGAATGTACGTAATTTATAAATCGCAGGCATTTTTGGAAAAAAATTAAATTTTCAATCTATTAGGTATGCTCTAAGCAGCTCGCTTGTACGCTCTGCAGCGCTGCGCCAAGGCCTGCAAATGGCCGCGGCCAACCGCCAGGTCTCATTGAAAGTGGTCTCTGTCGGCTCAACCATCAAGGATGAGACTTTCTTTGAGAAGAACGAACGCCTGGGACGCCAGATGTCGCCGCACTTGACCATCTACAAGCCGCAGCTTACCTCCATACTGTCGGTCATGCATCGCGGCACCGGCATGGCCCTTGGCCTCGGCGTTTGGGGCCTGGGCATTGGTGCTCTGGTCGCCTCCCAAGACATCAGCCACTACGTCACCATGGTGGAGGGCCTCCAGCTGAGCGGCGCCACGTTGACCGCCATTAAGTTCATCATCGCTTACCCGTTCGGCTACCACGCCGCCAACGGAGTGCGCCATCTGCTCTGGGACACCGGCCGCTTCCTCAAGATCAAAGAGGTCTATTCCACCGGTTATGTAATGGTCGCCACCTCCGTCGTGCTAACCGCCATCTTGGCCCTCCTCTAGGCGCAACGGCTCAGCCAAATTCAATTTAAGTGCGAACATGTCTATTATTTGTTAAATGCATAATACATGTACAGTTTATTTATAATATCTGTATCTGCATTCCGCTCTGTTATGCAACACTCTCACCAGCTCGTATCGGCCAGCGCGATTTGCCAGCTATCGTGTTTTGTGCTAATAGCCAACGAAATTCGTGTCGCAGTTGAAGCTTGACTTGAGCCTACCCCTGGCCCTGGTGTAATGACGTCACTATAAATTCAAAGCAATTGAAATTTTTTCTCTATTCGAAATTTGCAGCAATTTGAGATGCCTATGACTATGATCAGCCTTTCCATACAGATGAAGATGGTTCCCTCGATTTGACTAAGCCTAGTCAAAATCAACTCATCAGAAATACTTCCAAAGAAGAATTCTATAATCGAGGATTATATAGATTATATATTATTATATAATATCAATGCTATGCTTGTATGGAGCCAAGAGGATCTTCATTCATAACTGATAAAAGGATTGCTGCTCGCATCAGTCTATAGGGACTCCTGTGGAACTTGTGCTGCAGGGCCACTGTATGGGTCGCCAAAAGCCACATGGGCATTACTCACAATTTGGCTATTTCCCCAGATCTAGCGGATCAGTGGGCCTCAACTCGCAAGAAAAAAGCCAGAAATCGCTAGATGGCCAATTTTTCATATAACCAGGTCGAAATCACACCGAGATCAGTAATCAAATCAATTTAACTATTTTTATTTTAGGATCTCATTATATTTTTTTCCCGCCACACACATCTTTTCTCTTTACATTTTCATATCCAAATCATTTTAATTTTTCATTTTTTGTCCCTCTGTTGAAGAATTCAAAATAGCCAGAATTGCCGCTAAACGCCCGATCGCAAATCTTTCCGCATTTTGGGTTTTCAAAACGACAGATCTGACGGAAAATAGCCAATTTGACAACACTGTCGAGAATGCGGTAAGATTTGCGATCTAGCGGCTGGCATGAAATATAGCTATTTTGAGCGCTTGAAGGGCGGCAAAAAAAGTACAAAATAGGAACGATTTTCGGACTATATGGATATGCAAAGGCAGAGTTGGCGGAAAACAGAATTAATATGTTAGCCTAAAAAAAGTAATCAAAATGAAATTTATGCGATCACTGCTGATATGGAAAATGCTACAAATCTTACTTAGCTTGTGTTCTTGTGCTTTCAAATACTATGTCTAGCTATTTCTGGCTTTTTTGTGCAAGAGTCGGCAACAAGGGCAGCTTCTCTCGCGAAGTTCACCAAATTTAATTATACAAAATTGATTTGTTTATAATATAGGGGATACCATGATATAGACGTGCCCTTGGCATAAAGTGGTTTCATGAGAGAATCTGATATATCTATAAATCTATATCTATCACTACGGAATATCAGATTCGATGACATCAAATTCTCAAAATTCACATATTAAGAAACTGAAATTTGAAAATATTTCAGTTTTATTATATTATAATGTATAGGGAAAGGCGAAGCTCGCATTTCAGCCCTAGTCCCAGATATCCCTTTGCTGAAGTCTTTTATAAATTATCTTATAGAATAGCATATGTAAACAGAGACATGCATTACTACACTCATTTATTAATGAAATCTGGATTAGTGTCTCGTTTTAGCAAGCGTTGCCGGGCCACGTTCAATGTATATTTCATACAGCGATGGCTAAAATGTATCTAAGAGCTAATATCACAATTTATTATGTAATTGCTGTGTGTGTGTGTGTGTGTGTGTTAGTGTATGGGTGTGTCTACTGTATGGTGCCATGCGATTGATTGGTGTCCTCCGTCAGGGGCTCGTCCACCAGCTCGAAGTCGCAGACGAGCGAAAAGTGATCCGAGGGATATTCAAAGCAGGGCGTACGATTCTTGCCAATCTGCTCTCCGGCTGGAAATTCCAGGCAGTTCTTGATCTGCGAAAAGGCATTCAGGATTGATCCTTTAAAGTATTTTCAATTGGTGCCACGCCCACTCACCTTCAGCTGCTGGGGCGTGTAGAACACGTAGTCAATGGTATGGCACTCTTCGCCGTCTTCACGGATTTTCCAGGTGGTGTATGGCGGCTCGCGCTTGATGGACTGCGCAATGAGCTCATTGGGATCTTCGCAGCTGGATGTGTGCTGCTGCTGCTGCTGCTCCCGTTCCCGATCCCGTTCGAGCTTCATGTCCGCATAGGCGCTGCCCAGCTTGAAGAGATCGCAGCTGAGAATCGTTGCATAGATGGGCTCGATGGGCTCCGCATTGAAGTCGCCGCACAGCAGCAGCGGGCTCTCGCCGGCAAACTGCTTGACAAAGCGCATCAGGTCGCGGCCCTGCTCGTTGCGCAGCTTGGCCAGCAGAGCGCCATGGCGCGCCTTCAGGTGCGTGGTGCAGACGCAGAACTCCTTGCCGCTGGCCTTCAGCTGCAGCCGGGCCGCAATGGCCACCTGGTTGCTCTGCACGCGCCACACCTCAAGGATGCGTGTGTCGTAGCCAACGAGCTGGAGCTTGTCGCGCTTGTAGAAGATGGCGCAGCCATCGGGTCCATTGTTCTGCTCTATGTACAGGCAAGGCGAGTCCGGCTTCGGGAAGAAGATGCCAGCGTAGTTCTGGCTGCCCAGCACAGTCTGCAGAAACTTGAAATGGTCCACCTCCTGCACAGTGGAAAAACAAGATGTTAAAGCGCGACTGCACTGCATTCAACTCTGGGCATCAATAAATACTTGCAGACAAACTACATCCGGCTGGTTCTGCAGGATCTCCTGCACGATCAAGTACTTGCGATGCTGCCAAGTCAAAGCCTCGTCGGGGCAACGCACAAAGCCATCGTTGTGCTGGCCGAGAGCTGGAAAGGGATGAAATTTAAGGATATTATTAATATTTAATTGAAATAAAAAATACAATAAATACAAATTTAAAAATATAAATAAATAATATTTGATTAAAATACAGAAAATAAAAATAATAAATAAAACATATTGCATTAAACTAAAAAATACAAAAATAATAAATATATAAAAAGGATAAAAATAGTAAATAAATAAAAACTATAAAAAGATAAAAATAATAATTAAATAATGTTGAATTAAAATAAACAATTCAAAAAAATAATGTACAATAACTAAATAAAAATCAGAAATAATATTTAATTAAAATATAAAATACTAAATTAAATATTAATCTATTATTTATTTATTTATTTATTACACTTAAATTTTTTTCTAGAAAAATTAATGCATTGAAATAAAAAATACAAAAAATAAATAAATAATATTGCATTACACTAAAAAATACAAAAATAATAAATAAATAATAGAGATAAAAATAATAAATAAATAAAAAATAGGTAAAAAAACAAATAAATGATGTTGAATTAAAATAAATAATTAAAAAATAATAATAATAAATAATAACTAAATAAAAATAATATATAACACTTATAATTAAAATACAAAATACAAAAAATAAAAATAATAAATATTAAAAAGATAGTCAATAAATAATAAAATTAAAATTACACTTAAATTAAAAAAAAAAAACATTTAGCTTAGATTATTTATTTAATATACTCATAATTTTTTTCTAGAAAATATAATGCATTTAAATAAAAAATACAAAAAATAAATAAATAATATTGCATTGAAATACAAAATACAAAGATATAAAAATTATAAATAATAAAAAAAAATAAATAAATAATTTGTAATATAATAATTCTAAATTAAAATTTAAAAAAATATATTCTTTTGTTTTATATACTAATATTATTTGTTCTAGAAAATATATTTTTTACATATTATAAATTGAGAATGCTATATTAGCACGTCTCGTACTCCACTTACTCTGGGAGAGAATGTTCCACTGCAGCAATCGTATGTTCTGCGCTCCATCATTTGGGGCACTACAAACTGTGCGTGGGTGGGTGGAAGAGGGAAGTGAGTAAGAGTTGAATATGGGAACACTAAGCACTTACCGCGTGAGATAGCGTTTAGCTTGAGGCAACGCAGGCCGTCGGTCACATCCTCGCTGTTCAGCGAGGGCTTGAGGAAGCAGCGACTCAGCAACGAAGGCTTTTCCATGCCTGCCCCGTGCAGCTGCTGCACGTGGTCAAGTAGTGCGGCCGTGCTGAGACCCTTGGGCAACTCCAGCCCATCGTCCTGGGAGTCCACATTGTTTATCTTGGGCGCTGAGTTGAACGACCCCATCCTATGATTGAGATTGAAAGGATTAGAAACCTAAGCATATATAAGATATTATATAGTTGTCAAATAAGATTTTCAGAGATTCTTGGCTTCAAAGTAAATATTCAAAATTACTCGAAAACTTAAGCTTAATCGAATCATGGCACGTACTATGCCAAAACAACAACAACGGCAACAACAATAATAATAACAACAGCATTATTAGCAATACCCATCACAGCAAAAAGAAATAAAAGGATGCAGAAGAAAAATAATAAAATAACAACAACAATTGGCATCTTTACAGGAATTTGACCAACTATACTCACAGCTCTTTCGGTTTTCTATACAGAATCTTGCGCAGTATTATGCTGAAAATGAATAAGCTATGACTATGCCTCTTGCTAACGTTGAACCTTGCCATAGAGCTTTCAACTCTGCTGCAAAAAAAATATTTCATTTAAACTTAAGAAAATTATTTCAAAAACTTGAACAATTTATAGAATTATGAACGAATTTTCCTCTATTTAAGGACTGAACGATATTCAAATATATGGCTATCTCTTTATAATTTTTGAATTAAATTTTTAAATATTAGAATTTGAATTTAAATTAATATTTTGATTACATTTTTACAGAACTATGATGGATTTCCATATACTTTAATTTAATTTAATTTCAATTTAATGATTTTAGAGCCAAACTATATTCAAATATATGTTAAGATTGTTTCTTTATAATTTTTAAATTGAATTATTAAGTATAAAAATGTATATTGATATTTTTAATAGCATTTTATAGAATGATTGAATTTTCCAGAAAATTGTATCTCAATTTAAGGAATTTATAAACAAACTATATTCAAATATATGCTAGGATTGTCTCTTTATAATTTTTAAATATTATAATTTAAATTGATATTTTTATCAACATTTTATAGAATTCTAAATGAATATTCCACATAATTTAATTTAATCCCAATTTACGGATTTTAGAAATAATATATTAAAAATATGTTAGGAATATTTTTTTAGAATTTCGATTAAAAATATTAGAGGGTTTAATTTTGTTATTTAATAAATAGAAAAAATAATTTTTGTTTTAGTAATGTTTACTTGTTTTCTCCCCTCATGATTTAGATTAAGAAGTTAATTATGGAATTGCAATTTTGATTAAAAGTTTTAAAATACACTGAAATTTAGATATGAGTTACACTCGAAATGATTTGTTACTGAGGTTTCAGATTGAATGTGATATTTGTGTGAGTTCTCCTATCCAGAGAGTTGTCTTTCTTTATTCTGTTGTTGTTACGAGGATCGTAAGCATCATATTTTTCGGGCTTCAAAATATATATTAAATGCCGTTAAATACTATTGGGGAAATGCCAGAGTAAGTTTATGGCTCGGACTAAATGAGCGTGAGCCCAGCTTTCACAAGCTAGAGAACTCGATTCGTGCCCACCCACGCCCAATGGCTCGGACTTGTCGAGACGACGCGTCGCGACGCATGCGTCTTCGCAAATAAATAAATACAGCAAGAGTATGCTCTTAATGAAAAAAAAAAAAATGTCGCTCGGTCAATAGCTTTACAGCTGTTTAGCTGGTTTTCGGGCCAGCGCTTATAAACCAGTTGGGATCGTTTTGGCAACGCAATCAATCAATAGATTGGTGACTCTCAGTCTCACCTGGTCAGCATCACCCGCTGCAGGAAGGCCTTGCGGTCGTTCTTGCAGGGCGCCTTGTTGGCGCGTTTCAATTGCAGCGCTTGCTCCATGTGGCTAGCTGAGTCGGTGGCGAACTGTGGCTGAAGCTGGCGCTGTCGGTGGTTGGGAATTGGGTGAGTTTTGTTTGGATTGTGGGTTGTGCCGAAAATTGTGCGAAGTGCGCTTGTAAGCGACATTTGCGAAACTGAATGGCAACTGAAATGCGGCGTTTTATTAGAGATCAGCCAGGCAGACACTCAGAAGAGAGTGAGCGAGGCAGGGCGACAAAGAGAGTGAGAGGGATAGTGAGAAAGAGAGCAAACACGCATAAACGAGTATTTCAACGTACACACACACACACACACATACACACACACACACGCAGACAGAGATCGAGTCGAGCGCACATAAAGTGAGATGTATCTGCAAGATACAGAACAAGATCAATACGTTCTACTCACGTGCGTCGCTCAGTTGCGCAAAATGTGAGCAGCGTAACAGAAAAGATAACAACAACGAGAAGAGGCAGAAGGGCAGCAATCGCTCGAGCCACATCGCTAGCCGACTAGCTGACTAGCTGACAGCTTGGTAAATATTTATGCGTAGCATTCTTTATGTAGATACATTCACATGGAGCTGCACGGCATTGTCTCACTTTCGTTTCGCATTGTAATGAAAACAAAAGTATCTTTTTTCGCATACGCCTGGACGGACGGACGCTGGGCTTGACTCTAATGGCCAGGCTGATTTATGCCTAAACAAATTTGTTCTCGCATGCAAATCGCTGGCAGCCGGACAGCCGGACAGCCGCACGGACGGACAGCCAGACATAAATGCGCATATCTGCGCCCATATATTGCAGGCAAACGATATTCAGATACAGATACAGAAACAGACACTCGCATGGGGATAGACGGGCGCAATTTATACAACAACGCAGTTACATGCGTAATGAATCCAGTCCAAGTATCTGCTACTTAGAGATACTGTATCTGCATGTTGGTATTCTCAATTTTTATTTATTTATTTATTTTTGTTTTGTTTTTGTTTTTTGTTACCTGGGTATAGGTACCGCTACACGGCGCGCAAATGTCTTCGCTGTGACAATCAAACGCGATGTTTTCATTAAGAACTCCATTTTGCTTGGATTTGATGTGCCTTATTCGCGGTTTAGCTATTAAGTGAACGTCTTTTAACTGTAAATCGGTTTGATTTGATTGGGATTTAGATTTAGTTCAGATTTAGCACTAGGTTAACTTGAAATGTTTTATATTTAGTGTCAATATGGCAATGTCAAAGAGACGCGGTTCAAGCTGTATTTCCTAAAAAGAATAGAATACAATTATGGAATAAGTTTAAGATAGGCATTAGTCTATCAGGGGGCGCAGGGGCGTGCCCATGTTGAACCACTTGCAATGCATAAGAGATGCCTAATTCCCGATGCCAGTCACCAGTCACCGAACACCTAATGATATCGCTAACCACGTGACCTGCTCTCAAAATCGCCAATTTGTACGTTGACACGCAGCTGTGGCTGCATATTAAGTAGAGATAATATATTATCATATATAGTTAGTCGAAATCGAACACTGAAATAGCTAAAACCAGTTCCACTCTTCAAATTCTAGCCGTCGAAATTAAAACTTCGCCTAAATACTGACATTTAAATAAACTTCAATTTAAGCATAAAGTTCACTTCAGCCAATTTAAATAGTTTTCCGCTTAAATCAAATATTTTCATAGCCTAATTTTCATTTTAATTTAATTCAATTATTTCAAACTTATTCATTAAATATGATCAAATCATAGCGAATCGAATCGAACCAAACCAGGTCATTAAAAGTGATAGGAAGTCAGATCTGTTCAATGTTAAATAAATAACAAATAAATGGAATATATTAAAAGAAAATATTTAATTTGGCTTCAAGTTTTTCCGGGAACGAACTTAAGTATCCCAAAAATGAGGAAGTGAATTTTAGTTGCATAGGCAACTAAAAAACGAAAAGGAAAAGTTTTGTTTTAATAAAAAAAATTACATTTTTTAAAAAAATTTTCAATTTAAAAAAAACTTAAGTTGCATATATAAAGCACATTTTATATATTTTTTAAATTAAAAAAATAAAATAAGAGTTTTTTTTAATAAAAAATATAAACTTAAAAAAATGTTTAATTATACAAAAAATATAATAATAATTATAATAAAAATATATAATTATATTTATATAAAATTTGTATTCGTTCTTGAGTGACTTATGCAACAGCTGCTGATGAGCAGTGCTCATGGGCTTTACTATAAATTGTTGCACAAGATTTGCTCTAGATTCATTTTTTAAATAATCTGACTAATCAGCAGCAAATTTCGCATATCACAAATCTAGAGTATTTTCGAAATACGAGTGTGAGAGGGGCTGATCTCTAAACTCGGATATATCCATTGTCTGAGTTTGACAGTATTTATTTATAGAAACCTACTCAGTGAATTTGACATTAAGCTAACCTTGATAATCATATCGTCATAGCGAATCATCGATCATAAGGAGATATCCAAATATATGATTAGCTCTTACTCTGTATCTAAAACTGTAAGTCTCTCGAGACAGGCGGACGTTGCCAGATCGATTCAGTTATTCTTTCTGATCAATAATAAACATATCCTTGGTGGAGTCTGTCAATATTGTTATGGGAACTCGGGGCAGTATTCGAGTATTCCTAAGCGCCATAAAGAAGTGTTGTATCTAATCGCTTGCTAAAATTAGATTATATTCAGTAAGATAACGCCGAAGTCAACCTTGTCTGTGTTCGTCTGCTGAACAACAATTAAAACTCAGATTTCGAGCACGAAAACAGTTTCGATGCAGGCCAGCAATAAGTATTGATTGTATCAATTAATAGACCCAAAGGTAGCCCTTTGCCGCTGCGCTACTTGAGCTATTTGTTGATATAAATATTTATATCTCGAACAGACACAATAGCTCATTATCAAGCGCTGTTCGCTTCAGTTCGATAAGAGCGGCGCAGCTCTTGTAATTGTGGCTTATAGCTGCTTTTTTTTCGCACGAATTGAGCAAGGTTAGTTATGCTGTTTTTGATTGAAGCCCAGTCGATTGGGGCCTCAGTTTGGCTAAGAACACTTGACACTCTGTCAGCATTGGCCATGAACTTGATTTATAAACGCAATAGCCGCTGGCTACCAGCAGCAGCAGCAGCAGCAGCAACAAGTTTCGTGCGGAGCACGCCTGCTCGCATTTATCTCTCACCTCACAAGATACAACAGCAAATCGCGCGGCGGCGGCTGCTCATAATCAGCGATTGGCGGCAACGTGTCTCTACCAGCAGCAGCAGCAGCAGCAGCAACAACAACGGCAGCTGCTGCTGCGTTGTCGCTGGGTGTGGTTAGCCAGGCTGGCTCAGTGGCAGCCGCTGCCGCCTGCGTCTCGATATCCATTTCCAGTTTACGTGCGGCGAGCCGCTGTTTCATTTGCGTCGTCGAGGTCATTGCCGAGGTCTTGGCCAGCGCTTCCGCAATTTCATATTGCTTTAGGAAATCCTGTCGCAGCTGCGCGGCATCCTGTGTGGCCAGGCAGCCAGTCAAGCTGAGGCCGCGACGACACTCATCGTTGCACAGCCTCTGGCACATCTCGTTGATGGCCAGGCCGGGTCCGCTCAAGCCCAAAGGCGCGCGCTGGCAGCAGTTGAGGCAGGGCATCTCCGACCGGCCAGCACCTAGTGGCACTGGCGCACCTGCCTTGTGGTCACAGGGCGATGGCGGTTGCTGCACTTCCTCGGCTACGCTAAAGTACCGCGGCGGCGGCTCATCCTCATGCGGCGAGCCAGCCGCAGCGCTGCGCGCATGACTTGGCTTATTGCCCTGCCCAAGATTCAGATTGAGCAGCAGGGCAGTCACGGGCATGGCCTTGCCCAGCGCGGGCTGGCGGCGATGGCCCAGCCGCTGTTCGTGCTTGTCACTGTTAACGTCCATCTTCTGTGGCTAATTCACTCTGTCACACACACAATTTTAAGCTTTAATCATTGGCCACGCGGCGTATGCGCAATATTCGTACGACCGCTGCGCGTTTAGAACCGAACATCCAATGCATTAATACGCGCGTGCGTTGCTTTTCCTTATTTATATATCTTTGGACCGCTCTAGCCAGATCGAGGCAATCAAGTGGACGCTGCCTCGCTGTCTCGCTACAAGGCGCTGCCCGCTACCCGCTGCCCGCTGCTCATTAATTGTTGCTTATGTTTTGCTGTTGCTGTTGCTGCTGCTGCTGCTGTACAGTCATAAGTACATGACTTTGCTGCTCTCTGGCAGTGCGCTCCTCTAGTTAAGGCAAACGAGATTTTGCTCGCACACTTTCCAAAATGTCAAAACACGCATTTGGCAACACAAAATATAATGGAATAAAATCAAAAATCGAAGTGGAACAGAAATCGCGTTTGCATACAATTCATATTATAGATAATTATTATTTGATTGGCTTTCTTTTGACGTGGTCGACGATCAGGCTGCCCGCAGCATGGCCGATCAGCTCTGATCTGATTAGTATTCTATCTATATGGTTACTATGTGCAACCACAACGAGTCGTCCCAGCTGATTGGCAGTTGTTAAACTTTGCTGCGCTCGGCTAATGATAAATGTTGCAATTAATTAGCTCACTTAATGCTCAGCTAAGAGCACTTGTAAGTCAAACTCTGATCACTTGCCGATTCGTTCAATTTGTCACACTCATAAATCCAGCTAACAGTTATCGTATTTACAATAAATTATCACGAAATGTATAAATGTATAAATCTAGCTGGCTAATTGGCAAAAGATTAACTGTGACTGCAATATAATCTTATCTAATCTTATCTGAGAGTCCCACAGCCAAAAGTATATCATAATGTTTGATCAGCAAAATATTATATATATATATTTATATTTTTATTTTTTTATATTTTTATATTTTTAGTATGATTTGTATACCAATTAAATATATTTAGTATTAATTATAAATACTCCCTCTCACTCTCTCTTTCTCTCTTTGTCTTTCACCTCCTCGGCAAATTGTAGCCAATAAATTAACATGACAGATTTGTATTTGTCCGTCACGATTTGCATTCATTCAAGTACGAATTAATAGCATTTCATGTTCATTTCTATTTAATTGATCTAATAATAGAAAAGCCTTTATTTCCGCAATATGCAAATGTTAAATTTCTATGAATGCACTGGCTAATAAAAAGACTCTATACTGTGTGCACAGTGAAACCTCTTTTATTATATATAATGTATATAATATTATAATATTATCTTTTTTTTACAATTTAGTTTTTGTTATTTTAAATTTTTTTTATATTAATATTTTTAAAATTTAATTTGACAGATGAATCAAATTTTTAAATTAAATTATTATCATAATCATGAAAAATAATATTTAACTGTTGCAAGTCAACGCAAGTTTACTAGGAAAAAACTGTTGCATACTTTGGGGCTGCCAATTAAATTTTTCTTTTTTGCAGTCGTTGAAAATAATTGAGTTCAATATATATTTAATGTTTATTCAGCTGATAACCGAGCGGTAGATTGTATAAAACAATGTTGCTCCCAACAGTACATACCCAACGTGATTTTTCGCTGATTAGATATATGTACCTAGACTTGAAACTTCAACTTCCTATTTATCAACATTAGGCATAATGTCCAATTCATTTAGTACGCGAATGCTAATTGAAGATAACGCACTAATTTTGATTAAATTATCTTATTTTGCCTATTTTTTTGTTTTTGCTTTTTGGCAATGCAGCACGGAAAGCGGAGCAAACTTAACAAGCACGGCGTCCGTCATTGAGTTTTATTTATATATCTCGCATACAAGAGCAAATGTGGCTAAATATATATATATACACATATATATGTATATAGATATATGCATACATATATAAAGCACGTCTAGCGATCGTCAACATGTTGAAAATGCCTCATGAACTTGGCAGTGAGCAATCAACTCTCGGGACAGCTGGACACCTGTGCGGCGCTTGCCAAGCGAAAGGTGATCATTCGTCCTTCACATTGTCGAAGCCTATTCACATTTGCTTAAGAAGCACAATAAAAACGCACATTACGTGTCGTCGCCTAGCTAATTGATAACCTTATCAGCTGACGGGCTGTGGGAACACTTTTGTAATTAGTAGCCAAGCAAATAGATACCCTAGAAACGAGTCGTTGAGTCACTTAAACAACAACAACAAAAACAATTTTTTGAGGAAATATGAACTCATCACAGAATATATTTTGAAAAGTTCGTCGGATGCTCTTCCCCCTTGCTAGATGTTTCTGATTGCAACAGAAACTGGCGCCCTTCTGCTGATGCCCAGCATATGTAGAGCAGCGTCAGCATTGCTACACGCCTATATTATAAGCATGAGCACCCTTTGTTTTGCGAGTGAAGCGAAACGATTAACAGCGAGATTTCGTTATACAACAGCCGCATTGGGGCACATGGTCGGACGTGCATATCACGATTTGGAAATAACTGGTTCTGTACCGGCGTAGACTGACATTGTCCGCCTGAAGTTGACGACGTCCGTAACTATATTAACTATGCTATAGTCCAAATACGATTGCAGTGCGCTGCAGCAGGAATCGTAACGCATTTGCAAGTGGTTCGGGCTGGGGGCGGGTGGTTTCAGTGGGTTCAACTCACCATTTTTATGCCAGAGCCACACCACAACACATTCTCCAAATTGGAATCGAGTGAATCTAGTTAAATTTGTTCTTAGATCAAGCGAGTGCAGCTCATTCGCGAGATTCACAAGGGTTTCGAACAGTCGCGGTTAACGTTAGACTAATTGGCTCCTTGCGAGCCTTCTGGGGCGATCTCTCTGCGATTCAAACGCCGAGCCAAACCGCAAAGAACTAAAAGCAATAATTGGTGCTTTCCGCCATTTATAGAGGGTTCGATGCCGCTCTTCGCTCACCACACATTCGCTAGCTGATAAGGACACAGCACACTCTATAGCGCATGGCCAGACTCTGAGTCGAGCGGAGCAATTGCTTCACCCGCTTCGATTGCACAATTCACAGCAACAGCGAGCAAAATATTTACAAAGAGCTCTTCTTCGAGTGATTCTCTCTTTTAGTGCCTCGCTCACTTGTAGTGCGACTATCTAACATGTGAAGTGCTTTAAGTTCAATGGCTGATTCTCGCACAGCTCGTAAGGCAATCAGGTGTTGTAAGAGGCAATGCTTTCATCAGCTCTTTGTATGTGTTGAAGGCGTTGCTTACAGAATTCACAATACCTATTTAAAATATAAACTAAATACAATAATTATGTAATATTAATATTAATATGTTTTAATATTTTTTGAGAACTATATATTATTTTTCGTGTATCTGAATTTGCTAGAAATAAATAAAGTTTAAGACGAAAAGCGGCAAAAATAAAACTGAATTAAATTAACAAAAAAAAAAAAAAAAATTATGAAATTATACATATTATATATACATAAAATATCAAAATAAATTCAAAATATTCTTAAGATATTTAAAAAAAATAATATAAAAATAAATTATATATTTATTAAATTAATTAATAAATTTAAAATTGATGAATTAAAAAATACCTAAATTTGTATTTATAATATGGAAACGTGTTTGATATTTTATTTATGTATATATATTTATATATTTATTTTATTTATATGTATATTATATATATTCGTTAATATTATTTGAATATTTCTATTAATATATCCTTGAATTTATTTTTTATTTTTATTTTCTAAAGTGAGTACATGAAATAATTATAAACTATAAATATTCATAAACATATACAAATGTTATATATTCACCAATATTTATTTGTTAAAATTTATGATATAATCATGAATATTTATTTATTTCTATTTATGATAGATTTCTCATTATTTATATTTTATATTCAAATATATTTATATATATTTTCCATTATTCTGTATGCTTTATTGTACATTTAAATTTATAATTATTTATAATTGTTTATTAATATATATTTTTCTATTATTCCCCAAGTTTTATGGTACATTCATAAACGCTATAATGTGCTCCACATATTCTTGTTAGCTTGTAGTAAATAACGTACAAAAATCGAAACGTACACACGAAGTCCAATCATGAAATTGCATTCGATAAGTTTCGTCTGCACCTGAGGCTCTCATGTCTGGCATGTCAGGGGCCGTATCTTATCAAGGACCACACGAGCGATTAATTCGGTGCTTCGCGCTACTTGAAATTTGCAAATGGAATTTGTCATCTGCCTTATCGGAGCATTGCCATAAAGTGGCCTAACATTAATATTTACGAAGCCTGCGGATGATCCAGGAGATAAGGCGCTCGGCTGGCCAGAGGCTAGACGAATGCCGTGTGACGTATGTCCAGTTTGAGTTGGTATGAATTAGTTTGAATTGGCTTCATATGCGTCGCAGCCCAGCAAACTGTTAATAATATATGTGTTATACTTGCCGGTCGGCCGGCCGACCGGCCCACCGATCTCTTGGGGCTTTCAGCGAATCTATCAAGGGTATTGGGTCTAGAGCACTATTGTTCAGCTGATTAGAGTTGCTCGCAGTACGTTTTATTATCATTTTCATTATTTTATTGCTCACAGTTAGTGGTGGTCTGGCCAGAGGTGATTAGATAACGGCCAGCCTAGCTGACGGCCTTGCTGGTTTCGAATAGCCAAAACTCTATTTATCCTACGTGGCATGCGGCACATGGCCACATTTATCCCGAATGCTCTCCACCGATCTCTCTATAGCCGTATTTATGTAAATATTTACTGTACTGCAGTGATTTGATTTTTGTTTACGCCGAACCGCCGTCCGGCTTATCAATTTGGGCAACGTAAGCGTGCCATAAGTATGTACTATATAAATAAGACCGTCTGTGTGTGTTTTCATAAAATATGCTTGTTGTTGCCTTTTTTGGAATTTGATCCGCTTGCACTTATCACTGAAAGCAATGTCTAGTAGCACTTCGAGTAATGCCGAGTGCCGTGTCGAGTGTGGACTGCTTACTGCTCTGGATTACAACTCAGTTGTTTGATGAATCGTTGGGCGTATAACGGGGCTTTTTGAATACATTTTTAAATGGGATTGAGGTAGGTAAGGCATGCGGACTTTCATCTAGGCGATAGACATGTGCATATGCACGTACTCAATGTGGAAGTAGAGTCTATGGATGTATCACAGGAAAGCAAACACGAATTTGAGAACATAACAAAAATATAAATGCAAAATGGAAAAGCTCACGTACGTATAAACATAGTGATATTAGAGCGAGAGAGCTATTGAGTATTTGGGTATTTATTACTCTAAATACGCCCAAAACAAAGAACACATCAGTGATTCAGACAGCAAAAATTCTGGTGCATGGGGAAGTTCCGATGCACAACTTAGGATACATTTTTTTCATAAGCGAAAATATTGATCAATTTTATAACTCGCTTCAAATGTTTAAGACATTTATTTGTTATAAACATACTCGAGCAAGTTCAACCTTGGGATACTTAGACAATGCCCTACTCACATATAATGCTCATGAGCATAGGCTCGGAATATAGTTTACGACTCGACTCGACCCGACTCGAGTGGAGTTCACTCAACCCCAAAACGTAGCGGAACAAAAGGATACCATTGGGCGAACAAAAGCTGATTAAGTTGAGCAGGCAACGCCCTCAGCAAAACAATGTTCTTATTGTTACACAGGCCACACGGATACACAAAGTGCCGTTACATTAATTAAAAGCTCATTTATACTATTCACACACGCCACGCACACGCACACGCACACTCGAGTACATTGTACTGACGCTGGGGTCAGTAGCAGCCAATTTGCTAGAGGCCCCAAACCCAAACAAACTCAAAGCGCAAAGAGAGTCAGAGCGAGAGCGAGAGTGAGTGTGGGGGAGAGCCAGACAGAGATGGATAGCCGAATCTGCTCTCAACTCGAACCTCACTGTCACTCTCACTCTCACTCTCACTCTCTGGCAGCTCGAGTTGCTTTTTCAGACGCATTGAAATCAAAGTCAAAAATATTTATTGTAAAACATTACAAACACTCGCAAAAAAAAAATATGTAGAGAAATATGTGTGAGAGAGAAGAGAGAGAAAAGTAAACAAAATTAAAGAAGCTAACCGTTAAATGGCTTAATAAATGCACAAAGCAAATACACAATATGTCGGGCCTTGGCAAGTGGTAAATGCGGAAAAATCCAATGGCATGCAAATGGATTTCTTTGATTGCCACTGTAGTTGCTGTTGTTGTTGTTGTT
The DNA here is from genome assembly GCA_035045555.1 of Drosophila fulvimacula. Taxonomy (NCBI): domain Eukaryota; kingdom Metazoa; phylum Arthropoda; class Insecta; order Diptera; family Drosophilidae; genus Drosophila; species Drosophila fulvimacula. Next base: position 3,508,437 of record JAWNOX010000009.1, read on the forward strand.
GTTGTTGTCGGCTCTTTGTCATGCGATTTGTTGTTTTATCAATAATTAATTTGAGTGCCGGCTGGGCTGGCCCTTAATCTAGTAATTCGACTCACAGAAATTTCTTGAAGAATTTATAGAACGTCACCAGCATGTACACCAGCGTTGAAATTAGCTTCATATTGTTTGCTTTTCTTAATTTATTTTGAATAGTTATTGTGTTCGTCTGTCAAATATTCAATTTCACAACAGTAACGTTAGGTTGACTTAAAACAAAACATTTAGTTTAACTTTACATAACACGTTTCGTAATAATTGTTGGATTTTCTTTAATGTTGCTTGAATTGATTTTTTATATGTTTTATATTTTTTATTTTTTAATATTTTATTTTTTATTAATTTTTGTTTTGTTTGTTTTTTTTTTTTTTTGTCTCCTTTGAACTTTATGCACCTAGATGAAATTTCACTATCAATGCCATTTCCGCGTTGAACACGTTTTTCACACTAAGCTGGCATAAAAAGAGGAGACTACGCTTTCTGTGAGACGCATGTGTGTGTGTATGTGGTGCTATGGTTACGGACAAAGCGCAACTGAGATGGCTGTGTGTATAGAGAGAGAAAGAGAGGGTATGAGATAAAGAGAGCGACAAGTGCTGGAGCTGTGGTAAGGAAAACCTAGTCTACACTTTCGGCAGAAGGTGACACATTCGATAGAGCTACGTGAGCTCGTGAATGCGCTGCAGAGCACACATTTAAATATATTAATTTCTTTAATATAATATATATATTAATATAATAGTAATTTAACAATAATTAATAATATTTATTTAAATTTATTTAATTTTGCTAGTATCAATTAAAAGTTTATTTATTCGATTTTTATTGAATTAACAATTATCACAAAAGTTGCTAAGCCAAGTAATAAGTTATCTTTAAAACTTAATATCCATAATTGCAGTATTTTTGGTATTTGGCAGCAAATCAATATGCTTTGCTGGTGTAGCGCGCGCATTTGTTCGGAGCGGGGCAATAAACTTTTGTGTGGGCGCATTTAAGAGAAACTAACGCTGGCAAGGGGTTAAGAGCGCATGCAACAAAAGTTCGGCTAAGCGAAGCGAAGAGCACAGCCGGCAAATTGCAAAAGCTTTGCTCACCAAAGCTTTTCTCGCTGTATATTTTGCGCGTGCTTCAAAGCTCAGCCAAGTGTCACAGCATTTAACTCTAAAGCTGCCATAAAAGCTTTAAGCTGTCACAGTAGTTCACGCATTAAAGCTTTAGTTACTATAATAAAATACTGAAGAGTAAATTAAGTACATTTCAAGTTACTTAATAAAGTCTCAGAAGCTTTATAAAAATGTTACTAGTTTGAAAACAAAATATACGCTTAAAGCTCATACAATTAACTAATTTCTCTACATCTTAGGGTTATGTTCCTGCCTTGGCTAGCAATTCGAAGGCCTGTAGTCGTAGGCAGGTCCCAAGCGAATAGATAGATTAATGGGCTGATTCAAATAGTCCTTGATGCGTCTGGAAAATAAACAACATATGTATATAGACAATATTTCAAAGACAACACACACACGCACGGGTATCAAATTCAGGTGGAGGTAAACAATATTGGCTGGCTTATCTGTGGGTTCCACTTACTGTTTATCTGCCTCAGTCTCATAGTGCTGATAGCCCTTCCGCCTGGCCGATTTATTCAGGCGCAACGATCGACGCAATTCTTTTGGCAGTGGCTTATTTGTCTCTCGCCTCATGAAGTCGGTCAGCTGCTGGCACTTGGCAGCCAGCGTCTGCCAGACGAGACGTAGCAGTCGCCTGTGCCTGGATCCTGTGGCGCCACTCGCATTCGCTGTCGCGTCATAGAGGTTCGTATTGGAGACCGCCCAGGCAGACATGTTGAGCTGCCTATGTACAGACAAAGACTGAAAGCTGTAAACTCAAACGGCCAAGACAGTTGGCCACTTGTTTTGGGCCTGATAAGATTTCCTCACACACTATACATATTGAATCCAATCGTAGTACTAAACGCTCTCCAAGTATGACTCGGCTATTGCGCCATATCTCAATTGCTAATTAACTGTCCCAAATCAGCTCACAGTTGACTTGCAACGTCGACGAATACGGATTCGACTATACCAAAGGGCCCAGAATGCCATGACTTCATATTGATATACTCTGTCAAGGCTCGCCCAAAGTAAGGAGGGAATGTCCTTTATGTTTGGCCTGAAAATCAGGGCCCAAATGTGCAGTTATGAATTTTTTGCATAGACCGTTTTCAATATAATTTTGTAGCCTGCAGACTGTTCGCCCTGTCTGATTACTTCGCTGTGCTTAGTGGATATGCCCAATGACAACATGTCCGGGCACAAAATACAAATAGCAGTGCCTGCCTGGCGCCCATGTGGCGAACACCTCTGTCTGCCACGCCGCCCTCGCCGTCCTCGCCGCCCTCGCCGTCTGTGGCATTTGGTCTACAGCTTCAGCTACATTGGCCCAGACCCCGGCCACATGCCGCCAGAGCGCCTGCAGCAGATATCCAAACAAAATTGCATGTGGTTGCACGCAGTTTGCCTACACTGGCAACCGGACAGTGACCCAATGTGACTGGGTTTTTGGCCAGCTTGCATTGTTATCAACGAAAATTCGTAATTCGTAATTCGTTTATTGCCATATTGTTGGCACGGATGCGAATTTTGTCTTCAAAGTGTACACATTTTGGCCACAGGCCTCTCGCCTGCCTTAATTAGCAGCATCGTTGAGAATCGCATAGAACAGCCTTAATTGATGGCACTTGAAGCAATTCACAATTTATCTAAAGAGCTAACTTCAATCATTAAACTTAATACAATTATTTATTTAAAAAATTTATTTTGTTTGCTCTAATTGAGATTCGCATAGAACGGCCCATATCAATGCTATGTATGTGAATCACTACAAATGATAAAATTATTTGCTTCAGTTGGTGCTTAGTGCATCCACTCGTATCTTCTGCAAGACAATTGAATGTCTTTGCCTTCGGATGAAATCTGTTGGCCTCTGGCTACGTTTATTGATAATATGCAGATGACAGCAGGTTGAGGTGATTGCCTGCTGCCTGGTGCCTGGTGCCTGGTGCCTGGTGCCTGCCTCGATGTGGTCCAAAGCTGGCTAAGGCCAGGTTGGTGACTTACCACAAAATTTACTAGAACAAGCCACACACATACACTTTCACACACAGTCCAAGTGGAATAGAGAGAGCGAGAGGGAGAGAGTGGGATAGAGTGGGATAGATAAGCACAGAGAGCGAGAAAGCTAACCGTAGCTGCAAAGCATGCATTTAAAATTCCATTTAAATACCAAATAGCAATAACGCAGAGAAAAATCTTTTGTGAGCTAGAACGCCAGAGCTGCTTGAGTGAATATGGCCTATAAATATCCTGCAAGAAGCTATTGATTAATATATGTATATGCACATATATATGACATGTCTGAGTCCCACAGCTCTACACTTTCAATAACTGTAAAATGAGTTGAAATATAATTAAAAGAGAAATTTCTTAGGGAGAGAGTCGCATGCCTCTCATACTTTATTCAGACCTGTCCAGACAGGGTATGCAACTTTGACCCCAATAATATCCATTGGTCGTTGCTTTGATAGGCAACTAAAATGTAATAAAAGTACATTTTTTGACTTATTCGCTTAGGCTTCTTCCATTTTGAAGAGCTTATGGCTTTTTCCCATTTGCATTCAAATTTATTAAATTTGCAATAAAATTTCTATGTGAAATTTGACATTTGGTCCACTTTAGAGTTATTTAGACTTTGCTCTGAGGTCTAATCGTCACATGTATATTTGGTTTGAATTTAATAATCGTTTGTTTTGCTGGCCTTTACTGTTTTTTGAATATTGCCATTTATGCAATAAAGTGCAGTAAAATGTTTGGCTCGACTATTGCGCATATCAATCAATTTTTTATTAGCCGACCTCAGCTCGGTTCGCTCTGCTATTTGCAATGCCAGGCAAATATTTGAGGCAATTGCAAATAAAGTTTTGAAGGGTGTAGCCAGTCGCAGATTAAGGTAACAGTTGCCAGCAATATTAAATAAGCCAGCCTGTTGCCAATACTAATGTCGATATGTACAACTTAAAGGCTGGTCCAGCTGCTAAATTAGACCAACTGCTAAGAGAGGGTGTGAAAAAAATAGAGCTGAAAAAAATACATATATGTAGAGAAAACTTCCAGGATTCGCTGCACGTTCGCATCTTTAACGCCATATGTTGACTTTTGCTACATTTTTGCAACAACATAAAGTGAGAGAGGGAGGCGGGGGAGTGGGAGCGGAAGGGGCAGGCTCGCACATATCCTTTATCTTATATGCGCTATTTTATGCCTGCTGGCAACAACTACAACAAAAATGCCCGCCGTTGGCCTACACTTTCTTTCATTCTCTATACCCTCGGTTGAGGTCCCATAATTTTGTAAGGCACTTGCGAAATAATCTGAACGAATGTATATCATATATACATATAGTAAAATAGATCACTGAAACTATCGATCAGTGAAACAGTATCTATAACAAATTATTAGTTTAATATTTTTAAAATAGTTTGTTTTATATTGTAATATATTTATTTATTATTTATAAATATACTTCGATGATTTAGTAATTCTACAATTTATTTTTTCAGATATATTTTAAAATATTGAATTAAAAAATTATTATGAAATTTTTTTGATGTAGTTATTTAACTATTTTCATAAAATAGTTTGTATTCCATAATAGATATAGAAACATTACTTATAGATATATTTCTATCATTCGGTCAACGAAAACTAATTAATTTTATAGTTTATATTTTTGAGATATTATACAAAATTAATTACATTTTAAAAGGTTAAAAGTTCAAAAATAAATTTGCAACTGTTTTGATGTAGCAAAAATGTTCATAAATATAAATATCTTTATAATATAATTTTTATAATGTATAATTTGTATAAAAACTGTTCTATAAGTATTACAATATTATTCTTTAAAAATATATGTCAATCATTCGATCAACCAATTCTACAATTGATATTTTTCAGATTATTTTAAATAATGAAAAAGAAAAAATAATTATGAAATTTTTTTTTGTAGAAAATATGTTTATAAAACTATTTATTTAAAATAGTTTGTATAACAGGTTTAGAATGTGTATTCTTTGTAAATATATCTCTATCATTCGATGAATTAAAATGTTGTTAATTCTACAATTTATATTTTTGAGATAATTTTAAATAATTAATAAAAAATTTTTACAAACATTAAGAAATTTATTTAATGTAGCAAATATGTTCATTAAAGTATAAATAATCTTCTAATACAATTATTATAATGTATAGCTTGTATTAGAAATATTTTATAAGTATTTAGTTATTTCTCTCACTTGAATATATTTTACTTTATTTTTTTCTAGAATTTATTCCTATTATTATATTTTGTTTTAGCTTAAGAGTCATTAGCAATGTGTAAAAACTATATTATTTAAGTATACTCTTTAAGAACTTGGCTCCCGCAAGGCAGGGCATTTAGTGCTCGACACTGCGACTTTAACTCTTCTCTCTGAATTCTCAACAGTTTTGGTACTGCTGTTGTGCCTGCTGCGTTGCTTGACTTTTTGCCGATAGATTGTGTGCCACAGTTTGGCATTTTATAACATAAACTTTCATTTATTTTCGCTCGTCTTGCGCCACATCTTTGCTGCTGTAGTGCCCATGTTGCTGCTCGCATTGTAATGGGCAGCCACATATGCCATGGCCACAAACAACTATACAAACACTCTCACACACACACACACATACACAGAGATGTGCGCATACATAAACGAGTACACAAAAAGTCGTCTGCTGTCTTGACATCTGTCTAGCAGGCCCCAAAAGCCTGCCGCCCGAAAATCGCCCAAAAATGTACATTTGCATGCACATCAGCATCGGGCGTACATTTATCTCGCTGACTGTGTGTTGGCAGCGCTCGCCAAAGTAGGCTGCCAGTTGTTGCTTAATGCGGCAAGGATATCAAAGCAGGCAGCTGTCCCCCCACTTGGCTGAGCCTTGTCGTAGCACAGCCCCTGAGCCCACTGCTGCAATTGAGCGTGCTTAAAGCGAAGCGAGTCCGGTATACTAAGGTGAAAGTCTATATATCTATATATCAGTAACTGTAGAATAGTTGAATATTATTTTAATAAATATTTATTAATTTATTTGAGCTTCGGCATTTTAAAATTTATTTGAAAGCTTTGGTTTTTCAGGAATACCATTAAAATTAACTAAACAATGCAGCTCAAGTCTATCTCTCTGTTAATGTGGTCAACGCCTGTTCCCTGAGTTAGCCACAAATATATAAATACCAGCTGCAAAGTAGAAACAAAAGTCTTGCCCTCTTTCGAATTATTATTTTTTGGGTTTGACAACAAATCCATACCGCATATGTCATTGGATCTGTCCTTTTCGCATTGCCTTAGGCTGTCAGCTCTGCCAAGTCGACCACAGTGGCTATGGCCTGGCCTTCATAAGAAAGCCATTCAAGCGCTATTTTTTTCACATGGCAACCCACACAATCGACCGACCATTTGGCTTAAATATTTTATGCAAATTTTCAATGTAATAAAAATTTCTTCATGTCCACACACACACATGGACAAATAAAAGTTGATGCCACTGCCGTTTGTCTTTCAATACATTTCGCTGCGCTGCTCGGGCCGTGACGCCCTCAGCCTCGTTTGTGTGTGAGCGCGCAGCCAATGATTTTCAATATGTCGCAACTCTTGGTCCCCACTAGCGCTATCTTCCGGGGCGGTTTTATCTGGGCCCCAATTGCTCCAGCTCTGGAAACAAATGTCGAGTTAATGCTTCGGCTGACAACGATGTCACCAATACCAGCGACAATGAATGCCGCATGGACATGACCTCAATTGCATAGACCACACACACACACACACACACACACAGATTGGTTTGATCGACACCAATACCTAAGGGCTGTAATATGTGTGTTAACTACCCCAAACCCAACAGCCACGTCCTGGGTAACACATTGCCGTCACTGTCATCTTTTAGGCCGACAAGTGTGAGGTCGTCGGCTGAGTGCCAATGCAGTCAGCTCCAAGCCACGCGCGCTCAGTTCTGTTTCTGTTTTGGTATTGCGCTGCAGTTTTTGGCTTTTATTTTACATATTGCCAGTTGTCTTTCGCCTTTCCGACCTGCTTTATATGACTTTATCAAGGCGTCAACACGTCTTCAAGGTAACCTCGCTCGGCTGCCAGCTTCTGTCTGCCCGTCTGCCTGGACATGGGTTCATTGTTTTCTGTTTATGATGCACTTAAATTTAATATTTAATTTTAATGTATTTTGACAGCAACTGCAGCAACAAAGCGTCCACATGCTGCCTGGGCATAAACAAAAGCCAGCTACGCTACGCAGCTGATGTGTGATATATTCATATAATATGAATGGAAGAATTCAAGTTGAGCTCCGTCTGCCTGAATAGTTTTGGCATATCACTTGTTGGCTTATGATAAAATGCCTTTTAGTTCCAACTTTCGAGGGACCATGCAAAAAGGACTTCCAAATGAATGGAATCCTTTTCTTTTTTAAATTAATTTCGTTTCACTTCAACTTGATTTTATATGAATTATTTCATGTTGTAAATGAATTCCACAGTGTCAAAAGATATTCTTTATTTTAATTTTAAGTCCGAATGGAGAATTCTGTTCTCTGCGCAGCCAGGCACGCTATGGGCATAGCCTGCTCCTGCATATGTTGGCCCATTTTAGCTGACGCGCATTTTGTAGCAGACTTCTGTGTGTCTTTGATGTGGCACGTGTGCACGTCCCGTTTATGGCCCTGTCTGGCAGTTTGGTTTAGCATTTGTTCTTTTTGTTATGCTTAACATAATTCCAATCAACAGTTTGCATCAATAAATAACGGCAGCGGGAGGCTGGCCAACACAGCACCGGGCCACGCGACTTGCCCGCTAATGAGGGCCCAGAGCTACCTGCCGCGAAAAGGCATGCGAGAAAAGGAAAGCGCTTTTCCTTTTTATGCACAACAGTCGAGTGTCTCGTAAAAATTTCAATTATCCTAAATGATTAACTTTGTTTATTACACAGCTGCAGGAAGCTGGCTGATGACGCAAGGACGCGCCCCGTTCTGGCACATCATTTATCAGTTTATGACTTGATTCTATTATTTATTGGCACTCGAATAGAGGGCTGCTGTCGATGGAGGGAGGGGACAGGGTGGCAGGGTGTAGGCAGAGGGCGCAATTTCAATTATAATTATGTGCAAATCGTAAAAAAAGGAAGAGCGACAGAGACGGCACCTTGTGCGCCTTAGATAAAAATCACTTAGTGTGCGGCGCACCCACACACACACACACACACACACACACACACACACATACGCACACATGCAAAGTTTATAGCTAACAAAAATCGTTAATAAATTAAGCGGAAATATATTTTCCCAGCCATTGCCGAGGGTCATTGTTGTTGTCGGCGCTGTCGTTGCCGTTGCTGTTGCCTCGCTCCATTTGGTGCTTTTAGCAAAAACTTCTCGAGCTATGCTCTTGGCTGGCTCTTGGTAATGGTTTTTTAATTTTAGTGTCGTTGAAATTATGGCCGAAACAATAATTTAATAAGTTAATGTCTTCTTTTTCCACTGTCTGCTTGTATCTTGTATTTTTTTTTGTTGCCGCAGGCAAAAGCCGACCGTTGGCAGCGTAAACAATTTTCATTTGCTGCCACGCCCCCACCTACACCTCGCTCCAGCGTGTGTAAAGGGCAACCAGCAATTTTCTCGCAGTGGCAACAATGTTATTTATGTATACAGCTTGTTCTTGTTGTTGTTTCTATTGCTGCTGCTGCTGCTGCTGTTGTTTGATTTTTTTTCCTGCGGCCAGCAGGTGCAAAGTTTGCGGTGGCTGGTGCAGAGCCAAGCCGAGCCGAGCAGCACCTTAGAAACTGGCGCTTAGGGGAACTGGTAATAGACGCCTGTATGCGCCTGCTGCTGCTTAAATTGTTTTCCCCCACGGGGGAGCTGCTAAGCAGCTGCTAGATTTTTTCCATAGCCTCCGGCTATTGGCTACTACCAGGAATCAGGCTAAGTGACTGATAAACTTAATATATATAGCTATATGTATGCTATATATACACAGGCTTTTCTTGTTAATGCAATGAACTCTATTGCTTGGCTTAAGACTAGTTGGATTGAAACGAGCTGAGCCCACCCTCTCGCCCACTTGCGTGGGACAACCCTTGACAGGACCTCAGACACAATTGCGCCATGTAATGGCAAGAACTTTATGACTCGGGATTGTTTTTTATTACATATATTGTATGTAATTTGATGTTTTATGCTTTTTGGGTACAGTTTGAAGGCTTTGCTGTAACTGGGCCGGCTAGTCATCCAGCCAGTGGGGCAGCCCAGTCAGCCAACCAGGTTAGCTAGCAATTTTGCATAAATATTTTAGCATTATACTTTATGATTTTTTACGATTTCTCTTTTTTTATTTACTCTGACCATCCCCAGAAACGAAAAGCCAACAACTGCTCAAGCAAAGTATAAAGACTGCCCAGATACTCTCTAGGCTACGATAGGCAAGCTAAAATTGGCTAAGCCAAGAATGTGATTTACATCGATCTGGGCTTAAATACATATACATGTATATAAATTTGTGTTGTTTTTTTTTTTGAACTTCGTGTTATATTTTTTAATTTTTCTGTTTTTTCTTACATATAATGTTCTTATTAAAAGAAAAATAAAATTATTGTGTTTAATGTTAAATGAATAGAATAGGATGTGATTTAATATATAATAATAATAATATATAATATATAAAAAAAATATACCAATCTGCTTAAGACCAAAAATAATAAAAAAAAGTGAGTGCCTTTAATTGAACTTCGACAAGTATATATATATATATATGTTGTTCAGCTTGGGAGCTAATATACCCGCTTTTGATCTGTATGAACAAACAGATACAGAGTCTGGCTGCACAACATTTTTTGAAGCAAGCCAAATAAAATAACATGGGAAAAAGTAACGAGAATGACGACAAGCCTGACATGCCATGTGTCCTGTATCCTGCTCCTAGATAGCCTGACGTTTTCGGTTGCTGCTTGCTAAAAGCAAAAGAAACAACAATAAAGAAAAAAAAGCTCCAGCCGGAAAAAGGGCGGCATATGACTTGACGGTATGGGGCCATATACAGTAAGCCCCAGAAACAAAAACACATACGCAAAAAACATAACCAATTTGTGTCATCATAATTGTAATTCGTAGTCGGCTGCTGTAGCACTCTCGCTCACAGCGGGCCGAGCTGTCTGTGTGTCGCAGCAAAAAACAAGCGAACTACAGAATTTAGCATATTTTGCCATAACATATGCAAATTTTGGCAAGCATCCTTTATTCTACGAATTTAAAGTTATGATATATAGAAGATTTAGCTGAACGGAACTGGAGTCGAGAGCGAGAGCGAGACGCAGTCATTACTTGTGTCAAATTAATTTGTCAAATTGAACTCGAGATAGAGATAGAAGTTTAAAATGCTGAGAGAGATAGAGAGCGAGAGAGAGAGAGAGAGAGAGAGGGAGAGAGCGTACGCATCAATAAACAGATGGAACGCCAGTCATCTCTTAGGCAGAAATAAAAGATGCGGCGCATAGGTTCAGGTCGAAAAGGTAAAAAGGTAAAGGTAAAGGTAAAGGTAAAGGTAAGGTAAAATACTACCCTTAAGCGCAATCAGTCATAAAATCCATTATGATGATTGTTAAAAAGTATTTCGTGTGGCATTCCAGAAATAATCGTGGCCAACCCATTGCCAAGTATTTAAAAAGTAATAAAAACATTGCCAAAAATGTTTTCAGCTCAAATGATAAAGGATCCAGCGCAAAAACTTCTGGCCAAAAGGAAATTAATAACAACAAAAAAGACAACTATGCGACCGCCCAAATATAAAACAAAGCAAAAACAATGCGAAATCAAACCAAAAGTAAAGAGCCATTCCTCAATAATGATGCCAAAGTCAGCAGCAGGCAGAGCGAAATAGTGGAGAGACAGACTGCGAGAGAGAGAGAGAGAGAGAGAGAGAGAGAGAGAGAGGGAGAAGACACAAGTGGAACTCATAGCCAAGCAATCAGCGCATAAGCACGCCCTGTAATCAAGCATAGACCCCTAGCAAGGACCACAGCGGAACCCATCCAGCAAACCGAACTGATGCGCAACGTGGCAAAATGAAAAGTTTTATAATTAAAATTGGAAAAGGAGAACGGGTGCAGCATGTTTTCTCGCACTCGCTGTGTGCGCAGATAATCGACGGCTGTTCCGAAAAATCAAATTTAGTCGATTTCAACAATATTTTCCAGGCTCGCATTGCTTCTTGCACCAGCATCAAATTTATTTCTATAGTTGAATCGGTCTCGTGGAACATTTTTCTACCTGCCGCGCAATTATGCATAATTGATGAGATTTACCTAGAATTAAGTTGGCTTAAAGAGCTTAATAAATCGATATGCCACGTTGGCTAACTCTTTGCATAATGAAAGTTTGGCTTCATTCGACTTTTTTGTAAGCTAGTGTGAGTCAGGGAATTGTGTCAAGTAAATAGTGGAATATGCTCTAGGGATATTCAAGCCAACCATACCAGAGATCGTATCCGAAATATGATGCGAAAGCCAGCAGGAGACACGCAGGAGAGTCATCGGCACAGTTGATAGACTTGATAGACGCAGTAGACTTCAATAATTGTACTTATGTTAAATAATTAATTAAAAAATAATAAAAAATAAAAAACATTGTCTAAAATTGAAATTTAATATTTACACATATGAAAATCTGGAATTTATATCAAATTGATCGTTTTCGGGTTGAATTTGATGTTGGGAACGTTGGCCGCAGCGCTGAGTCCCCGCTGACCATTGGCGCATGATTGAAGCTGTTCAACGTCATTTGCTAATAATAGCAGCGATTGCCATGGGTAGCACTTCTTATAACATGTGTCAGATGCGAAGTGGCTGTGGCTGGTGCTGTGGCTATGGCTATGGCTGCTGCTGCTGCTGTAGCCGTGGCTGTGGCATGTCCGACATGCGCATGCATGCTGATAATGGCAGCTCTTCATTCAACAATTGGCGTTTCTAATTATGGCCAGTTATCATGGCCAGCATAATTGCTTGGCCAATTGTCCAGCAGCGAGTTCACGAGAACGGTTCATACTGAGAGTTATGCAATTGGGCCTCAAAGTTCGGCCATTGGCCAGAGCGAAGGCTGATAAATGACATCGTATATTAGTGGACAATTAACATTAATTTGTCTGATAAATAGCTCAAATCAATTATTGAGCCATTGCGCATTTGTACTATTGACATGTGACATATTAATAGTTATGGCAATCCATTAAATAAGCATTTGTTTCAATTACCTGGCAGATGTGCGACTCTCTCGGCGTGCAAAGTGTTTAAAGCTACTTTAATGCTAATTATAACAGCTAGAGACAGGCAGCTGCGCGCACTTGTTTGCCGGTTGAAGATGTTTCGCTTGGGGCATTTAAATTTTCAAGTTTTAATGCAAAAACCACACACCCCCACACACACACACATGCTGACACATATGCATATATGAGACGCAAATTAACTTATGGCAACAATGCGACTCTCAGGCGTCGCCCACATCATCAACAACTTCATCATCCTCATCATCTGCGTCGTCTTCATTGTTGTCGTTGGTTGTCGTTGACGACGTTGGATAATAGCTAGGTATCTGGTATGTATGTAAGACATGTATGTGAGTGTGTGTGTGTGTGTGCGTGTGTGTGCATACGCCTATATATGTGATGTGTATGAATGTATGCATATATACAAGTGACATAGTTATTATCCAAATGCTTTGGCGACAGAGCCAAGTTATACAATTGCTAACAATGAGGAAGAAACTACGAAATTTACAATATTCAAATGCTCTTTCAGAAGATGGAAAATTTCATTTTTACATATGGTAATGGAAAACTCAGCAAATGGCTAATAATCTAATGAAATGCAGGCTATCAGAGATGAAAACAAAACTGTTTCGTTTGAATTGTAATAAATAGATAATCGATTATCATGCCACAATAACAGAATTTAGATGATTAATATAAATATATATATATTTTTTTATATTATATATTAGAAATATATATAATATAAAAAAAAAATTTGTTTGTATATTTCAAAATTTTATTTGCAATTAATATTTAAATTGTAGTTAAAGCTGTTATGGAATAAATAAATAACTTTAAAATGCATCAGAGAAGAAAAAAATGTTTTAGTTTTTGTAATTTCAAGTTATTCGATTATTATGCGATAACAATAAAATAAAGACGACAAATGTAAAAAATATTATATAAAAAAATATATGATGCAATAAAATAATTAATAAAAATAAAATAAAAAATTAATTATTATTATTATATATTATTTATATTATTTATAATAATAATATTTGTAGTTGTACAATTTCTTGGGCTTGATCTGCAATCAATATTTAAATTTAAGTAGAAGTTGTATAAGACTTAAATGACTTTAATTCAATTTTTTATATATTTAATTTAATTTTTATTTTTGTTATTTAAAAATTTGTTTGTTGATGCCCCTCCGCTTGCTGTGATTTTAACTGAAATATCATTCAGTCTTTCAAGTGTTTAATTATTGATACATTGACGTTCTTCTTATGGCTATTTATTTATATTTTTTTATAAGCTATATCTATATCTTATTATAATCTAATACCTAAGCAATCTAAGCATTCTGCACTTCTTTTATATGCTATGCCACAAACTTATTCAATTTTCTGCTTTACCCTGCTGAGTGCAGAGTATGAATTCGTTGCACGCCTAAAGGCTTCTCAGGAAATTGTGGCAATTTCTCTAGACTTTTGTGCAGCGAAAGTGCGCGCATGCAACTTACTTTTGCTTGTTTTCGTTCTTAATTAATAATTAAGAAATAAGCATGACAACCGGCAGCAACGACTGCAGCTTTATTGTATTTGTTGCTGCTGCTGTTGCTGCTTCTCTTTTGAGTGTGGCATTACTTTGGGCGCTCAATTCACGTGGTTTAATTAGCTTGGCTTAAAGCAGCTGCTTGCCAGCTTAATGGTAATGGCCCTGGCTGCCTAATTGCCAGTTTGTTAGACAGCATTTGTTTGCCCACTCATCTGTCGCCGAGTCATTTGCGTTTCCATTAACCAACCAATACAAACACACATACACAGAAACAATCACAAATCGCCATTTTCAATTCAATAAAATGCAAAAATATTGAAAGCGAAAAAAGGAAATAACAGAGGCGAAACGAGAAGAGCAGAGCTGTGAAGTAGCTCATAAAAATGTAAAAATTTTGCGCCCGACGCAGCACTTAAAAACCGAACCACAATGCGTAACGGGCTGTGTGTGTGTGTGTGTGTGTGCGTGTGTCTACCACCAATGCATAGCCAATATGGGCTCGTGTGCGTGTGCGCTCAAACCAACGCACTTCCGGTTTAATTAAACGGAAACTGATTTAATTGCATATTTGATGAGCTGCGAGGCAGCGGCCAAATGAATGGCTAGGCGCAACACTGAGGTCCTTGGCGTTATTGTAATCCTCAGCCTCAGTGAGGCTGTAGATGCTGTTCCTGCTCTTACTGTCGCTGTTGTTGTTGTTGCTGTCTCGCACTTAGTTATGCAACAGTAACAAGAAGCAGCCGCAACGCCCAGGACTATATGACTTGACGCTTTGAGAGCTTAGCATAAATTGTGATGAATACTAAAAAGGCATTTTATTTATGCCTCACTTAATTACACAGCAACAGCAACAATACTAACACACACACACACACACACACACACAACATTCGAGCAAGTTGATCTTTGTCGCCATGCAGCTGTGAAAAAGTGGCAATATCCTTAGCCTCCTTGTCACCTTCGTGAAATAAATGAATAAAATGTCAACGGAAAGACGTCTACGGCTGCAGACACGCAGTTCCTGACCTGGTTTATGCGTAAATTGTTTGATCAGATGCCTTCCCAGCACTTATTGAAAATAAAGTCTTTAAATAAACAACGATTCATTTTAAATGGATTCTGCGAAAGCTTAGCTCATGCGTGCCCTGAATATGTGCAATGATTGATTGTGTAATGCCCAAACGATTGTCACACAGCTTACTCTATTCATGTAATACTATTCTAGTTCATGGAAGATATTCACGGTCCTAAAAGAGGAAAATAAATTTCGTTAAAATATTAAGAATAATAGGTTAAATAATAAATATAATTCATTTTTATATTTTAAATGTTAATCAAAATGTACTAAATTAATTAAAGTAATTTAAATATGGAGTATGAAATTTTAATTTTTTAAAATGCATAAAAGTTAAAAATAAATTTATATATATATATATATATATATATATATATATATATATATATATATATATATATATATATATATATATATATATATATATATATATATATATATATATATATATATATATATATATATATATATTATATGTATATGTATATATATGTTCTATGTATTAAGCTATTATGTGATTCTATATAGAATTAATTTAATAAATTTTGTATATTATATTTTTAAAATTTCATTTAAAAATTTTTACAATAATAAAAAATTTTTTTTTAAATTTATATATTTATTTATTTTTTATTCTTTTATTATATTTAATTTATATTTTTTCTTCAGATTTTAATATTTTAGTTATAATTAATGTACATTTCGCAAATGCCTTGATTGCCGACATCGTATTTTATGTTGTCAGTGTGCACAACCCTCGTTTCGAGCTTATCAATGACGCCTGAAACGAAAACACTTTTCACGATATAACTTTTCGCATAAACGTGGCTTTTACTTTTTCTGGCTGTGCGCCTTGGCCAGATAGTTAATTTTTATTATTTCCTCTTCGCGCCACACCACAGCCAATGAAATTGACAATGTCCAGTCTTTTGCACACTCTTCTCGGTCCGGCTGCTGGCTTTTAATTTAATGTGCGCATTTTTATGAACATGTTAATTTGATATTCAATAAAGTTGGTTTGATTTTTGGCTTTTAATGGATTCTCAGATTTAATGACGGCTGCCACTACAGCGAGAGCTCTCGCTCCTGCTGCCACTGCTCATTGCTCCTTGCTCCTGCGCGAATGTCCTTTTCGGTGCGCTGTTTTAATGCTTGGCTCCCACTCAGCCCCATTCAATGCTTCGCTGAAGATTAGCAATCCCCACTCCTTGGCTGCGGGGGAGGTGCAAATTGCTGCACAGCTTGTTGGGTTTGTGATTTGTGTGCGAAGTGCATGGGTAGGAGAGACCAGAGCAAAGCTGAGATTGTAAAAGCTCAAAATCTATGAATAAAAGTGCGGCATTAATATTTTGCTCAGCATTCGCATTGGATTCCTATTTGGTTGGCTTTCAATAGCATCAGCTAATTACCGCCAAAAGTTACTTAAGCTAATGCATCCAAAAGCTAATGGAACTACGCAACTAATCCCAATGCGAAGCGAGCTGAAGCAAAATGGAATAATTTAATGTTTCCATTGAATTCTGCATAATTAAAAGATGTTGTGTGGTTCATTTCGAGGTAAATTACCTTACTCTCCCTCGCTTCTATTCTCATTCGACTTTTTCATCTCATGCAGTCCATTTACCCAGTCCACATAATAAACGCATTTAGTTTTGTGAGTGTAATTAATATTTTGGCATGGATTAAGTTTACTTTATATGTATGTAAATTTGAAATATCTCTAAAACAAAAAAAAAAAAAAATATATATATATATATATATATATATATATATATATATATATATATATATATATATATATATATATAATTTATATATATTTATATATTTATATATATAATTTACTTAGTTACCAAATGCTTTATTCCGTTTTCTTCCAGTTGTCAAGGCGCCTCCTTATTTCTCATTTAATTGTTTGCTAAGACGCTGTAAGCAGCTTTCAGAGCTTAACCCACTCGCTCATAAAGAACACCTGATTTTAATTGCAGAGCCTGCCGGAATGCAAGTCGCAGTCGCAGTCCGTATTTCTACCCCTTCGCTTGGCAGCTTTTACGATTTTGCAGCACATCATTGAGTAATTATGCGGCATCAGAAGTAAGGCGTCCATCAGGCAGCTCCGACTTATTATCAAGGCTGTCTAGTTGGCTATGAACAGCATCACCGTGGCCGTCGCCATTTCCGGTCCTCATCCTGGCAGTTTTTATGAACACTCAAAATGCAAACACATAACATTAACAGACTCATTAACTGCGAACAAAGCAAATATAATTTGTTGCCCAATAAATTTGGTATATTCAGTCGTATAGCTCTATAGCCGCCAACCCGCCGCCTCTGTAATATGGCCTTAACAAATAGGCCGAGCCCAAGAGAGCGGAAGCCACAAAACTGGGGTGAAAAACTCACTGCTAGATAAAAAGAAATGCGAGACCAAAATAGAATCAGAAGAGAGAAACAAAAATACTTTCATATATATGTACATATAAATATATATATATATATATATGAGAAGAAGGCAAGAAAAGAGGGAATCATTTTATTACTTTGGCGCGGCAACAGATTTCGCTGGCACAAAAATGAATTTAGCATAAATGAAACATTTTTACGAGCTGCCATTACGGACCAAAGCAACATGACAACAATAAAAACAAACAGAGAACACAAAATGGAAAAGCAAAAAAAAAAAAACAAAAAAGAAACAAAGCAACAGACAGACAAACAGACTGAAAAACAAAGTGCAAATATTTGGTCAGACAAGACGCAAATGATGAACAGTCCAACAATTTATGTATGCGCAACGCGTGCTACATGTATATATCTGTATAAGAATTCTATATGAAATATATATATATATATATACATAGGTACTATGTGTCTGAGCGTATGTGCACACTGAGCAAAATATGTCCACAGTACTGCAAGTCTATATGGAACATACATGGAATTTTTAATAACGTAATAAAAATGTTTAGTTAGTTGTTAAGTTTCGGAAATATATATATTAAAAAAAAATAATTTTATTTATTGTTTATTTTCTTTTTAATAATTTTTAATTTATTTTTTTATGTTTTTAAATATTCTTATTGCTCTATTATCACCCTTCTTGTTCGCTTAGTAATTCTATAATATTATAATTATATAATTTTAATATTTATTTTATTGTTTTTTTTTTATTTATTTATTTTTTTTTGTAATATTCTAATTGTTATTATCATTTTCGTCTTATATACATATATATACATGAAGCTCTTTTTTTAATGCTTAAATCGTAATAATTATGTTTTCTCAGAGTGTATATGTGCAAGTGTCACAAGTTAAATATATATATATATATATATAGCAAGTTGAGCAGATAGCTGTGTGCAATAAAAAACATCATCGAAGCCATTTGTCAAAAGCAGCAGCAGCCCATAGAGCGAACCCGGCGCGGAGCAAGCACTTCGTATTTCGTATTCATTGCCAAAAATCACAATAACTGCGCTGCAAAGCGGGACGACGTGGATGGGGGCTGGGGTTCTGGGGGCTGGGCACGCTTTGCTCATTGTAACAGCGCCGCGAAGTAGGCAACATAAAGTGGCAGCTACCAATTTCCCCTACCAGCCATGAATACTGGCAATACGCTAACTTGTGTCCAAACACGCGCGTCTACAAAATGCGTTGGCCACACTCGCGACCCGCTACAAGCCGGATCCGGGTGCGGGTGCGGGTGCGGGTGCGGGTTCGAGTCCGCGTCCGGGGCATTTTAAAGCGTGCCTGGGACCGGCCCGTCGCATCGTCCACTGTGAGAAGCGCATAAATAATCTTGCTGCCTCACGGCTGTTGAAATGGCGTGAAATAATAAAAGCGACGTGAAAGCAATAGCGACCAGGCAGGCAATCGCAATCGCAATCGCAATACCAACAGTAACAGCAACAGTTACAGCTACAGCTACAGCAGCAGAGCCCAAAGGCCGTTTAGTTTCCAAGCAGATATTGGTGTTGTTGTTGCTCTTGGATGGTTGTTGTGCCTGGCATTTGGTATTGCGATAGTCCAGCTGCAGGCTACATTGCACGGGCGAGTCGAGTCGAGTGGGTGCTAAGCCAAATCGCGATTTTTAGTGCTGCCTCCCATCTATTTTTGCATAGTGCATTAACTGTCTGCCTCGACTGCGTATACGCAGTGTGTAAAGCCAACAAAGAAAAGAGGGAAATAAGCAACAAGCTACAGGGGAATCAGGTGGATTCAGTTCAGTGGCGCACAGCACCAGTACCAGTCGATGGATGTGAATAGACCAGGTTGCATATGAAACGCTGCCCAGGTCTCAGGTTCGCTGCCCAGGAATATATCGAATTGCACTATGCCAACAATGAGTATCGAAATGAAATAAATGCGTGCCTCATTGTACTTATTTGCTTAATGCAACTAAATTATACTTACATTATGCGAATTCAACTTTTAATGAGCAACCAAACTCATTGTTAGTTTTGCTACCATAAATGCAGCAGAGTAGTAGGAATTTAATATTTACACTCATCGAAATTTAATTAAAGGCGCCTATTTTCTTATATTATTTTGAAACTTAGGTATAGTTATTTTTAAATTAAATCACATATTTCTATTCATGTTTATGTTATTGTTACAAATATTGTTTTTTATAATAAGAAACTTATAATGTAAGAAACACATAAAAGTTCAAAAATAAAGCACGAAACACTTTATAAAAACTCATAAAATTTAAATACTAAAGTCTCTATCTCCAAATATTTGAATTACTTCAAAAATCCGAACCAATCGATTTTTAAAATAATTTTTGAATATTTACCTAGCTTATTATTCTTTTTAAAGGCGACTCAATTGAATTAAATTACAAGAATTATTTAGATATTAGTTTCAAATTTAAAGTGGCCTGAAAGTTAATTTAAGGTTCATACTCCTACTTTTCACTGAATTTATAAATCATTTTTGGTTATATAATTTTTTTTTTATTGTTGCTGCTTCTTGTCTTAGACTCAATTGTATTTAGTCTCAATTTCTACCAAATATATGCTAATTTATTTTTAAAGAAAGTTAACTTTAGTAGTCAGTCGTTAAACGAAATGTTATTCAAATTTATAAATCGAGTTTTACACTCAAAGAGAAAATTTGCAAATATTTCGCAAGTTTCTCATTCAGCTTTTATGTACTTCGCCTAAGTAGTCAAGAATAGTTAACTAACTGAAACGTAACTTAACTTTTTTAGGACTTGCTCAAGTGTGGCTTTTATGTGAGGCGCATGTGAGCCGAGCGCACAATATGGCCTGATTGAGCAGGCCTTCCATCAGAAGCTTAAGCCACGACCTGGACCTTATTTACCTCTAGTGTCGTCCGCTGACAGCGAGCTCGCAAATTGTTTATATCTTTTTTGATTTATGCCTGGCTCGCATTCTGTATACATACATATGTATGTTCGGAATAAGCACAGTTTCGTATATATTTGGACAATTTCTGAAGGCCGTCGCCTGGGCGCCATTAGAAGGTGGGAGGAGCAGAGGGATTGGAGTAAACCAAGCCACAAAATGCCCCCAAGAAGCAAGGGCCATGGGCTACGACCTCAACTCCGTGCCTTTGGGATTAGACACAAATTAAAATTGTAATATTTTATTTATGTTGTGAGTTGTTGTTGCTGTCGCTGTGTTACAATAACTGCTGAGGCAGGACATTCGTCCTGCCACATTGTCATTCGATGCGGAAGGGGCTGGTTTGGACGACGGGGCGGGACCGGCCCAGTTGGTCTGTTGGTATTAGGGGTTAATTTGTGTGTTTATTTCAGTTGGACAAGTTTGCGTTTGCGTTTGTGTTTGTATTTGGCCGCCGTGGGTGGGCGGCAGATACTTAAATGTATTTACCAGCGATACAGCAACAGCAGGAACAGCAGCAACAACAACAACAACAGCGCCAACACCAACAATAAGTAACAACAATGAGCAACAAAACAGCAAACGGCAAATGCCGAACGGCAACGAAAAATTGTAGACTATTTAAGAAATTTATGTGCGGATGTTTCGCCGTCGGGATATTTCCGGTTTATGATGATTATGTTTTGCGCGCCAGCACCCCTACCCGCACTCCAGCCACCTCCTCTCTTCCTCACTCCCCATCTTTCTCTCTCTCTCTCTCTCTGTCTCTCTCCAAGCTCTTCTCAATTCTCTGGCTCGCCTGTCGACTCCTCGTTGTGCTACGTTTTATTTTCGTTCATTTTTAACAAGCGGATTACGTTTTGCCACGTTATTATTGTTGTTGTTGTTGTTGTTGCTTTTATAACTCTGTCTCTATGCAATAGCTCTGAGCCGGAGCTTGGGACGAGCATCCATTTCTTTTGTTGCTGCCAGCATAATGCATAATAATCATAACAATAATTTCTTTTATTTTTATTCCTTTTCTTTTTTTTATACGCTGACCGAAGTTTTTTATTTCCTCGACGCATAATTCTTGTGTGCATTTTAATTATTATTTGAA
Organism: Drosophila fulvimacula; assembly: GCA_035045555.1. Lineage (NCBI taxonomy): Eukaryota > Metazoa > Arthropoda > Insecta > Diptera > Drosophilidae > Drosophila > Drosophila fulvimacula. Next base: position 3,529,963 of record JAWNOX010000009.1, read on the forward strand.
AAGCATTTTTACGCATTTGCATTTAATTCTATATATATATATATATATATATATATATATATATATATATATATATATATATATATATATATATATATATATATATATATATATATATATATATATATATATATATATATATATATATATATATATATATTTGCTTTAGTGTGGTGTGTGTGTACATATATATATATATATATGTATTATTTTTGAATTGCTTGCCAAGGCTGATAAGCCTAACAGAGTATTTTCCACACTACAGCAAAGATATCATCCTTAAGCAAATGAGTTTATATATATATATTTTATATATATATATTATATTATATATATATATATATATATATATATATATATATATATATATATATATATATATATATATATATATATTATTCCATAAGATCTTAAATTGTGATAAAGTTAAGAGCTTCAATTAATCTCGAAATGCTTCCGTTGATTTATTCATTTATCTCATATGAGCTTTTTAATCGTATTTTTTTGTGTAGAAAGCCGTTCTTCAACTATTTCACCGCAATTTCCCAGTTAAGTGCACAGAGCTGGCAAATTGCTGTGGCAACCACAGCAAATGTGGCTTACAAAGCCACCAAAGCCTCCCTCAGCCACGCAACTTCTTAAAAAGTGAACAACTCCGAATTTGCTGCACGCAAAAGGACAGAGGCAGGGAAGGAGTGAAAATTAATTTGCCTGACAACAAAAAGAACAGAGTGAAACAACAACAGCAGCAGCAACAACAATACACACACGCACACTTGTATAAAGAAGTGGGGTATTATTTTTATTTCTTCATAGAAATGCGACATCGTCTGGCTTTTATTATGGGTATTCCGCTCGCTGGCATTACATTTAGTGCTTCGCTATTGTTGTCGTTGCTGTTGTTGTGATTGGTGTTGCCTTTGGTCAAGGGCCGGCCACAAAAAGTAATCTCTGAGCATAAACGCATAGCCTGGCTGCAATTATGCCGAATGCTGAGCATAATGCGACCACAATTTTCATTACCACACACAGCGAGAGGGGCTCTTTCGCAATGTCCAGCCAAATACTCCAGCAACAGCAAATAATGCTAAATTTTTATATTAAAGCTGTGTGTGTGTGTGTGTGTAGTACAAATATAGCTGGTGCTAAGCCTGAAAACGCGGCCACGACAAAGTCGCTTATAAAGCCAAAAACAATAACTGGGCTTTAACCCGTCGCCTAGCTGCATGCACGCCTCATAAAAGTCTAATTAATTAAAATCGTGCCCGAGTCGCCCAGAGGCATCACCGACAACGCGACGAACGCCCCCAACGGCAACAGCAGCAGCAGCCGCTGTGGGTGCGTCAGCCAACGGCTCGTATGCGTAATGCGCGCTGGGACTTTGGCGGCAGACGCTAATTAAAAGCCTGCAGCACAACTTTTCTAACAAACAAGATATGAAAATCATGCGCATTGAAACTGAAGCTGAAATACTCTCTATATATATATATATTTAATTAATAAAAAATTAAAATTAAAAAAACACACAATATATATATATATATATATATATATATATATATATATATTTATTTATTTTATTTTTTATTTTATTTTATTTTTTTTGTATTTTTTATTAATTACAAATTGGTTGATTAAATATATATAAAATTTAAATACTAACTTTATAAAAAATAAATAAATAAATAATAAAAACAGAAAGCTTTAGCAGTAAAAACATAATATATATTAATATACAACACATGGAATTATCTCCATCTCTTTATCTTTATCTTTAACAAACTGCGTCAGATAGTCCGCATGCCCATGGAGCACATCGAAAGGTTGCAAATATCAGCTGCTGTAATAGTTACAAAGGAACTGCCAACACACTTTCCATGCGAGTTATAAAGTTAATCAGGCCTCAAATGTTATCCCCAGTGAAAAGCTAAAGCTGCGCCAACGCCAGACGCAGCTGGAGCAGCAGCCACATCGGAATTTGATTAAAAGTACTTTTCATAAAGTTCCTTTGCTGCCATTGATGATATTTATTGCATGCGTTTTTCATGGCCTTCCCCTTAGAATGTTAATTAGTTTTTATGATGTGCATGTGTGTGTGTGTGTGTGTGTGAGTGTGCCTGTGTGACCGAGTGTCCTTAGCGGGTGCGCGCGCAGAATCTGGATCAGGCCTGCGGGATTATGGCTTATTAAAAGGCTTATGAAAGTCAAAAGAAAGTTTACTTAATTTCAGTTAGTTAAGCGCCAATGAAAGCCGCCCACTTGAGCATTGACCAAAAACTTTTCGCTGGCCTGCCAAATGGCCAATAAAAATGGCTTAGCTCGATACAGAGGCCAACAGGGAGTTGGCAATTTCACAAGAATTTTTTGGATTAGACACTCGCCAGTTTATGGCCAGCACATAAATTCAAATGGTCCAACATAAAATCAAATAAAAATCTGCAATAAACATCAAATTGACAACACGTTGACGACAATTCCGGCCCCTGGTGTGGGCTGATCTCGCGCCGACTTATTTGCATGTTTAACTTTGGGTTGGGACCGCGTCCACTTGCCTATTTTTGGATTAAAGAAAATTGCGTTTCTCTTAAATGCATGCTTCAGATATGAGCAATTTCTTTCAATTACTGCAGAACTTCAAAGTGAGGCCATTTATTATTTATGATTTGGGAACCACAGTGAAATGTGCTTATGACGAATGGGTAATTTCAAATAACAAATAAGCAAATAAATTCCCTTTGAACATAAATAAATTTTAAATATTTTTCAGTCATTCTTCGCCCGCGGCGCTGGGCACTTTGTATTTTTGTTGTGCTGCTGTCGCCGCTAAGCAGCTTTCACTGTATTTGGTTTTGAGGCTCGCCGCGGTCGTAGCATGTAGCCTGGGACAGTCGCCTAACGCTTCAATAACCAAATACATACCTTGTTCGAGCCCCTCCCTGTGGCCAGGCACGTTTCTGGGTATTTTACCCCGCAATTATGAGCGCAATTGTGCGCACTTCTTGCCCCGGCTTTGACTGCGCATTTTAATGTTTTCTCCAGTTTCCGTTTTATTTTAATTTTTTCCTTTGGCCGAAAAAAAATCGTTAAGAAAGAGTTTAAGACATGCTGGGCACGTGCTGATTGATGTAAAATGCGTAATGAGCGCGGCTACACTTGCGACAGGCTCCTGGGGGGAGGTGGGGCCAAAGGTATAGATAGATAATGACCGCGCTGTGATAAAAAGTTTTCTAATTAGAATATACGTACCAGTTGCCAAGTATACTTAAAATGTGTGACCCTTTTCTCCGGCCGCCCTTCTGTGGGCTAATTAAAAGCAATGATATTCATTATACTCCCATGCAAACATGCCTGATAAAAAGCTTATATTTGACGATCAAGTACAGTCATTTCTAGACATTTATCTTAAATTATTCTATGGGTAATATATATAATAAGAATGCATTAAGTTCTATATCACGAGTTGTCAGCAATCATTTCGTTAAATGATTAATTTATTATATATTAATTATATTTCTACTGTATATATTATATTATGTATTATATCGGTGCTTAGAATTGTTTTCGATATTTGAATAAATATTTAAATAAACTAAAATTATGTAAAATAAAAATATATGCTATAATTATTATTTACTATTAACACTCAAATAAAAATAATAAATATATATGATAATAATAATATAGTGCTTAAGGAGCCTGTAACTGGATCAAGAGATGTTAACAAATTAAATTATTATTTATTTAATATGTGAAATTATTTGTTAACAAATAGTTGTCTTCTTTTTTTTTTGTTATTTAGGCATTGGGCCAAAGTAAACTCTCATCTCTGTTGCTTTGAGTTGAGCCTTCTCTTTATAGCTACTACCTCTCTCTCTCTCTCTCTCTCTCTCTCTCTCATTCTATCTATCTCTCTCTTCTCTTTTAATGTTTCAAGTTGTGCCTTCTCTTTATAGCTACTACTACCGTCCATCTCTCCTCTCTCTCTCTCTTTCTTTGCCTCTCTTTGTTCAGTTCTATCGACATTATTATCACCTTGATGTGATAAGCACTGCTCAATAGAGAAGCGGAACAGTCAGGCGAAATTGTGAGCGCTGCAGCAGAAAACTGACCAACCTAAAGCTAACGCAGACAATGAATAATATGGCAAGTCCCGAGCGTAGAATTAATACCGATATGAAGCCCAGGTTATAGTACTGTGTGATGGATATGTCTTCCTTCCACACTCGCAAGTGGGCCGCGCCTTTGTGACGCAGTACGTATTCGGTCCACCAGACGGCGTTCGCCAGCGGAGTCATGGGCAGGTCACGCAGCCTATTGGAAATTTGCTGCGCATTTTCGGCATAGATCGGATTTTCGATCATCTCCTTAATGGAACTAGTGATGAACTCAACTTTCAACGTGGCAATATCCAGAATTCGAGCCAATCCCGATTGCTTCATGAGCTCCGAGTTGCCGAACTGGTCGTAATACAGCGGCAGACACAGCATGGGTACTCCGTAATGGGCCCCCTCAATGATGCTCAAAATTCCGCCGTGGGTGATGAACAATTTGACATTCGGATGGGCCAGCAATGCGCGCTGGGGCAGCAGTGGTCTTGCGTATATTTTATCCGATTTGGTGGGCAGCGGCCGATCATATTTGATGACAACTCGCTGCTGGAGCTGATCAAAGCTCTGCTGCATAATTTGTATCAGAGCATCGGGGAACCACTTGTCAGGTACGTCCATTCCCATCGAGAAGACGATGACTCCATGCTCGGACTCTTCCACAAATTGTTGCAGCTCCGCATCCAGCTCAGCGAACGGCTGCTCCAGGTGCATTCCCGCCACCTCGATGATGTTCGGAACATTGGATCGGGGTCGTCCTAGACTGAAGTGCTGATTGATCAGTATCAAAGCGAAATTTTGCCGAATGTTGTACAGGGTCTCGGCGGTTTCATTGAAGTAGCGCTTGTAGAGCGACACCTGATTGGGCAAGTACACCATTTGCTCCAGGAGCCACTCCTCTGTGATGTATATCCAATTTATAACCTTGCTGAGAACACTAAAATCATTGGCATAGCCCTTAGACACCATTGGCTCGTATACACTAAGCGCCTTATTCCCGGCCAGATAGTTAATGCTCCATGACGTTCCGAACAGCGAGAGGCCCACCAGTGGCGCGTTGAAGTGGTGGGCAAAGCCATATAAAGCATCCGTAAGGGTGGCTTCCACTATGACCATGTCGTAGTGGTTACTCCTGTCCTGAAGCAGTGACTGGACACCTGGGTCCCTCAGCACACACTCCGATGAGTTGTAGAAAAACTTTCCGGCAAACGAGGCTTCTTCCCACTTCTGCAAGGGAAACGTCAGCTCCATACAAGATTTCCTGAAATCTAAAATTTTTGGAAATGTTAGAAATTGATAATTTTAGAATCAGCGAATTGACTTAAACGCTTAAGAGCTCCTATAATTAAAAAAATATTTAATTGGATGTCATATAGATAAGCCAGAGCTGGCTGCTAGCAATTGGTAAAATTCCTACGAACTAAACATAATTTTGAACAAAGGAAATATTTAATACTTAAAACTTCATATTAATACTTAATTTAATTTGCCTTTTCAAGAGTGTATTTCTTTACAATATATATATTTCCTGTGTTGGCTAGCAATTGCTTACCTTCCATTAAGTGATCCAACGCTTTGACCCGTATGTGACGAGCTCCGTCGATGTCTGGGAAATTTTTATTTTCCGCTGAAATGATAGTTACTTGGTGACCTTTGTGGACGAGCGCCTTCATATAGGGCGTCAGCAGGAGAAAAGACGAGGGCGCATTATGTGAAAATACGGCTAAAATTTTGGCGGCGAATGCCTGCTGAAAGCACAAGCCAATTACCAACCAAGTGCCACTCATGTGCCCTGTCATGACGCGGCACTACGTCCGTACATTTCAATGCTCCCTTTCGTACTGAGCATTGTTGAAATGGTTGGTGGACTTGGAATGGCTGAGGACCCACTTGTGGAACATACAACTAATCTTATCACGGACATAGTTGCTGATAGCAAGCGACTGAGGCTAATGCCATTTCACTGTCACTCGCATTCCGATATTGGCAGGAACGGGTCAACCTATCGGATCTTTGTTTTGCGAGCTGATTCACCAAGATTAATTAACATTAACAACCGAAATTATCTGATAATAGAAATTTCATTTGTAAGTGTATAGATATAAAATAAATAAAGCAAGATGAATTAAAATTAATATATATATATTCATTTGCAATACATTAATACATTAATACAAATTAAAGGCCTACAAAAATAAAGTTAAGAAAGGTTAAATCACGTTATATATAGTTATATTTACATAGTTGCTGCTTATCAAGCTGGTATCTAAAGAAATCATTAATGTTAATCGGCACGTTCAAGTGTCCTTATCAATTGATAACACATCCAAAATAAAACTGAGACGAAGTTGCGAGCTCAGCAACAAAAAAATATTATTTTTTTTTTGTAGGTACAAAAAAAGTAGGTACAAAAGGTACAAAACAGGTACACTCCGAACTACAATATTGACAATAAGTACAGACTTGCTTGAAATTCATGCGTTAGAATTGTGGGTACACTTGGAATACTATAGTGCAGTGGACCCATGTGGAATCATATATTGGATATTTTCGGTCTACAGCTGATACTTGAGTAGCGTTTTTGGAGATTGTGATAATTTCATAAAATTTATTGATACATTCAAAGTGGGGCGACAGACAGAGTATTTACAACTCAATACTAGTATATTTGTCCACAAATTAGTAAAGGCCTAAAGATAAATACCTCAAAGAGTTTAAGACAGAAAGCTTCAAGAATAAAACTGAATAAAAATGAAAAAAAAAAAAAAAAAAACATTATTTGACTCGGCTGCTATACAATTCACATGAGAAGCAATTCGTCTTGATATACATATATCACGATACTAAATGAGCTGTAGAATACCTTCGATACCTTTAAAGTCTTCTGCCACTCGTTCTCAGCATATATGAAGTAATTCATGAAGTAAGAAATATAATTTTATGGAATATTTTGTATATTATTATTGTCATAAATATATATATAAGTTATGTATATTTATTATATTTTTATATTTGCATATCTAATATATGTAATTTGAGCAACTTCTCTAACAAAAAAATAGTTTTTCTATCGATTATTAATTTTTTTTAATTACAATTTTTTCTAATTATATATAAAAATTTTTTTTTGCAAATGTTTAATTAGTTGATATTAACTAAATTATAAAAATTATGTAAACTAGATTATGTTAAGCTTATGTAATTATTTATGTCTAGTAAATATTTGATGCGCTTACCTTCCATCAGGTGGTCCAGCAATATGATGAGCTCCATCCATATCCGCCAAAGTGAATTTATTGCTAATTGATGGCCTCTGTCTCTAAGGTTCTAAAATGCTGGACAAATCACATATGATCAAGCCAGCGCCCATTCCCACTCCCACTTCCACGCCCACGCCCACTCCCACTCCGGCTCCACATCCGTGCTGTTCCATGCGCTCGCTCGAACTGGATGCTATTGAAATTATCGACAGCTTGGTTTGGCGTTGCCTGGCGAGAGTGTTACTAATCTTATCAGTGGAATGCCATAGGTGGTTGGCTAAGGGGAGCATGGCGAGCACACACTTAAACTTCAGTTGGATTCCGCATGTGCATTTCGCTGGAACTGTGAACGGGAGTCTTAAACAATGCGGCAGCAGCAGCTGCGGATTGGGCGACTCGCCCTCATAACATTACTGCTGGCTGGGTGCCCAACGCGGGCGGCCAGGATATTGGCAGTGTTCCCCTTTGATTTGCACTCACAGTGTATGCTTTTGACGCCCTACCTACTGGCGCTGTCGGAGCGTGGTCATCAGGTGACATTGATACACGCCTTTCAAAACTGCGAAATTGTGGACCAATTGCACTCGATACGCATCACAGATCACTATGACACGGATTTTGGTGAGCTTATGAGATTGTTTGATGGGCCTTGTGTAGCTCTTGAACTGATGACTCAACTGCTCAAAAATTTGTTTATTCCGCAACAGATTTCAATCCAGAATTATTTGAGGTTATGTCCAGGTGGTTAGAGGTCAATTTCATACGAAAATATTTCATCACGATCAACCTTAATGTGCTCCACACTCCGGAGGTGCAGCTGCTCCTACGCTCCAATGTGACCTACGACCTGGTGGTCATAGAGCCATCGAACACAGATGCGCTCTTTGGTCTGGCGCCGCACTTCAACGCCAGTCTGATGGGTCTGGCCACATGCGGGTCGGATCGGAACGTGGACACCTTGGTGGGCTACATTCCATCTTCCGCCGTTGAGCCTCTTATGTATAGCGGCTTTAAAAGCGCCGTAACACTGATGAATCGCTTCAACAACTGGATACTCATCTCGGAGGAGTGGCTGCTGCATAAGCTAATCTTTTTGCCATCGTTGAGGGCAGTGCATGATCACTTCTTTGGCCACCTCGGGCAGAAATTCATGGAGATACGGGAGAGCTTCTCGATCATATTGCTGAACCAGCACTTCAGCCTGTTCCCGGTGCGCCCCAGTGTGCCCAGCTTGGTCGAGGTGGCCGGCATGCATGTGCAAAAGCAGCTGCAGAAGCTGCCACCGGATCTGGCACAGTTTGTCGAAGAAGCGCCGCATGGAGTAATTGTCATGTGCCTGGGCGTAGAGGTGCAGAGCCGACATCTGTCGACGGCGACCCAGACAATAATAGCCGAAACATTCCAGGCTCTGCCCCAACGCATCGTTTGGAAGTACGAGGACGACGTGCAGCCCAAGGGCAACAGCAGCATTTACTTCAGTAAATGGCTGCCATTTCAGGCCCTTCTAGCTCATCCCAATGTGCGCTTGCTGATCACCAACGGCGGGATCCTGTCCATCATAGAGGCCGCCCACTTTGCCAAGCCGGTGCTGGGTCTTCCTCTGTTATTCGATCAGTTCCGAAACGTGGAGTGCATGCGCAAGAAGGGCGCGGGGGAGCTGCTGGACATGAACACAATGACCAGGCAGGATTTTACGAAAACAATCAAGCAATTGCTGGAACAGCCCCAGTATAAGCACAATGCGCTAAAGCTCTCGGAGCGCATTCGGGATCAGCCCATGCATCCCCTGGACATGGCTGTCTACTGGACGGAGTATGTGTTGCGGCACAAGGGTGCCTCCTACATGCGCATTCCTAGCTCCAGTATCAAGGTCCTGGACTACTATTGCCTGGAGAATCTGCTCGTGATCGTTGGCCGCATTGGCCTGCCCGTTTGCCTATTGCTCTATGTAGTCTACAAGCTAATTGAAAAGACGCAGTAGAGGCCAATTAAGCAGTCATAGAAAACAACTTTACTGTTCTATTTGCCTTGTATCGGTCACATATTCCATTATCTAATCTGCGAAGGGCAATTACGTTGTTTAATCAATGGAAATGTTTATTTTCAAAAGAGTTTACTTGTGTAATATATACGGACTACGGACTATTCTAACGTACCTAATAAAATAATATAGTTGTAAAGATGTATTAAATATTTCAATAGAATTAAGAACGTAATTTATAAGACTAACGTGTGTTGAATAGATAAATGTAAGCATCAATTACTTGTTTTATTTTGGAGCTTGTCATAATAATGGAATTAAGTGCATAAATCAAGCGGCCCCAATCAAAAGAGCAAATGTAACACAACAACAATCTCAAATTCTCAGAGAGTCAAAGCTCTATTGAAACTGGAAAGAGTCGGTTTTACGCTCAATACGTGGGCAGACCGGTCTAGACTGCGTTGTCTGTAGTATACTACAGACATGACGGAAAGGTTTGTTAAGAGGCGAGAGATTGCGGGAGAGCATGAGCGATAAAGACAAATAACAAATAAATAATAATAATAGAGAGAGAGAGCGAGAGAGAGAAAAAGAGAGAGAGGGCGTAACACTGAGTGTGAGAACAACAAGTCGTCTCTTGCATAACAACAGAGAATTAGTAAACAAACAAATGTATTGTCAGAAGCGTGGCGATGACCGAGTAGCTCCCACATGTAGTTAAGCTGTGCTAAAAATAAAAATCAAATTGTTATATATATATTTATTTTAATCTATCTATCTATAATAGTGAAAATATAGTAAAAATATAATATACATACATATACATAGTAAAAATTGAAAGTTAACTTGTGCTAAAAAAAAGAATAACAAAATTATATATGTGTAAATATATTTTTTGTATAATTGACATATAAATATATAAATTAATATTAAATATATATATAGTGAATAAATTGTAGAAAAAGGTGCGCGAAAAAATAAAAGTTAAATTTATATATATCTATTTTTATTATATGTAAATTGCATATTATATTTGTTATAATTTATTACTACTATATACTATATATATATACTATATTTATATATACTTTTTGTTAATATTTCATTTTATTTTAAATAACAATAAGCAAATTTTTTAAATAATGCTCTAAATAATTAACCGGATGTTTTGAGTTCCAGTGAGTGCAGTCCATACATCCATATATACATTTACATCCAATATATTTACATCCAATATATATGTATACATAGCTTAAATTGAAAGATGCCGAGATAAACATAAAATTAAAATTAAGCAGTGCTAAAAACAAAAATAAAAGTTTTGTGTATATATATGTAAATATCAGAGTATATAATAGTGAATACACATATACATAGCATATAAAGAGAACAAAAAGCAACGTCACGCTTCAAGAGTTTTGGGCGCTTTTTTTTTTCTTTGTGACCTTCAGACAAATCGTAATCGCGCAAAAAGCGATAATTAAAATGAAATACTTTCGTTTGTTGATTTGGCAGTGTTTAACGGGCCTCAAACCTATTCGGTTTGCTTTTTCTTTTAGTGTGAAAATGCAGCTACTTGGCTTGGGAATTTTGATAGCTCTGCTCTATCAGCTGGCTGCAGGGCCAGAGGTGCAGGGCGCCAAGATCTTGGCCGTCTTTCCGTTTCCCGGCAAGTCGCAGTACATATTCGCGGAGCAGTATCTCAAAGAGCTATCCAGAAGAGGTCACAATGTTACGGTTATAAACACTTTTGGCAGCAGCGAAGCCTTGCCGAATTTCCGAGTAATTGGAGCAACCAAAATACACGAGATAATGGCTGGTAAGACTACCTTCTTAACCTGTGTGCCCCAGATAAGATAATGTTGACTAGCTTTCGGCAGTGCGGACTACAGCCAGCAGGCCAGCCAGTGGAAAATCCTGACCATGACCACGGACTTCTTGAACATGCTGACCACCAGCGTGCTGGAGGATGAGCAAGTACAGCGGTTGCTGCGAAGCGACGAGACTTTCGATTTGGTATTGCTGGAGACTGTGCAGAACGAGGCTTTGTTCGGCCTGGCGCAACACTTCAATGCCCTGACCATGGGCATTTCCTCGTACGGTACAGATCGCAACATTGACGACCTGATGGGAAATGTGTCACCGCTGTCTTGCAATCCCATGCTCCTATCCTCCCGCACCGAACGCATGAGCTACGAGGAACGGCTGTGGAACGTGTGGGATGCCGGCCTGGGCTGGCTGCACAGGCGCATGGTTCATTTTCCCAGCCAAGAGACGCTGTATGCGAAATACTTTCCGCAGGCCAGTCAGACTCTGCAGCAGGTGCTGGACAACTTCTCTCTGATGCTGCTCGGTCAGCACTTTTCGCTGAGCTACCCGCGTCCCTATCTACCCAACATGATTGAGGTGGGGGGACTGCACTTGCAGCACTCGAGAGCACCGCAGCCGCTGCCCGAAGACCTGGCCGCGTTTGTGGCAGGGGCTGAACATGGTGTTGTTTACTTCTCCATGGGCTCAAATATCAAGAGCGCAGAGCTGCCTGTGGCCAGGCGCGAGGTGCTGCTGCAGGCTTTTGGCAGACTCAAGCAGCGTGTCCTCTGGAAATTTGAGGAGGAGCAACCGCTGGAGCTGCCCGCCAATGTGCTGATTAGCAAATGGTTCCCACAGCCCGACATCTTGGCGCATCCCAATGTGAAGCTCTTCATTACACACGGCGGCCTGCTGAGCACCATTGAGAGCATTTACTTCGGTAAGCCGGTGCTGGGACTGCCGGTATTCTACGACCAGCACCTGAATGTGCAGCGCGCCAAGCAGGCTGGCTTTGGGCTGAGTCTGGATTTGTGGACCATGACGGCCAGTGAATTGTACGACGGGATTGTGGAGCTGCTCAGCAATGCGAGCCACACGCAGGCAGCACAGCTCAAATCGAAGCTGTATGCCGATCAGAAGGACACGCCGCTCGAGCGCGCCATCTGGTGGACAGAGTATGTACTACGGCATAAGGGCGCGCCGCACCTGCGTTCAGCGTCGCGAGACCTAAATCTAGCTCAGCTGCACGGCTTGGACACCTGGGGCTTGCTATGCGGTGTTGCCTCACTTGCCGCTCTGCTGCTGTTGCTAGTCCTCTCGATGCTGCTGAGAATTCTGCGCAAGATTTTCGGCAAACGTTGCCTTAAGCCAGAGTCTGAAAAGAAGACGCAGTAAGGCCCGAAATTAACTGAAATTATAAGGAAAGAAAACATGAAATTATTATTTATCATTGCTGAATTCACTGTTCATTTATCAATTAATACTAACCCTTGTTCATTAATGTTTAATTATTAATATTTACTTTGCTTTTTGTACTGAGATAATATAGAAAAAGAACATTTTGTTATTTATATCAATATAAATAATATAAAACAAAATTAAAATAATCAAAAATGATATACATTTCTAATATACTTATAAATCTGATTTATTATGTCCAGGAAATACTTCAATATTTTTCTACAGATTAGACTGAACTAAAAATAAAATAAGAATAATTAGAAACAATTCATAAAGCCCCAGTCGAGGCTGCCCGACTAGGAGTTGCCCTTAACCGCCCCTGGAGCCGATATTCCCATATTTTTAAAACAACCTCGATCTGCCAGTGATATACACGAATCTACAATATAATTCTACAATATAAATCTCTAGCTCAGAACATATAATCTGAGATCGACGCGTTCATACATTCGGACAGACAGACTTTAGAGTCGGGCAGCGGGAGAGTCGGGCAGCAGTAGAGAGTCAAGCAGCGGTAGAAAGACGGACAGCGGTACAGAGTCGGGCAGTAGTAGAGAGTCGGGCAGTAGTAGAGAGTCGGGCAGTAGTAGAGAGTCGGGCATTAGTAGAGAGTCGGTCAGCGGTAGAGAGTCGGTCAACAGGAGAGTTGGGCAGCAGGAGAGTTGGGCAGCACGATAGTTCGGCAGCGGTAGAGAGTTGGGCAGCGATGGGGAGTGGGGCAGCAGTAGAGAATCGGGCAGCGGTAGAAAGTCAGGCAGTAGTAGAGAGTCGGGCAACGGTAGAGAGTCGGGCAACGGTAGAGAGTCGGGCAGCGGTAGAGAGTTGGGCAGCAGGAGAGTTCGTCATCGGAAGAGCCGGGCAGCGGTAGAGAGTTCGGCAGGAGGAGAGTTCGGCAGCGGGAGAGTTCGGCAGCGGGAGAGTTCGGCAGCGGGAGAGTTCGGCAGCGGGAGAGTCGGGCAGCGGTAGAGAGTTGGGCAGCGATGGGGAGTCGGGCAGCGGTAGAGAGTTGAGCAGTAGTAGAGAGTCGGGCAGTAGTAGAGAGTCGGTCAACAGGAGAGTTGGGCAGCAGGAGAGTTCGGCAGCGGGAGAGTTCGGCAGCGGAAGAGTTCGGCAGCGGGAGAGTCGGGCAGCGGGAGAGTCGGGCAGCGGGAGAGTCGGGCAGCGGTAGAGGGTCGGGCAGTAGTAGAGAGTCGGGCAATAGTAGAGAGTCGAGCTGTAGTAGAGAGTCGGGCAGTAGTAGAGAGTCGAGCAGCGGTAGAAAATCGGGCAGCGGTAGAGAGTTGGGCAGCGGTAGAAAGTTGGGAAGTGGTAGAGAGTCGGGCAGCGGGAGAGTCGGGCAGCGGGAGAGTCGGGCAGTAGTAGAGAGTCGGGCAGTAGTAGAGAGTCGAGCTGTAGTAAAGAGTCGGGCAGCGGGAGAGTCGGGCAGCGGTAGAGGGTCGGGCAGTAGTAGAGAGTCGAGCTGTAGTAGAGAGTCGGGCAGTAGTAGAGAGTCGAGCTGTAGTAGAGAGTCGGGCAGCAGTAATGAGTCGGGTGGCGGCAGAGAGTCCATAAGGGGCAAAGAGTCCAGCAGGGGCAGAGAGCTCAGCAGGGGCAGAGAGTCGAGCACGGGTAGAGTCGACCATCACATAACCAAAAAAAAACAAGTAAGGAAACTCTAGTCGGAGGTGCCCGACTAGGAAATACCCTGAACCCCGCCTATCGGCGGCTTTAAATGCACTTCAAAGTTTATATATAATTATTTTAAATTAAATTAAAAAATTAAAAAAAAAAAAACAAAAAAGATTAAGTAACTTGCATAAAAAAAGTTTTGACGACAGCGCTTAGAGAATTGAACCCCAGACTTTATGTCGGCGATCATCGCTTCTATCAACACAGCCGTTGCAATACATAAGAGTGAGATAGCGAATTCCTAAGTACAGTTATTGAGCTACTGCTACTGAGCTGCTGAACTTCTGCTTAAAATTCATCCCCAATTTGTCTTTGTTGTTGTTGTTATGAATTCTTCGAATTTTCTAGAGCTTCTGCTGCTGTTGCCACGCGCGTGTGTATGTACGTAAACGTTTGGTAAACGTTTCGCTTAATAACATAATGCATTTCATCTATTCATATGTACATTATATTGACTTTATTTAAGTTATATCAATGTTACTCTTATTTTATATATATGTAAATATATACAGTATGTACATGTGTACATACATATGTATGTATATTGCAAGCAACGCATACATACACACGCACACGCATACGCTCTGCTAACTGCGCAGTTTACTCAGCGACTGCGCTGCGCCAATATGTGCGTGTTATGGGAAACTAAATGCTTAATAACTTTTTTTGTAGATCGAATTTCTTAATCAAACTTGCGCAGCGTAATTATATCATTCATATGCGTGTATGTGCAAAAGCACAAGTCTCTAGTATTTGAAATAAGAGTTTTGAAAATTTGGGCGAAGGGGGCGTGGCATCCAAAATTTAACAAAAATCAAAATTGTATAAAAGTCCCATTAAGCTAAATACAAGATTTGGAGTCTCTAACTATCAAGATATAGAAGATATTATTTTAAAACTGAAAATCGATTACGTTTTTAATCGATAAAAAAAGAACGAGAAGAGTTATCGAATTTCTAAAACAAACTCGACCTGCGCGTGATATACACGAATCTACAAAAAAAAAGTTCAAGTCTCTAGCTATTATAGGTTCTGAGATCCACGCGTTCAAACATACGGACAGACGGACAGACGGACGGACGGACAGACGGACAGACGGATAGACGGACAGACAGACAGACGGACAGGGCTCAATCGACTCGGCTTGTCGTCCTGATCAAGAATATATATACTTTATGGGGTCTGCCACGCCTCCTTCTGCCTGTTACATACATTTGGGCTGCAACAAAACCATTATACCCTGATTACCCATTTTTAATGGGTTCAGGGTATAATAAATAAATAAATAAATTTATAACTAATACAATTTTGCTTAACATAAGTAATATTACTAAAATTATGAACTATTTAAATACTTACCAAATCCTGTAGATGTAGAGGAGGGGAGGGGAGAACACACTACACTTCACTGCACTGCACTGCACTGCACGACTGACCACCAGGAGGTTAGGAAACCAACTGAAGAAATGCATCAGAAGGCTTGCCCTTATATAGGGCGAAACTCCCGCCAAAAGTTGTGCTCAACTCTTTTGAACTCAACTCGGTCAAGGTCATGAGTCATTTCTTACAGTCGATCATTGAGTGGAAATTATGAGTGCTACCTGTTGTCCCTAGTTTAGTTCCCTTTTATAGAAATAAGAGAAGAATAATTATCTGACTATTTTGATCAATAATATATTTTTTATTTCTTTTTATACCCTGAACCCATTAAAAATGGGTAATCAGGGTATAATGGTTTTGTTGCAGCCCAAATGTATGTAACAGGCAGAAGAAGGCGTGGCAGACCCCATAAAGTATATATATTCTTGATCAGGACGACAAGCCGAGTCGATTGAGCCCTGTCCGTCTGTCTGTCTGTCCGTCTGTCCGTCTGTCCGTCTGTCCGTCCGTCCGTCTGTCCGTCTGTCCGTCTGTCCGTATGTTTGAACGCGTGGATCTCAGAACCTATAATAGCTAGAGACTTGAACTTTTTTTTTATAGATTCGTGTATATCACGCGCAGGTCGAGTTTGTTTTAGAAATTCGATAACTCTTCTTGTTCTTTTTTTATCGATTAAAAACGTAATCGATTTTCAGTTTTAAAATAATATCTTCTATATCTTGATAGTTAGAGACTCCAAATCTTGTATTTAGCTTAATGGGACTTTTATACAATTTTGATTTTTGTTAAATTTTGGATGCCACGCCCCCTTCGCCCAAATTTTCAAATCACCTATTTGAAATACTACAGACTTGTGCTTTTGCACATGCACACATATGAATGATATAATTATGCTGCGCAAGTTTGATTAAGAAAGTCGATCTACAAAAAAAGTTATTAAACATTTAATTTTCCATAACACGCACATATTGGTGCAGCGCAGTCGCTGAGTAAACTGCGCAGTTAGCAGAGCGTATGCGTGTGCGTGTGTATGTATGCGTTGCTTGCAATATACATACATATGTATGTACACAAGTACATACTGTATATATTTACATATATGTATATATGTATATATGTATGTATGTATACATGTATATAAAATAAGAGTAACATTGATATAACTTAAATAAAGTCAATATTTATTTATTTATATAAAGAAATTGACAACATTCGTGAGTCAAATTATAAAATTACAAAATTAAAATTATAAACAGAAACAGGGAAAAGAAAAAGCCTAATACTAACAATATATAGCAATGATATCACCAACCCGATGGGGGTGTTTTATTTGCCGGTCCGACGAGCTATGCCCCAAATCACAGCCAGATATGGTTAGTGATATCATTGAAACTAAGCAAGATAGAAGAAGTTAAAAAAAGGTTATAAAAATATAAGAAAAAATAAAAATCTTAAAAAGTAAAATACGATAAGAGAAATCACTACACAAGTAAGGAGAATTGCATAGGTGCATTCTCACAACTGTGGTGTGTGTGTGATTTCTCTGAAATATGCTAAAAGAGAAGATTTTATTAAGGAAAGAGAGAGTTCAGAACTAAATACATGAAAATAAGTATTGTACTTAGTACATAGAACACGAAACGCACTGTATAAGGAATAGTTACAGTTACATATAGGTAAATAAAGAGGACAGAAGTGACGAGAAGCACGGGAAGGAACTAGGAAGTTGACTTGAAATAGAAGAGAAGGCGAATCAATACTACCGTTAATCAACTTATGTAGAAAAGTAATACCCAAGACTATTCTACGATTGATTAACGATGGAAGATCCAAAAGAAGAAGCCTACTACGATAAGACGGTAGACGAAGGTTACCATCCCAGTTTAGATTGCGCAAGGCAAAAAGAAGAAATTGCTTCTGAACCGATTCAATACGGTCCTGATACAATTTCTGCTGTGGCGACCATATAATAGAACAATATTCTAAAATAGGACGTACCAGCGAGACAAAAAGAAGTTTAGTGACAAACGGATCATTAAACTCTTTAGACCATCGTTTAATAAAACCAAGTACACTTTTGGCTTCATTAACGATGGTTAGAATATGGGTATTGAATCTAAGTTTACAGTCAAAGAGCACACCGAGATCTTTGATTGTAGAAATACGTTGCAAGGACACATTGTTGATTGTGTAATCAGCAAAAAATGGAGTGGTACGACAGAAAGTCATTGTCATACACTTAGAACAATTTAGATGCAACTGATTAGCTTTACACCAATTTTGAAAGGATATTAGATCATCCTGTAGGCGTAGATGATCTATTGAGTTCTTGTATGAGAGACAGAGTTTTACATCATCTGCATACATAAATATCCTAGAGTAAGAAATACAGCTGGGAAGGTCATTTATAAATAGGGAGAAAAGTAGAGGGCCCAAGTGACTACCCTGAGGAACACCCGAAGAGACAAATATGACCTTCGAAATAGATGTTCTCAACAGAACTCTTTGGGTTCTACCCTTTAAATAGGAAGCAATCCAAAATAGAAGTTTAGGAGAAAATCCCAAATGGTCAAGCTTTTGAAGCAAGATGTCATGCTGAACAGAGTCAAATGCCTTACTGAAATCAGTGTATATAACATCTGTTTGCATTTTCTTTAAAAAGCTTTCATTGACTAGGGATGAAAATTCTAATAAGTTCGTAGAGGTTGATCGATTCTGAACAAAACCATGCTGCGATGGTGAAATAATGGATTTACAAAAGTGCTGTAAATTAGAAGTTATAATTTTTTCAAATAACTTCGGAATAGCAGAAAGCTTGGCAATGCCTCTGTAATTTGAAATATCAGATCTTCCTCCTTTTTTATACAGAGGAATAATAAATGATTCTTTCCAAATTGAAGGAAATACCGAGGTATCAAGAGACAAATTAAACAGTTTTAATAAAGGTGACCACAAAGAAGCACTGCATTCTTTAATCACACAACTAGGAATACCATCCGCCCCCGGAGAGAACGACGATTTCAACGTACGCATAGCGGATAAAAGAGAGACAGGAGAAATATTAGAAACCATAATAGCATTTCCATTAATTTCAGAATTTAAAATTGGAAAAGAATTAGTTTCAGAAATGGCAGTTGAATAAGTGGATTGGAAGAACTTTGCAAATAGATCTGAAGTATCTTGATCATTGCAAGTACTGTCACAACCTAGGAAAAACGAGGATGGAAACCCAGAAGATTTACGCTTCAAATTTACAAATGAATAAAATCTTTTGGGATCACGAGCAAACTGCCTTTTACAGCGTATAAGGTAATTCTCATAACAACGAGAGTTTAAAATATTGAAATTGGCCTTAGCTAAGGAGTATTTAGACCAATCAACGATCGAACCCGACTTTTTGAACTTTTTAAAACATTTAGATTTAAAATTTTTTAGAGTTGAAAGAGCCGAAGTGAACCAGGGAGGTTTATTAGAAAGAGATTTGGGAAGACACTTAGGAACGCACTTGTCTAGAATAGCATTTAGAGTATTGTAGAATGTTGAAACTGCTAAGTTTACATCAACTGCCTCATATAAAGGAGCCCAATCTGTTGCATTAATGAGATCATTAAGCAAAACAAAATTACATTTATTAAAACAACGCCGCTTTTTAGATGACGAGGGCGTAAGAATTGGTGGACAGTAAATAGGTATTAAAACCTCTAATGTTGGATGATATAAATCCTCAGGTATACAAAAGGGGGATGATCTTAAAACATTAATGCTGGCGTCATCATTAGTAAAAACAAGATCAAGAGAACGATTTAAATGATTAGAAATTGAGTTCATCTGATACATAGAAAGATTAAACAATTCATCAAAAAAATAATGATCAATTGTTGGAATAAGATAATTCGAATTAGGAAATGAGGCCCAAGAAGTGTTAGGTATATTAAAATCACCCAACACAAGAAATAAGTCATTATCTTGAACATATTCATACATTTCTTTAATACATGATATATGATGACTATAAACTTGTAAATCGGAAGAGGGAGGGATATATGAACAAGTAACGTATAGGGAACAAGACTGAAAAGTTATTTTAACTCCAACAATCTCAACATTGTGAATTGATGAGAATGTAAAAGATTCAGAGAGGAAATGGGATTTAACAGCTATTAAAACACCACCACCTCTACGAGACGCGCGATCAAGTCTATAAATAGTGAAATTATTTGAAAAAACCTCACTATTATAAACATTTTGGCTTAACCACGTTTCAGTGAGGGCTATAAGTTCAGATTGGACACTACAGCTATGCAGAAATAGATTTTTTAATTTAGAATTAAGGCCTCGAACATTTTGATAAATAATAGATAGCTGCGGAAAAGATGGAAAGAGACTTAGTTTTTTGATACAGCCTCAGATGAAGGTTGAACCGAAACGGGATTTAAAGACACTGGAGAAATTCTATTCCGAGTCTTAGGTTTGAATTCATGTACAACAATATGAGGTGGCCAAAAGTTTGGATCACATATTGTATCAAAAAATTCAATTGGGACATTTATTTTAAACGAAGCAATTTCACGAGGAGTCGCAAAATTAAACTTCGTTATAAATACTTTAGTAGAAATTTTACTTTCAATAAAAGCAGACACAGCCTCACATGTCGTATCTGATGAAAGCCTAGATAAGAAAACTTGCTTTCGAGGAGACACAACAGATAAATGGGGTAATATAGGAGTAGGAGACGGTGTAGGAGACGGTGACTGAATGTTGTTCTTAGCTTGAGCAACACTCGGAGAAGCTTTACCTTTTTTATTAGTGGCCTTTTGAATGTCTGTGCTGACACTAGACCCAGATATTACAACAGAATCATCAGGTATTGGAATTGATAATTCTTGACAAGGGGTTGATAAGGTAGGAGATGATAATTGAATGGAGGGAGGAACTAGCAGTGATGGAGTAATCACTGTATTCAGCGGAGAATCAAACTTATACTGATACAAAATATCTTCTCCAGCTTTTAGTTCCTCTTCTAGCTGTTTTGAAAATTTGCTCAGATTTGAATACTGAACCCGCACAGAATTATACATCTTGGAAAAACTTAATTGTTTTTCCAAACAATTCGGGCAAGACCAGCGTAATCCACCACACCCACTTTTGGGAGCAGCCATGACTCTATCACAGTCACGCCCCGAGATGCCAGCACATTTAATGTGCATTAGATTCTCGCACAACCAGCACCCAACAAATTGCATTTGTGCAGAATCAGTGATATGCTGAAGTGTACATGATTTCTTACAGCAAATCATATTGGCAAGTAGGGGAGATAATCAAAACAAAAATACAAACGGATTTAGATAGAAAAAATAAAAGATAAAAGACGAAGAGTTGATTAACTGTGATTGAGAGAAACAAAAATCACAAGCAACAACACTCAGCTACTACAAAGATCAAAAGAATAATTAGTAGATGAAGAAACAGAAAATAGAGCGGGAGAGAGCTGCACTACAAACGCAATAAATTTAGCAAGAAACAAAAACAAAACGCTAAGCTAAGCGTGAGCGATGCGACAGCGAACACACACACTAAACCCGTGTAAAAAGCTGAGCGTGAACAAGCGACAGCGAACACACACAGTAACGCGTTTAAAAAAAGAACAGAAAAGCAAATAAGAACAACGAAAGAATAGAAATACTAAAACGAAAATTGCAATTTAGATATACACCGACGCTCACAAAACTTTGTAAATAAAACAAAAAACACAATGTTTAGAAGCACAAATCACGGCAGTATCAAACCAAAAATGCAATAATCACCAATATACAAAAAATGTGTAAATATACACCAAATTAAAGAACAGAAATAATCAAAAGTACGGAGCGCAAACCAAAACACGTCTTACTCTCACAAACTCAGAACTCTCTCTCTCTATAATATACATATGTATGTACATACATACATATGAATAGATGAAATGCATTATGTTATAAAACGAAACGTTTACCAAACGTTTACGTACACACGCGCATGGCAACAGCAGCAGAAGCTCTAGAAAATTCGAAGAATTCATAACAACAACAACAAAGACAAATTGGGGATGAATTTTCAGCAGAAGTTCAGCAGCTCAGTAAGCAGCAGCTCAGTAGCAGCAGCTCAGTAGCTCAATAACTGTACTTAGGAATTCGCTATCTCACTCTTATGTATTGCAACGGCTGTGTTGATAGAAGCGATGATCGTCGACATAAAGTCTCGGGTTCGATTCTTTAAGCTGACGTCAAAACGTTTTTTTATGCAAGTTACTTAATCTTTTTTTTTTTTTAATTTTTTAATTTAATTTAAAATTATATATAAGCTTTGAAGTGCATTTAAAGCCGCCGATAGGCGGGGTTCAGGGTATTTCCTAGTCGGGCACCTCCGACTAGAGTTTCCTTACTTGTTTTTTAATTTTTTAATTTAATTTAAAATTATATATAAACTTTGAAGTGCATTTAAAGCCGCCGATAGGCGGGGTTCAGGGTATTTCCTAGTCGGGCACCTCCGACTAGAGTTTCCTTACTTGTTGTTTATTTATATTGTTTTTATTTGAATTTATTACACCAACAAAAATAAATTCAATTTATAATATAACAAAAAATATAATTATATATATTTATTTATATATATATATATATATATATATATATATATATATATATATATATATATATATATATATATATATATATATATATATATATATATATATATATATATATATATATATATATATATATATATATATATATATATATATATATATATATATATATATATATATATATATATATATATATATATATATATATATATATATATATATATATATATATATATATATATATATATATATATATATATATATATATGACCAAGAGACATTTTAAAAAGGTATCTCGACATCAAATTAAATAATCTGCCCATGCAATCAGCAAGATTCTACTAAATGTACTATATTATATTACATATTTTATATATGAGTATATTATATTACTACAATATTATTTCGTCTAGCTTTTACCTACACAACATTCAAGCTGCTTCGCCTTAGGCTGTAAATATTTTTGCTGACGATCATGACTGGCAGATTTCGTCGTTCGCGCACGCATAGGAGGTGTTTGCACAAACAGAGGCAGAGCTTGGGCTTTAGTAACGTTCAGTAGAACGGCCATCACTCGCTCTAGGTGAGGTTGGGTGTGGTGGCGTGCTGCGCTGCTCATATAAATGATTGTAATTGCCGCAATATAAGTTGTTATCGCATGCACGTCCATCAGCCTAATCTAAGGCGAACAATGTTTTCTACTAAGCCCAGCCTATCTGATGAGTTCAGTTGAATGTTGGATTTGGATCCAGCCACACGGCCAGCGAAATGTTCCTATTGAAGCTGTACTGCCTCTCACTGCTACTCTCGATGCTACCAAGTCTCATCGATGGCGCACGGATCCTCGCCATATTCCCCTTTCCGGGACCTTCGCAGTATATTAATGTGCAGCCCTATTTGAAAGCCCTAGCGGCGCGCGGCCATCAAGTGACGTCGGTGAACGCCTTTCCCCAAAAGAAGCCCATCGAGAACTTTCGTGACATTGCAGTGCCTGAAGTGTTTCAGTCCTATGAAGGTGCGTCCCAATCCAATGCAGCTCGAATAAATGTTCACTCTTTACTCTCTTTGCTGATTGTTCCAGAAATCGTTGCTGATCTCGACATACCCAAGAACTCGTGGCAGGAGAACAGCTTCATCAACGACTTCTTTCTCAGCGTCACCAAGTCAGTGCTGCAGAACACGAGGGTGCAGCAGGAGCTGCTGCAGCCCGGCAAGTCCCACTTCGATTTGATCATTGTGGAAGCTCTGCGCACCGATGCGCTCTATGGCTTCGCAGCGCACTTCCAAGCGCCGATCATTGGCATCTCAACGTTCGGTACAGACTGGAATATCGACGCGCTGGTGGGCAACACTGCGCCCATTTCCTATATACCACTCGTCACGGTTGGCCTGACCGATCGCATGACCTACTGGGAGCGAGTGCATAACTTCGTCGAGACTGCCATAGCCTGGCTTAACTGGCAGCTGGTGTATGTGCCGCTGCAGGAGCAACTCTATGCGCAGTACTTTCCACACGTTGCCCACGAAAAGCCATTGGTGGAGCTTGGCAAGAACTTCTCGCTGGTGCTGCTCAATCAGCATTTCTCGCTGAGCTTTCCCCGGCCGTACGTGCCCAATATGATCGAGGTGGGCGGACTTCATATTGCGCACAAGCCAACGGCTTTGCCCAAGGAGCTGGAGGAGTTTATTCAGGGCGCCGGCTCGGCAGGCGTCATATACTTCTCCCTGGGCTCGAACATAAAGAGCAAGGATCTGCCTGAGGAGCGCAAACAGATGCTGCTGCAGGCTTTCGCCAGCCTGCCCCAGCGCGTGCTCTGGAAGTTCGAAGACGATCAGCTGTCGAATAAACCACAAAATGTATTCTTGAGCAAGTGGTTCCCCCAGCCCGACATCTTGGCGCATCCCAATGTGAAACTCTTCATCACCCACGGCGGGCTGCTGAGCACCATAGAGAGCATTCACCATGGCAAGCCGGTGCTGGGGCTGCCCTTCTTCTACGATCAGTTCCTGAACGTGGAGCGCGCCAAGCAGGCAGGCTTCGGGCTGGGTCTCAATTACAAGGAGATGACAGGAGCAGAGTTCATCCAGACGATCAAGCGCTTGATCCACGAGCCACAGTTTGGGGCTACAGCCAAGCTTATGTCAGCGCGCTACCGCGATCAGCCCATGAGTCCCCAGGAGACGGCCATCTGGTGGACAGAATACGTGCTGCGCCACAAGGGCGCAGCCCACATGCGGGTTGCCGCACAGGACTTGAGCTTTGTGGCTTACCACAGCCTGGACGTTTTCGGCCTCTTCCTAGGGCTCGGCGCTCTGATAATGGCCATCATATTCTGCCTGGTACGGAAGCTGTGCTGCAGTCAAGGCGGCTCAGGGAGTCGGAAAGTGAAGCAAAACTAGAAGCAAATTGTAAATTCATTAGATAAATTTTAATTATGGGAATTTCATGTAGTATCAGTCAGATATATTTATTTAATGGGATTATATGGGCATATAATATATGAATGTGTGGCATTGGTGAGCTGCATATGAATATCGCTCATTACTATGCAGTTCATTATGGTGTGGGTAACCCAGAAATGTGCATTAACCGCTGTCCAATCAGCTGCATACGCGGCGTATGCGTAATATTAAATTGCAGTGCAACTTCCGCTGTATGCGCGACGCTTATTTTTGGCCGCAGCGCCAAATGTGTAATCAAAAATTCATGAGCTGCATGTGCAATTGGTTGCTGTTGTTGTTGATGTAGTTGTTGTTGTTGTTCCTGTAGTTGATGTTGTTGTAGTTGTAGTTGTAGTTGTAGTTGTTATTAGCACTGACATTTTGCATAAAAAGCTGCAGCTGCCATTGTTGGCGTGCAAATGCAAATGATTTCATCGAATTAAAGCTGCCGTTGAATGCCTTTAAAGATCCCTTGAGACGCATTCGGTGCAAATTTCCGGACGTGCAGCTTTGTGGTTGGGAAACCTTTAATGAGTCCATGATTACCAGCAATTGTCCAGTGCGAGACGTGCCTTAAAATACTTTTTTTATACCCTGAACCCATTAAAAATGGGTAATCAGGGTATAATGGTTTTGTTGAAGCCCAAATGTATGTAACAGGCAGAAGGAGGCGTGGCAGACCCCATAAAGTATATATATTCTTGATCAGGACGACAAGCCGAGTCGATTGAGCCCTGTCCGTCTGTCTGTCTGTCCGTCTGTCCGTATGTTTGAACGCGTGGATCTCAGAACCTATAATAGCTAGAGACTTGAACTTTTTTTTATAGATTCGTGTATATCACGCGCAGGTCGAGTTTGTTTTAGAAATTTGATAACTCTTCTCGTTCTTTTTTTATCGATTAAAAACGAAATCGATTTTCAGTTTTAAAATTATATCTTCTACATCTTTATAGTTAGAGACTCCAAATCTTGTATTTAGCTTAATGGGACTTTTATACAATTTTGATTTTTGTTAAATTTTGGATGCCACGCCCCCTTCGCCCAAATTTTCAAACCACTTATTTCAAATACTACAGACTTGTGCTTTTGCATATACACGCATATGAATGATATAATTACGCTGCGCAAGTTTGATTAAGAAATTCGATCTACAAAAAAAGTTATTAAACATTTAATTTTCCATAACACGCACATATTGGCGCAGCGCAGTCGCTGAGTAAACTGCGCAGTTAGCAGAGCGTATGCGTGTGCGTGTGTATGTATGCGTTGCTTGCAATAGACATACATATGTATGTACACATGTACATACTGTATATATTTACATATATATAAAATAAGAGTAACATTGATATAACTTAAATAAAGTCAATATAATATACATATGTACATACATACATATGAATAGATGAAATGCATTATGTTATTAAACGAAACGTTTACCAAACGTTTACGTACATACACACGCGCATGGCAACAGCAGCAGAAGCTCTAGAAAATTCGAAGAATTCATAACAACAACAACAAAGACAAATTGGGGATGAATTTTAAGCAGAAGTTCAGCAGCTCAGTAGCAGCAGCTCAGTAGCTCAATAACTGTACTTAGGAATTCGCTATCTCACTCTCATGTATTGCAACGGCTGTGTTGATAGAAGCGATGATCGCCGACGTAAGGTCTCGGGTTCGATACTCTCAGCTAATGTCAACTTTTTTATGCAAGTTACTTAATCTTTTTTTTAATTTTTTAATTTAATTTAAAATTACATACAAACTTTGAAGTGCATTTAAAACCGACGATAGGCGGGGTTCAGGGTATTTCCTAGTCGGGCACCTCCGAGTTTCCTTACTTGTTTTTATTTAACATTGTAAAGTGTTCTATATGCGATAACTATATATATATATATATATATATATATATATATATATATATATATATATATATATATATATATAGAAAAATATATGGATTATCTGTTTGTATGGATACGACTTTTCTAATGGATCTATAACCATTATTAAATAAAGACTAAAATTGGGATAACAACAAATTTTAGTGATTTTCTATTATCCAAATGGGCCAACCAAAACGTTGGTCTATGAGAAAATCCTTTTATTAGCACTGTAAAAATTAGTCAACTCCATGAGTTTTCTCGCAGTCGACAGACTGCGATTGGCGATTGAGAGCTCCATTTGCATATCCATTTGCACAGCGATGCAGGTTTATTTATTTTCACAACAATTTTCCGAATGTAGCAAGCTAGGCGAGACGTGACTGGGTCAGCGGGCAGGCAGCCTGATTTGCTGGTGCAGCGAATTGAAAGAAATTTTCAATAGAGATTCGAAAATATTGTGTCAATGCTGGATGACTCTGTCAATGCCCTCATGCACTTATTATAGTTTCACTAAAAACTATGTATACAGGTATATGGTATATCAATTCAATGAACTCGTGGAATATACATGTTCGCAAATATATTTTATTCCCAACTTAATCATTAGTTATATATCAAATTATATGTATATATACATATATACATATTATACAATTTGTATAATTATAAAATTATAAAAATTATATAATCATATAATAACTTGCTTAGAAGCTGGGATCGGGAAAGAGCTGATCCCAAACTTTGTAGCGCTCTTCATAAATGTTGCCTGTTTTTGGCGTTAGATTCGCATCGATTTCCAAATACGCCTGATCATGGCTATTGTATCGAGGCCAACGAAGGTTGCGTAGGTACTCATCCGTCGCGTTGTTGGGATCGCTGAGCAAACAAAAGGAATCATTAATATTCATTAATCATTCTGACTATCACATATTTACCCCTTTCGGGCAAACTCTATCCACATGCGCGTCAGCCGCTCAATCATTAAGTTCTCTGGGTCGCTGCGTTTGAACTCAGGAGCTACAAGAGGCACTTGGAAGAGATACAAGAGCTCATCGTGGTGAACAGCACCTGGAAAAGATCAATGTAATACAATAGAATATTTTATGTACAGTCAATAAATACCAAAGGTTTGATTGGTGTCCGGATGCTTCAGGAAGCTATATCGCCCCTTGTAGCGGAAGAAGTACGTGAAGATGGGAGTATGCGGTGCCATAAGACGCATGAAACGATGGTACTCGACGCCTATGAGTGCATCGCTATAGAGCTTGCCCAGGCCCTGAAGAGAAGCTGGGTTCTGAATGCTGCCATTTCCCAAGTATTCCCTTCGTAGCACTGCGCTGGCCTCCCGCGAATGCGGCGTGTCCCTCTCATAGAGCAGTGCAATGGGCGCAAAGTGTTCCCAGTTGTCGTTCAGCTTCTGACGTGTACTGTCGTTGCGCAGATCAACTGTGAGCGAAAGCAATTAGAATAGGTAAAAAGGGAATATTGGGTAATTTCCCTTGCTCATTTACTCACAGAAGGCGCCCGAGAGAAACTCAAACTCAGTGATGCCTGTGATGAGCGGAACTTTGTAGAAATTTCCGCTCTGCGCCGTTTTATACGGATGCTCGAGCAGGAAACGCTCTTGCCCGAAGTCCTGCTCGATAACTGGAAGCCAGTTGAGCACTGGGTTCCAGCCTATTTCGAACATGCCGTCATAGGAGCTCACAAAGTCCAGCATGGGTCGCCCGCGCAGACAGGCGACCAAATCTTTGGCTGGACGTTCCGGGCATTTAAGCAGACGAGCCTGTCGCTGCGCCAGCAATAGATCTGTTGTGTGATACTTCCACTGGCCGTACGGCGAGGCGCTCATGCAGATTCCACGGTGAAACAGGCCCCGCGACATCGGAGACAGCATGTGCAGGCCTATGCTGAGGCTTCCCGCACTGTAGCCCAGCAGCGTTACCGAATGCGGGTCGCCGCCAAACCGATGGATATGCTTCTGAATCCAGCGGAGAGCCAGCACCTGATCCTTGAGTCCAGCGTTGCCGGGCGCATCCGCGGTGCCAGTGGCCAGAAAGCCCAAGGTGCCCAGGCGGTAGTTCAGAGTGACCAGCACGCAATCACGGTCCATGAGATGCGCCGGACCAGCGAGGTACTTGCTCTGCCCGGAGAAGACATAGAAGCCGCCGGGATGCAAGAACACGACCACGGGCCGACGAGCAGCTGCATTCAGGTTTTTCGAATACACATTCAAGCGCAGGCAGTCCTCGGACACGTCCGTCATATTGTTCCACGGCTGTGGGCACATGGGTCCGTCCGTGGTGGCATCAAAGGTGGCTGGTGCCCAAGGCTTCACCGGCTGCGGATTCTTAAAGCGCAGCTCAGCCAGCGGAGGCTGCGCATAGCGTATGCCGCGAAAAGCGTGGAACTGCTCGCCTAATCTAGATGTTAGAGTCACTCCACGAATGCGGCCCAGCTCCAAGTCAAGCTCAATGCCCAGCACAGCGCCGCAGCAGAGCAGCCAGACGAACACCACGAAGCTACGCATCGTGCGGCTTATTCTCGACTGATACTGATT
Source organism: Drosophila fulvimacula (assembly GCA_035045555.1). Classification (NCBI taxonomy): domain Eukaryota; kingdom Metazoa; phylum Arthropoda; class Insecta; order Diptera; family Drosophilidae; genus Drosophila; species Drosophila fulvimacula. Next base: position 3,559,144 of record JAWNOX010000009.1, read on the forward strand.
GGAATAAAGGTGCATGGCTATATATATATAGAACCTGCCTGCGCGGGTTTTTTCCCAGCTGTAACCCAATGAGTGATCCAAAATAAGCGAAAAAGCAACCGAGATTGCCACAACTTATTCACACTACGTCTCAGCTGTATGCGTACCTCAAAATTCAATTTTTTTTGCCTTAAGCATGCAAATATTAAATATATATACATATTATATATATAAATTGAAATTTGTTTAGCATTTCTTAATTGTTGCTTGGTCTGATACAGATGATATACTTTTTCATATATACTTTATATGTATAATCATATAGACTTTTTTGGTAAATAATTGTAAGTGCTGTATGCTATTCATTGAAAGTAATTAAATTTGTATTGTAGGCAAACTGGATTTAAAACAATTTGTAACAATAACAACTATGTTTCATGAGAAAAAGTATGGAATTGATATGAATGAAGGAAGGGACTATTCGTAATTCATAGGAGAAAATTAATGCGAATGAGGTCATGACGGAAATAAAGCGCAGCGCTTTAAATTCGTTTCTTATTTACATCAATGGACAATGAGCTGCCAACAAGTAGCAGAGCTCTTCTCGGGAATGCCACACTGGTCAATACCCTACCCGATAAAATTTAAGATGAATTCTCGCTGTGATTTGAGATAAAACCCATATTGTTACTGTTATTATTACTGTATATTCTCAGTATATTGTGACTGTTATTGATATTTTATTATAATTATAATGAGTTTTTATTATTCATTGTAACTGCCACTTTTCCATTCAATAGGATCATTATCTTTAAATTTACTCAAGAAGGTCACTGGGTTCGGGAAGACTTCTAACTATCACTCTTTATATGCCGTCCAGACTAGCCTATTTAGAAACTCTCTGCTCAACAGTTAATGAATATTTGAAATATTATAATTTCGAGAGCTCAACGCTTAAGCGCATCAACAGGAAGCCCAGTAACAACAGCTACCACAAAAAAAAAGGGAAAGAAAAGTAAAGTTGCCTCTTTTCGGCTGGCACTTTTTCCATAGTTTTCGCAGCCGTTTTTACTCCTTTGTTTTCCTTTTTTGCTGGTTATATTTTTTATATTTCTTGCCTTGCAGTTTGAATGCGGCCGTCGCCATTACAGCCGACATTTCCGGCGCGGACGTTGATTTTCCAGCACGGCCATGGCCCAAAACAGTTTCAATAAGTTGCGCTAAAACTTTTATACGCCTTTTGCACGCCGCAAACACCACAGCGCCCCCCTTTGTCCGAGCACTCAGCGGCGCCCATGGCCGACCGGCAAACAACTAACGAAAAAACCCCTCAGCAGCGAAAATAAAAGCGTCGAGCGCTGAGCGCGGAACGGGACATTTTATCAGAGCTGGCGTGGGCTGGGGCGTGGCTCTGCCACTACATCGGCTGGGTTCACTGTTAAAAATTTGAGCGCGCTGATGGGCATTTTTACAACTGAAGCGTTAACTATGTGCAACTAGCCAAAGAAAGAAACAAAGAAAATTTAGGCAAAATCACAGTCTAAAAAGCGTGGCAGTAGGTGTGCGCTTGTTGGGAGGGTACGGCTAGAAGTTACCCTGAAACCTGGGCAGTATTCAGTAATGATCCATTCATAGCAGGGTATAAATATTGCCAGATCAATCAAAAATATAAATATACTTAAGAAGAGCCTGTTAGACTAACAAGTATTCTATCCCTGATTCACAGTCTAAAAAGCGAGGCAGTAGGGTAGCGCTTGTAAGACTCTGAAGCAGTATTCAATGTATTCTTAGCCATAATATATATATATATAAATATATTTTATAAATAAATAAATAAAAATATATTTTAGTATAGTCTTTTAGTTTGTTAGTCTGCTATGACGGCTATGCCTGCTTCAGCCTTTTACATATATTTTCCCAAGCCATTGTACCCCTGCTTCCGCTTCTCACAGAGCTTTGGGTATCAAAAGTATTAGAGACGGCGCAAAAATCTTCGATAGCTTTATAACAAATATTTTCCATTTTATTTTACAACTACTAAACTAAGCCGCAACGCGGACTGAATTGTGAATGAGTTGCACTCAAAATAGAAGCGGAAAAACATACCCCAAGCCGATAAAAATTTTATTTTGAGCTTACCGTGTAAGCAAATCTTCAGACTTAAGTTCGACCTTAGCTTATAGACGCTTCTGTTTGGGCTGTGCCGCCTGGCGACCCATGAAGAATAGCTGCAAGGCCAGCCACACACGACGTATGAGCAGAATCAGGCAGTATAGCACAAACAAGATGCCGCCATAGAGTATCAGCATGGCATCCAAATTGTGGTACTGCACGAAGTCGAGGTCCTGCGAGGCACTGCGCAGGTATCTTGCTCCCTTATGCCTGCTGACATGCTCCACCCAGAAGACGGCACGCTCCAGTGGCAGTTGCGGCTGATCCTTATAGCGTGCTGACATGTCGTTGACCAGTTTCTTGGCTTGCGGATCGTACAGCAGCTGCTGAATGGCTGCCAGCAGCCGATCGGTAGTCAACTCCTCATATTTCACAGTCCGTCCATAGCCATTCTGCTCGGCACGCGCCATGTTGAGGAACTGATCGCCGAAGATCGGAATGCCCACAAAAGGCTTCCCGTGGTAAATGGACTCAGTGGTGCTGAGCAGCCCGCCATGCGTGATGAACAGTATGACGTTCTCATGCGCCAATATGTCGTCCTGCGGGAACCAGTCGGAGATAAACACATTCTCTGGCTTTCCGACCAAATTGGGCTCTTCGAACTTCCACAGCACGCGCTGCTTGAGCTTGCCAAAGGTTTCGATCAGAGCCTGACGCTTTTCCAGTGGCAAATCCTTACTCCTCAAGTTGGAGCCCATTGAGAAGTAGATGACGCCATGCTTAGCGCCCTTGATGAAGTCCTCAATGTCCTGGGGCAGTGGCTGGCGTTTCCGATTGATGTGCATGCCGCCCACTTCGATCATGTTGGGCGAGTAGGGACGGGGAAAACTGAGTGAGACGTGTTGGTTGAGCAGCACCAGCGCCGTGTTCTTGCGCATGTCGTAGAAGTTCTGCTTGTTGTCGGGGAAGTATTTCGCATAGATCGCCTCCTGCTGCGGCAAATAGTACAGATTCATGAAGAGATACTCGTAGTTGAGGAAGGCAAAATTGATGACGCGCTCGACCAGCGACATATGATCCGAAAACTTGAGCAGCGCATGCGGCACATAGGAGGGGGGCGAAGGCGAACCCACCTAAAAAAACAGAACAGATTAGCTTTTATGATGCTGATATATGCTGAACTGCCTACCAGATCGGTGTTCCAGCTAATGGCGCCAAAGGTGCCGAGTCCAATGAGCGGCGCTTTAAAGTGCTCGGCCAGACCAAAGTGAGCCTCATTCAGAAACACCTCGCTGATGACGGCATCGAAGGTCTGATTAGAATTGCGTAGCTGCTGGATCTTCGGCTCCATTAGCAACGCTTCGGTTATACGCAAGCCTGAGGAATGCATATGACAGCTGAATATCGATCAGTCAGTAAATAATACATTTGTTATCTTACCCATGGCATAGAAACCAAGAATTTGCTGTATTATTGGCTTTTCCGACTTTTCCAGAAGACTGCTCATATCGCCTGGAAGGGGAGAGAGAAGTGCAATTATTATTTGTTTACTTTTATTTATTTTATTTTTATTTATTTAACAAATATTGACGAAAGGTGAGTTAACTTAAAGGTAAACTAAACAAATGTTTGGTGTATTCTAAAAAAAAAAAAATACATATTACATATACGTATACCATAATATTATATTTTGATTATAATTATTTCTTTTTTAATTGGAAAAAATTGACTGTCATAGCTCTTAGGTAGTTGGGTCTGGCTGAACATATACAATTCCTTTTTATTTCTGATTGATGTGTTATATGCTCCTCCGCCTCGAGCTACAAATATCCAAGTTTATAATACCTGAATGCCATACAACTCGGCTCATGGCTCTTGCTAATATTCTATATTAATCTAGGAAATATATATGAGCACCAGCAAATGACAATGTCAATCTTTTATTTAATGTCGTAATGACTTTGCTTACGCAAGTGCATAGCTCACTTGGTATTTAATTAACACCACGTTAGAATGCATTTTCTCGGTTGTTGGACAAAGTTACGGCTGTTGATCGATGTATTGGAGACTTACCACTCATCGCTTTTAGAACGTTCGGAACTGGGAAATCGTTAATGTTCTTGATGGGGTTCTTGATGGGGAAGGGCGAGACGAGGGTCACCTGATGACCAGCTGCCGCCAAGCCCTTGGCCAGCGCAGAGCCCACATTGTAGTGAGACCGTGCGATGGTGGGAAGTATCACAAGATAGTTGTAGGCCGTCGCAGTGCTCAGCAGGCAAAATAGGGCGAGGGCCATGCAACTAGTTCTGTGGCTCGAGGGGGCCATGCTGATAGTTAGCCTGTTTAATCACAACTTTACAAAACTAATTATAGTAGCAACTAATAACTGTGTTGTGAAATTCGCATGTGATACCGGTTGGTTGTACGATCGATTTGATTCGATTCGATGCGCGATCCGCACGCGTCGCTAACGCGATTCAAACTAACGAAATTCTCACATAATTTCGGTAAATAAAGCGTCTGGCTTGCTGGCGGGTTCTGAAGTTAGGCCATGGCGACAGCCGGAATACCCTACACCCAGGACAGTACATGATGAGAGCTGGCGTGCTCGCCAGCATGACTTGAGCGGAGCGAATCACTTTGTAGTCTAGTCACAATGACGAGACAGCTTTGGATATGGCATGGCACTCTCCATGCCCAGGCATGACTGTAGTGTAGTCGCTTGCCTGCTTGTCATTCTATGTGAGTGTTTGTCAGTTCCCTTTGCTCTGCTCTTCGTAACTCGAAGCGTCGCCAAGCCGCCGCCGGTCTTATGAGCTTTTTGAGAGCCCAAACAAATCGACTCGAAATATAAATCAATTCTTTGATCATTTTAAATGATAGCAATACAGAAACAAACATTGAACTGCTTCTATTTAATTATATTTAGTATTCAGTTGAACGAAATTCTTTGTTGTGTTACGAAATAACTCATATTATTTGCTTGCTTTATAAGAACTGTTCAGGCTAAAGAGTTATCATATTTCTTCGCTCTCGCGCTCTGCCTCTCTGGCTCTTTGTATTTGCTCTTTCGAAAGAGCGAAGTTTTCGCATTTTACATGCACAAGTGTTTGGCATATTTGCAGTATATCATTATCAATGCATTTCGTATATACATACATAGATGTATGTAAATATATATATGTATATAAATACGTATATAAATATATTATATATGCATGACTAGATAAACATATTTAAAATACATAAATAGCTTTTCTTGGTAAATAAGAAATTCATGCGGATATATTTTTAGCACGATTTTTTAATTTTTATTTTCAATGTTTTCTAGATACATTTATTATATAAAAATATTTCTAATACACCCAAAAAAGTATTTACAATCGATTGTTTTATTACAACAATTTACATTACAAAATATTATATTATTATTAACTAGATATAAAATCGTAAGATCTGTTTATCATTTACATGTCTCATCAACAATTTATATTTTAAAATATTATAATATTACAATAGTATATATATTATGTAATATATATATACAAATATTTCTAGTACACAAACAAAAGTATTTACGGCGTTACGTAATTATTTACGGAAATTAATGTTTTTTCAATTTGCCTGACTTTCTCTTTGGTGCTCTAAGAATAAGTCTTATGGTAGCTACCAATAAGTAAATAGCCGAAAACAAAATAAAGCCCAATCCACCAACGATCATAGCTATAACATCTAAATTATGGTATTGCATGAAGCTCAAGTCTTGTGCAGCGCTTCTCAGATACTTGGCGCCCTTCTGCCTGGTCACATGCTCCACCCAGTAGACGGCCCGTTCCAGCGGCGTTTCTTTCTGATCCCGGAATCTGGCGGACATCTCGTGCACCTGCTGCGCATAGGTCGGATCAGAGAGTATCTTACTAATAGCATTCTGGAAAGTCTCAGCTGTCAGCTTGCTAAATTTGACTGTCACTCCATAGCCCAGGTGCTCAGCACGAGCCATGTTAACGAACTGATCGCCGAAGATCGGAATGCCCACAAAAGGCTTCCCGTGGTAAATGGACTCAGTGGTGCTCAGCAGCCCGCCATGCGTGATGAACAGTATGACGTTCTCATGCGCCAATATGTCGTCCTGCGGGAACCAGTCGGAGATAAACACATTCTCTGGCTTTTCGACCAAATTGGGCTCTTCGAACTTCCACAGCACGCGCTGCTTGAGCTTGCCAAAGGTTTCAATCAGAGCTTCACGTTTTTCCAGTGGCAAATCCTTACTCCTCAAGTTGGAGCCCATTGAGAAGTAGATGACGCCATGCTTAGCGCCCTTGATGAAGTCCTCAATGTCCTGGGGCAGCGGTTGGCGTTTCCGATTGATGTGCATGCCGCCCACTTCGATCATGTTGGGTGCGTAGGGTCGGGGAAATCCGAGGGAAATGTGATTGTTGAGCAGCACCAGCGCCGTGTTCTTGCGCATTTCATCGAAGCTCTGTTTGTTGTGAGGAAAGTATTCCTTATAGATCTGCTCCTGCTGGGGCAAGTAGAAATACGTGTTGAAGATGCTCTCAAAGGCCATGAAGATGAGGTTGTGGGCACGCTCGACGAAGTTCATGTGATCGCTGAACTGGAGCAGAAAGTGCGGCACATACGATGGCGGCGATGGCGTCCCAACCAGCGGAGTGCTCCAAGTGGAGGCGCCAAAGGAGCTGAATGCTATCAGCGGCGCCTTGAAGTGCTCCGCAAACCCGTAGTGCGCCTCGTTCATGAAGACTTCGCAGATGACCGCGTCGAAGGTGCGATTCTCAGCGATTAGTGTCTGAACCGCCGGCTCCGCCATCATAATTCGCGTCAGATTGAGGCCCATTTTATGCATTAAAGGCAGCCGGAGCGCAATAGGCACTTTGACGATGTCCAATATTCTGGCTTTGCTTACTGAAAGAGGAGGCAAAAAATAAATTTTCTATATATTTAAAAATTGCCGAACGTTTATTGCGCTGTTAATAGCTGATAAGAGCGGCGTAATCCATTGAACCTACCTTCCATGACTGGTATTATGCTCGGCGTTGCCACATCTGTGTAATTCTTGAGGGGCTTCTTCTGTGGAAAGGGAGAAATCACCGTGACGTCATGTCCAGCGGCTATCAGGCCCTTGGCCAAGGCCTGGGCCACATAGAAATGCGACTTTGAAGCCGTGTGCGATACCAATAGATAAGAGTAGGCGCAGACCTGACCTAAGCTGGCCAGAAGCAGCAGCAGCAAGTGAAGCAGCTGCATATTGGCTATTGAGTTCCAACTGAGCACTAAACAGGCAACGACCTGCTCTATGTTTTATTATAGCTCTGATTACACTTTTTATTTCTGATAACTTATTATCAGAAATGTATGAGTGGAAATAGACGCAGACATTAAGAGAGCCGCCTCGCTGAAAGGTTCTCTTTGGCTGAAATTTGTTATTTGCTTGCAGAACTCTTTGACCTTCAAAATGGTTATTTAGCTTGTGGCTCATTTGTAATTCTTTTGCCGCCACGCTCCACTTGTCGGCCCAAAAATAGATGCTAATTTAAATGGGAGCCGCTGTTATGGAACCCTATTTGCGAGCGCCGGGTGCCGATGCCCGCAAATATTGTTATTGGCATTGTTTCGGCTGAAAGCTATCAGCCGCAGGCAGAACACGTGCTCGCTGATTGATTTCGAAATAGAATGTCAATAGAAAATAAAACACAAACAGCAGCATTTAAATGTGGACGAGGAATCGAATTTAAATAAGCAACCAAGCATCAAATTAAACAAAATCACGGCCCCATTGAAATCTACACACATGCTACTCGATGCTGCGAGGTGCAAAAACCGAACTGAAGGAAATGAAATGCCAAACAGACAAAGTTTCCGTTTCCCCATACCTGCCACTGTGTGTGTGTGTGTGTGTGTGTGTGCATTGACATTGAAAAACAGTTGGGCAGGGAAAAAATATATACGAAAATATACATTATGCGAGCGAAAAGTTAGCTATGCACAAAACTTTGCTGATGCTGGGCGCTGAAAGTGAAAAGTAAATTTACGCAAAAGTGTCTCAAATGCACAGTGAAAAATGCTGAGATATTCCTGGGAGTGGCTGGCCGGAGGGCGGGGTCTAACTTGCAAAAGAATATGAAATGACAAAAATGCGAAATGAAACGGAAGTTCAAGCTGATTTGTTTGCAGGCAAGTCAGCAGCAGGAGCAGCAGCAGTAGCAGCAGAGGCAGTGGCAGAGGCGGCGGCGGCTGCTGCGGCAGCCATTTTGAGGCGGAAACGGAAGCCGCGTTTCAATCGAGCGCCTGATGAAGTTATCAGCAGCAACAAGCACACATGCCCCACACGGCGAGCTCATGAGTGAGCACAAATAAATTTAGCATAACAATACTTGGCAATTTGTGCGTAAGAAGGCGTCTGCGTATTCCGCTTATGATTTCAATATAATGGCCATAAATTTGGCCAACTTTTAGGCATTGTGCGGCGAATTGTTCATGAGCTGATTTCCCCCAACGCATTTGTGAGGTTCGCCGCAAATCTTTAGCCCATTTCATATTCATTGTGTTGATTCATGGCCAGACACTGCGGTCCTTAATGGCGCAGTAACGTAATTAAAAAAGGCATTGCGGCTGCAACACTTTTTATTTTGGTTTTTGCTGATATCACACACACACACACACACACACCCGGGCTCTCTTTAAAATGACAGTTTCAGCTGCACTGTGACAATAGCTTCGGAGTGGGTGGCGCTCCAGCCGCAGGGCAGAACTCTCTGCCTGCAGCAGAAGAGTTCGAATTGATTGCGATTGTTGAGTTGATTGGCAGGCGAAATATGCACATGCATACACACAGACACACAGATACTCTCGCTCACACACACACACACACACACACACACACACACAGTATCCCCGCATGCGACACTCACAAACAAAGCCGGCGCTTTGTGGTTTTCATTGTTATCCACTTTTTTTTTCTCTCTGTCTGCCTCTCTCCGTTGTTAAATTTTTGCAACCATTTATTTTAGCTTGTCGTTGAAATTAAGTTCGTTTTATCACTCTTCATTTTTCTTCTCTCTTTTTTTTAATTTTTTGTATTTTTTAAAGTATTTCTGCAGCAGTTTTTGGCACTCACGATTACAACGAAATTTAATCATTTTTCTACGAAGTGGAATTAGCTGCAGCAAAAATGCATTTAATCTAGCTAAACGCATAATAAGCTTAAAGTATTTGCAAATATTTCGCAACAGCTGCAAAAATCACTTCAAAGCTAAAATTATTTCTACGTGAAATTCCCGACTTGATTAAATGTTTGCCTTGTTTGCAAATATTCATAACTAGCAACAATATTTATGTTGGAATATAAAAAATATTTATTTATATAAGTAGCTGTAAAAATTATATTGTAATAATAAATATATATATATATATATTCATATTTCCACAGAGAAATTAACGCTGTGAAAATTTACAGTATATTTATATATATATATATATATATTTATTTATTCTCAAAATGAAAAGCGAGTATATTGGGTGTATGCAGTAAGAATTTTGGTATAATAATTCTACACTTATGTTTTAAACATGTTTGACTTTAGTGTTTGTGGATAGTTAATATTTAGCTCAACTCATTAAAAACAAAGGGCCTTCTATTAAGTTTCTCTATTCATATCCCTTCAACAATTCCATTATGGGCAGGTAATGTGCAGTCTGTTACGCCAGTTTCACATCTACTTTTATATTTCATAAATTTTTTTATAAAAATTAACTACGAGCTATCGTCAGTGGACATAGTTTTTACAGCTTCGACATGTTGAAAAAGCGAAATCTATTTTATATTTGGCCTTTTTGCCGAGGACTTCATATTGCGAGATATCTCTATTTTGGTCTGAACCGGTTTAGGCTAGAAAGTGTGAAAGGCTTTTACGATTTCTTTAATTTAAAAAGTCAATTTAAGAATAATATTAAAATATTGTATATTGAGTTTAGTTTCAATTGAATGAAAAGTGAGTAAGTGCTTTAATGAAATTTGAAGGCGGAACTCCTGGGTCATCTTCAAGTCGAATCATTTGGAACTGCGAAGTCAGGGCATAAGCGCTTTGGTTCTCTGCTTTTTTGTGCATATTTTTTGGAGCACTTTAAAATATTAAAATTAATAATAAATGTGGGCAAATGAAGTCCGTTTTAGTGCCGTTTCTGTTGCTATTATACAAATTTGTTGTGTTCATTAAAATCAAGGCAGCTCTTCTGCCGAAAGTTCCTCCAGAGACCAGCCCTAATGCATTTGCACATTCTCCTGTTCTAGTCGTTGTCTCGTTATTCTCTCTGTCTCTTTCTCTGTTCTGTACTCTTTCCGAGACGACTGAGATTTTTATATTGTTTGGTCATTTGTGCATTTAGCGTTTGCTTTTCTCGCATTCAGTTTGGCATTTTAACTCTCGTTCACTTCGCTTTTCTGCCAAATTAAATTTTATTTAACTGTTATGCATGAGATTGGATGCGATTTTCATGGTATTTTTTTGTTTCAGTGTCTGCCCAATCACAGACAGCCACATGGATAAAAATTGCCGCTAATTTATTTTTAAATTATTTAACAATTTTGAACTGGCAGCCACTGCTGGCGCCAACCCGGCAAGCGGAATATTTGCACGACTGCCAGAACAATCTAATTAGATGCTGCCTCGAAGTGAAGCTGGAGTTGGACAGAGGCTGACGCTGATGCTGACGATGATGCCAATGCCGATTTGCTTTATGCCACTTGCCTTGGCAACAGTTGTCGTTTATGGATGCCAAAAAGAGAATTTTGGCAGGCCAAGCGGCCAGAGAAAGGGGAGACAAATGGCTGAGAAAGGCCCAAGGAGTGGGCGAGAGCTGCTCGGCTGCTCCAAAAATTGGCTTCAAGCAAATGCGACTCTTGGCTAATAGTTTTTGCCTATATGCATAATTGTGCAAAACATATAAATTTAGATGTTTACGATGCTTGTACAAAAATAAAGGCGAAGACTAATAATTAAATTGAAAAGTTCTCAACTGGCTAAGTTATGGGAAAAGTTTCAAAATGAAGTAGTAATTATTATGCAGAGCTCTACATTTTATATTTATAATTTTAAAAGGACTTATAATAGGCATTTCGCTTGATTAAAATTATAAGAAAAGTATTTGTTTATTGAAATAATATTAGCAAAAAATGCCGAAGATGAGCCACAGTGGAATATTTGCAAGCGGACATCAAAGCGAGTTTAGACTTTGTGCCGGGCTTAAGTTGCGACGACAGCAACTGAGTTGGCTTTAATAAATGCATGCACTGATTGCCTGCTGGGAGTAACGGCCATTTATAATGAAATTATAAAATTTACGCTCGCTTGCTATGGCAGCGTGCACTTGTCAGGCTATTGGTGGCGCAGGATATGCAGCTGGTCTGGATGCTTTGACTTGTGCCTGGGTCGGCGAGTTGCATCAACTGAATTGCCAATTAAAGCGCATCAACATTAATGCTGGCCATGATAATGACGATAACGAGCCGCCGGCAGCTATTGCACGTATGCCAGCAACAACAAAACCGCAGACGCAGACTTCAGGGACAGGGAAGACAGCCTCAGCAGAGAAAAAATCGGTTGAAAAATAAAGAAGAGAAGAAAAGAGAGAGAGAGAGAGAGAGAGAGAGAGAGGGAGAGGTTGAGGGCAGCCAATGTCCATGATTGCCTCGGACTGTGGAGCTGACTGCGACTACGCGGGCGCTTCTGTGGCGCTGACATGTCGCCCGCAATGTCGTGGTCCTCGTCGTCCTTGTTGGCCTGACATCTGACGGTAAATTAAAAAGCATAAAGCTCTCGGACAAGCAAACTGCATGCACTGAGCACAAAATGGCAGCACGAAAATTTATGCACGACTTGCATATTAAACGTGTGTTAATTTTAGAGCAGCCAGCCGCTATGCTGCCATCTCACTCGCTCTCTCTCTCTCTCTGTTCCGCTCTTCATTCCGCCGGCATTCTGCGGCTATTGCTGTGCGTTCTCACAAAGGCGCTGTCAATTTTCATTGCACGGACTGGCGTCCAACGCGTCCCGTTCAAATGGCGCATGAAGCGTCATTCTGAGACGGCCCTGACTGACATTTGTGGTCATCATTGTTGTTGCTGTTGTTGTCGCGCTTGCCTCAAGTGCGCACACTACACTCTGCGTATGCATGCAACTGTGTGTGCGAGTGTGACACTGTGTGCTAAAAAGTAAGTGAGCTCCTGCTCTCCGCAGATCTCAGCTCGGTCATGCAATTTTCCAGTTCAAAAGCTTAAAACTAAATTAAACTTTATGACTTGCCACAGAGCCAAACAGCCACAGCAACAGGATTTGCGGCAACTACAAAAAGGATTACCACATGCCATATGAAGAATAATGCGAGGATTCACGTTATTGTTATACCCAACTACTTTGTTACACCGCGCTCAACTCGCAACCGAGCATATTAGGGCTGTCGTAAGCTGTGATTGGCAAACATCTTTTAAGCCTTGCTAAAAATCGTTGCTAATAAAAAATTATATATTACATGTATTTGTTATTTATATGTATACATATTTTATATGAATTCGTATAGTAAAAAAAACACAAGTTGTGATTTTCTTTTTTTTTTTTTCATGTCCGTATTTATTAGGGTTTATAAGGGAGAACGTGAAAGAAAAAAGAGTTTTAAAATTAAAATTATAAATATATGTATGCATATAAAAAGACACATCATTAGATAATATTAAATATCAAAATAAATAAAGATAAGGAAATAACTTAAATTAATTAATTTTGATAATAACAATAAGTATAGCATATCAATTAGCAAATGGGCTATTATTCAATAATAAAATAAATAAAGGAAGAAAAAAGTTATATAATAAATATTTTTATAATAAATATAAAAATAAAATAATATAGAAAAATGGATTTTTTTTAAATATTAAAAAAAAAAAATGAGGGAGTAAAGGCTTATTTTAATTCATTTTATAATATATATGAAAAGTTATAGCAATTAAAAAAGGCTATTATTAAATAATGAAATAAATAAAGATAGTACGAAACTAAATAAAAAATATTTGTATAATATATGTATAAAAAATATATATAGAGAAAAAGGGCTATTATTTAATAATAAACTAAATAAAGTACAAAATTAAATGAGAAATATTTTTATATTACACATGAGAAAATTGGCTAAATTAAATAATAAAAGAAAAATTATAGTAAAAATTTTAATAAATAATATTTGTATTATAAATATAATAAGTCATAGCAATTAGAAAATAGATAACAAAAAATAAAAAGTAAAGATAAAGGTAAAACATAATTTAATTCATTTTTATAATAAAGGTAAAACGTCATTCCAATTAGAAAAGAGCAATTTTTCGGCGTGTTCAGTGTTAATTTATATTATATTTCCAATTGTTGACGATTGCCATTGTTTACAGAGTATCCTGATGGCCTGATCAACATGTATGCAAAGCGAACTTATTTGTTTCGCTTGGTTTCGCTCTCAGAACAAATCGGATTATCTGGTCAAGCCAAAGAGGCGAACAAACAAATAAATGTAATGAGTTTAAGTGCCAACGACAAAAATTGTCAGACGTTTTATTGAGCAAATATTAAAAATATTACGAATCGCTGGCCATTAGAGGCAGCCGTTGTCCAGGCGCTACAAGCTGCCAGCGAGCAAGAACAAGCACTAACGCAAACACAGTTAAAGATACAGATATACACACACACACACACACACACACACACACACAGTCACCGAGAGATGAGAGTAAGAGCCACCACTTAATGCTGATATGTATGAATGTGGCAAAAAACAAGAAGGGATGAAGGGAAGAGTTGCCTCTTCGCTCGCACACACACATACAGAGACTAAGAGATAGCAAACTTAATGTAATAGCCAAAAATACCAAGAACCAACAAACATTTGTGCTGCTCCTTGCCATCCTTTGAGCTCACATCTTTCTAGTTCTGCCGCTTCGCCTCCTGCTGTGGCCCAGTGCTCATTCTGTGTTTGCTGGACATGTGTTTCCAATGGTTTTTGCGCCAACGGCTCTGCCATTTAAAAACGCACAAAAGTTGGCGTGAGGCAAGCACAAAAAAAAAAAAAAACAAAAAGCGAAAAGGAAAAACTAACTTTTCAGAAGAAAAGCCAGTTGGCATTGCAGTTGCAGCGTTTATTTGATTTTTACACACCGATTTTGAGCTATTCTTTTATTAGATTTTCGCTTGGCTCTGGCAATTGCGTTGCGTTTTCGTCTTTTGCTTCTGCGTTTTTGTTACATTTTTGGTTTGTTTTTGTTTTCGTCGTGTTCGTTGTGAATTTGTGAGATTTGATTTTGAAATTGGCCGGACGATAACTGAATGGTGGCAAAGGACTCTGCGGGAGCAACAGTCAGCCGACATGAGGGGCTAAGATGCAAGCGGCGTAATCAAAGGGGAATGCTGCACAACCGATGGAGTACATGAGATAACATGACGAGACTCGGAATTTATCTAACTAAATATCTTTAGCTTCATGCCAAACTTTAACACGCTGAAAAAAGAGTCTTAGAAACTGAATACTTTCTACAGCAGGATATATTCTGCAGAAGGTGTTAAGTGCAATTCTAATTGTTATGGATTGGCTAATGTAGCTCGTGACTTGGACTAAATTTATAAATATTTAAGAACAAGTGAAATTGCAGCTTAAAGCCATTACTCTAAATAATAATACGCCATAATTCAGCACTTTGTCGTCGATTTCATTCAGCGCCACAGCAGCTGCGTATGCCTGCATCGAGGCAAGAGCTCTGCCCACTTAGGGGCAGCACACAACTCTGCTGACAAGATAAGCCACGCCTTCATATGCTCTTCATGCCCTGTAATCACGAAATGCAAAAGCAAACTGTTAGCTCTGACTAACTTGGGTTTTCCTTAGCGCATTTTGAGACTGCAGAAAATAATAAAATCGAAATGTGTAATACAATAGCAGACAGATATTAGACTGCTTGAATATACTGTGCACCTTTGCGATTGGCCTACTTTTATATAGTTAATAAAAAATTTATTTATAATATATATATGTATATTTTTAAAAATTTATTTAAAAAGTTTATTTTGTTTTTATTTATTTTTAGTTACAATAAAAAATTCAAAATAATTAATAATAATTAAATTGAAGCTCCAGTGAGCTCAAGTCCTATAAATAAAAAAAAAAAGAAAAAAATATATATAATAATAATAATAATAATAATAATAATAATCCATATATATATATATATATACATATTTACATGATTATATTTTATCTACTTTCTTTTTGGAACCTCTTTATATGCCGTAGGTTGTTATTCAAGCTAATCTCACATGAAAATTGATATATGCGCGGTATTCCCTGTTAGAGCAACTCTCGCTATGGCATTCACTTTATGCGCTGGGTGCTGAAGCAGTCACTGAGATGCTCTTGAGAGAAAAAATTCATATGCTGGTATTGCTGCTGCTTTCAATTGCTCTTGGCACCGGGCGTTGTCGACGTTGCCATCGATGGCTGCTTTCAATATCTAATAATATTGCGCATACGCGCTGTGCGCCGAGCGCAGAAGCTCTTTGGATGATGCCGTGCTGCTGCTGCTGCTTCACTTAAACTGAGTGCGTGTTGGCGCAATAATCAACAGTTATATTATGAATGCACACACACACACACACATGCACTCACATAGAGACAGTCACACACTTGCGCTGTGCTCATAATGCGCATTTTAACCCCTTTTGGTTTCAGGCGAGGCGGGGGCTCTGCCAGTCCCCCATATGACACTCCATCTAAGTGATACGATAAATTTGGGATTTTCTTGGCATTTGGCGCAGATTTTGCTGATTTCTCTACCCACACAGAGTTTTGCACGCTGCCAGCTTGAAACTTTTTTAATAATAAATAAAAGTGCTTAACTTAATTCGAGCTGTTCAAAACGTTCTTTCATTTCACCCCAAGCTGCCTCCACCTACATGTGTGTGTGTGGTATGGATTTTCCGCTTGTATTTGCCCATTTTATTTGTTTCTTTGATTTACCCACACACACACTCGCACACAAACTGTTTATGTGAGTGTGGATAAAATTTCTCGATTATTGTTGAGTTTTGGCTTATTTCCCTCCATCCCCCAACAAGATGCTTCTCTCATTTTGTGGCATTTGCGGCTGTTTACCTCGCCAGCGGCCAAAATGCAATTTATGTGCGTTGGCCAAGTGTTGAGCGTTGGGATTTTTGTTTTTTTTTTCTGAATTCTTTTTTTTTTTTTTATTTTGTGTTCGGATTTCATTTTATGGTGCTTCGATGTTATTGCCACTTGTCATTTGCGTGATTTACGCTTATCGGTGGAACGAAATGTGTAATTTGCGTTGCTTGTCAGCTTAGAGATATTATTGTTGATACTCGCTGACATTGCCCTTATATAGCAGCTGCTTCACACAGGACCCTTGGAAAAATGCTATAAAACAAATAAATACAGATATCGATATGTACATTGATCTAGATATCGAAATTAACATAGATATAGATATCGATATTTACATAGATATATATATGGATATTTATTTAGATTTCGTTACCTACACTTATATATATATATATATATATATATATCGAAAGATAACTATTACTATATAAATATCGATGTATATATATTAATTTGATCCTGGTAAGTACATATTTTTGCCCCTATAGAAGCCTCAACTCTTGGCCATCTTTGGGGCAAGTCAATAACTTTCATATGCACTTAAAGCATGTTTCGAGCAAATAACATTGCAACTTTTTTGGCATTTTAAAAGATATTCAATGGCAACGTAATTGAAATTGCAGAACAATGTAATAATAACCAGCATATGCAGCTCTCAAAAGAGCTCAACAGATTTCAATTTCAAAATAAATGCGCACGCCGCATGGCATTTAAAGTTGTTGCGGAGGGGCGCAGTGTGTAGGAATTCGCCCAAGTGCAAGGCTATATAAATTTGACAATTTCTGGCTTCAATTCGTCTCCCTCAAATATGGCTTTTCTCAAATTGAAATTCATGTCTGACATGCACTATCTGTGACCGAGCTGAAAGCAATTTGCCAAAAATTCTGCTCGAAATCTTTGACAGCAGCAGAGTCCAATAAGCAGTTTAACAAAGCTGTTTAGAGATGCGCGTGACGAACTTATATTATTTATTTTATATAATGATAAATGTAAATCTTAAATGATGATCTGAGCTGGGAATCAAAGAGTTGCCCATGCTTAGACATTATTATATCGGACTACATTTATGCACCTATATTCATTTATGCTGTTTCAATTTTGGTGCTTTTACACCTCTCTGCTCGGCATCTCTGTTGGTTACCTAGGCAGCAGCTGTTGCTGCTGATATTGCTGCTGCCCAGCAGCCTATCACGAGTTAATAATTGAACATTTTTGGTGTAGGCAGCAGCAATTGCAATGATTTAGCACAGGCCACCATGAGTTGAATGTCGCACATTGAACGTTTGACTTTGTGCAAATATTGCAACAAAAAGCAGCAGCAACAGGGGAGCAGCTGCCACATATATATGCATATAGCCGTATATACATATCTGTACATGTCTGTACATATAGAGCTGCCTGCTGAACTTTTGCTGTGGTGTGGCTGCACCCTGGCAATGGCTCTTTGTTGGCTCTCTGGATTTCCTGAATGACTTTTTGGCACTAATTAAAAGTAGCAAATAATTTTGTTTGCCAACTCATATGCAGTGTCGCAAATGCAAATTTCTCTCTCTCTCTCTCTCTCTCTCTCTCTCTCTCTCTCTGTCTCTCTGTGTCTCTCTAATTTGCGCTGCGTATGCAAGCCTTGCTTATTGTCTATTGGCCAGGATGGCAGTTAGGTCAGGTTCGTAGGTCCTACTCCAACTGACACAACTATATAGTTTTTAAACATTGTTTAATATAATAATTTATTATAATCAGTTGTCAAAACTTCTCTATTCTTAGAGGATGGAAGTCGGGTTCGAAGGTCGTAGTCCAATTGTATTATATAATTTAATAATTTATTATGATCAGTTGGGAACCTTATCTCTTCTTAGAGTACTCCCATTGGGTGATCTGTATATATATTTGAATATTATTTTTAACATTATAATTGCCCTCTTCAATCAGAAGGAAAAGTATTTGTATAAAATATTACATACAAGCATTTATTCTTATCGCTTTGACACAACACATAAACACATCAATCATTTTGTTCGATGTGATCTATTTCAATTTTTCTTTCATTCGGTTGAGGGCGCTGCCAGCCTTGAACCATTCAATCTGTTCGGCATTGAATGTGTGGTTGAGCTGCACCTTGTCGCCGCTGCCACCGTTCTTGATCTCGCAGTCGATGGGCTTGCCAGGAGCCATGTCTTTCAGATTGAGCAGCGATATTTTGCTGGTGGGCTGAACCTTGTCGTAGTCGCTGGGATTGGCGAAGGTGAGCGCCAGCAGGCCCTGCTTCTTCAGATTCGTCTCATGGATGCGAGCAAATGACTTCACAATGATGGCCACTCCGCCCAGATGGCGTGGTTCGAGGGCGGCGTGCTCGCGGGAGGAGCCCTCGCCGTAATTGTCCTCGCCCACGGCCACCCACAGGACCTTGTTAGCCTTGTAGTCGCGGGCCACGTCTGGCACGCCGCCAAATTCATTTGAGCGCTGATTCTTGATCTTGTTCATCTCGTTGTTCTCGGCATTAACTGCCCCGATGAACATGTTGTTGGAGATGTTGTCCAGGTGGCCGCGGTACTTTAGCCAAGGCCCAGCAGCGGATATGTGATCGGTGGTGCACTTGCCCTTGACTTTGATGAGGACCGTTAGGTCAATGTAGTCTTTGCCGTCCCATTTCGAAAAGGGCTCGAGGATCTGCAGACGCTTCGATTTGGGATCTACGGCAACCTTCACCTGGCTGCCGTCAGCCGGGGGCGCGGCGTAGGTGTCTTGCCCGGGATCGAAGCCCTTCGCAGGCAGCTCCTCACCCGTAGGCGCCTTCAGCTTGAAGCCCTTTCCGTTGGAGTCCTTCAGTTCATCCTTCAGTGGATTAAAGTCCAAGCACCCTGCAATGGACAGCGCTGTTACCATCTCAGGGCTGGTCACAAAGCAGTGGGTAGCCGGATTGGCGTCGTTGCGCCCCGTGAAGTTGCGGTTGTACGAGGTGACAATGGTGTTCTTCTCGCCCTTCTTCACATCCTTGCGATCCCATTGGCCGATGCAAGGCCCGCAAGCATTGGCCAGCACCGTGGCGCCAAATTTGTTGAATGTTTCGATCATGCCGTCACGGTCAATGGTGGCCCGGATTTGCTCGGATCCGGGGGTCACATTGAACGGGACTTTGGAAGTGAGGCCGTGATCGAGGGCGTCCTTGGCAATGCTGACACAGCGGCCCATGTCCTCGTACGAAGAGTTCGTGCAGGACCCAATCAAGCCCACCTTGATCTCCATGGGGTAGCCGTTCTTCTTAGAGTTCTCACCCAGCTTACTTATGGGGTGCGCCAAGTCGGGGGTGTAAGGCCCGTTCACCAGCGGCTCCAGCTCGTCCAAGTTGATCTTAATGAGCTTGTCATACTTGCAGTCCTTGTCTGGCGACAGGAGCTTGTCTTTGTACTTCATGGCCTCCTCGGCAATGTTTCCTCGTCCCGTGGTGCACAGGTAGGTGATCATTCGCTCGTTAAAGGGAAAAAGCGAGGTGGTAGCCCCAATCTCTGCTCCCATGTTGCAAATGGTCGCCTGCCCCGTGCAAGAAATGGAATCGACGCCCGGCCCATGGTACTCGATGATGGCGCCCGTGCCACCCTTGACGGTCAGGATCTCGGCCACCTTGAGAATGACGTCTTTCGCTGAGGTCCAGCCGCTGATTTTGCCAGTCAGCTCGACGCCAATGACATTGGGGCACTTCAGCTCCCAGGGCATGTTGGCCATCACGTCGACAGCATCTGCACCGCCCACACCTATGCAGAGGCCGCCCAGGCCGCCGCCGTTGGGCGTGTGCGAGTCGGTTCCTATCATGAGCAGGCCGGGAAAGGCATAGTTCTCTAGGATGATTTGGTGGATGATGCCGCTGCCTGGTTTCCAGAAGCCCAGGCCGTACTTGGCGCTGGTGGAGGCCAAAAAGTCATACACCTCCTTGTTGGTGTCCTTGGCGCGCTTTAGATCCTGCTCGCCGCACACCTGGGCCTCGATCAGATGGTCGCAATGCACGGTCGACGGCACCGCCACCTTGCTCAAGCCGGAGGAAATAAACTGCAGCAGGGCCATTTGAGCGGTGGCATCCTGCATGGCCACGCGATCCGGACGGAGCAGCAGGTAGGACTCGCCGCGCTTAATTTCCTGGTCGTTGGCGTTATCCAAGTGCGAGTAGAGCACCTTCTCCGACAGAGTCAACGGTCGCTTCAGCCGATTTATCACGCAGTCCAACTTCTCGCTGAGCAGCTTATAGGGAAGTGGCGTCTTCGGCTCAAACTTGGACATGGGCACAATGGAGGACTTGGAGCTCATGGAAGCGTTCCATTGGTTCGTCAGTGGCTTTACCGCCCTTCTACAAAGTCTGCGCAGCCTCTCTGCAGTTTGTGCTATCATGCGCTTGGTCATGGCCGATCCTCTAGAGCTATTACGATCAGTTTATCAATAAATATATATATATACAGATATACACAACTAAAACTTTTTATAATTTTGTCGTAATAATAAAATAGCTCAACTGTTTCTTAACAAACTGTTTCTATATTTTTTGACAGGTTTCTAACTGTATCTGTAACAACAAGAAAATTTGATTAGACTACTACTCTCCTACCGCTAGCCTTGCGATTAAAATCATTCGTTGGATAATAATTGGCAGGTCTAACTCGTTGTAAAAGGCCTAGAAAAATCAAACTCGAACTTCCTGAGCAACATATGAGCAGCTGAGTCTTGGCTGCTATTCTGTGCATATTTGATGTGGAATAAGGTGCAAGGGACAATAGGTATGGAGTGTGGGACACACATGTCAACGGGCCTGGTGTGGCAATAAAGTGAGTGAGGTGGTGCATATAAAACTATGCGGCACTCAGGGGACTCGAAAGCTGACGAGAGTCATTCCTGCCATAGGCTATCTGAGTGGCAACTACAATGCCAATGGCAAACAGATGGACAACACGTCATTTACTTGAGTGTGGCGAGGCGGACAGTGGGCAGTGCACAACGGGCAGCGGGCAGCGGGCAGCGAGCAGCGGGAGAGACCAAAGTGTCAACTGCAAGTGAGGTGAACGATGGGCAATGTGGCTGCATCCTGTGATTGTGTTTGCCACAGTGTGCCGAGTGTCACAGTGGATGGCAGCGGGACACTCTGCGACAACGCAGACATTGGAAACATTGGACAAACCGGACAGACCGGACTACGGCCAGCCGGACCAGACCGGTAGTTGCCTGCACCACATTCAATTGAAATCGACGTGCCTGTTTGCCACAAAACCGTTGATGATGGCTTGGTCGGTCACTGGGTCGTCGCCAGGGCCGGGGCATAAGTAGGCAGTGGGCGTAACAGTGCCAAAAATTGATTGGCAACTACTTGACACAAGCTCGCCCACAAAGCTCTTCCATATGGACGACTAAGCTGTCAACTTGGCACTACGTTGACTATGATTTTCTATAATTGATGGATTTCATTTTCTGCCCAAAGCTGAGCATTGGACAATTGAGTGGTTCCATTCTGTACCCAAGTAAAAAGCAATATAATTGTCTTTTGCTACTGTTTGATGAATGATCTATAAAGAGTAAATTATGGATATTCCCTATATACCAAAAAAATTAAAAAAAATAAAAATATTTTAAGTGAATTCTAATGCTAGTTTTACTTCGACTATATTGATTAATTTATTGTAAATTAGAGCTCTAATCTATATCATTTATCAAGTTTATTAATATTTAGAGCAGTTTAATTAAATATGAATTAAAGCTTTTATAATGAGTAGACTAGACCTCTTTCCTATATAATTTATTTTTATTTATTATTATAAAGACCAAATTTAAATGCACAAGAAAAGAGGAAAATAAATTTCGTTTGTTTGAGTTACATAAGCTCCTCTATGAAGACTAAATTATAGGTCTTTTTTTTTTAAATATATTAAGAACATTTAATTTGTTATTTTATTGCACTGAAATTAAAAAGAAAAGTTATATATATTTGATAAAACAGATTAGTTAATAATATTAATATTGTTATTTAGAAAGAATTTAAAGAATTTTTATTTTTTTTTTTTTTGCTTAAAATTGTTCTATTTATTTATTTTTTTAAATTTTATATTTGCTATTTTGAGATTATTGCACCTAAATTAAATATATTTACTTCCTTTTTTGAGTCATTGATAACAGTCAGTTTAAGCAATGGTTGCAAACTCTTCTCTGCGCTTCTCATACGCTTAAATTATTGCGCTTAAGAACTTTTGCAATAAATAATGGAAAACTTATTGCTTGCAATTGAACTTACTGACAGAAAATAAGAAAAAAGGTTAAAGTTAGAAGCACCTATGCGTGAATATTACTTGGAGAGTGCGGTACAGAAGCCGAACTGAGCTTATTACCATATAGAAAATTCCTGATGATGCTAAACAGATGAAAAGATTAATGGATATAGTTTACAGATTGCCTAGAATATTTTATTAAATAAAATTAAATTAAATAAATTTCGGCTGTGAAGCGTATCAGAGCTTCGTACACGGTTTGGCAGCCCTGGCCAACTTGTTTTCTGATTGGGGGCAAAGTAAATGCAGCTGCAGCATCAAAATGCCTGAAAATTGCTGAGAAAATTTATGTACTGCCCCTCAGTTAAGTGTGGGCAGCTGTATTAAGCTGCATGGGGGTGTGCCAGAGTGGCCGTGTGGTGTCAGTGTCTGTGGCCAAAGTTGCAACAAAACTAAAACTTTGAACTGAGCAAAAAAAAAAAAAAAATCGAACAAAAAACGAAAAAAGAAATTTTGTTAATCCTCGTTTTTGCAGCAGGCACCGAACAATACGTTTGTTTTTGCTGTCAGTGCACGATGGCTGCAGCCAAGCTCAGCACAGCTTGCGGTAAAACTTTTCAATAATATTCCCAAAAGTCCAGCCCAGACGTCGACAGCGACGACAACGTCGTCCACGTCGAGAACGAAAAGAGACAACGAACGGCAACGGAAGTGCCGCCATAGTTGGACACATAGCATAGTTTTTGGCGCTTAGGCAACCATATTGCAACAATACCCCCAGCAAGAGAGCAGAGCGAATGCACATTTATATGTATTCCGAAAGCCGATTTCTCGTCCGATTCCCAGCTAATTAAATTCACTTTGAAACTCAATAGAATCGAAAGCAAGCAGCGCATGAATAATCGAATTAAGTCTTGAGCAGTTACAAGGTATTTTAAGAGGATAAAATGAGTTAAGATCTGGATCAAATGAGTGCAGCTAAACTTGCTTTGCGTTGTTGCTGACGCAAGCCTAGTCAACGTGTCACATTAATGCCTTTAAGCCAAACAATTGCAAATTCCACTAAGTATAACTACCACTTTAACTTTATTTTTCTGTTATTTTATTTTTATATTATTTTTTTTTTTTGCTGAGTATTAATTTTGATTTTCCTATGCTGTAGAGAGACTTGCGTATGAAGTTAGAACTCCAATAGTTTTTCTTATTTTATTTTTTAAATTGTATAAAAATAATAAAAAGCTATGCAAAAATAAAAAAATAAATAAATAAAGTAAACATTTTACGGTTCTGGTCTTTGACTATTCAATTTAATTTAATTTTTATTTAGCTTAAAAAAAAGTAATATTTTATTTTGTTGTATTCACAGTTTAAAGCATCGTTGTTTCTTGATAGGCCTTTTCCATTTGGCTAACAAAATGGCGTAGATTCTGCTCTGCGGAATTTATGAAACTGGCTAAGAGGCGACGCTGACGGCGGCTGGTGGACGTGGGCTGTCCACCCACGAGCGCAGCTTTGTTTTAGAGCGCCCGGCAGACAAATTCAGTATTTCCCGCACACGTGGCTTTGGCGATTTCCTTTTGTGCAAACATATTTTACCGCAATTGCGGCACATGAGTTCTAGCTTCATTGAGGCGTGAGTAACTCAGCCGCCGGCCACGCCCAGCCAGCTGCATCACCATAATGAAACTGAGCCGCCCCCAGCCGCGTCGATGTGCGTCTGTGTGTGAATAAATGTGGACTTTAGCTGTTGTGCTAGTGCGTCTAACTGGAGGCCATAACTCTGGCATAGTTGGCATAGAGCCTAGGCTCCCCACTCGATTCAGCTGCATACATTTATTTTTTATTATTTTACATTTTCTTGCTCATTTTTCATTTTTTCTTCTTTTTGTTTTGTGTTCACTGAGCTCTTTTTATTCTCACTTGCTGCCATCGCTGCGCTCCGATGACGTTGCATTAAGGCCAGTTGGTGGCCAGCGTGGCCTCGGCGCACCTGGACCACATCTACCCGAAGGGATGGCCGACTGTTGGGCTGTGGGGCTTGTGGGCCGGTGGGTCGCTGGGTCGCCGGGCAGCTGCATGGAGCTCTGCTTTTGTGCGCATTGTTTCCGTCAATAGACGCATTTGTGCGGGTCAGTTGGGCACAAAGAAAGCAGAGAGTGGACCAGCTCCGGGCCAACTGGCAGGCCTGACCTGCGCCTCTGCCCCGCACACGGGAATTACCTGCATTGGCCGTTGTTGTTGTGACTGGAAGCTGTTGGCCGCACATAATTAGATTTAATTTGCAGTTTTCCATATTACCTGCCCCGTTTGGGCTACAGGCGCTGGGCATGCACGTTTAATGCACCAAATGAACTTTGTTGTAAAATGGCTCCATTTAGTGGCACTGCAGCTGCATGAAATTATGAGCCATTCCATGCTGATCTATGGGCATTAAAGCAGGTCGTAAAGTGGGGAGCTAAGAGTTCTTCGTGTACTTTAGCTAGCGATTTACTCCTGTTTATTGAGCTGCAGCTGCCCATTGCTCGAATCCTCTTCCATTTCGTTACTTACTTTCCAACGTAAATAACCTTTCAGTGAAGAGCACTTAAAAATACGCAAATTTATCGCTCATCTTTCATTTGCCTTCGTTTTAAGATATGGCGTGGGGTGGGCGAATCCAGCCGAGATGCTGGATGATGGAGCGACGGCTCCTGTCCATCGAGACAGCGATAAACTCTTGGTTTTTATGCCACTATCATAATATGTACACAATAATTATTCCCCGGATGGATTATAACGTGAACTTGGTGCAGTGGAAACGCCACACAAAACGAACGAGCGTAAAAATTGCTGGAGCTGTGCCGTTGAACTTCCCCAGTTGAGGCCAATACCAGACCAGAACCAGGCCCAGAGTGCACTCAGGCGCAACAAAAGGTACATGAAACAAAGAATAAGAAGCTGTAGCTTGGAAACTGAGCTATATCAAATACTTGTTTAGAGCCAAGCGAATGTCTGTTATGGCTGCGGCTACTCGGGTCTTGTTAAAGCCAAGTAAATGTTTATTATTTCCACGGCTACTCAGATCCCGTTTCTTTTTATACTCGTTTTCACCTTCTTTTCGCACTCGATTCAGGTGCACGCGTAGGTGTGTGGCAATGCGCTCATTACTCACAGACATCCTAATTTCCTGTTTCATGTCCAATGCTGTTAAAATATTAGTAGACACCTTTATTTTATTTTATTTTATTTACTATATTTTATTTTATTTTATTTTATTTTCTGTATTTTATTTTATATTATTAATTATAATTTATTTTGATTTATTAATTTTACCAAGTTAATTATTTTGTGAATTTAATTTAATTTAACCTATTTTATTTTTGTTTATTTTTATTTATTATTTATTTTTTTGTATTTGATCTGTTTTATTTTATTTAATATATAAATTATTTTTTTAAATTTTATTTATTATTCTTTATTTTATTTTATTTGTTTTATTAATTTTTGTTTATTTAATTTAATTAATTTAATTTTTTTATTTAGTTAATTTAGTTTAATTTAATTTTATTTATTCTATTGTTACGTTATTTTATTTATTTATTTTATTTATATATTGTTTATTTTATTTGGTTTATTTATTTTATTTAAATTGTGGATATTAAAGAACTGCTGGAAAGGTTGTACGCGCCAGTTGTGTACGGGATTAAAATTGAGAAATGAGAATAAAATGAGTAGTCTGTTATTTATATTACAATATTCTTGATTTTGAATCCAGCCCCATATCAATATATGCATATCATTGCATATAGAAGCTATTGAATTGTGGGTAATTTTACTCTGTTCTTTGCAAATTAACAACAACAAACAATAATCAAAAGGATATAAAGGATTGCTGGCTTTTCAATGAATACATAATTGGTTTCTTTTGGAGAGCATAGCCTAGCACTAGTCTCTGGCTGTCAATGCGAAATGTCAATTGCTTGGGCTTTCATATTTTTGTCAAAACCGGAAATTGTGCTCATTCAATTGCGTCAGTGGGCGTAAGGGGCGGGTCCTCGTCCATATCCGGGCAATGCACTGCACTGCATCTTACAAAAATGTGAATGCGAGCCAAAAAAAAAATGGAAATGTCAAAAAATTCCAACCGAGAGAGCAAGTTCTAAGCCCGGACTTTAGACAATAGTGTGTAATTTGCTGAGATGTTAAGTAAAACGTAATAGCTGAGAATTGACAAAGTCGCTTCTGGGAATCTGAATCTGAATCTGAATCTGAAGCTGGATCCGAACTTGTCGTCCAAATTCCTTTTACGCCCGCCCTGTCAACAGCAATAAAAGTCAATTGTCAGCGTTGTCTGACATTCCTTTTCGTTCGTTGTATTTGTTGTTATTGTTGTTTTTTCTGTTGTTGTTGTTACTTTTTTCTAGCTAGCAGAAATTTCCAACATTGCATCTGCAGCTGGCTGCGTCCGCCTTGCCTGAACAATTTGCTGGCATGCAGCTCTTCAGCTCTTCACCTGGACTAGCAGCTGCAGCTGCAGCTGAAGACCATGCAACATCCGACTGTCACTTAACATTTTGTCAAGCGTCAACTGGGCAGACTCCCACCCACATTCTGCCACACACACGCACACACACGCCTCGAATAGCCGTGGGTGTGAGTGTGCGACAGATGGCAGCTCTGCAGAAATCAAAATGCATCATAAAACGGAAATGAAAACAAATGAAAAATGATTTTTACTTATGCGCAAATTGCTCCACTCCCAGTCCGAATCCGTAGTGGTTGTTGGCTGGACACTTGCAGCAAATGCTTGTTGAGAACAAATTGCATTTGCGGCTGAATCGTTCCCAACGTGCCAGCTGTTCCTGCCACACCTTTGCCTCCAAGTCGCATGCAAGAATTCGACTAGATAAGAGCTAACGTGGCCTAGAGCACTTCTCTACAAAATGAATCGTTGCTTTGAGTCGATTTCAATGAAAAATACTTGATAATTCTAGTTGACATCCACGAATCGGCTGTCGATGCTGAGCAAGTCATATAAGAGAACATAAAAAGAAAATAAAGAAAAATCTAGCAGAGTTAGATAAAAGACTAAGCAACAGTCTGAGGTTGCTGTGGACTCCGGAAATGCGGATAGCAATATTTTCGGCAACATTTATAAATATAAAATAAAGGTTATATAAATTGCTATGGCAAAAGGATAGTCCATTTCTTCAGTGTTTATTTCTGTGTGTGCTTTGGTTTGCAGTGGTGAAAATAATCAGGCAACTTAATTGAATCAAGTCGCGGCTATGCGGTTGAAGGGGCAGGTGGCCATAAAGGGCGACACGGTGTGGGCGCCGCAACAACAGGAAAACATGGCCAGCAACAAGGCGCAAACAAAAATTTGTTAAAAAGGAGTGAAAATGCGCGTAAGAAGGCAACAAAATGTGAAGTGCAAACAAATGGACAAATACAGGCGCCATAGAGAGTGGGGGCAGCCCGGGGCGCGGCGGCAAGGTTGGGTTCCGGCTGGTCCCATCAGCGACCCAAGGCAGCTCAACCTTATTTATAAATTAACAGTAACAATTTTTCCCGCCGGACATACACTTAAAAATTTTGCAACCATAAAAGATTAATATAGTATATGGTAAATAGAAATATATACATCTTTTTGTTGTTCCTTGTTGCGTTGGCGGCAAAAGGAAGCCCGGACAAGGTCCTTTACCGTCGCTTAAGCAAATAATTTTTTTTCTTAGGCAACGCCGGGGTGCCATAGCTTTTATGCTTGCGCTGCTTCACGCCCAATGGACACCGCCCACTGGGCAGTTCCTTGTCGAGGCCGTCTCACTCTCTCGCTCTTTCTCTCTCTCAATACCTCTATCTGGCTGTCTTCGTTTCTTTCCGTTTCCTGTTGTTCGTTTTGTTTTCAGTTGCCCGCCTTCGCTTGTTTGGCCTGCACTTCTCACGCACTCATTTTTGGGAATTTGCCGAGCACTCTGTCTCAGCAGCTCTCTTGCATCTTAAAGACCAAGACCAACTTAAAGCACTTCTGTAGTTCAGGCCCAAATAAAACTAAATATTCTCAAAACCTTTCTACTATTTTGATCGGTAGAAATTTACCAAGGATCCATTTGTTCTTTTTCGCATAGTTTCTGCACAAGAGTTAAGGTACTCTGAGGTATCCATTAATGTGCTTGACTTGGGGCACACCCGAAGCTTGATAAGATAAAGCGACAATGAGAGATGTGTTTGGGTAGGTTCTGTACAAATAATAATATAATTAAGATTTCTACAAATTCCTTTTCCCACAACTGAGGAATAAATCAAATGAATGAATATAATTTATTGGCTATGTATAAAACAGAATGATGACTGGATAACATTTATTATAATAACAAATTAATTAAAATAATTAAATAAAATAAATTAATTAAATGGATTACAATAATTAAGTTAAATAAACAAAAAAAATTAAATTAAAATTAAATTAAATTATTAAATTAAATTAAAATTATTGAAATAAATAAAAAAATATATGTAAAGGACTTTAAATAAAATTAATTAAATATTTTATTTGACTCAAAATAATTAAATAACGATTTAATTAAATTAAAAGAATTAATTAAAATTAAAAAAATAATTTAGATAAATTAATGAAATTAATTATATGTATTAAATTAGTTAAATGAATTAAATCAAGTAAATTAAGTTAGTTAATTTATTTAATAAAATTCATTGAGTTAATATAATCAATCCAATTAACCAATTAATTACAATCATAAACTCATTGTTTTTCTCTCTTTTGTTGACTTATGATTTCCTCACCCAATCCCCAACAAGTTTTTACATATTGCCAGAATATTTCACTTATTTGCTTGGCTATTACATGTGCTTTCAGTAGGAAGCAATTGCCCAGTCTACTGATTAGAACAAATAAAGTAGGCAAGAAAAATAGCTGACTTCATTGTTACGATAGCAAACCTGATCTTCAAGTTCTACTGTGCACGATGATAAAGCGCTTTTTATGCCAAACATTCAAAAGCTTGTTGCTGATAAGCACATATTTTTGAATTGCTGATCGAGAGAGAGAGAGAGAGAGATAGAGAGAGAGAGCGAGCGCTATAAAAGCTATTTAAAAGCGATTTCCATCAGCAATGCGAGTTCAGTTGATAGCGAAAGATCTAACGAGCAACTAATAGCGCAACATGAAATGCTTTACGCTGCTAGTGGCGGCGCTGATAACGCTCGTCGCCCGAACACCGCAGACGGGGGGCGCAAAGATTCTGGCCACTTTTGCATTCCCGGGCCGCTCTCAGTATATATTTGCAGAGTCGTACCTGAAGGCGCTGGCAGCGCGTGGCCATGAGGTGACCGTGATCAATACCTTCGACAACAAGCCAGTGCCCAACATGAGGTTTATCTCAGCGCCCAAAATCCACGACCATTACCTGCGTAAGAACAAGCCCCTAGTCGAAGCCAGCACTTCGTTTTGATATATAAATTCTTTGTCCATTGCAGAAGCTATCCAACTAATGATGACTGAGACTTCGTTTGTGCAGACACAGAAGAACTTCAGCTGGCTGCTAGAGCTGATCACCGAGTGCCTTTTGGAGACCGAAGCTGTGCAGCAGCTGATGAGGTCTGGCGAGACGTTCGACTTGGTCATTGCCGAGGTGCTGCACACGGAGCCACTGTATGGCTTTGCTCAGCATTTCAATGCGACCCTCATGGGCTTCTCTACCTATGGCGACGACTTTTACATCGACGAGCTGATGGGCAACATATCGCCGATGTCGTACAATCCGCTCGTCAGCTCGCCGCGGTGCAATCCCATGGACTTTGTTGACCGTCTGAAAAATGTTTTTGAAGTCTTGGTAGAAAAAATGGTGCACAAGTTCTACCACTATCCCAAGATGGAGAAGCAGTACCTGAAATACTTTCCCCAGGCCACAAAATCGCTGCCTGAGGTTCTGGACAGCTTCTCTCTAATGCTGCTGGGCCAGCATTTTACGCTGAGCTACCCGCGCTCCTACATGCCCAACATGATTGAAGTGGGAGGTCTCCACATCTCGCACAAGCCGAAGCCGCTGCCCGAGGATATCAGACAGTTCATCGAAACCTCCGCCGATGGCGTCATCTACTTTTCACTGGGCTCGAATGTGAGGAGCAAAGATTTGCCAGCGCCAACTCGAGAAACTCTTCTGAAAGTCTTTGGCAGCCTAAAGCAACGTGTGCTGTGGAAGTTCGAGGATGACCAGATGCCCGGCAAGCCGGACAATGTGTTCATTAGCAAGTGGTTTCCCCAACCCGACATCTTGGCGCATCCCAATGTGAAACTCTTCATCACCCATGGCGGCCTGCTGAGCACTGTGGAGAGCATCTACTTCGGCAAGCCTGTGCTGGGCTTGCCCGTCTTCTACGATCAGTTTATGAACGTGAAGCGCGCCACCAGCATGGGCTTTGGCCTGGGATTGGATCTGATGAATCTGCAGCAAGCAGAGCTAGAGCAAACAATCAAAAAACTTTTGAGCTCGCCCAGCTATGCCAAATCTGCTGCACGGATATCAGAGCGCTATCTCGATCAGCCAGAGTCGGCTATGGATCGCGCCATTTGGTGGACTGAGTACCTGACCAGGCACAAGGACCTCTCCCACCTGCGTCCCCCCTCTCGAGATATGAGCTTCGTCCAGCTCCACAGCTTGGACACCATTGCAATAATTATAGCCTTGCCCCTGATTGTGTTATTTGTGCTTCTTAATTTGTTGCGTCGGCTACTACGAATGGTCTCTGCTGATTTGCGAAAAAATGTCAAGAAACAAAAAAAACATTAGAGCTAAAATATTTTTTAATATCAGATAAGATACTGCGAGTGGCCACATATGTAAATAAAATTTGATATGCAAGCTGCTCGTAGTGTACTATGCACTGTGTATAAATTTACTACTTAATTAATAGTTGCTAAAAATATATATATGATCGAAACAATATACATATATATTGTTGCTGCCTAATGAGATTAGGAAAAGCTCGTTCAGTGCAGTCTTCATGGCGTATACGTAATATTAATTGAATTGACTTTGAAGCTGATAAAACAGTTTTATTAAATAAACTCATTCACAAGGTGAGAACAATATATGGCCTTTAATCTATTAAATGCGCGCATTAGGGTAGTTCCGTCTGCCACAACCAGTTGGAAAAATATTTAATATATGAAATTTGAACTCGTTAAATAAAAAGTCGGAGCAAAGCTCTTTCGCACAGTCGATACTCGACGTACATAGATGCTGAATTTTGTATATGTTCAACATTTGCATATAAAAAATCAACAGTAAAAGTTATATTTTATTTATATTTATATTATATAAAAACAAATTTTTAAAAATAATTTTTTAAACAAATATCTTTTAAAAATTTGTTTGATAATATTAATTTTAACTATTTTATTTATTTATTTATTTTTTATATTTAAAAATAAAAAATAAAAAAAACAACGAATATTGAGTTGGAAAAATATGTAAGAACAAACTTAAAAAAAAAGAAAAAAGCAAAGAAAACCACAAAACAACTCAAGAAGTTGGATACCATTTCCCTTCAAGGGTCTCTGCCAATCGTTTCGCATAGATAAAACTAATTTTCGACGGATTTTGCAGCCACTTCTCCATGATGACATTTGTGAATGTTAATTTATTATTTAATAAAATTTAAGATTAGGAAAATAAAATTACTATTATATATTTAAATATTATTATTAAGTTTAACATAAAGCTTGTAACCATAGTTTTTCTGGCAAGTCTCTTAAAATATTATAGATTAATGTTGCCAAGAGCAGAGTTCATAGGTTGAAAAAAATAATACGATTGAATCAATACTTGGCTTGATTTCGATTTAATGCTTAGTATTATTTGAATTGGGACTGCGAATGCTTCACCTGTCCGTGGCTGCTGCCAGGACGCGCCCTAAATTTCTGGCATTTTATCAACTTCAACTTGAAAAGAAATTCAAATGTTGCGCTCGAATTTTTTTGCAACTGCCCCTCCCAATATGTGTCTATGTCGGCCCTAACAACTGGTTGCCCCCTCAAAAAAAAAAAGACTCGCAGTGGCCACTTTGCACTAAGTACTCACACCGAATTCCGTTTGAAGTTCTGCACTAGCCACACCTGCATGGCCAGCACACACACACAGACGCTCGTATACATGTGTGCGTGTGTGTGTGTATGGCGCACCCGGGTGGCACCTCCTCTGATTTGACTTTCTAGCTACACGTACGCCGCGCCTGGCTTGTAAATTGTATCCGTTTCAGGCACATAAATTGTTGTCAACTTCCGTTGGCTGGGACAACGTCGCCGGCACTGACCACTTCTGCTGCTGCTGCTGCTTCTGCTGCCGGATCCTCCTCGCCACAACCTGATGTCCTCTTGTGTCCAAGCATCCTGCACCCTATGCTCGCGCCACGCGCTTTGACTTGAGTGCCGTTAGCCTGGCTAGATTTTTCTTTTTGTTCGTTCAACTTTTGGCTTTTTTTGTTTTTGTTTTTTTTTTCCTTTTTGCTCAATGCAGCTTCAGGTTCAGCTTCCAACTCCAACGTAATTGAATTTTTAATCTCGTTTATAGTCAAGTGATCTCTGGCATATACCGAGCGTGTACTGCTGCGCATATTTTACGTGCCTGGCGACTGGTAGCTCGGTCGCCTCGCCACTCGGGTCCAGTTTCTGGGCAGGTTTCCAGCAGCGGACGGGCACAAATAAAGCTGCCGGCTGTCATGGCCATGGGCCGTGGAACCGCCTCCTGTACGAGTTGCCCTCGTAATGAGCGCCCGTCGTTATGCTAAATAGTTGCCGAAAAGGTAACTTTGCCAACAGACAGCGGCAGTGGCAGCGGCCGAGCATCGGGTTAATATGCACACTAAATTGCATGCTCAACTTTCCGACTGTTGTTATAAAATATATGTAGGATATTTCGAGGTAATACAATTTGTGGATATATTCCGAATCGCCTAGTCGGCAAATATTTTAATGAACTTGTGCCAGATTAGGCGCACAGCCAAGTCCAGGCCCAGCTCCAGGTCTAAGCGCGCTGAAAAATGAGCCCGAAACTTAAACTGACTGCAAATTGAGTTTTGCGGTAGCGCATGGCTTCAGCTTTGGCTTCGGCTTCAGCATGCCGTGTCAAAGGCTTGTAAACGATTGCATCATTAACTTGCTTACGTGAGCCGCGACGAGGATGGCGAAGGCAACGTTCAATTAAGGCTTAATTATAAGCAGCCGAGAGTCAACTGCGTCGCGTACTTTCTGCCGTGACACAGTTTTCAAGGGGGGCGAGAGCTGGATGCAGTTACTCAATTATTGCAGCTCAGCAGCAGGCCAACCACAAGCTCTTGCGACACGTTCATGTTACGCATAAAATTTCAAAAGCGACCTCAATTGGCGACATTACTACCTAAATTCACCTTCAAACAGAACTGCGGCAATTAATATTATTTGGGAAAATTCGATAAAAACCCGCTTAAATGCCCGAGCCAAATCCCCTCTGTTCGCTCTTTGTTAGCTACGTAAATATATATATTATATATTACTATATATATATATAACTATGTAAGCTGAGCCCATTCAGACTTGCCTTGTGAACTGTATTCATTAATCTAGCTCTTTATTCGAGGCAATATCAAAGTTGATGCAAAATAATTTGCATTTATGAAGCACAAAGGTGTATAAAGCGACTATGCATATTATATGTGTGAGTGCACAGATAACAATTATAGGCAGTCATTCAGACGTAACATGTGCAATTTCGATATTATAATTGCTGCAGAGCAACGATACTCGCATCATTGTGGCCGACGGAATGGTAGGCGTATCATGGCACTGGCTAATGCGTTGCCCAGGGACCACAGAGAGCAGGATGGGCATCATTAGGTCGAGCATTAATTAAATATTAAACCAGTTCGTTGTGGCTCTGCCACAGACACTGTATAGCAGACGGGCCAGAGGTTAGGCATATGGACACTATATTGCATATCAATGGACTCGCCAGACATTTCAGTTTGTGTTTCTGTCGGAGTTTGGTTTGTGTTGCGCTTGACAAATGTTTGACTTTCATTAAAACCACTCAACCGAACTGCTTATCTTAATTATAAGATTTTGCCATAATATTTACATTAGTTGTAGTCAGTGAGAGTGCATAATGCTTTCACAGAGCTGAGCTGAGGCTGTGACTGGCCGAATGCAAATATTTGTGGCATTGCTCAGACGAAACGTGGTCAACACACATGCAACATGTCCGTCTGTGTTGCCTTTTCGCATTGTGCACGGCTAAGGATTGGGTTTGTGTGCAGCACATGTGGCATTGCCGCTCTCAGCCGACAATTGGGTTAAATTTTTTAACTGCAATAATTATACGGCAATTAGCAAAATGTTCAATAATGCAGCATAGCTGTGCCAGGCAGCCGTTACAATTTTTGACTGCACTCGGTAAACTTCTAATTGCCATTAGCGCACTTTACTTTCTCCCAGCTGCCGCCGTGCACGCCCACTGCCACCGGGAAGTGTGAAGTGCCTGGTGGGTGGCAGGTGAACTCCAAGCTGCCCGCCCTGCAGCATTGGCGCGTAATTAGACCGCGCTGTTAGCTGCCGCTGGCTGGTTGGTTGCCTCAATGGTTGTCTGTAATTTAGTACTAATGGCGCACTTAAAGTGCAGGCAATTATTTTAGACCTATAGCTGCTGCTCCTGCATCTATTCCAATGCACAGGTGCCACAATATACCCTCTGTTCTTGCTCGACCTTCCCATGGACAGCATTGTAAGTAGTTGAGCAGATCTAAATGGTAAATTGGGCTTATCAACCAATCATCATCGAGAATCGCTAATTTTAAAAAATACCTATTTAAAATATGTCAGAAGAGAAGTGCTGAGACTCTCATATTTTAGATAAATGGCAATATTTTAAATAAAATTTTAATATTTGTTTTTGTATAAATTTATATAGATTTAATATTTTAATTATAATTATAATAAAATATAGTTAATTCATTTTAGATGAAATATAATATTTTAGTTATTATTTGATCATACTTTATCTAATTTTAGATAATTTTTTAATATGAAAACAATATGACATCGATAGAGAAGAGCTAGGCTCTCACATTTTAATTGAATTTCAGATACGATATAATATTTTAAATATAATTATAATGTACTATTTTTATATAATTGTATATATTTTATAATATTTTAATTATTATTATATTATATACTATATATTAGCAATAATTATAATATACAATTTTCATCTAATTTTACATATATAATATTTTAATTATGATATTGAGCGAATAGAGCTTAGGCTTCACTCAAGTAGAAATGAAATTCTCAAAATAAACCACTCTGTAACATATACAATCAACATTTACCTAGTATATGCAACCAACTGCGATTGAGGGCTTTGAGTGAGCCCACAAAATGGAGAAAAACAATAGTGATAAAGCTAGCTCAACAATAGACAGAGAGCGAATAAAAAATATAAACGAGCAGAAATCAAATCTTGTTGCTTGTTGTTTAGAATCCCCCAAACTGTCAGTCATATAAATCTTATTGAGCAAAAGTTTGAAATGCATATAGGAATCGGGGAAATTCGAGCGGTGGAGTGTAAGCGAGAGGGATAGGGAGAGGGAGAGGGAGTATGGGTGTGAGTGTGTGGCGCGCCAACAATCAGTCCATAACTGCGCTTTTATGTGCCAGCTCACTGGAGACTAATGCCGGCGCTATCAGAAATATGCAAAAATCAACTCGGCTGTTGCAAGTGTGGCAAGTGCCGCAAGTGGCGGGCTGCCAGACAACGGCAAGCGAAATGCACTGTCAATTTTTTTTCCCCCCAACGACTTTCTTCAACAGAAACGAAAATATTGCAAAAACAACAGCCGCGCACAAGTTTTGACAAGTTCAGACTGCCGGACAGGCAGGGCAGCAAAGGGATGTGTGCGGCATGTCTTGATTTGCATAAGCCCGGCTCTAGATTCCCTCTTTTTTAGGGTTTTTATGACAGTGACAATCGATAGTCAGATAAAACCATAGTGAACTCGCTGGTTGGGGAGCCATCAATCAAAATTTCATATGTCTATTGCCATGCCACAGCCAAAGCCAGCCCTGTCATGCCATCCATTGCCCACTGCACCCGTAAGCTGGTCCAGGAATTGCGGGCTTGTTTAATTAAAATCCCATGCGCTCGATATTTATTTTTAAGTAAAATTGTTGTCACTGCCAGCGGGATATTAACTAAATTAGTATCGGATAGGTTGAAATCATAAAAATAAAATACAATTCAGTTGGCATCAAAGGCAAAAGTTTTCTTTGTCTATTGAGATTTGTACAGGAAATAATTTTGCTAAAGAAATATTTCATATTATGCATATGCACATTCCATATTAGTTATTTATAAGACAAAAATAAGAGAAAATTCCATTTTACAATAAATTTAATTAAGTCAAGTAAAATTAATTACCAACTGCCGTTTTGAATAAGAAAAGGAATGCGTGCTATTAAAAGAATATTTATTATTGTGACTTATTACGCTTTGTCTTATATGTATATATGTATACAGACTTCATATATATATATATTTATATATATATATATATATATATATATATATATATATATATATATATATATATATATATATATATATATATATATATGTATGTATGTATAATATATATGTATATATATATATGTATAACTATTTGGGCTCTCCTCTTAATTTTCCATTTGAATACCATAACCTCTTGTCCACCACAACTCACTAATTAAAAAATATGCAAATGTTAATATAAAGATTAAATTATATAAATAAAAAAAATTAAATAATAAATGCACAACTAATATAAAGATTAAATAATTTTTTTTTTAATAAATAATCAATACTTAACTCCTTCAAGAAGAAAAAGAATTTGAGTACCAATAACTCAGTTTAAAATATTTTCTGTCTCATATTTATTCTATTTATTACTCTGTCTTTTTTTCTGCGAGGCGTTTACTTTTTGTGAGCTGTCATCTATGTTTATTTGAATTTTTGCTAATAATTTTCACGTTTGAACTTGCTTAAAACTTGAGAGTTCAATATATTTGGCTGTCGATACGTTTCTTTGGCATTTCTTTTATTTTGATTCGCCTTGATGTTGTTGTTGCTGCTGCTGTTGTCGTCGGCGGCACCCATAGCGCTCATAAATCAAAAATGCTCTTGTTTGCTTACAGGCGCGCCCACTCTATGCGTGGAGTGTGCGAGTCTCTCTGTGTGTGTGTGGGTGTGTGTGATGTGTGTATAAATCACAAAGCATGTCCTTTGCCAATACAAACACAATTGAGCATGCATATGCAACAGCAGCGTGTCTCAGTATACGAGCGAGCTAGCAAAAAGCATGGAAAAGAAATTGCGTTAAAAAAAATTTGATTAAAAAGTTTGTCGCCAGCCTTCCATGAGTGTGTGTGTGTGTGTGAGTGTGTGTGTGTGTCAGTGTTTGTATGTATCGATAACTGTCAGTGACACCCGCAGCAGCAAAGTGGAAGGCCAACAGGCATTGTGCTTATCGATATGGGGCCAATGCCATGTGAGCCATGTTATAAATCTTTCAAAAGCCAAACAGAACGGGGCTTAAATTCAATTTTACAACTGACAGCCTAGGCAAGACGCTGGCCACAGGCATCGCCCTCGCCGTACTTAGGCTGCCTGAATCTGCTAAATATTTATAATTAACAGCGCAGTACAGAGCTTGTCAATTGCACAAGCGCTTTAATTTAATTTTCTTTTGCAGCTCTTTGACTTGCCCGAAATATGTTTTTTGGGCCCACTAATTGCCAAGCCGAAATGCTTGTGGTTTCGTTTGCTTCTTCGACTTTTTTTTTTTTTAATTTGTTACAAGTTGTTTTGATGTGCGGCACCTGTCGTAGGAGCAATTAAAAGTTTTGTCCACTTTCCCATGTAATTGTCTTTTGACAGCAGCTGTAGAATTCGAAATGTGTAAGCCGTTGGCCCTGTCCTCATTTGTGTCAGCTGCAGCTGCAGCCGAAATTAGCCATGTTAGCTTAACGTGACAACCAGCTGGAATTATAACCCTTGGCCGGCCGTTAGGCCAGCTGCAGCAAGTTCAAGGTTGTGCAAATATTGCCATGCAAATGGCATTTGCAAACACCCGCAGACCCACACACATGTGGCTACACACACATGAGTCTGTGACAAATAGTCGTTTGGCGCTAACAAGCATTTTCCTACTCATATCCTACAAAGGAAATAGGTTTTCCGTTGCATTTGTTACAAGCAAAAAAGAAAAGTGGCAACAGTGGTTTGCCATGGGAGTCAAATAAATGAAAAAAAAAAATAGAAATACGGCCACAGCCGAGGTCCTCAATAAGTCCTGCCAAATCACGTAGTAAGCTGCTTTTGTCCAGAAATGCGTAAAAATGGAGAGAACACGTAAGAGTGTCTAGTCTAGTCCGCTCGACTATGAGATACCCAGAAATGAATTTTAATTAACTTTTTATTTAGATTGAATTTTGTTCATTAAAATTTCACAGAGTTATTGCAATCACATATCATTCTCATGTGTGTGATTTTGTCACGGCATAATTATCTAATATTTGAAATACGATTTTTGCAAATTCTGGGCGAAGGTGGTATCCAAAATCCAAAAATTACAAAATATTTGTGTACTTATCAATATAGCCTGAACGGCTTACATAAATCAACATTTATCGAAATTGATCGATAATAAGGAAATGCAATGAGTTATCGCATTTTTAAAACAAACTCGTACTGTGTGTGGTATGACAGCTCTCTAGATTTTATGCACAGTCGGACAGGACTATAGCGACTCAGCTCGCCTCTCTGATCAAGAATATATATACTTAACGGGGTCATTTTCACAAAACCATTATACCCTGATTTCCCATTTTCATTGGGTTCAGGGTACATAAAAAAAAGGGGAAAGTGCGAGCCCAAAAGTAAGTAATGTTAAGTGCACTTTGGTTGCATTTTTTGTGGCTGCCCGAACAGTGGTAGTCCGGATTTGGCAGAGACATTTTTGGGTTAACTTTTAAGCCTGGCCCAGAGTGGAAGATGCGAAAAAAGACGAAAACTAAAGCTTAGGGATAGTTTGACCGAGACAGGTGAAAAGTCAGTAACAATCGTTAAAGAGAAAACAAATTAAATTAAGGATAATGTTATATATATACATAAATTAATGAAGAAGAGAAGTGAAGATAATATGTTAGGAAATAATAATTTAAATACAAAAAAATTAAAAAAAAACTTAATAAAAAAAATAAATTAAAATAAATAAAATTAAATCCAAATAATAATTAAAAAAAAAAACATTATACAAGAATAGAGTTATTCTAATTTTTAGTAACTAATTGGAAATTAAGTCACATTAAACATAAAAAACATTTCTTGAAATAAACATCATTTAGTTCTTCCACTTGTAGTCAATTGAGAAATAAATGTTATTTTCAGATTATGCTTCAATTTCAAATCCACTCAACTCATCGATGTTTCATGAAACATATAGCTGAACGATTTGCAGTCGTCGGCCAACATCTTTCGTCAACGAGGTGATAGCCATTCGAGCCGTTAATTGTGTTTGAGCGGCTCTGTTCGCAAATCTTCAGCCTTTTCGATTGTCGCCTTTGAGTTGACATGATGAGGCAAATAAATACGTATGCAAATCCATGAATCAAGTTGCGAATCAACTTGGCCCACTGACACACAACCTCAATAGCAGCTAGGTGCGTGTTCGTCCTTCGAAGTGTATGCGCGTGTGTGTGTGAGCATTGTAATTGAATTCGCATCGAGACGTGAAATGAAACGTAAAGTCATCGAATCAATTGAAATGAAAATTAAATTAAATGAATGCGCTCATACATTTATTCATACTAGTCTCTCCTTTTCACTCACCAACTCTCCCTCTCTCTACCTCTCTCTCGCTCTCTCTCTGCCTTTGTGTGCCAGTGGGTATGTGTGAGTGACAGCGCACAGATCTCAATAAACTCGCACACACACAATCAGAGCCATTCGCATTTACAGTGCCGTTCGCCTTCTTACACACTCTCATCAGCTCAATCTTAATTAAACACAGACACGCATTTTGAGTTCCTTGAATGGAAGCAGCAATCGTTTGACTATGACTCACTGTGTAATTGATGGGGCGGGTCGAGTGGGCGGTCTTGTATGAAAGTTCTTACAATTCTCCTTTACCACTGCACATTTTATGAAGCTGTGGTGTGTGCATGTAAGGGTCATATTACTATATGCTGATATAAACTCGCTTTCTCTTTCCCTTTCCTCTCTCTCTCTGTCTTTTATATTTGAAAGTCATATAAGCATCCTTCATGGTTACATTCAAAATGATTTGTATAGAACGTTCGATAATTAATTTTAATAAAGCTCTACGATATTTTTAAATATTTATTTATATTTTCAAATAAAGGTGAAGGTATTTTATATATATTTATATAAATATATATATATATATATATATATATATATATATATATATATATATATATATATATATATATATATTTTTTTTTTTTTATTCTTCACTGTTTGCTGAATTTTAAATGTTTTCAATCTATTATTTATTTAATTTTTTGAAGTGTGAATGATTTATAAACTGTTGGGGTATTGATTGATTGATTAATTGCTTGTTTTTGATGTGTCTGACGATTCAGGTCTTAATTGAGCGTAAAGTATGCAGCCAGAAAAGTCAAAAGTGGTTTCAATTATTCTATCAAATTACAGAAAATAAAATGTATATACTACGACTAGGACTACGCATGGGCAACATTTTTAGAAAGCGCACAATAAATGCATGGCCCTGTGGGAGAGGTTGGCGGGCTTCTGTCAAACGTTGTTTAAATAAAAACCACAGAAGCTCAAACGAAATGAATTTTATTAAATTGAAATGAAAGCGATGTCTTTTACTCTCCCTTTCTCTGTCTCTCTCTCTTTGGCTTTGTGGCTTTGGTGCTTCGTCTCACTGTGCGTATTTATTTAGGCAAATGAACGCAAAGACGAAGCCACAAATCAAATTTCAGCTACACAAAATGCTGCCGGCGAATCCGTATTCGACAGACATTGTGATGTGCTTTTAGTGATGCATATTTAAATTAGCTGCTGTGAGGCGAAAAGAAGTCATAAGTGGAAATCTAATAATGAGACCGCACGTAATGCTGGCTATCAAATCAAATAAGCTCAGCCAATCGTCGCATGAATTTATGACATATGCAAAGGCCAAAAGCGGCCCTCTGCCCTCTGCTTTGCTCTGCTCTGCTGGACTGAACTGGACTGGACTGGCTACTCCTGTCCTGCTCAGTCTGTTTTCTGCTGTCTTCGTCGCAGTCAGGTAATTCCATTATGGAGCAATCGCATTTCAAATGTGGCCAGCACAACGACAACAACATGAGCTGAACATTTTATGGC
The DNA here is from genome assembly GCA_035045555.1 of Drosophila fulvimacula. NCBI lineage: Eukaryota > Metazoa > Arthropoda > Insecta > Diptera > Drosophilidae > Drosophila > Drosophila fulvimacula. Next base: position 3,601,127 of record JAWNOX010000009.1, read on the forward strand.
ATGTGAAGTGTATGCAAAGGCCCTGTCCATATTCAGTTGGCAGCGCTTGGCAGAAGGAAAAACTGAAACTAATTTTCCACCTTGCAGCACAATTTAAGCCAATCATCTAACTGCGGCTTTAAATTCCAAGCTTCAAATCTTTCGATACATTACTCATAGATGCAGAGCATCTGCATCTGCATTGGCTCACCATTTTTCTCAACTTTAAGAATTTCATTTTTCCCAGTAAAACAACACTGCATTTGCCAATTTTATGCTTATCAGCAAGTTAGCTATTTCGGGCGAAGTCTTATCTTACAATTTTCTTACTAAAGAGGAGAAAATATTGAAATAAAAATTATTTCCAATATAAAATTTGTAGCTTGTATTTTGTATATCTATTTTTATAAGGCTTTATTGATAGATTGGCTTAATAGAAATTAGCTACAGAAAAGTAGTCCGATATGTCGAAAGCCTGCTTGCTTGATGGAAGTGGAATGTATCGAGTAGTTGCTATTCGATTTCAATTAAAATTTAAATCAAGCATTCGACGAGAAGGCAGATTTAATGATCTCAATAAGCGCCTGAGTCGAAAAATGGGTTGAAATTTTATAAATTTTGCACAAAATGTGAAGCACTGCTGGACAAGCCAAAGAAAAACCAAAAAAAAGAGAAAAAAACGAAACTCGACTTGGATCTTTTCTTGTATGTGAAGTAAGCAACGTTTTATGCTGAAATGTGTGAGGAATGAACATTTTGTGGCCACGGCACAAATACAAATACATGAGCAAACACACACACACACACTCACATGCACGCACCGGGACATCAATGTCAGGGAGAGTAACAAGGCAGGCAAACGTTGGCAAAGCATGGGAATTGGGAGCTGGGTAACTGAACGCTGGGAAATGGAAAATGGTAACGTATAACGGGTAGCTAGTAGCTGGTCTGGTCTGCTCTGGTGGGCGGTAGCTGGGAATTGGGGTTGTCAGGAGCTGCGCTGCGTTGGCACCAGTTTTGGCGTTTCCTGCAGTCACTCGACTGATTTAAAATGTTACCGTTATTTATACACGTAGCCAAGCTATATAAACAGCAGGTAGCAGTAGCCCCCTATTCGTTGCTCACACACACCCAGTCCCTGAACATGCTTGCGTGTGTGTGTATGTGTGTGTGGGTGAACAATTTTTTCACATTTTTCATCGTTTTCTGTGGACGGCTGTGCTGTAGCTGCAGCTCAACAGCAGCGTGCGAGTGACTGACTGCGACTTGGCAGCAGCAACACCGCCAACAATTGGAGTAACTAAAACAGCAACAACAACACCAGCATCACACACATCCGCACCTTTTGGCACAACCCTTGCTGCGCCCGCCGAGCGCTGTCAAAAGAGATTTTTTCAAATTAACTTTTCATATATTTATGTATGTTTAAATTTGAGCTCGACCTCTTTGTCAGTTAGCAGCAACACATCATCGCACACAAATATGTTCACACATGCATGCACACATACACATACATTTCTTTGTACCTGTAGTGTTGGATTTCGAAGCATGCTCTTCCAGTTGTGATTTTCTCTGGCGTTGCCTGCTGGCGCCTGAATGAATGTGTCATAAACGTTTCAGCTGAAAAAAAAAATAAATAAATAAATATAAGCCACAATACGATACCCTATAGACAGACGATGATAGGGTTATTTTATTCTAGTTTTTACAAGGTATAAAAATATAAATAAAAGCGGAGAGCAGTTGAGTCTTAGAGTTGGTCCAGGTGAAATGCATTTTCTTAGAGAAATTGAGCTACTCTCACAAAAAATGAGTTTTAATGGGTGTTACCTAAAGCGAGCGATGCGTGAACTAAAATCACAAATATTTTAGCACATGGTTGCAGGCTTTTGGTGGAAAATATGTGGGGAAAAACCAAACTTTAGCTGCCATTTGTGCGTTGCGAAAAGTCAAAATTCTGTTAGTTTGTTAGTGTTCGCATTATTTTTTTATTTTATTTATTTTTTTTTTTTTTACTGTCCCTCATGAATTTTTGAAATGCTTAACAAAATTATGGCCATAAATATTTGATAATGCGCTTGGCATGTGGCAAAAGTTTAGATATTTTCGTGAAATTGGCAACTTATAGCAATTAAGAGAATTTATAAACTCCAAAAAGCTGGTTTAATCAGTCAGCCAGTCAGTCAGTCTAACTACGTGAAAGCACTGTTAACGCTGCTAGCAGGCAGTTGGCCAGTTGGCCAGTTGGCCGGTTGTCACTGATATTGAAGTTCGACAGAGGCCAACTTTACAAAAAAAATTCGAAATAAAATTATCAATAGATGTCGACAGCAGTTGATATTTGAAGGAGATAAACCTCAATTAGCAGTATATCTGGTGATAGAGGGCCAGGGAGATTCTTTATAAATATTAATTTATGCATATGGCTATGAGCAAGTGGCTGAAGAATGTGTTGGAAATGTGTACATATACTGTTAATAATTTATATACAAATTAAAATTTTAAATATATTAATATATATATTTCATTATTATTATGTATTATTTAATTATATTTTTTCATTTATTTATTTATTTTTTTTATTATTTTAGAATTGGCAAATATTAATGATGTTAATAATGAGCTTCACCTCAAGACCAAAAAATTCATTAAATTGAGCAAAAATTAGTTTTCCATTATATTCATTATATATAATATTTTATACTCAGAACCGATTGGTTATAATGGTTTGGCTTGTTTTGCATCAGAGCATGCCAATGTCAATAAGAGAACAATAAGCCTAAAATTAAGAATGAACAGCTGTGCGCAGGGCTAAGGATATCACGCGGTCGCATACTCCCAACTTAAGCACTTCAACTAATTTATTACTCTTTAGGCTCTCCAGTTGAAATGTTTTTGGCATCGTAGGGTGCTATTATTAGGGGTGTTATTGAAATGTGACTATTAGTAAACTGACATTGAAACACATAATTCATGAAAACTTCATGAAAATAACAAAAGTTGAGATTTTACCTATATATATTGCTTAAGTTTTTCAGAATGTACTTCAAGTAAGTAGCTATAAATAGAACTCAAGGATGCGGTAATCAGAGGCATCTTTCAGGTATTTTAATTCCGTTTCACCCATAAAACGATGCATCTATTTAGCTAACAATAGCATATTTGGACACTTGCATAGGCTTGGCGGGCTGTCAATATTCCAAATTGCGCACTACTCCAAGTCGAGCAGCAATCCGCCCCAGGGATCAACGGGCATTAAGATGCAAATAGTGAAGCCTGTTCAAAATACGTTAAACTATGATCAGAAGAACATGAAGATGGGTCGTGCTCTCTCTCCACATTTGACGATCTACAGAAAACAGCTGACGTCGGTGATGTCAATATTTTTGCGAATGAGTGGCGCTACTTTGGGCTTAGGAGTTTGGATAATTGGCTTGACAGCCCTGTTGTGCAAACTCGATATTAACGCCATTGCAGAGAAAGTCGAGTCCCTAAACCTCGGCGGAATAACGTACACGGCACTCAAGTTCCTCATAATATTGCCCTTCAGCTATCATGTGATGGCTGGCATCCGTCACTTGGTCTGGTATCTGAACCTGTTCCTCACCAAGCCAGAGATCTATACGACCGGCTATGTGGCCATAGCCATGTCCCTGCTGCTGGCAGTAGCCTTGGCCCTGATTCCTGTTGGGCCGCAGCACTCAGCGCCTGAAGAAGTCGTACACGAACAGGAGCCCGAGTGCCCACCGGTACAAGCAGAGCCCCAGTGTATTGAGGAACCCGAGGAAGAAGACGAGTGCGAAGCTGATATCCCCGTTAAGTCTGATGAGAAAGAATGTTGGTGCGACGATTAGCATCGTCAAAGATACGACCCCAAGAATTACAATCGAAATACGAAACAATCGTTAGCTAAGTCTTGATTAAGATTCACAAAATTCTAAGAGTGAATAGCTAGTTTAGATGGCCCACTTATAAAATTGTATAATTTGATTTTATTTTTAAATTATTGGTGATTGTGAATAAATTGCATACACTTTTATACATTGCATACACATTATTTATATAATCCTGTTTAATTAAAGCGAAATATAATCTGTAGTCTTACTCATATTTCACAAAAAATACTGAGTCCTGGAAAATGACTTAAAACAAGGAATTCAAAGCTGAAAATAGCGCAAATTACGGCACAGCTGAGGAAGTATTAAGTTACCCCGTTAGCTGCTTTCGTAACGCTCATCAAAGCCAACTTTCAACTAAAAATATAATTTAATTTAATTTAATGAAGCGAACCCAACAATGCGTTTGACTCTGCGAGACACCTGAATGTTGTCGGGCAATTGTAGTGCATAATCTACAGTTCATTGGCGCTGAACAGTGGATGAGAGGAGACAGTCGGCTGTGTGGGGTAGCCATTAAGTTTATTAAGAACCTTTAATTAGTTTATATAGAGCTGCTCAGGACGAAAAGAAGAACGTGTCTACATTTCATTAATTACGGAGCTGTCAGGGCAACCAGCGACCACTTTAAGACACTGCTTACCTTTTGATGGCCCCGTCCGAAAACTGGCAACAATGAAGCCTGAAAATGTTATTGGAATGGGTCCACAGTCGGGATGGCAGGGTGGGTACTCCACATAGTCGAGAGCAGAGGGTTTTGATTGAACACTCGCCTCCTAAGTTTTGACGTTAATCTTTGATAACATGGAGCGCGGGCGGTGTCAGTTTTGCTGACACTTCATTATGCGATTTTAATATGAATATACATATATATGTATATATATATATATATAGATGTATATAGGGCACAACAATGCCGTTAGTCGATAAAATCTCATTTGGCTGCGAAACGTTTGATCTTAATTAGTGTACTTGAATGTTAGCTCATTCAATCGAGTGTCGGCTTTACATCAGCATCAGCAGCAGCATCGGCATCGGCATCAGCAGCAGCAGCAGCATCAGCAGCAGCACCAGCGAAAATAAGAAAATGTCGCAAATCACTGAGGGGCCTGCAAGGGGCCTGTAAGAAATGCTTGAGCAGTGGGCGGGCTGCCATCTACTTCACGCTTGATTGGCAGTCTTGCCTCTTGCTCTGGCAGTGATTTTCTCAGATGCGTCCGCTTTTTGTCTAAGCGGATTTCACTCGCATATTAATTGAAGTTTACACAGCGACAAACGCTGGCCGCTGTGCCTCTAATTAATTAGAGTTCGCTGCGCCTTGCTTAAACACAAATTTTCCGCAGTGTAGCAGCAAAACTCGCGTCAAATTGTCAAACACGAGGCAAACTTTTTAGTGTGGGTCAAATATTTTTCAATTAAAATGGCTGCGCGGCTATTTGCTCAGCACTTTAGCGTTTTGCATAAAAATGTAGTGGCCTCATAGAGGGAGAAGCTGCCTGGCCGGACTGGAAACAGTAACATGAAGAGAGGCATTACGCCACCTCCCCTGAGAAGCTAATCAAAGTGTAGCTGACTGAAATTGAAATTAAATTAAAGAAAAATATATATGTATATAAATCGATTAGTGGGCAACTCTAATGCTGTGGAAAGGCTAATAGATTTTGCTTTTCCACACTTACAAGCAATTAAAAGATATTATCTTTGCAGCAACACATAAATAGAAATTCAATAATAGAATTTTTAATTAAAAAATTATATATATATATTTTTTTTTTGGGATTAAAAAAATGTATTATAATACATAAATCAGAAAATTATGATTATGATTACGAAAAGCTTATAGTAAAATTTAATTTATTATAACTTAGCAAATTATGATTATGAAAAATTCGGAGTAAAGTTTAATTTATTATAAATTAGAAAACTATTATATAAATAAACTTAGAGACATAAATACATTTTAAGTTTTTATTTTATTTTTTATGATAAAAAATAAAGAATTTTAGAGACTTGCATAACTTTCAAATTTCTGATTTATTTTGGGAATAAAAGTAATTTATGATAAATTAAAAAACATCTTATATAAACTTAAATTTCCCCCCACTAATTAAATATAACTTTTAACTGTTAATTCCGCACACAAATAAAATTAAGCATACGCCACATAATGCACAGATAAATATACGTAAATTTATGTGCAGCCTGGGCTGCAGCCTTATGGCTTAATTACTTTAAACTTTACGCATACATACACAGACCTATATATATATATATATATATATATATGTCTGGTCTACCTTTATTTTAACTGAACTCGAAAATCGACGTTTAACTTTTTGAGTGGGCAACACGAATGGCAATCTGAGCACTGCAGACACAGAGCGAAAACTAAGCCAAAAACCAAACTCGTCTTCTGGCAACTGTCGATAATTAGCTACAAAAGTTTTAACTTGGCTATTAACACGCATTTGCTGCATAATGGGCTTGTCTGGCATAGAATTTGTGCTATGGCTCCATGGCTTACCTTTCAGCTTGGCCACGTGGCGCATTAACTCAAATGCCTGGGCCATAAAGCAATGTCTTGACTTTGTCCAAAAACTTTTGCCGCTCGGCTTTGATTGGCTGTGGCAGGCACAGTAGCAACATTCTCAGCATTGGCATAACAATTGCCGCACACTTGACTGGCGTTGAGTGTTTCATAATTAAAGGCGAAAATAAAAAAGTAAAAAAAAAATGCTACCGTAGAGCCTTGAACTCATTGCTGTGCCGCTGCCGTTGCCGTTGCCGTTGCTGAGGCTGTGCCTGCGGCTGTGCCTGTGGCTTTGCCTGCGGCTGCATTGCGTGTGGCGGCTGGCAGCATGGCCAACTTGCAGCCACAATTGTTGCACGCACAGCCCCAGTCAAGTGGAAAAATGGTTGAAGGCGTGACCAGCTCTATATATTTGCACAGTCTGCCTCTGTGAGCAATTTCATTTCATATTTTTGCCACCAGACCTAGTTTTGCATGGCCTCTAATTACCTTTTTGCCTGGCGTGCAACTTTTTGGCCTGATAATTTCTTAATACTGAACTCCGTTGATTGCGCTCACAGCTTGTAGCAGGAGTCGCAAAGTACCTTCCACCTTCCGAGCAGCAGATTCATTAGCTAACTGATTTGGAATTGATAGCAGCAATTGCATATGATTTGAAAAGTTTCTCATTCAAGCTTCTGGCTAGTGGCTTAATAATAAGCGATAGATCAGCACTTAATATGCTTAAAGTGTGGTTATTCAAATTTTAAGATGAAGATACTGTTAAATAATAAATTATTTTCGACTTCGATTATTATCTAATGGGTTTATACAACTATATACTATATATGTAATATGCACTCAAGTGCTGAGGATATCCTGTCACATTTAATGTATTTTTCAAGCCTGTGTCTGGCGTGGAAATTACAGATTGTGAATTCGTTTGGAGCTCTTACAAACGATGTACTTCTCTTAAAGTGGACAACAGTGCACTCGTCTTGCACTTTGCCAAATGCATTGAAGGACTGCATTGGGCCACTTTGGCCGTGGCTGGCATTGAAGCCCTGCTCACACGTCAATGGGGCTGCTGCAGCCATAAATCAATAGTTCTCGTACGGCAATGCCAATTGCAGAAACCACAACATGTCAGCCTTAAAAATGAGCTGCAGCTGCAGCTGCAACTCATTGCAACTGCAACTGCAACTGTTTCCGGTGTCCGTTGAGCCAAGTGTCCGTTTCGGCCCCAGTTGGGCCAAAATAAGTAATTGCATTTAAGCCAGAAAAATTGCAGGTAGTTAAATTGCCAGGCCCGACGGCCAGTGTCTAATTGAATTTTTCAGTGCCTCGCCCATTTATTAATCCGATTTCAATCGACTTACAAGTCCCAGGTGTAACGTTGCATTTCCCGTCGAATTAATGGCTTTCATTAGCCTCATTTAGATGGCCATCGCTGAAAGTGCAACCGAAACTGAAAATTAAAATGAAAACGAAACTGAAAATGAAAGCAACGTACTCATTGGTATTCACCTTCTGCTTTAGGAGACGCAGCAAACAGTATTCCCAGGAGATTTAGGGCATTTCGTTGATAAATAGTTTTTATTACAAATTATGTTTTATTATTGAAAATGGTATCATTGAAAAAATTTAAAATATGTCTAAAGGCTATTTTATCATGTCTTATTACTTATTAATTATAATTCTGATTGAGCTTTAGATATATATTTACACTCATCGAAATTGAATCAAAGGCAGCAGCATTTCTGCCGATACATCTGGAAAAAAATATATGTAAATACATATAGATAGGGCTCAACTATCGAATTATAAATTCAATATAAATTTTGTTTTACTATTAAAAATATATTATTTAAAATATATTACATATATAATTTTTAAATAATATATTTTGAGTAGGATATATATATATATATATCATCTTCTATTTTATTTCTTAAAGCGTATACTTTTAGCCTTATTACTCTGAAAGCTCTCTAAATAAAAGATTGTGCCGTTTGAGCTTTAGATATATATCTATTTATCACACTCGTGATGCTCGTGATTTTCTCGTGGTTTTCATTAAAAATGATGTTTTGCTATACTTACCCTATATATTTGTATAGGGTATCATATCATATCAGAATATATTTGTTTGACTTTAAGCATCTTTTAGCGTTATTACTGTGATATCAATCTATATAAAATATTGCTATACATATACATATATTTAGTAGTGAATTATAGACCGAGTAGATTGCCTATTTTGCTCAAAAGCCATACAGAATGTAGAGCAATAGAGAGCTGTTTCTTTGGCTAGTCTGGCGTCCTACGGCAATGTCATACTTAACTCAATTATTCCCAAGATCAATGCGATAGCTTCACTATATGCGTGTGCTCTGTAAACTGTTGAGTTGCTGAAAGAATTGCAAAAGAATTCGCATATTATATGCTTTGTGCCACGCCAATTGTTGTGTGTCTATAAATTGGGTCAAAATTTTGGGCTATGGTTGTTTTTTGTGTTTTTTCTTTCTTTTTTTTTACCGGGCCGCCTGCCTTTTAATTAGCATGTTTATTTGACTTTGACTGTACGAGTGAGAGAACGCAAAGTTTGCTCCACTCAGAGGCGTAGAAGCCCGAGGCGCACAGGACGTATGTGTAATTTCGGTGCGTATGTGTGATGGGCTGTGTGTTTGTGTGCTGCTGAGTTGAGTGTTGATTAAACAAATTGCAAATGAGTTTGAGCCTTTTTTTGTTGTCGTTTTTGTAGCTGCTGTTGGTCTAAATAAATACACAATGCTTTGGGTAAGACATGCACTTGAATAAACTCTTATAAAACTAAATAAATAAACACTCGCACACGCTCATACACAAAAGGAGAGAGATGTAGTTAAACGCACAAATAAAAAGCAAATGCCGACGGCAAGACGTGGCTCAATCTATCTCTTTTTATTTGTGTATATATATATATATATATATATATATATATATATATATATATATATATGTGTGTGTGTGTGTGCAAATGACAGTGAGTTATTTAAGAAATGCAATTTCAATTAAATATGCAAAATACTCAAAGTCTAATTTAGACAACCACCCATTTGGGCGAATCGCTTTGCCTCGCAACTGCCATTTTGTTACAAAAACTAGCAGCTACAATGCGCAGATACTTAAATATTTATATGAAGAGCAGCAGCAGCAACAACAGAAAACCAGCAGCAGCAGCAGCAACAACTGCAACAAAAGTTTGTAATCAACAATTTGCATATTTGCTTTGGCAATCGCAAAAACTCTGCCGCCTTCACCTTGCGCTCAGTGTATTTTGTATTTTTTGTTGTGTTTAAATACTCTGTATTAAGGAGAATAAATGGGGTATATAACATGATAATAGTTTTTAATTTTTGTATTGATTTATTTATTGGTTTATTTTATTATTTATTTATTTTTTGCTGTATTTAAATACTCTGTATAAACAGGAATGGATGTGGTATATAGCATTATAATGGTTTTTATATTTTGTATTGATTGATTATTTTGTTATGTTTATTTACGTAATTTTAAATTAATTTATTTATATTAATTGATTTATTCATTTAATAAATAATGTATTTATATACATACATATATATATATATATATATATATATATTTTTTTTTTTTTTTATTTTTGTATTATTGTTTTAAATCTAATAAATTTATTTTTTATTTCACATGTATATTTATTTCTTTCTAAATATATTTATTTTCATCAATTCATTTTTGCGTTCAATCTAAACTCTAAATGTGAAAAAATTAAACAGTGTATCTCTTAGTCGAGAGTTTTTTAACTTTAAAGCCAGTTTTTTTTTTTTTTTTTTTAAGTCCACAGTTGCATTGTTTTGTTTTTCGTTGTTTGTGTTTTGTTTTTTTTTTTTTGCTGCTGTTTGTTGCTTTTGTTGTTGCTGCAGCTCTTTGCACAGTCGTTGTTTGGCTGTTTTTTGCAGGCTTTTAAGCATTTGGCAAGCATGAAACTTACTTCATTTGCGTTTATGTGATTTTCCGCTCTAATAAATTTAACTAGAGGTGCTTTGGCAGAGTATACCCAGCCACAATGTATATTATATATATATATATATATATATATATATATATATATATATATATATATATATATATATATGTATACAACAATAATCATAATTAAACAAAAAGCAAATAGCAGAATTTTTTTTACTTGGGAACTTAAACCAAACTGTAGGCAGGCTTTTCTTAGCAAGCAGCAGGCGTGGACATGCTTCACTCATGCCCTGGACCACTAAGCACTTGGCCACTGGCTAATGCGAGTGTCCAATGCCACCCATTCGATGGCTATTTAGCGTTTGTTGACTGGATAATTATGTGGTGCGTGCGTGATTTATAAGCGGCGGCGGTGGCTCCGCGTCTGAATGCCAGCCAGGATTATGGCGAAAAGACAGGACTTTTCGCATGGCGGCACTGACTTTGTGCTGCATGTGCTGCAAACTAATTGACTGTCTGTAAGGGCGGACGCAGAGCAAACAACGCGGCCTCACAACCTGACACTAAATAAGCAGGCTAACAACTTGTAGGTGCAAATGGGCCTCGGTCTGTGGGTGCGTTCGCAGCTGTGTGTGTCTGTGTGTGTTCGCATGTGTGTGAATGAACAATATTCAATATTGCAGACACAACAGCCTGGGCCTCAGTTCGTCGTAGGTGCGCGTGCCTTGAAATTAAATGTCGTTATAAGTAGGCATTTATATACAGCGCAAGGCATTACCCATATACGCACACACACACACAATATATATATATATATATATATATATATATATATGTATACGAAGCTGCGTATATGGCTCACATTCATTTACCCAGTCGTTTGCAGGGCTCTGGCTTACTGTCGGGGTCTCAGTCACAGTCGGAGTCGCGTTTTGTTTGTGCCCGAAGTTTGTCTTTTGCCACACAAAGCAAATATTGAAAAAGAAATAAAACGCAAGCCAAATAATGCAAAGGAAAATGAAGAAGAAAAAGATGAGAACAAACACGAGACTGTTCAATAAACTTTTCCATTGGCGTTTCTTGATTTAATAGCTCTATTACATTTTGTCATGAAGCAAAAGTTGGCTAATTAATAAAATCGGCTTTAAAAGAATGTGCTATATATATGTAACATATATGATGTATTTAAGTTGAGAGAAGAGCGATTCGTTGACACTGACTGAGTGAGATTTGGAATTATCAAGAATAGGTGTAGATCTTTATTTTGAAATCATCTCATTTGATAGAATAATAATAGTTTTATATCTTTTTTGATCTCTTTAAATTACAAAAAAAAAATTTTTTTTATTACATTTTTCGTTCTCTTTAAAATACAAAAAAAAGATCAATAATATTGCTCCCTTAAAAGTTTAAAAATAATAATTTTCAATAATATTTTTTATTTGCTTTAAATTTCAAAAATTCTTATTTTCTATAATATTTTTGCTTCTTTTACATTTAAAAGTATGTTTCTATAATATGTTTAGCTTTCTTTAAATTTAAAAAATAATAATTTTCTATGTTTACTCCCTTTAAATTTATACATTTAAGAAAAAAAAATAGAATATTCTCTAATGTCGCTCTCTTTAATATATGTATTATTTTATTATTTATATATATGCTATCTTTATATTTAAAAAATATTACATTTCTAAAATATTCGGTCTTTTTAAGCCTTTTGAAAACCTTTCATAGAGCTAAGCAATAATTTGAGGCATCTCAACAGCTGCTGCTGCTGCTGCGAGACATTAGGACAATTTATATGGCACTCTCAAGACTTTAGTTCTTCATTAAGTACAACCCAATTACATTTTGCAAGCGCATACAAATAAAGCTTAAAGCACACACACACGCACAGATGGAGAAGACGCAACACTCATCTAATTATTCTCTCAATTATAAACCCTCTGAGCTGTGCCCCCTGTCCGTCATGCCGTTGCTAAGCGTTTCAAGTATTGTTTTTGTATGTAAGTGAGTGTGCGGCTGTGTGTGTGTGTGTGTGTGTGGATACGCATTGGAATTGCAAACAGGCAGCAGGCAGCAGGCAGCATCATTACAAACTGAACTGTAAGCGTTTACAATCGATGGCAGAGCAAATCATTGTCATTACGTGGGCGTAACCGCACGCACACCCAATAAATACACACACACACACATACACACTGGCGCATAGTTAGGGAGGCTGTGAATGGAGAGGAAACGGGGGCAAGACTAAAGCAATTTCCGCACATGTTTGTGGCCTGGCTGGCAATAAGTTTGTATTTAGTACGAGTATTGGGCGCGTGCACTGCAACAGTAATGAGTTTTAATCATAATTGATTTAGTGCTCTGCCTGCATGGCTGAGTCGGGGGCTGGGTGTTGGCGGCTCTGTCATCAGTGCTATTCAGAGCAGATCGGAGCTTCCAATTCCAAGACCAATATCCATCACTTAAACCGCAAACCCGATTTATGCGCTGCAATAAACTTTCGCCAGACAAATTATGCCATCGCGCGCAGCCTTGACGGCAGAGTTCATTTTTCAAAAACCACCTTCCTCCGCCAGCACCGCCCGAAAATGAAAGATGAGAAAATTGAAAAATAAAAAAAGGAAAAAAAGGAATAAATGGAAAAAGGAGAAAAAACCTAGTGAATGCGATGCAAAACTTGTGCCGCTTTGCAACTCAACACTCGGTTATTGACTTATAGCCGTGGCTGGCAGTCGGCGAGGAACAAATGGCTTTCGCACAAAACCCAAAAGTTTGCTCTCTGAGTAGGCCACGAGCAATGCGGGAATATGCAAATATTTTCAACAGCCCAAAAACTTTTAACAATTGCAACTTATTCGAGTCTGTTGCCACTTGTCGTCCTCTGCGCTTAACAACAGTTTAAAATCAATTGCATTATTGATATGTCCTAGATGAACTTGCCTGGCTTTGCCCATGCATAAGCTCAGCTAAGAAAATGACATTTGGCTAGTGGGTGCCATAAGCTGGCTACGAAGCGCAAAGGAAAGTAAGATTGAAGACGAAATCACAAAAGTCAGTCAACAAAATAAAGTTTATTTGCGAGAAAAAAAATACTGAGAAGAAATAAAATAACAATGCTGTGAAGCCAACTGAAGCAAAGAATAATAGAGAATAAATTATATAATGAATTAAAGCTTGGAGATAATATCAATTTGGGATTTATGATGACATTTCATTTATTAATGATAATGCAATTTTTTTTATATCATTTCTTTTGGATTTATTAAGTGAAGAGCTAGAACATCAAATGTGTACTTTAACATTACATTATAAAAAAAATAAATTGAAACCAAACCCCAACACGAATAGTAAGGAATTTCGCAATGCATTAAAGCAACTTGTGAATGAAGCAGAGCACGAAAAAACAGAGATAAACATAAATATAAAATAAAAGTTAGAAGTCAATTTCTGATTAAATGAGAAACAAAAATAAAGAAGGGGCTAGAACTTTCATTAAGATAGTTAAGTAAATAATTTATTTAAAAAATATATACTTCTTTAAGCGACAAAAATGCAAAGGACCAATCAGAGCGCAGTTAGCGTCTGATGCAATACTACTAATATGATGAAATTAGGAAATCTGGTGAAAACCAGAATTCCCATACTCCGCAACACACACACAGTGCGTGCATACCGTTCGCTTTGGCATACGTAGGATTCTGGTGTAAACCAGAATATCCATACACACATACACAGCCACACAGTGTGTACGTGCAGTACACAGCAACAATCACATACAGTGCGTACATACAGTACGCTCCGACATATATACATATATGCAATTCAAATTTATTTCACTCTTTTTTATAATTACAGATTTTGTGAACATTATATAGATATATATATATTAATCAATGTGATTAAAAAAAAAAAAATATATATATATATATAAATATATAATATAATATATAATACTTTTATTATTTAGTTTAAGTCCACAAGATATATATAGATCTCACTCATAGATCTCACCAACCCCTTTGCCAACAACCTAGTTAGCAACAACACTATCAACCGTCGTTTAAAAAGATAGCAACCACTAGACCTTCCACTACGTTGGGATTGAACCCATAACCCCTACATCCCAGTCAACCTCCAGAAATTATATATAAAAATCTAAATGTTAATGTAAACATAATATAATTTGCTGATTATCCTATAAATTGCAAATAAACACAAGCCCAAAATATAAATAAAAAATATAAATAAAAAATACAAAAAATCAAAGTCCTGTTATTTCTTAAACTCCTTTAAAAAACCAAAGTTTAAACCCTTTATATGCAACTCATTGATTTACCGAGCATTCAATACGAGTCACTACAAGCCAACTAACTGAATTGAAAGGAAGCAGAAGAGATCGAATTTGATTACTGCAAAGAGTGAGCTTTGATGATGTTGATATGAATGCCACACGTCAAATGCGCAGATTGAGTAGAGTTAATGCGGTTTCACCTGGCACAGGTGAGACGTGGAGAAAAAACAAGCGAATCATTTGCCAGCTGCAGCTGCGCTGATTAGTCATTTTGTTGAGCGACGTCAGAGGTGAGCGAGAAGTAGAGAAGTAAGCAGCAATTGTATTAAAACCAATATTTTTGGATTTTCACATTTACAAGTGGACACAGCACGAGCAGAAATACAAACGGGAGAATTTGATTACCGCAGCAAGAGCTGAAAATTCAGTAACTCTGGCTGGGTTTGATGGACACGAAAGACACACGCCAAGCTGCAGTTCGAATATAATTGGTGTGGTTTCACCTGTTTGGGAAGAAGTCAGGCGTGCAGAGAGAGGGAGAGGAAGAGAGGATAAGCAATTCATTTGGCAGCTGCAGCTGCACTGATTGGCCATTTAGTTATGCGACGTCATAAAGATAAGCAACTGGCTGTGGTGCGCCCTGGTCTTGTCTTGGTGTGGTACGTCATTCATTAGCAGCGGGCAAGCGTTTAGCTGTGAGCTGTACTGAGATGTCCTTCGCTTAGTTAGTGCAGTATGCAAATTGCTATTGCTGTAACTGGCATCGGAGCAGGAGCTGCACTTTTCTGACTTGAAGGCTCGAGGTCACACAATCTTGGCTGAGCTTAAGGTCTGGCTTTGGCTTTGTTTGTTTAATAAATTTTGCCCGGGCAAAGACAATTTCAAATTCTTCCAGCAATTGGCAAACAGCAGCAGCCATAGCTCGAGGCCCCTGACCAACAATTGCCAGCTGCTGCTGTAACTACAATAGTAACAGTAACAGTAACATCACCAGCTAAGGATCCGGTGCCGCTGTGAGGACAAAGGAAACCAATTAACAGACGCCATTGTTTCACTTGGTAATTCAACTAAATTGCATAGCGCTGCAGTAGCAGCAGCAGCAGCAGCAGCAGCAGCCATTGCCGTTGCCGTTGCCGTTGCAGTTGCAGTGCATAAGCAAATGCGCATCAGTTCCCTGGAGTTCAGGAGTTGAGCTGTTTTATTGCCAGAAAATGTGCACGCTGACTACGGTGTAGGGTTGCTTGTAACGGCGAGCCAAAGGGCAGCATTCAACATTTGTTGCTTCGTGCGGCTATTGTAGGTGCTTAAAGGTAAACAACAGCTCAACGGCTCAAAAGCTGCAAGCCTGCTCTGCCTGACCGACCTAACGGAGCCAGAGCAAATAAAAGCGTATTACTTGGAAGTGAAATAATACACATTCATATTGCACGATGAGACTGAACTTAACTCGACAGCTTGTCCAAGTGATTTTCTCACATCATTTACAAAACCACTTTCCCAAATTTATTTAAAGCTGAGCAAAGCAGATAAGTAACGCTGAGAGACTGTTTCTGGTTTAAACTTCTTCCAATAAACTCTTCAATCAACTGAAGGTGTTTTCGGTGAAAGATTATATGGTAGATGTAAATCTGACATAGGGCAGAGGTAATGATTCAATCGTAGGGGGAAAAAATATATATATATATATTTTTTTATATGTATTTATTTATTTATTTGTTATTTTGTAATTTATTTTTATTTATGAATATAATATATACATATATAGAACAGCAATACAGATGCATATTTATTTAATTATTTTTTATTATTTTTTTCTATTGACATATGTAATATAAATCTGTAGCAAAAATCTATCATTTTTATATTCAGATCAGTTTCTATAGCAAAACCTCCGATTTAAAGGCCATGGAGTTGTGGCTGTCAGATTCAAGCTGCTCGTTACACTGAGCGCTTGCATGCGCCCAAAAGCTCGTTGCTATGAGCACTCACTGGCCGCTGAACGGCCAGTTAGTCAACTTGCTAATCAGCAGCTGCCGAATGGCAGGGAGCCATTTGGGCACGACTGCTGCACAAATTAGCTATGGACCAGTTGCGGTACGGGTCAGCACAGAGCACAGGCTGCATGTGCCGCCAGAGACACAGTTTCAAATGCCAAACTTTTGTTCTTTTTCCTCTTTTATTCGTTTTTTGACAACGAGCAGTCACAGCCTGGCAACGGGGCAACTTTTCATTAGAATTGGCCCTCACCATAGCTGGGCGCCCACTACATTCCCTGCACACCTGGCTACAAGTGGCAAGCGGCTGGTGCAACCTGTGCGAAGTGGAGCTCCGAAAAACATTTTCATTGGTTTCCTTGGTCGAGAGACGCGTCGCTTGGTTGCTGGCGTCGCATTTGAAGCGCGTCGAAAATGCATTTACATCGCGGTTGACGGCGTCGTCAGCGATCGCCAGCGTTGCCAAGGCTATTTCATTACCTCTGCCTGTATGACTGTGGGCGTGGCAGCGAGTGTGTGGGCGTGTGTGTGCCTCTGAGTGTATCTGCATGCCTCGGCCTGTTTGCTTGGATAAACGATGTAATCCAATTGAAATGGAACTTTTCACATTTAACTGCACACATGCGAGCGAAACGCCTGAGTTGCGGCAGGAAATGTGTGCGCTGCAGGCCCGACTCAGCTGCGATAATGAAAACTTAAATCATTGCATGAACTGCATACTTGGTAATTACGAGGCTATGGGCTATACTCTGCTTAATGGAAATCTTGAGTATAATAAATAAAATAAAATAAAATAAACAAAATAAAATGAAGTATAATTTATTAAATAAAATAACAAGATATTTGTAAAATAAAATAAATGAAATGAAATAAAAACAAGTAAAATCAAATAAATATAATATAATACAACAATATAAAATCAAATACAATAATGTAAAATAAAATGAAATAGAATAAATTAAAATAATTTAAAATATAATAAAATTAATAAATGCTATAAAATAAAAAAAAAAATAAATAAAAAGAAATACAAATTAATAAAATAAAATAATATAATATAAATTATATGAAATAAAATATAAAAAATAAATAAAATAAATATACCAAAAAAAAAAAAAAAAAAAAAAATTATAATAATATATTATTATAACAACATATTTTTATATTAATATTTTTTATTTAATAATAAATAATAATAAATATAAAAAAATAATAATAATAATAATATATAATACATATACATATTTTTTTATTCATATTTTTTATTTAATTTAGTTATGTATTATTTGCAATAAATTCTCAGAATATAACTTTTATTCATAAATAGTTTTTACACGATTTATAGCTGTAAATTCGGAAATTCTGCCAAGTGAATTTGAACAAAAATAGTCAATATGTCTAATAGTTAATATATCTATTATTATAATATATCTATTATTACAACATATCTATTATTATATATTTAAAATAAAAATCAAGAGCGAAGCACTATGTCTGCTGGAAGACTTAAGCCATGATATGTTATTCACCTCAGCGGATAGCCATAAGTCGCCTTTTTAATGGAGTTGCTTGCTCCATTTCGCATTTCGTTCGATCTTAAGCTCTTTGAGATTTCAAGCAGCTGATAACGGAACGAATTCATTGGGTGGCTGCACCTGCTGTCATAATACGCATAATACCCATCCTGATGACGAGACGGAGGGAGGGAGAGTGCATGGTAAATGCAATCGAGCCAGCTGCTCAGGCTTGCCTGGCTCCCTGGCTGGCTGTCTCTGTGGGAGCTGCAAAGTGTTTTCGTTTCGTTTCATTTTCGTGGTCCGTTGCGTGCCAAATCCATGAGCGTGCAATGGCCGCAAAAACTTGTCCTCGGACAGAATGGCTAGGACGAGCTGCGTCAACCTTTAGTAGCCTTTTGATGACTTTTCCCCGACGTCGGCGATGCCGACGACGTTATTTGTTGTTGTTGTAGTAGTCACACGCCCCATTGTTCTTGTTGGTGTCGTTGATGGGCGTTCAAATGAAAACTTTTCCAATTATTGCGGTGAGCCAGGAGAGAAAAGTGACCAAAAGAAAGCAGCAAGAAAAAGAGAGGCAAAGAAGCAACGAACAAGTTAAATGGAATGAGTACAAAAGAATCCGTGGCAGACAAACAACTAAATGAGCATCAAATCGAACTCGTGCGGCGCATAATGAGCGTTCGGGTTTTCGTGTGGGCTTGGTTCGATTCCCGGGTAACACCCAGGTCATTAATCTAATTTGTGGGCACCCGAGATACCAGTTACCAGCTACCAGTTACCAGTTACCAGCTAGCAGCTAGGAGCGACCACCTACTAGCTAGCAGCTTGAACCGAATTTAAAATGGATGCCGGACTGCAAGGTGTAAGTACATCGATCAAATTATTTCGAAGCCGCCGCCTGTTAATGATGATGATAGCGACTAACGGTCCATTGGCAAAGGCAAAACAAAGCGGCACGTTGACAATGACACGTTAAGCTGAGCCTCCACCCGCCGAAAACAGCGTGAGATTGCACTGCATGGGCACAGCCAGGCCGTAACAATGGCTTATGCCAGGGCGCAAATGCGAGCCGGAAGTGACGCCATATTGTTTTTAGAGCTTTTGTCATTTAGTGGCTCTGCGGCGGTGACAATGCGCTTATTCCCAGCCGAAAGGGATTGACATTTGGCCACGAAATTTATAAGCGCTACTCTGTGATTAAATCTTACGGCTGCAAGCTCTTTAATTCTCTTGTTTTTCATCAGAAATTGATGACCAATTGTCATCATCACCGTCATTGGCCGCCAACACTTTCTGTTTATACAAAAGTTTAATTAAACTTTGTATTACAGCTAGTCTCTCCCTTTCTCTCTCTGCCTCTGCCTCTGCCTCTATTTCTCTCTCTCTCTCTCTCTCTCTCTCTCTCTTGATTTCTCATGTGCCGATTAATTACACTTCTTTGCCCTCTTGCAAAGTTTAATTAGTTTCGCTTTTAATTGACAGTTGAGAACTCCAGTCAGGCTGGCATTTGACATGTGCTCGTTGTTCTTGTTGGCCTGAAATTCTGTGTTAGAGCATATTAAATAAAAAGTAGTTATATTTTATTTCTATAATCCATGCTGGCAATATCACAATTCTATTGGGCACTCTAAAAGTGTAATGAAACAGGCAACTGCACATGCGTAATATATAGGTAATGTATATATATTCAATAGCTTGATCTGAGTATAGACATGATCTGTATTTATTTCACAGTTATTTGCTGTTCTCATTATTTGCTGTTCTCATTTATTGATATTCTTATTTTTCAATATTTTCATTATTTGCTGATCTGATTTCTTTACTGTTATTATTATTCATAGTTTTGGATCGACCAAGACGATCCTGGCCACTTGTACTGTCATCTTCAATTCAATTTTGTATCCATAAGCAATTTTAAAATCAATCAAAAATTGTTGGACACAGCCTGTTAAAAGGTTAAATAATCCCTTTAATATTTCCCATAAAAATATATTCACTTTTGTTCATACCACTTTAGTTCCAAGACTTTTTAGATATTAAAAAAACTGAATTCCAGCAAAACCCTTAGCAAACAAAAATAAATTTAAAAAAATCAAAAATATAAATAAAATTACCTGAGAAAAATTAATAAATAAGCTGTTGCTCCTTAATACACCTGGACACATCAGCCTCTAAAACATACCAGATTGAACTGAGTTTTATCAAGAGAGAGAGAGAGAGAGCCTACTGCATTGAGTTTTATCAAGAGAAAAGATAGAGAGAGGGAGAGAGAGGGGGAGAGAGAGAGTATAACAGAGAGAGAGAGAGAGAGAGAGAGAGAGAGAGAGAGTGTGTGTGACAGAGAGAGATTGAGTATTGTAAAAAGAGAGAGAGAGAGAGAGAGAGCGTACTTCTGTGAGTATCATCAAGAGAGATAGAAAGAGGGAGCCTACTGCTGTGGCGTCTCCCACTGCATTCGATGGGACGAAAAAGTTGAGTCTACATAAGTTGGCTTGGTCTATGGATGCCCGAATGTCTAAGCACTTTAACTCTCGTAAAGCAGAGCCGAGTTAAAAAGTCGATGAGACACGCCTTATTTGCACTTTGTCTTAATTGTGCAGAGGGGAGCAAAAGAGGGAAGATGCGCTCAGGAATGGAGACTCAATGACTGAGCTGGTGGTGGGGGTGTGGGGGGGTGTGAATAACGGTATTTTGCTGGCAGTCGTTACTGTTTCTTGTTGCGTAAGTCAACAGTCGCAATTTGTGTTGATGTTGGCTATATGTTGTCTCAGTTTGTTCCTGCGACTGTCCTGTGGCTCTAACTCTGCGCCACAGCCCAGTGTGTGTGTGTGTGTGTGTGTGCGTGTGTGTTTGTAAATGTCCTGTCATTTGTTGACCAAATAAGTACATGGCAAGCAATTTGTATTTGTTTTAGTTCTGCACAGCCGACAGACAGTGGAGCGTCGAAAGTCGAAAGTCGAGAATCGAGACTCAACACGCACCGTTGCCGAAAAACCAAAGGACTTAACTAATTTCATATTAAAACATCGTTTTGCATGCAGGAACAGCAGTCGGCAGCCTGGCCTCGAGAAGCTGTTCCAGCTCCACTCCACAACATTCTACACGTTGGCACTTTGAAGCGGCTCTAATGAATTTGATGCCCAAAAATTCTTTAGCCCTGCCTTCGGGGCAGTTATTGTCACATGTGTGTGTGTGTGCGTGTGTGTGTGTGTGTGTGTGTGTGAGCACACATAATTGTCAAACTCATTCTGCACAGCTGTCAGCCCGTGGGCGGTCGGTCAGCCCCAGCTCTGGTTCTCTGTCGCACGATGTGGTGTGGTTTGGTGTGGTGCGTGCCACTGCAATTAACATTTATGGCATTTCTCATCGTTTTTCTTTCTCCCTCTCTCTTCTCCCTTCTTTCTCCTCTTTTTTTTGGCCAGGGACCAAGTCGTCGTTCCGCTCACTGCTTAGAACAAATCAAAGTCACATCGGTCGGTAATCCAATGAGCTGGTATTTCATTTTTTCGAGCGCCTGCTGATAAATCGTATATATATTTATATACGCAAAGAGACAGTTAAAGTGAATTACAGATGAGTGGGGCTCGGCTGCTCGGCTGCTCGACGATGCGCAGCCACAAAAAAAAAGGGGACACAGCAGAAAATGCTGAAAAACCGAATTATCGACAGAAATTTTGTGCTCATTATTGAAGCCAAAAAGGACGGCACATAAATTTGATGCGCTGTCCTTTTTAGCCCAGCGTCAGGAAATTGTCGGCCACACAATTCGAGGTCCGCTCAAGCGCGCCTAATCAAAAGATAAATTCCCAAAGACATATACTTAATGCTCGGCTTAGGCATGGGTAGTTACAGTATGAAATATTTTCAAATAAATAATCTATTAAAGGCGCACAGCACAATTTAATATTCTCTTGACAAGAATGAAGTACTCTAAATACATATATATGTATATATTTTGAATAATTATTAAAAAATATATTTAAAACAAAATTAAATAAAAGAAATTAATAAAATACCTCTAAGAAAAATTAATTAATTAATATATATTTAAATAATAGTAATAATATGGTATAATATATATTTTTTAATAATAATAATAATGTATTTTAATATATATTAATTATTTTGATAATAATAATATTTTTTAATAATTGTTCAATCCATCAAATATTATTTGTATTTAGAGTACTTCATTCCTGTCAAGAGAATATACATACATATATATTATATATATTTATATTATTATTATATATATTATTATATATTTATATTATTATTATATATATTATTATATATTTATATATACATTTTAAAAATTATTAAATCTATCAAACATTAGGCGTTATTCAGTTATATTTTAGTTATTCCCTTTTTTCACATATTCATATTGACTTTTGATGTAAACTTTTTAGATATCGCCAACTGGAGGCCATAATATCACGTAGGAGGCCAATGATGACTGCTTATATAGTCAACTGGGGGTCAGGTCTGGAATTTATGTGTTCTATGCGCCAGCATCCGGATTTCCCTCTGACTCGCCCATGTTGTAATTCAGCCTGATTTGAACTTACGCCTTGATTTGGATTTTCTTATTATCTATTTGCTTCTCATATATATATGTTTTATTTTATTCGACCGCCTGTGCTGCGGTCTCGCCGGCACGCCCACCTTCCTGCCACTGGGCACGCATCATTATTATGCGATGCACAGTTATGTGTCTGACCCAAAAATATGTAAAAAGGCCGCGTAAAAATCCTTTTTGGCTTGGCCAAATCGTCCAAATCGTCCAATCGTCCAATCGTCCAACCGCCCGCCCTTCACTTCATATAAAATTCAACTTTTGTGCTGAATTTTTGAGTCCATCTGTGCGCCTGTGTGAGTGTGAATTTTATGCTGCCTGATGTCAACGAAAGGCACGCCCCGGCAGCGGCTCAATTTCGCTTTATGTTAATTTAAACATGTGCCGCTCTGCGCATAAAATATGAACGCCAAGACCCGCCCCGCCCAGCCACCGCCTCTCTAGTTGAGAGTCCTCTGCCAGTTAGCAAGCCGTTGCTGACCGCTGCCTTTGCTTCTGCTGCTCCTGCTGCTTGTGCCTCTAGTTTTTGGGTCAACACAGTTTGTAGTGTGTGGCAAGATTTTCGTTTTTACTTTTACTTCCTTTGCCCCTCCTCCTCCACTTCTTAACCAACTCTCGGATGCTCTTTGCGTCTGGCCACATGTGTAGCAACTGATTTTTGGATACGCTCCTTTCCGCCGTAATGTGCGTCGGGTTATGCTTTCATGTATGTTTTGCTGATTTCTTGTTGACTTTTATGTAGCTTGCTACATGCGCGCCATTCCCTTTGCCCAAAATCATAAGCAAATACGTTTACGTGTACATAGATGCATACATAAAATATATATATATATATATATATATATATATATATATATATATATGTATATAAATAAATATGCGTATTTGCTGAAACTTTTTTGTGGGTGAGTTGCAGCTCCTTTCAACTGCTGTAGTGTGCTACAGACATGCTAATCCGATTTTGTTTGGCCTTGCAGTTGGCAGGTCAGCTCAAGACTCGACATTTTTCTATATTATTATTCTTATTTAAATGTACTTTATTTTTTATACAAGAAAAAAGTTAAATTAGAATAATTTATTAAAATCAGTTTTAGCAAAAATCAATTCGCAGCGAGCCGACAGAAACTCAATTTCTTTTTAATTTGTCAGTTACATATGGGATTTTTGGTCTCACAGAGCTACACCTCTCTGGCTGTGATTTTCGGCTACCTCTTGCCTGATATTGTTTCCGCCCACTTTCGGGTTTCACATACGCTTAAAAATTAATTTTCTTTTTCTTCTTTTTTTTCTAGCTAGGGGCCACATTTACTGTGCAAATGTTTTTCCCATTCAAGTAAATTGAAATGTATGCGTGGGCGAGTGACTGTGTGCTTTGGGCCAGCTATGCGTTTTATCTTATAATCATTTTAATTAGAAGCCCTATTTTTTTCAGGGCAATCTCCGCAAATTCTACATTTTAATTAAATTGTTTGCTCAAATCAAGCTGATGGAAGTTGTCAACATTTGGACACACATTTTTTAGCAGTTAATTTAATGTCTTTAAAGCTGTTTTTATTCTAATAAAGGTATATTTGCTTATGCAGCTGCAATTGTCACAAGTTTTATAATTAACCCAAGCGAAGCATCTTTCAATCACTAATAATTTGCTGGCTGCATAAATTCAGAGTTATTGTCTTTATCATTGAGGGCCCTCAGTCATTTAGTAGAGTCTATTAATATGCCTATATTGTATTTGCATTGCTTCTGCAGGCCCTTAATTATGGTCTCCCTCTCTACCTCTCCTCTGTCAGCCTTACTTTGATATGATTAAGTTATACGCATTGCCAGAGTCTCATTTCCAATGTGAACAAGTTTTAATTTGTTTGCATGCCACAGTAACAACAGCAAAATATGCATTAGCAGAAAATAAATATCAATATTTCAAGTATTTCTGGCATAACTCGGAGAAGTATTAGGAGTGAGCGTTTGAGAGTTTGACATTCCTGAAGGTGCGAATGGCAAATAACTGCGGTAATTAAAAGTTTTATACAAATGAAGAGATATATAAAAAAAACATCAAGTTAAAAAAATTAATATATGTATATTATATAAATTATTAGCTATTTAAATATTTACAAGACCAGAAGCAGAGGAAGAGAAGACGCACTACACTACACTTCATAGCACTGCACGACTGACCAAAAAAAAAACTTTATAGCTCACGCAAGTCGAGCAGCAATAGAGTCGGGTAGATATTCCGGTAGAGTCCAGCAGCGGTAGAGAGTCGGGTAAAGGCGAGCAGCGGTATAATCGAGCAGCGAAGAGTCGAGCACTGGTAGAGGGTCGGGTAGCGGTAAAATCGAGCAGCAATAGAGTCGAGCAGCAATAGAGTCGGGTAGTGGTAGAGAGTCCAGCAGCGGTAGAGCGGAAGACGATGTACTACACTTTACTACACTACACTGCACGACTGACCATCAGAAGGTCAGGAAACCAACTGAAGAAATGCAAGAAATGCTTGCCCTTAAGAGTGCTCAACTCTTTCGAACTCAAATGGGTCGACGTCATGAGTCGTTTCTTACAGTCGATCATTGCGTGGGAAATGTGCACGCTACCTACTACAATGTCAATAGGGTAGAGTCGGGCAGAGGGCATAATGATCTTTAATATAGTAATCATTATCTATTACTATTATTCTACTTATGTCACAAACAAAAATATTATAAAATTATAAAATAAAAATAATAATAATAAAATAAAATAAAAATATATATAAAAATTAAGTTTTAAATATAATATATATATATATATATATATATATATATATATATATATATATATATATATATATATATATATATATATATATATGTATATATACATATTTGTACATACAGTTTAATAATCCAATTATACCTTGACTTTTCCATTTTCAATTGGCTCAAGGAATAAATAATATTAATAATAATTAATGAATGAACAAATTATTTTAAACAATAATCTGAATATGTTGAAGCGGTCAATTAAAAGTAACTTATTTTTAAAATATATTGGAAAATGACACTGAATACAGTCCAGTCCATGAAGATCTATTCTACTTACCTCTATGCAGTTGCAGACATAAAATAATTCCATAACTGGAACATTGAATCTTAACAGAACTGGAACTTAAGTTGCATAACTGAATTACCAGAAAAAAAAGAGAAGGGAAAGTAGAAACTCTTCTCGATGAGAACTTAGTTCACTTTGAATTAAACATGTAAAACTTGCATTAAATTGCCGCCCTGAAGGTTGTGGCACTTTGAATGGAGTAGACAAGCGACAAATCGAGAGACACAACAAAATGCAGGGCTTAGAGCAAAAGCTGCTTGCAATTTCCTGGCTGGTGGATTGATATAGCTAATGAACAAACCGAAGCGTTTGCTATTTATAAGGAACTTTGTTGCTTTCAAATTAATCGATTTAATTGAAGACTGAACAATTCGAGCGATAGTCGAGGCAAAAGTTTCGATTGGGCCAAACTTATTTTAGTTTGTTTACAATTGAAATTCACAGACAGGTGCAAGTGGAACTGGAAGGGACTGGAAGGCACTCCGAACAATCAGTTGAAAGTTATTTATCTCTGTGCCTCTCCATTTCCCCCTCTCTCTCTCTCTCTCTCTCTCTGTCTGATTGATGCTGTGTTATTGCTACGTATTGCTACGTAAAGTAACCAGGCCCGAAGCGCTGAAAAGTGCACAAAATGCTGCACATTGGAGATAATTGAGTGGATTGCATAGTCGCTGGCGGGCAAGCGGAGCGCGAAGCTCTGGCATTCACTACCCGTCCGAAAGGTGGCTACCTGCTAAATGTAAATAACCAACAATGCCTCTGGCTCCCAAGGAGCTTCCATTGCTGCCGTTTGGCAAATAGT
Organism: Drosophila fulvimacula; assembly: GCA_035045555.1. NCBI lineage: Eukaryota > Metazoa > Arthropoda > Insecta > Diptera > Drosophilidae > Drosophila > Drosophila fulvimacula. Next base: position 3,627,780 of record JAWNOX010000009.1, read on the forward strand.
TGTTGCCAGCAAGTGAAAAGCAAACACATTTAGTTTTGAGTGCAAATCGAGTTTCGAATCGCTTAAAGCTGCGAGAGAAAACGAGAGACTCAGGCAGCATATGCTTGACGACCGCTCTGATATCTAACTGCAAGGTGAGCTTGCATTCGGACCTTGTCTTCTCCCAGCTGTCTCAGTGACATAATTTTTAAATAGAAGAATGCCATCCTTGGCATTCCTATGCATATTAGCTGAGGCTCTATTGGAAAAGGATTCATCTGGAAAATGATTCAGTTATGCATTGGGATGTGCAGATATGTGTACCGTGTCAGGTAGTATTATATGTTCCGCGGGCTTTGCTTTCTATTAACATTTTTTGTTCGAGTTGCTCTCATTCGTTTCAGCTCCTTTATTTAGTTCAGCGCCGGCAGCGACAAATTCAATTAAATGTGCAGCTATGGTGCAGTTGAGCTGCTTTCCTGTTGACAAGTTGTTGCGACAAATCGCAAAGTTGCGTCTAAAGTCGGCAAACAGAGCTAATTCCATATGCCTTGCAGCCTGTTTTAACTGCAGCTGCAGCAGCAGCAGAGTCAGGAGGGAGCTGCTTCTCAACTTATGACAGCGAAAATAATGTGGGCGAAACAATGAATTATGCACTTGGTAATAAGTTTGGCGATGTGAAATTGGAGCGACGTGGCTGCCAGAAGGAGTGAGAGACAGAGAGAGAGAGAGAGATGGAGAGAGGGAGGGAAAACTGGCAGCCATAACCAAAACCAACTAGCAAATCACTCATAAATGGCAAGCGGAACATATGGCGAGCGGGCCAAAATATTTGGCCATTAAGCCCGCTGCGGCCCCAATGTGGGGCTTAGAAAGTTTTGGCGGTGGCAATTTGCAAATAGCAGCAACAGACAACAACAAATTTAGTGCCATTTAATGTTGCAAAATGCGTGCGTGGCTCATAATAATTCATAAGCAACATTTTGCACTGGCAGCGGCTGTGCGCGCGTGTCTCTATGTGTGCGCCGCATTATGAATTTCACAATCAACGCGTTAAGTTGAAAGTAATGCATCAAAATTGTGTGCAGTCAGCCAGCGAAACCAGCAGCAGCAGCAACAGAATTTGTAAGCAACTCCCAAACTGACACAGATGGAGTAGAGCGTAAAGGCCAGCAGACAAATTTGGTGGAAGCGCAGCTCAAATTTTCAACTTTGCCAGTAATTGTGGCGAAAGTGATGTGAGAGGCTTCTCTTTATATTTATGAATTCTTTTATTTTACTCTCCGACAACTCTTCACTGAGCTACCTATAGTTCTATCTTTCATTCTACTTGATACCATCGCCATCCCCAGTTACTTATGGATAATAGTGCTCCTCATCAATATAGTTTTTATTGGTCTGCTACAGTGGCAGTAGCTATATTACGCATACGCAGTGGATGACGTAAATGAAAAAAAAAAATTGTTCAGATTTATTATTAATTTTAAATTAATTTGTTTTTTTAATTTTTATTATGTTTATTTATTTTTAATTTACATATAATATCATAATAATAATGATATATAATATATATATATATATAAATAATAATACATAATGTATAATATTTAAAAATAACAATAATAATACTATTAATAATGGAATAATAAATGGAATTATACACACATGACAATATAGACGGCCCTGCAGTGAGTGTCAGTAAATAAATAATTAATATAATAATTATAAACAATTTCTTGTGAGACTAAATCAAATCGAATGCAAAATAATATAAACATATATTTTTTTATATATTATGTGATATATAAACATATATTTTTAAATAAATTAGTTTATATTTATTATTTTTTTTTTATAATATTTATATAAGCTATATATAAGACAAAGAAGCAGTTACTCGTATCAAAGTCATAGGATAATTAATAAATCCATTGCTGCGGGCCCTGCGGTTGCCCGTGGCTGTCTGTTGCTGCAATAAAAGGAGCGCGATTTTTGCATAGTCTGCTTGCAGGCACATCATGCATCAGATGTGTTATGAATTTCAATGTAATTTCAGCTGCAAAAAGAGAAAAATATAGTAATAAAAAAAAAAAAAAATGAAATACAAAAAATAAAGAAAATAACACAACGAACAGCGCTGACGATGCCGTATTGAATGCGTTTCTGCGTCGCTGCAAAAGTTGCAAAGGCAGCAGCAACTGTAACAGCAATATTTGTGTGGATGTGTGTGTGTGTGAGTGTATTGGTGTAATTCTCTGTGAGTGTGTGTGTGTGTATGTGTGTGTGTGTGCGTGGGAGTGGGGAGACATTGAGTTCTTGACGCTGTCGTTGACATTTTACATTACATAAACGTATTTATGCAAATTCGCCCTGAACTTTGCTTGCCACGAGTTGTTTTTGCAGCAGCTGCTGTTGTTATTGTTGTTGTTGTTGTTACTGTGAGTGTTGCCCACTAACTGACTGGCTGAACGACTCGCCGTCGCGTCGCCCTCTTTTTTTTGAGCAACTCCTGTCTGTCGTTGTTGCCGTTACTTTCGTTTTCTCTTTTTTTTCTGCTTGTCGATGCGCCATATTTGCATGCATTTTAAATGACTCGGATATCAATTTTGACATATCACTTGACAGCTTAAAAAGGTTTATGTATTTATACAAACGAACAGGCAATACATGTGTGCCTGCCTGCCTGTGTGTGTGTGTGTTATGGGATCAGAGCGATGCGACACCAAAAGCACGACAGAGACACGGATAGGTGGGTAGCACTATATTGAAGGCAGCAAAACAAAAGTATATCTGATCTAACATACCCTGTAAATGATACGATTATATGAGAGTGGATCAAATAATTTAAAGTAAATTTAATAAATCATAATTCTTTAAGTAGTAAAATATTTTTTTTTTATTATTAAATTATTTTTTATAATTTTTCATTATTATTATTTTTTTTATATTACTATACCCTATAAATATGCAATTAAATCAGAAAGGAAAGCCAGATTTTAATTGAATTTATTAAATTAATTAAAGAAATAGTTTATATTATTTTTAAATATTTATTATATTATTTGTATTTTTTATTTTATTGTTTAGCACTCTCTCACTCTAATTAAAATTAATGTAATTAATTTAAAAAGTAGTTTGGACTATTTTACTTAGACCCAAACAGGACTGTTTGTAGAATGCTGTTCAAAATATGTTTAATTTATATATATACAAATTATTGTCCCTATAGCTATTTACTTTTTTTCCACGGATTTTATGTGAATTTCGGACTGTCATAGCCTTCATATGGCTATCTACAGGGCATCTTACGGCTAAGCATTTGTTTATGCTTTTCGCAACAGTTTCACTTGCGTTTATTTATTTGTTGTTTGCTCGGACATAAAAAAGTGCGTACTTTAAATTTATTGCTTCATTAAAGCTTAATACCCAGCGGCATGTGTGTGCGTGTATGTGAGTGTATGTGTGACTTCGGTGTGTACGCTTGTGTTTGAATATCAGGTTAAATATTAACGAGCTGGACTCTCATTTTTGCCATTGTTTTGGACGCCCCTGTTTGTAGTTGTTTTGTTGACGTTTATTTGCTTTTATTGCTGCATTTGGCGCTGCTAATGTTGTTGCCGTTGTTGTTGTTGTGTGGCTTAAATCACTAAACAATTTCGAGCTAGCCCGCAAAAGGGAAATTCTATTATTGAATATTAAATATATATATATATATATATATATATATATATATATATATATATATATATATATATATATATATATGTATATATGTATATATGGAAGATACAGTTTATCTAAGTCCAATGTGTTGTTGCTATTGTTGTCGAATTGGCGGTTTAGTGATACAAATTGCTAAATATATGTTATTTAAATACTTTTCAGCCTCTAAGCATTGCATAAAATGGCAATTGAATTATGCAAAGTGCCAGCGGAATGTAAAATGTTATTGTAAAGTTAATTGCATTATGCAGCAGCCCAGAGACAGAGAGGGAGAGAGAGCGAGAGATTTTCATGATGCATGCGCGTTAATGCATGGAATCTGATAAATGTTTAGATTATTTATTTTTCATTGGATTATTTCGCCTTAAAATGGTTTGTAAATTTATTTATTTGATTGAGGAAATGAATCAAATTATTTTTAGAGCATTTTATAGCGTAATGAAAGCTTAAAGTGCCAAAGAGCCAAGTCAAGCACGCTCGACCAAAACCGGAGCTCAGCTCCAATCCAATCCAGACGCCCGTCAGAGGCCAAAACCCAAAGTAAATAATTAAATTTGCTGCGTAAATAAAAGTTCAAGTGGCCGACTTGGCACAGCTCAAATGTCCGCTGCTCAACTGCGTGCCTGCTCATCCTGACGGCCGACAACAGGAACAGCAGAGCAGCACTCGAACCGATTGTCTACTATGTCAAAGGCCTGGTTGCCTGGTCCTTCGCTCCCATTGCCACGCCCCAGCCGCCCATTCGCCCATGCAACCTCTCATGTCTGCCGCCGGGTCGTTGCTTTCGTTTGGTATTCAGTGAAATTGCTTTTATTAGCGTATAAATCAACAGTACAAAAATCGTAGCATACTTTCCAGCGTTCCGTCTCCATTGCCATTGCCAGCGCCCACTCGCCATGGCTCGCGGACTGTTTAAATTAAATTTATGCGTCATTTCAAGTTGTTTACAAGTTGGCAGCACTTGAGCGCAGCAGTCAACTTAATGCAATTGCTGCGGGCCACAAAGCCGGGCTAAAACAGTGCGAATGCAGGCTGTAGCCGGGGTACAATGCATGGCAACTGGCAACTGGGTTCAAAGACTGTCCGCCAAAGACAGTCAATTTTGGCATGGTTCGGGTCACGGTGCGACGGCCGTATTATGTGCTGAACATAATAATAAAACTATAAATTAAATTAACTCATAAAAATTCCGTGTGCATAAAAACGAGGAACAGTCCGAATAATAACTTTGTTGTTGCAGCAGCAGCAGCAGCAGCAGCAGCAGCAGCAGCAGCGGCAGCGGCAGTAGGAGCGGCAGAGAAGAGCTATCTATCTATTCTATGCCAGTCTGTGTCCGAAACTGCCCACCAGAGACCATTCCATTTCATTTTCGGCCAGCCACGCCCCGCACTCCGCCCTGCGCCTGCTTTATGGGCATACATATAGGCGCTTTGGCTTGTAAGTAGCATGTAAGTCAGCTCAGAGAGCACATGATTTAAATTCTTGTGAGCACGCCAAATGGACAGTGGAAATGGGCAAAACAGTGGGACACTCGGGCAGTTGCTTTAGATATATACATATATATATATATATATATATATATATATATATATATATATATATATATATATATATATATATATATATATATATACATGTCTGTATAGAAAGCGTAAGCGTGCATATTTGATTTGATTTCATTGCCAGCCACGCCCCACAGCGCAGCAATGAGAACGCGATGTGCCTGTAAATATTTATTAATGCCGTGAAAGTTTTTTTTGTCGGGTTTAAGTAGATGCGATTTGTTGCTGGGGTCCGATGGCTGCTTGGCTGCTTGGCTGGAAAGCTGCCCTGATTTTTATGGCAATTCGAATGAAAAACCGATCAATAAAGGGCGAAAGACCTCAACTGGGCATAACAGTTCAGCATTATATTTATTAACTCCAGATTAACTGTGTTCACTTTAAGTTGCCTTGCTGCTGGCAAGGAGATAATGTCCTGGGCAACAGGACGTTATCCCTCTAAGCATTGACTTCTGCTACGGGCTGCTGGTTCTATGTTCTATGAACTACATGTTTAGAGTTGGACTTGAACTTGGACTTGCCAGTCCTCGAGTATGACTCCAGTGACTCAATCAGCCATCGTTTCATGCGGATGCGGCTCTGGAGCTCGGCGATTTCCAGCTGATAAGCTCTGAATATCTTCAACTGTTTTGTAATGCGTTTTTTCAGTTTCGCGAACTTGTGATGCTTGGAATGGCTTGATTTGCGAAAGATGCCATACTCATGCCACGGATCGAACATTGCTATAAAAGCCACAACAATAATTTAACAGTATTTTGATTTGAAAATCAACGCCCGGAGAGCTGATGATATTCCAAAATTTAATAAACTTGCACAGCTCTTACCAGTGGGCGACAACAAAGCCAGAGCCAGAGCCAGAGCCAGAGCCAGAGCCAGAGCCGGAGCGGGAGCCAGAGCCAGAGCGAGAGCCACTGATGATGACGTTTAAAGCAATTACACGAGACCAAATGAAAGCTGCAACAGCCACCCGTGGCCACTCCAGCCCCGCGCTCTTGTAACAACATTGTGCATACAAATGCAAATTGCTCGTTGGCATACGTTGCGTATACGTAGCGCCAAATGCCAGATCCAAGAGGGCCAACAGCAGCGTGCAACAACAGCAAAAACAATGGCGAAACATTTTCGCATTGCGTGAACAAAATAGTTTTGTGTTGCGGTTGTTTTTAGTGGCTCAGCCGTGGGGCGCGGGCGGCTGCAACAACGACAACGGAACGACAACTGGAACACCAACAGCAACAACAATGTTGGCAATTACAGCAAAGTAGTCGCACTCCAAGGCAAGGCCACCATCAGCAGCACCACAAGCCACGCCAGTCGAGCACTCGACAATGCCATAACTGCGAGAACTCCGCGAGTTGCACTTTCTTATGCGCGTCTAACAAATGCATAACACTCGCGAATGGGAGCACTAACTGGGCATAGGCGAACTGCAAATACTCTACGAGTTAGCCAGGAGCTGTATTTTGCCATGCATGGAAATAGATCGAAATATTTGGTTACATAAATTAAGCATGCGAGTTGCTGTAGGAATTTTAGTATAGCAGATCTTGGATGAGTACTAATATAGTTTTACACACGTTTATTTACCTGCAACATTTTATTTTATTAAATATATTAACAAAACGATACTTAATTTAAAGATAAAGAACAGAAAAAAATATTGCGCATTTTTATTTGTCAGTTTGGCCAGCTGTGCCCCAGAGTGCTAACTATGGTCAGTGATATTATAATATTACTAAGCTGTGAATGCAAATAATTCAAAAATTCAATTTATGTGTAGTTCATTTGTAAATAATTTATTGAGCTAATAAAATAATAAATATATTAGATATAAATATCTATTTTTTTTAGAAGCAAATTTATAAATTCATATATAATTTGTAACATATATATATAGAAAAGAGATCAGAACTGAAGAACTATGTGATGTATAAATTCAACAATTTATACATAATGTATACAAAATATTATGAAAAGATTAATTGTGTTAAAAAATACAGAAATAAAATTATATATCAGATCAGATTCAGTTCAGAGTTCAGTACTGTAGGAATGCTAGAAATTTGTGAATAAATTATGCAAATAAATAATAAAAAAAAAAAAACAAACAAACAATAATATAAAAGACATCTGAGCTCATAGAGCCCAGTAATTTCTGATATATAAATTTAAAAATTTAATTGTAATTTTTGCAGAATATTTTTATATTATATTATATTATATTAAATTATATTATATTATATTACATTATATTATCATAAATATATAGTTCCTTAATTAATTAAGCCTGAACCTTATTTACTGCCTATTCATTGTTAGCCCAGCCAGTAGTGCCAAAGTTTGAGCTGTGTCGTGTTTAGCTGCCCTGATTGTTGGTACTATGCAAAATGCTTGGGATTGCGTTTTGCATGCGGACCATTTAGTGACACACTTTAGTGGGGGAATGCAGCGAAATGCAGGTGCTAATCGAAAGATGTTGTCGCGCTAAGAGCAACAGCAACGACAGCAACAACAGCTAAATATGTATAGAGCGAAAATACAATTTGGAGCGCTCTGCGAGTCCATTAGCTTGCAATGCCACGCATCAAATCATAATCATTTCAAACTAAACAGAAATTGACTTGCACAATATGCGCCACATAAAAAGGAAATGAGGAGTATGTACGGCCATGAAATACACTGTAAAAGCACATAGTTATTACAATGATATTATATATTTCGCTAAAATATATATATTTTTCTTTATTTTATATATCTCACAATATGCTTCACTTCAGGCATACGTTTGCCTTTGTCAGTGATAGGGTATATGGGCATCAGGCATCAGGACAGCTGCTTCTGTGCGCTATCGCATATAAATAAGCTGGCGTAATAATAGAAGCAGCCAGCGCTGAGACGGGGTCGGCGCTCGTCGCTCAAACTCAAATTCCATTTGTGTGCACTTCAGTTTCTGTTTAAATCAAGCGCTCATATATAAATATATAGATATATATATATCTATAAAAAAATAAAAATATATATAGTATATATGTGTGTATATTTCTGTTGCCTATCCTATTCAATGGCTGCTGCGTGGTCTTGACAATCATTCAGGCTGACAGGATGTGCGCTTCAGTGCGCTGATTGTGAGTAGAAAAGGCTAACAAAATACAAATACCAATACATGTGGCCGCATAGCCATGGCCTATGTCTCGGCCAGCTATGGAAGCAGCGCCGTCTCGGGTCAGCGCTGGCATCTCCGATTGCCTTTCGTATGGCTTCAGCTTGAGGACACTTTTGCTAATTGAATTTATGCCACGGCGCCGAGTTGACAACTTCCTGCGACAGGCCGAACAGACAACAGACAACGAACAGCAGGCAACAGACAACAGGCAACATCCAACAACTAGCAACAGTTGGCAACGTGTTAATTCAGCAGCAACGGCAAATTATAGACCACACGCAGCGCCTGCCTTACCACTTCCGGGCTGCTCATTAAGCATATGTCTATGTGGCAGCAACAAGGTGTAAATACGTTTTGTTCCTTAATATTTTTGTATGCCCGCCAAAGCGCAAATAAAAAAGGAGGCAGCAGGAGCCGCTGCCGCAACAACTCCTTGAGCGCGTCCTTTTCTTAACGCCGTCTGACGGCGTCTCGCGCGAAACCTTTCGCTGCTCGGCGTTGTCCTTGCGTCTGTATCCTTGCACAGGCAGTCTGCCATGACAATTTAAATGCCTGTTGTCTGCCTGGGCGTGTTCGACGGGGGCGTAACTGCCACTGGTAAGTAATAGCTGTCATTTGCTGCCAGCCTGCGGTCGCCAGTCTCCCGCGTCCTTGCGCTCTTAATAAACCATATTTCCACCACAAACACGCATACGTACATGCGTCAGCGAATTTATAATTTCCTTGAATGTCATGTAATTACAAATGTGATCTAGTTTGCAGGCGAACAGGCTTCTCTTGATTGCCCGCCAGGTGACAGCAGCTTAATATCCAGGTAACGGATGTAAGCATATTAATTGTAAATAAATGTTTTTTCACTATTCGAACTATCCAAGCGGCGCCAATGGGCGGCACTAAAAGCGTCGCCTCGGAGCTCCAAACTTTATTTTTCGCAATACGTTTATCGCTGTAATTATCTGTAAGAGCTTCTTATGACACTCTAAGTGATTCGAAATTAATATTTTATGACACTGGAAATAACTCAACTTAACAACTATTTACAGTTTAAATATATAAAAAAAACTTTGTAGTTAAGTGCTTGTCGATTTCATTGCAGTAGAGGACTTAGTTTTTCTAGCTGAGTATCACATCCGGTTGACAACAGCTCTTGAGACTCTCGCCAGATCAATGTATGAAAAAGGCCAGAAATTGTTTAGCTACACTAAAAACTACAGAAAATAAACTTAAACTATTTGAAGGAAATTTTTGACAATTTTTCATATCACCAGCCTTAAATATAAGTTAATAAACCCGAATAAAATAAATTTAAAATTTCTGCACTATTTTTTTTAGCTGCTGATAATAATTTTGTTCCCGCCCGTTGCCACTTTTTCTATGCATTTCAGAAGAAAATCATTCTAATTGTAGAGTGATGAAAGCAATTTAATATTGTTTATATTATTAATTTATTAACTTCCGCTATTCTGGAATTGAAAATAGCCAGAAAATTCGCAAGTCGCCAGATCGCTCATCTTCCAGCGTATTGGATTTAAAAAACGCCAGATCTGACGCGAAAATAGCCAAATTGGCAACATTAATTGTGGGTCTTAAAAACTTCTGATCTGACGGGAAAATAGCCAAATTGGCAACACTGATCAGTTCAGAGTGCTTTGATGTGCGGATAATGCAATTGCAAATTCATAAAAGCTCCATCGCTATCTCCCACTTTTCCCGATAGGCAGTTTCAATAGAGCCCAAGCTAGAGCCCATGCAAATACAGTTAATTCAGCATATAGAAAGCAGCTTAAAACCGTTGCTTGGCGACCACATTGAAGCGCTTTAACTACCCATGAATAGTCCAATGCACCCAAAAAATGATAAAGTGCCGCCTGCTCATTTGTAAGCCTCGGAGTAGTGCAGGATTTTTGCCAATTAGGTCGCAGCACTAAAATCGAGCGGGCCAAATGCCCAATAATTCACCATGGCCGCCAACCAGCTGGGGAGTGGGCTAGGGGTTGGACCAGGGCGGGTGCCCACCCGATTCGATTCGCTCTCTCCAACACAATCGCAGCTAATAATAAATTAATTGTGCAATTGCATTTCGGGGTTATTGGGCAATTGATTACTTTTGGCGCCGCGTTGCGGGCTTGCACTTATAATTTATAGATGATGGCGCTGCGTACTAGGGGCGTTCCCCTCCCCTGGCTGGCTGCCCCACGCGAATCCAATCTGTGCGCGCTGCTTTAACTTGCCGCGTTACCAGTTTTCGTCATATCTTTGCTGGGGGCGGCAAGGCGAAGTCCCGTTGGTTTCGCCTGCTAGCCCACTAATTAAAACTAAGTGGCGGGCGTTGAAAAACGCGTTCCAACCTCTATTAACCCAGCGACGCCCAATTACACTTTCGCTTAATTTTTTAGCTCCTCGTGCCAGTCGGTGTCAGCGCCAGCCCTTGGCGCCCATACGAAATTTGACATTTTGACAGCGCGGCAAGTTTACAAGCACCAGCAACAACGAGCTACAGCCGAGCTACAGCACGCATTACGCATACGCCGCATTGGGGCACCCGGATTCTAATTTGTTTACGGGCATTAGGCCAAAATTTTAACTGCGTTCCCCCTTACCAAACAGCACTAAAACTGAGGTGAGATGTGCGAGTGTATGTGGGTGTGGGTGTGTGTGTGAGTGTGAGTGTGTGTGTCTTAGGTACGATTCGCTTTCCAAATAGAAACAAACCCCTACTAGAGCTGTTGGCACTGCGACGCTTTAAGGGTTTATTAGGGACACCTTCGGCCTGTTGAAAATAGGTTCAGCTAGCCGATGCTGGTAATTTGTGTGTGCTATATCTGTTTGGGTATCACATGGAACTGCTATACAGTTAAGGAGAAATCTTAGCTGGCAGTGAATCAATTATAACAGAATATTTTAATATAGAAAAATTTATATAAAAATCATATATAGTAAAAAATAAAAATATTTATTTGATTATAAAAATTGTATTTAGTAAATATATGTATATATTTTGTATATTTTATTATATATATTAGTTTAAAGTATATATAATAAATACATGAGATATTTATCTAATTTATGTATTTATTAATTTATTTATTTATTAATTAATTATTTATTTATTTATTATTTAAATAATTAATTATTTTATTTATTTATTTATTTATTAATTAAATAATTAATTAATTAACATATTTATTTTTTAAATTATTTATTTATTTATTTATTCAATGAATCGACTCTTGGCTTAACTTAAATAATAGTGGCTCGTACATCGAACGGGCAGTGCATAGATCGCAATCGTTTGAGGCAGCTGGTCGAGCGCAGTATCTCTCTACACACATACTTTTAATCATATATACAAAACATACATACAAAGACGCGTATAAACAATACAATAAAGTGAGTTTGTGGGGACCGAAAAATATTTTTGTTATATTTTATTTTATTTTTATAATTTATATTTATATTATTATATAATCTTATATGAAAATAAATGTATTTTATAATAATGAGAAGAATAATAATAATACTAATAATAATAATAATACTAATAATAAAAATAAAAATAGTAATAATAATAATTATTTTATCTTTTGATTTGTTACAATAGCTCTCTGATAATATATAACTTTAATTAATATCTGTTTAAATTAACTTTTCAAAAATTTAGGAAAATGGTAAATAATAACAAAAATAAGACTTTCATATCTGCAGAGGTGGTCTACAAAACGGACCCGATTTTAATATATATTATCTTATTATTGAACTCGACTCTTAATAACTGTTATAAAAAACGTTGTTTATTAATTTTAGGCTCGACTTGACTTTTAAACATGCTAAAGATTCTGCGGCACCAGCGTAATTCTCGCAGTGTTGTTGTTGGCAATGCTTGAAATGAAAATATTGTTTTTGCTGTCGTGTGTTTAGCTTTTACAACTAGTATTTAAGACTCACACACACACACACATACACACGCAGATGCTCACACACTAACTTACAAGAGCTAAGTATGCACGCTGTCACCTTGTGCGTTTGTATTCTGACAAATGGCGCACGTTTTACATGTGTATACTTGGCCCGAGTCAGTGCCACCCCTAACTTATGCCCATCCTCAACTCGCCTGCTCTATCCCGTTGTGTAAATGTAACATAAAATGCCGCAAACGTGTGCGTGGCAAATTTGTAAAGTGCAAAATTTATGCGTAATGTGAGGGCGTCACCCAGGCACCCTACACGTCGCCGTCACCCCTCGAATGGCCACGCCCACTGCGGAAAGTTGCGGCTGTGGTTTACAAGTTTGAAGAGGCTTGGCAACAAGGCAGCAAGGACGACGCCGTCGGCAGCAAAGTGCCAAAAAGTTGCAGTCAACGACAGCCCCAAAATATAACTGTCTAGCCTAAGCATGTGTGAGTGTGCGTGTGTTTATGTGTGTGTGTGTGTGTGTGTGTGTGTGTGTGCGCGTTTAATTTTCTCGCCAAACTAAAATATTTTTGTGTGCCAGCAGCCAACAGCGAGCAGCGAGCAGCGAATACTTTTTTCTTTCGCGTTTCATGCAAATATTTGGCTCTATGGCAACCAAATGGTGGCAAAAGGTTAGCAAAATAACTTCATACGCGCCGCGTGAGCGCAACAAAAGCTATACAAATACACACGTGCACACGTGCACACACACACATACATTTGGATTTCGGTAAAATTCATTAAAGTTTATGTTTGCGTATGTTTCAACAGTTTTACAGCGACCCGCCCTCACACACGCCTAACTATATATATATATATATATATATATATATGTGTGTGTGTGTATGTGTGTGAGTGTGATAGAGACAGATAACAACAAGCAGTAAAACAACACTGTCGATTTCTGACTTTCGGGGCCTGCCTTTTTACGCTTAATGTGTTAAAACTAATTTAAATTTATTTCATTCGTGTAAATTTGCCAAGATGCTGCGGCAGGCAGAAAACATTTTTCGGGCCTGCCCCCTCTGCGCTTCAGCGGGCTCTGCTTCAAGGGGTTAATAAATAAATTACGTATACGTGCACATAAATTGTTGTTTGGGCCAAGAGTTCATGCTGCATAAGGCAACAACAAACAAATTCGGGTCAGGGGCAAATTAAGAGAGCGAGCGTCGAGTGGGAGGCCCTCTGATTGTCAGCTATTTGTGTGCTGAATGTGCCGTTAAATTAGCCAAATTACGATGAGATGGAAATTCTTGGCTTATTTGCCAAGTTTGCGGCGGCGCCAAAAAGTATGCAGCGAATTTTTCAATGTGTCACTTTTGCTTATACTCAGCTCAGCCCCGCCCATTGCTTACGTTTAGTTGTGCTACTGTGTCCCTACAACATATTTAATTTACGACCAGCCCACATAATAACAACAACTCGAAAGCAAACCAAAATATTCAAAGGCAAATGGAGCGATTCGACCACGAGGAAATTTTATATGAGCTACACTTGACTTGGATCAGTTGAAGATGATGATTTGAAATGATTTGTGAATATATTTATTTTAAAATAATGTTCAGGTTATGATATATAGTAGTAGTAAAAATATACTCTTCAAGTCCTAAAAAAATTAAATAAAAAATAAATAAGTAAAATAAATAAAATAAAAGAAAATAAATAATGATAAAAAAAAAATAAAAATAAATAATTTAATGAATAAATAAAATAAATAAATTAACTAAATAATAATAATATTAAAAAATTAAAATAATAATAATAAACAAAAAAATAAATAAAATAATGATGCAGTCTTCAAACTTCTTTCGGAAAAGTTCTGTAAATTCACAAAAATAAACTTGATAATTAACTATGCATTATATAAAAATATAAACTAAAAATATTAATAATAATATATAAATATGAGGTTTAAATTGTCTCTTAATAAATTATTTTTCATTTAATAATGTTTTCCTTCGCCTTCTTCACTTGAGTCCAGAGTATTCGTAATATAAAATTTGTTGTATTTTTGGTGTAGCGTGCAGGACACAGGAAATGCGCACTCAAATGCTAAACTATGCAAATAAAGCATTGAAATTTCAGTTGCGTTAGCAATTTAATTAAATATGAGGTAAATACATTCGCCTGCTTCCATAAGGAGGACATGCACAAAAATTGCATGCGACGGGGACCAGAGGCAAGATAGCAGTGGGCTCAAACCTGCGAAGCGAACAGACAAACTAGTTAAAGTGTGTATGAATGTGGTGGGCCAGTAGCAGTGGTGGTGGGAGTGGAGCGGAGGCAACTGGTTTGTTTGTCGGGCCAGCCGCCGGCAATGGCAAAGCCAAAGGCAGCAGCGAGTCAAGTGCTAGGCAGAGGCAAAGCCAATGCGAAATGCCTCAAATGGGGGCGTGACCCCAAATGACACAGACAGTTAAGTGAAAGCGTTGAGCGTTGAGCGTTGACACGCAATACCCCAACAGCAACAATAATAACAACTGTTCAGCAATAACAAGATACAGTTAAGCCTGCCATGTTTTTGGCCAGGCCGAGTTCTGTTTCACATTTAATTTCATTTGGCAACTTTGTCGTGCGTTTGCTTTTTTTTATTTATTATGCTGGCTTTGTTTTAAATCGAATTGTACAAATTGCAAATTGTAAACATGCAATAAATTAAACAACTTGCAAATTAAATGAAATTTTATATTCACACACACACACACATACACGCACACACATACGCACACACACGCATACACTTATGTATCTGAATGGCATGCTGAGGCTGAAGGCACTGCAGACTTTCAGCGCTGCTAATGAAATTTATGTAAATTATTACAGCCCACTGAACTGGGCGTGGGCGTGTCACAACTGTAGGCTTAAAGTGGAGTGGGCGGTACTGGGCTGGGGTTGAGAGCAACGTGTGCATCCGCTGCGCAGTTTGTTGCCCCCAGCGAGAAGACGCATTAAAACTAATGCTGATGCGACGTCTGAAAGAGCGCTAGGTGACGATAGGTAAATGAGAAACAGAGAGAGAGGGAGGGAGAGACAGAGAGAGAGAGAGATAGAGAGAGTGAGAGAGTTCGGCAGTGTGAGTGACAAACAGTCTTAGACAGAAGCTTACGGACAAGTCCATAAGGCCGCCCGTTAACACCTTGTAGCAGCCACGTCCACGTTGCCTAATGCCAAAGCTCAGAGCCATTGCCACAAACTGTGTCAGCAAAGCAATTTTTATGCCCTGCAATAAGCCAGTGCAGGACAGAGAGCATGCACGACTAGACCAACCTGTTAAAACTGAGTCGGACAAGGAACTGCTGAAAAGGCAGAGAAATTTATATTCGAGTTGTACAACTTTCGGATCAAAATACTCAAGATGAGCTCTTAGCCCAACCTAGGGTATACACGAGTCCATCATAGCCGCTGGCCGTCACATTTTTACTTGTTGTTGCATGGGCTACCGCCAAAGATACTATAACCTTCTACAAGTACGGCAAATCCCAGGCACACACTGCCGTGCCATCGGTCTGCAGTTGAGGTCTTCGGTTCGAGACTGTCCCAGGGGGCTATGAGAGGGCGCGCACGACTGTCTGACGTGTAAGACAGTGTGGGTGTGAGTGGGTGTGTGTGTGTGTGTGTGTGTGTGTGTGTGAGGGTGAGCGTGTGTTTGTGTTATGTAAACGTGTTTTTTGACAGTAATAGTTTGTAATATAAATTCACACCAGCACGCCAATGCCAAACGCAGCGCAGTGGGGCACTCCGCCCAGCCACCCAGCTACCCAGTTACCCACACACATACACACACACACACACACACACATAGAGACAACAAAGTATTTTGGTACGTGTAACAAAAAAGCCATTTAAGCATTTTGAGGTTGGCTACGCCGCCAGCGACAGCGACAGCGATGCCAGCTGCGACGCGCAGTGCTGCTGCTGCTGCTGCTGCCTTTCTTGGCTTACCTTTGGGGCCGGATGGCTGGCTGTGGGCGTGTGTTTGGTTTTACGAGTATAACCTCACAATTTTATAGCGCACACTCCATGTGTATGTGTATGTGTGTGTGTGTGAGTGAGAATATGTGCTATATCCCTGATCCCTTTTAATATATACCCGAGTGTGTGTTACCTTTTGAGCCAAACTTTTTTATGGCTTTAATGCCGCACAAAACAATTTTATATAAATTAAACTAATAGAGCGAAAGTGTGTAAAACCAACCCAGCTTCAGTCCAGCAGCACAGATGGACTCGCAATTTATTTTTGCTGCCATTTGCTGCATAATTGAAAATTTCTTTTCCAAGCGTCTGGCCGCGAGCTTATCGCATCATTTTTTGCAAGCGATTGCCTTTCGCAGGACGAGGACGAGGACGAGGACGGGGACACACTGCTGCTGTATATGTGAGCGACGGGCATCGTTTTGGGCCGCGCCTCCATTGTTGATGATGCACATTTCATGTTAATGCAATTAAGTTTTAATTGTTGAATTGTTGATCTTAACGCATGATTTCATATTTATGCGCATTACGGCGAATCGGTGGCCCAGCCAATGTCCGCTCTCATGTCGTTCGCATTGTTGTTATACATTGGACACGTCGTTGTCATTGTAATTGCGCCTCGATAAACATTGCAGTTAAATGTCGCATTTATTGTAATTGCATAATTTTGTTGTAATCATTTTTAATATGCACGCTTCTGTGTCTTCCTTTGTTTGCTTTAATCAACTTTGTAGAAGTCACTGACACGAATTTGCGAGCGCCTTTATGTGGCCCAATATTAATTGTATTATTGTTCCAAGTCTGTTTTTAAAACATAATATATGAATATATATATATGAAGCTCGATTCAGACAAATTGTCGGACAATGAATGATTTATGGACGAGCATTAATTGGGAATTATGGTATAAGGTCTTCAGAATCAAAATACATATTGTTTTTATTATTATTATTTTTTTTTATTAATTTTATTGTATTTAATGTTCGAATTGAATAATAAATTTCATTTACATATAATTAAACTTTAGCAATTTTCAATAATATTTTAAGTAAAAAGTAATAATAATAAATAGAGAGAAATTCTAATTGTCTAATTAAAGTATTCAACAGTTATCAATTTAATGAAATAATTATAATTACATAATATATTAAAAATATATATTATAATATATATAAAAGCAATTTATTTGAGATGACATTGAGTTATAAGAGCTCAGCTTCTAAAAGATCAATATAGATTGAGATTATATTAAAATATATTATAAAGAATCAATAGTAATTGAGAAACTATTTTTTTTTATAAAAGATCTATATTGATTTAGATAATATTCAGTTATTATAGATATAAAATATATAAAATATCTATATTTATTAAGATCTATACCTATATATAAAATATCAATATTGATTGAGATTATACTAAGATATAGAGGATCTATAATAATTGAGATACTATTTTTTTTATAATAGATCTATAGTGCTTTAGATAATATTAAGAGATTATACACTCAGCTATAAGATATCTATATTGGTTGAGATTATATTGAGTTATAATAGATCGAGTAGTAAAATATTTATATTGATTGAGCTCAATTTGAGATTTTATAGACTCAGTTATAAAATATATTTCTTTATTGGAATAATATTGAGTTATTATAAATTTTCTTATAAAGGACCTATATAGATTGACATAGTATTTTTTTATAAACTATCTATATTGATTTAATTAATATTCAGTTATTATAGACTCAATTATATAATATCTATGTTTATTGGTATAATATTGATTTATTATAGATTGAGCTATAAATGATCTATATTAATTAAGATCTATATCGATTCAGATAATATTGAGTTATTATGGATTTAGTTATAAAATATCAATATCGATTGAGATTATACCAAGATATAAAGGATCTATAGCAATTGAGATTCTATTTTTTTTATAAATGATCTATATTGATTTAGATAATACTGAGTTATTATAGACTCAGTTATAAAATATCTATATATTATAGATTGAACTCCCTGATCAATAATTTCTGCAATTGCTTCATCCACAAAATGATTTTTGCCAAGCCAATTTTCTTTCCACTCACTGATTTTATAGTTCATTATATTTCCTCGGATATTCCCAACATTTATAGGTTTCTCTCCGAAATGTATCTCTTTGATGCACAGAACATTTTAAGAAATTTATGGAAAAACTGTTCCCAAATTATATATATTCTGTGCACACATTTATAGTTAATATTTTCAACTAGAATTTATCATACAAGCATATTTAATACATAAAAATAATAAAATAAAAAAAAAATAATACACATACACACACACATATATATATATATATATATATTTTTTTTTATGGAGACTTTGACAAGTTTCCTCACACAACCGCAGAATGATTTTGTGTACTTGTTAGCTGGCAACCTACCTGCCTGACTGGCTGGCTGGCTGCTTCAACTCCCTGGCAACCTACCCACACATTTTTATTTTGTTGTAGTACTTTTTGTTTTTGTGGCCTTCTTTGGTGCTGGCTGCCACATGCAGCAAAGTCAAAGTTTTCAATCACATGTCAAGCGCCGACTCGGGTGCGAGGCACGTCGCCTGTTGGCTTTTTCGACAGTTGTCGCACATGGCTCATAAATGTAGCAGCCCCTGACCCAGCACCCAGCACCCAACACCCAGCACCCAGCTCCCAGCACCTTCCACTTCAATCAGGCTAACCACAGACCAACTGAAAACCTTCGCCTGCCACAATTTATGTTTCAAGGCAGCACAAAATTCAGTTAAGAATTGCAGTTGGTGCGGGGCGGGTGGCTGCTGAGTGCGAGTATTTTGCGAGCTTCCAACTGTTGTGGTTAGGGGCCTAAAGATTTGCTTAGTATGTGATTAATGAATGGTGTGGGCAACGAGGCAACAGCTGCATGAACAATTAAAATTTGGTCTAAAAATCACAAACTGGTTCGCAAATCGTTTTTGTTTGGCTTTTAACAACAACATCAACAACTATGAAAAGGGCCGAAATCATCATTTAAATTTTGCTCAAATTAGTGTTGAAATAAAACTATTTTTAGCCAATTTGGATTTGTAATCTGACTATCGGGTTTTTCGGGTCATTTTACGGTTGAGCAAATGCCAATGAAAATAAATGTCAAATGAAAATAGCCCAATCACCAATTTCTACAAATTTTGCGTGACATTTGAGTTTGTATCAATATTCAAAAATAAATCCGAAATGCGGAATTTTGAATTTTTGCTACGTTGACATTTCCTGGCTTAGCCATTGATTAAGCAAACAAATAATTACTGAGACGTGGTTATTCCATAAGCTGTTGCTGTAATTGGGTGCAGTGGCATAATTGAGAGTCAGTCGATGAAAAATTCTTTGGGTTTGAGCCGAGTCCGGCTGGATGTTGGTAGATTGTTGCAAGTTTGTCGAAAGTTGGCTTCAAGTTGTAGCAGGTTAATACAAAGCAAATAATCAGGTAGCTGCCAGCGCTTTCACTATGTGATGGACCAAAATCCTACCCTGCTGCAGCTGCAGCTCTGTTTGCCTTGGTCAGTTAGTGCTGTTGTCCTGTCGGCAATTGAGCAAATATGGCATGCATAAACATTAGTTAGGCACTCGGTTGGCCAGTCGGCTGTGGGTTTTACGTAGACGGGCCAGCAGCACAATATGAGAGCCATCAATGCATAAACCAACAATTGCAGCCCAAACATGCCTTCACAGACACACACTGAGGGATGTTGGCCACACAGAAGACCAGTTATCCTGCATATATTCTGGCCGCTCGGCCTGTGCTTATCTAAGTAAGTTAATATGCCATTTGAATGTTGTGATTTGAATTGTCTGCCCTTAATGCTCGACTCCGCCCTTGCAAAACAATGAATTTTAATTAATTAAAGCTTGTTTGTCCCTGGTCACAAATCATGCACAATGTGAGCTGCGGCTGTGCAGATCATTTTCTTTAATAAATATGATCTTTGCTGATTATTGCTATTGCTATCGCTTGCTATTGTTGCTGCTCCTGACCAAGCCAAAGTCAAGTGGTTAAGTCTATTCTGCTTCACTTGCGCTCACAGATGCAACGCAACTAATTAATTATTGCTCCGAATGCATATCAATACGTGTCTGCCTGTACACAATAGTTGCCATCTGTCGTGTGATTGAAGTGTTGAAGTTGCTGGAACCTGGTGTAATTGTAATTTTAATTGTTTGTTGGAATTGCTATTGTTTTTAGCTAGTACACAGAAGAATAACAAACGCATTGAAATTTGATTTTCATTAATTATTGAATTCAATTAGGAATTGAATTGAATTTCCAGTTAGGAATTGGGCTTTGGCTGTGCTCAGACTGCTGCTATTGTTAAGTAGCTTAATTACATAATTCACATATTTTATTAATTGCTATCAATTTTGAGCTAAATTCAAATTATCCACTCTTTGAGATTAAAGAGTGAAATGAAGGTAATGTTAGCAAATTATCAGATTAACAATCTTGATATTTTAGATATGTTCAAGAGGTAATTGAACTTGTACCTAGTAGGAATTATGCTGCAGCTATTTAATTATATTGATTTAATAAGATAAATAAACCATATCGTTTTCCCATAGCTACTTGGGCAACTCTAGATTTCGGTTATTAAAAAAAGAAATAAAATTAAAAAAAGCAAAAATAAAAAATATATCTAAAAAATATAAGTGATGCACATATAAAACTTGGCAAAGGTTTTTATTTTTTTTTTAATATGAATTTTAGTTGCCTTTTGTTGCTTTGAAGCGTCCGTTGCTAAGCGCCTCTGGTTGGTTTCCGGTTAACACCTTCGGATGAGAATGAGCTGCCAGCATTGACCTTAGAAAACAACCGAGAAACCAAGAAAAATGTTCACTGTGCTGAAGTGTTTAAAGTTAAGTGATTGCCAACATTGTTACAGGTCCACACAAACACTCACACAGCAATGTGTAATCTAACACTGGCCCTCTGCTGTCTAGCTGCCGGCACAGGACATGTGAGCACGGAACGGCGTGCAACAGGGGCAGGTTTAAGGCATCATCATAAACGTTTATTACGCCCATAAATAGGTGAGAAATTACCGTTTGTTTGGCCAGCAGGCAATATTGTTGCCCAGGTCTTGGCATTTCAGCTGCTGCCGCTGCCGCTGCCGCTGCCGCTGCCTCCGCCCGATAATTTCTTGAGGTTCTGTTGACGGCCACGTCAGAGGGGCGTCGCTCAAGTGCCAAGTGCTGTTCGGCAAATAGTTGTGTGGCCACGACCAAAGAGCTGCAAACTTTGTTGCAGCTTCCACTATTTGCTGCTGCCTGCGTTCTTAAACTGTTTTTTTTTCCAAAATATTTGCACACAACAAAGTTGCTTTGGGCTGGCAAACTAATTGAATTTACAGAAGCCAAGACAACAGCCCGACAGCTAACCCCCAGAGCTGAGCCACCGCAGCGTGAAATCTATATTAAATTAATGAACCAGCAGCGATTAAAACTTTTTCGAATTCTTCTCTTATTAGAGGTCTACACAGATATTTGTATAAATAAATGAAATTCAGCAAGACATATGCCTCATCGTATGTCTCCTCGCTCGCTGTGCGCCTCATTTAATTGGGCGAGACTCTGGGAATTGGCCTTGCTAATGAACTAATTCAGTCTGGGCTAATGTAAATAAGCGCATTAGTCGACTGTCAACACTTTTCGGCTGAAGCGTTTCATAAAAATTTATCAAAGTGCGTGAGTTGCGCCCTTTTCTTTTTTGCTGCCATCCTGGACACATTTCGCGCCACATTTGCAGCGGGCATAGATTTTTCACACTAGTGGATTAGCTGCCTCATTTTTTTTTTCTTTTTTGGGTGGCTAGTGCTGTAGCTGGTAGGGGGCGTGACAACTTGACAAATGCTCGGTAATTTGTTGCGACGTAAATTTGAATGGAAGCGCCGTGATTGCCACTTGAGACATTTGTGAGGCAACAGCTGCCAGCAAAAGAGATTTTTTCTTTCCCTTTTCGCATTCTCTCGTCTCTGCAGAGGCCGTGTCACCGTGGCGCCCGTTCCGGCTGGCTTCTGCCAGCTACTTACTCAATTTTCCGACCACGCCGGAAATGCAAATTATAATGATATATTGGCTGTGAAAAAAATGCGCGACAGCCGCCACTGAAAGCGAAGCCCTACGCCTAATGGCGGCTCTGCTTACCAGGCACTAAGTGGCGCTGGCTGCCTGGGAAAGGCGTTCGGAGGTATTCGCACATAATGTGCCATAATTTGCTCAAGAGAACTTACCATCCACAAGGACATGCGGAACAATATTCGATTTGCCATTCTGATCTGAGCTTCTAATGTACCTTATGTAGGGTATCTGCAGGCCGCTCTATGGCATCTTCTTCTCAGCTCGCTTATTGCTTTTGTCTCAGTGCGGCGCCGTCGCGGCTTAGGATTACCGCTAACGGTAATAAATAGACCTGCCACGCGTGTGTAATTTAGAGGGGATTCCGACCAGCATCTGGAGGGAGCTCGAGAGCCAGGACGTCGGGACGACAAGCGACCGTTGACAGTAATGAAATTATGACATTGCTAATAACAGAGTATTCCAGCGGGCTGCAGCTTAAAGTTGTCTTCTCCAGGCCACGCCCAGCTCCCTCGGTTCGGCACCCAGCGTGAGCCAAAGTCCTAAAATATGATTAGCTGGCATTTAGCTTGTCCTGGGCGCACAAAAACCCTTTTCAGGGGCCGGCAAAGGAGAATTTTTTGGTCTGTTCTTGTAATTTATTTTAATTAAACTTTGCGCTGATGAAATGCTGTTGATTAGACTTGAAAGACGTGCGCAACAAAAGACTGCATAGCAACAGCCAAAAGAAACAAATCAACAACAGCGAAAAGAGACGAATTGATTGCCAGCAGGAAGCAAATGGAAGAAAAATGCAGCTTGGCTCATTGCCATGCCTGACAATAAGCCAATGCACTTGCCCCTTATTTATTGTTGCTCTGGCAGCCAATCAATAAGACGCCAGCTGAAATGGCCATAACTTCTACTATATTACTATTAAAAAAAAACTATTAAAATGGAGCGAGTGAAGAGACGAGATTACTTTTCTGACTCACAAAGGACCAAACTCACATTTACCTTTCGCTATAATAACTATTTATAATGAATAATAAATCAAATATAAATAAAAGAAAAATTAAATTAAGCTTTTTTAACTATGAAAAATATACCTAGGAACTGGTGGTTATTCAGAATCTAGCGAAGAGATGTGCATCGAAGCATTATACACTTATTTTATATACATATATAAAAATAATATTATATATACATATTACATATACATTACTACCAACCCCTAAACAAATACGTACCCACGCGGACGAACCCCGAGCTCTGCTGCGCTGCGGCTGCAATATACCTATGTTATGGGAAATTAAATATTTTATACCTTTTTTTCTAGATGAACCCAATAATATTTGCAGAGCGCGATTGTATTCACTTATATATATTATATTATATTCATTCAAATATGTATTTGCGAAAGGACAAGTCCCTAGTATTTGAAATACTTTTTTTTTTTAATTTGAGGCGAAGGCATCCAAAATTTAACTAAACTAAACTAAATGCACGATTTGGCTAATCTAAATTTTAAGATGTAAAAGATATAATATAACAGCTCAATTTCGATTAACGTATTTCGATCGATCGATAACAACAAAAACGGAAATAGCTATCGATTTTTTAAACAAACTCGAACCAACAAAAAACATTTAAAGTCTCTCTCTATATTATAGGTTCTGAGATCAACGCGTTCTTCGACACGGACAGACCGATAGACCGACATGGCTAAATCGACTGATCAAAAATCTTATACTTTATGGTTTCGGCCACGCCTCTTTCTGCCTGTTGCATACATCTCAACAAAGCAATTATACAATGATTTTTACATTTCCACGGTATACAAATTATTGAACGAGAGAAATGATACAATCTACTAGAATAGTAAAAGCCAAGTCGATTAAATCTATTATTGCAGCTGCTTCAAATTGGGCGCACATTAAAGTAATATATTTGTATTATAATAGATAGATATTGAATGTTGATGTGTGTGTTTTATGCTTTATGCTCTGACAATGATTTTGCTATTGTTGAAGACATTTGAGCCTGTCAGTCAGTCAGTCAGCATCTGCAGGCATAGACTGACGGGCGAGTCTCAGGCTCTAAACTTTATTTGTGTGTTGACAACAGGCAATCGATTCGAACTCATCATCAGCTCCTGATTATGCTGGTGCTGTTGATGGTTGGGTTAGGAGTGGCAGCCGCAGCGGCAGCGGCAGCGGCAGCGGCAGCGACAGCTGATGATGATGGTGATGCAGTTGCAAGCGACCGCAGCGTTCCGTTTGAAGTGGCAGGATTCTCGCCAGCCACGCTGAGTGCTGCAATAAATCACTGTGGGGCATTTTCTTTGGCTGCAGCTGAAGCGGGTAGCTGACTGCACCACCTTCAGCTTGTCCTAGTTGTCTCTTCCGACGTCGTCGTCGTCGCTGTCATTGCTCATGTCTTTTGCTATTATTTCTCTTGACATTGCGCTTGGCTTTCATGTTGCATTTGTGTTGGTGCGCGCATAAAGCAGCTGCCGCAGTTGCCTGCGGCGCAGCTCGCTTGCTGCTCTAACCCGACATTGAGTTACATGCAACAAACGTATTTTGACAAGTGAACATGCACAGGCCGAGCCAAAATCCAAGCTGAAACAGAACATAAAGCGCCAGCGCTAGCGCTAGCGACAGCGCCAGTTCCAGCCCAGCTCCAGCTTGAGGTCGAGTCAAACAATATGCGGGAGGGCAGGTTCTTTCATGTCCAACATGACAACACCAAGAGTTATGGACCCACTTGCCATATGAGATTGTCTATCTACCACTCGCTCTTCCGCAGACGCCATCTCTTTGTCTGTGCCACGCACAGATTGGACATGCAGAGCAGCGAGTAGTACTTAAATGGGAATCAATTGGGCTGAGGCAATTTGTTGGCCTAAAAATACTAAAACTATCGAGAATACTAAATATACCAAAATTACTAAAATCAACTCTTCAGCATAGTTCAAGCAAAGTTTTGCAGGCACATATACATATTCAGATGGAGTTTTGCTCGCCTGCCTTCACTTCATAGTCATCCGCACTTCGCTTGGGACATTCTCTTGAGTTTAGTCGGTGACAAACTACAAATTATGTACCCACCGGTAGTACAAGGATATTGTACACGTAGTATTTTGCATATTGCGGTAAAATTAATGCTCCGCGCTTTGCCAGAACACTGGAGATCATTAATCTTTCTTAGCAGCAGACCAAGGCCAAGTCCTGGCCGGGACTTGTCACGGAGGAACGCAGCCAGCACGTATTTAGAGTTCCTTAGGCGCTGCCATTCGCAGCGAATTCCTAGCATTGCTCGAATGTTGTCACCTGTAAGAACAATGCGATAGAATAAAATACAAAAAATGAAAAGCAAGCAAATCATGGCAATGATTAGCAGTTGAGCTAGATTACGCGACAGCTCAACTCCAATTGTCAGCGCGGACAGCTTCGTTTGCCAATTGCCATGATAAATGGTAACAGGCTGCACTCCGACACCAGCTATAGGTCAGTTATTGGATATTCAGATATTCAGCATATAGCAATTCGATTTGATTGATGGCTTGTGGACTTTGGCGAATTTGTTTGAGCTGTTCGGCAACTTTAAAGAACCATCATTTTGCCATTCAATAAGAGAGTAGCCTATATATATGTTATTTTATATATACATATATATATATATATATATATATATATATATATATATATATATATATATGTTGTTTGTACACACATGTGTGTAGACCACACGCAGTTTGCTGCCAGCGGCGGCACACGCAGCTCCTTTCAAGCTCAGGCTCTGCCGCAGCATACAATTAAATATGAAAAGATCATAAATTTTCATTCAATTTAATGCCTCAGCAAACAATTTTTATAGTCAAGGCAAGAAACTGTCAGTTCGGCACTGGAAAACGTCCTTCTCCGGGCGGCTCGCTCCTGCGGCTGGCGCTCAATGCAGTCTGTTAGCAGAGCTGAGAACTCGGCGACTGGCAGTTGTTTTAACATCTTCTTTTGTAAACATATTCATGATACATAGAAGACCTTAAAAAAATCTACATATAAATATGTATGTGGTTAATATGTGGTTTTTATTAAAAGTTAAAGGTAATAAAATATATTAAAGATTATTATAAAAAGCTTTATTATAAAAAAAATTATATCATAATATAATAATAATATCATTATAAAAATATTAGTATTATAAGTATTATTATAAAAAATATTACTCTTATAAATATTATTATAACAAAAAAATATTATTATTATAAAAAAATACAAGCCGATTTAATTTTTGTTCAGCTAGGCTAAATTTGCACTTAAATTGCGGTATGCAAAGATTTATGGCAACATTAATTAATATGCCTGCCACATTAATGTAAAAGTGTCAACTGAGAAGCATGCAGAATTCCTTCGCTCGCTCTCGTTGCGAGACAACTGTCGTGGCCCAGACTTTGCAGTGGTCATTGCTGGCGTTCGCCTGGAGCAACGTCTGCGCAGCTGCTCATAAATCACAAAATAATCCTTCTTGAGTTTATTAGCGAGAATTGACGTGTCTCGTTATCTGTGGGGCCGAGCAGCGACCCCTTAAGCTACTTGGCAGGCCACTGGCCAAGGAACAACTAGACAATTGAACCAATAAATTATGCCTACATTGGCACTGTCCATTTTATTTTTTCATGCTTGGCCCAATTTACTAATGGCCAACTACACTTAACAGATAACTAAGCTGTTGGCTTTAGCAATCTCTCGGCGCAACACGCGTTGTATGTGAACTTTGGCTTAGAGGTTCAATGCACAGTTGCGACCTGGCTGATAAAATGCAAATCGAACAGCCGCCCAAAAAGAGTCTAACTCCTGTCTAGACGCATCGCATATTGCCTAGCGCAGCAGGTGGCTAGCAGTCAACAGCCATCAATAAGTATGGCCAATATGCTTAAGCGAAAAAATATTGATGCTGACTTGGAGACGGGCTCAAAGCCAAGGTGCTGCTGAGCTGCACGTCTTAAATAAACTCGCTCTTGACTTTTTAAGTAACTGACAGATTAACTGAAAAGCGTAAGCTATATACAATAAAAAGTTAAAATGGCTTAAAGCCAAAGCCAAAGCTCTTTCTACCTAGAATGCGTAGAATCTCTTGGAATTTCTCTCTCACTGAACATCTCGTTCTCAATGAATAATAAAGAAAATATTATTAAATATTTCATTGCTTGCAGAATCATTACAATTTCCAATGCGTATTTTCTTAGAAAAAACCAGCCATTATCAGTTTGAATGTCGACAATATAATTTCCATGCACTCAGGCAGCTGAGTGCCACTCGTGACAATTACGTATATATCTTTTATATGCATATTTCCATATCTTGGGGCACTTTGAGGCGTCAGCATTGATAGGCATAATAAGCTCTAATGATATAATTTACTTAGGACTAAATAAGAATGTCTTCTTTGGGTGGCACGCCAAGGGGAAGACGACGCAGAATCACAAACAAAGCCATCGATGCGTTAATGGCTCCATGTACAAATAACAAATTGAATTTCAGCGGCGAATTATTTCGAAACTGATTTCAATGTGATCAACGGTCCATGGCAGTCAGTTTAAAGTACAGACCAGCTACAGGACGAAGCCAGAATGAAAACGAAAACGAGGCAAGGACGAGACCAAATAATTTGAGGCGCCCAACAAAAAAAAAAGAGAAGAAAAGTAACCCAGTCGCAGTCGCAGTCGCAGCCACATTTCGACTTGGGGCAACTTTTTTACAGTTGAAACCGTTGTTGTTGTTTTTGGTGCCGCTGGTGTTACGCATCCCAGTCACGTGTTGCCACAACAACCGCCAAAATTGTCAACAGCGAAAAATTGGGCGGGCGTGAGTGTGGGCGCGCGAGTTTCTGGAGCTCGACTGTACGCCAGGTTGGGCTGTCGGGTTGTTAGGTTGAGGCGTGGCAGTGTGGCAGGGGGTAGGGGCAGGGAGGTCGCCTACAAATGAGCATGAAAAGCAGAACAAAGAAATTTCCGGTAGTTAAAGCGTCGCCTCCGCCGCACCAGCTTCTTTTTTCCGCTTGCCAGCTAAACATATTTTTCTGTGAGTCTATGTTGGCCTTTCTTAAAAAATAAAATTCAAGGGAATAGCTAATGAAATAAGCACTGCAGGCCGCTGGGCGTGGCCCACACACACACGTGCACGCATACACACATTTACCGAAAAATCAGCAAACTGAAGTGTGAGCGTTTCGTGGCCGCAGAAGGAAGTCATAAAAATATGTATGCGAATGTAAATAAATAATAAATAATATGCAAATGTAATAAACAAAGCGATGACGAAGACAAACAACAACTGTAACAATAACTAAAACGAAAAAAAAAACAACTTGCTACAGGAATTTCCACGCATCTTGACCGTGATACAGTGCCTAGCACAAAGCTTTTAATGCATTGAAAAATGCTTAAATATTTTGCGTTAGTCAAGTGGCGTACTCAAGCCCCAAAAATACAACCATTTCTTCCGGTTATATATAAATAATTTTTTCGGAGTATACCTATGCCAGAAAAATGTCTGAATTTATGCATATTTCATCTTTTTTTTAGCCATTTTAGATGGTAGCTCGCACTTGTGGCTGGCTGTCAAAATCACAGAAACTCAACGAACCAAAAACTCGAAATATATATCTACATATGTATATACATATATATCCTATGCCCAATAACTAAATTCATGTGTGTGTGTGCGTGCTGGCAAGTTATGCAAAATGGCCGAAAAAAAGCTAGGGATACGACGACGCATGCCATGCAAATGCTGGCAAAACAGATTTTTTAACAGGCTATTTTTCGGATTTTTTTCGACGTTCTCTTTTTTTAATGCGAGCGAGCCAAACGTTTAGCCACACATTTCTTGGCAGGACGATGGCCAAACTGTCTGACTTACTGGCTAGTTAGTCCTCAACCAAATTGGCTGCCAGCCAGCTTATGTAGATTTCGGCAAGCCAAACACGTGCCTGAATTTTTCGTTGAGTTTTAGTTTTGCAGTTATGTCTGCCGTCTGTGGGGCATGGGGGCACTGGGGGCAGTGGCAATGATGAAGCCTACAAGTTGGACCGGCCATATATTTTTGTAGACTTACATAATTACATTATATGTGTGATTTATGGATATCAAAGTGTGTGGCCACAAACCCTCTAAAAGTTTTTGCTGAATAAATAGGAAGTTTAAAGTTTTAGGGCTCCAAAGCAGCTCCATAAGTCCAAATATTTTATGAAATATATTATAATATATTAATGATAATGATTATAATATATTAATTAGTATTATAAAATCATGTATTTTTTTTTAGTGGGAAATGAAACTATATATATATATATATATATATATATATATATATATATATATATATAAGTATATATATATAAGTGCAAAAGATTACAACATAAATATAAATAATTAATCAGGCTCGCCAAATGTTAAATAAATTGTATTCAATAATCACATATTTTGTTATCACAATTCTAATGAATTAAATTACGTATGTATTGATTGCAAATGGCATTAAAATTGCAGACATTTGGCTGGCTCGCAATAAAGAAATTAATATGAAAGAAAACAAAATAAATAAAAAATTCTGCAAATAAAAAGAAATATTAATCACAGCGCATGCCAGTGCAATAATTTCAATTTGCGCGCCAATGTGACAGCAGCAACAAAAGCAAACAAACACTGCAGCAGATGAAAAGCATAAAACACACACATATACATACACGCACAGAGGCAGCGACTGCATTGCATATGCAACATGTTCAACTGCAGGCAACGGCCACGCCCCTTACCACAAACCAGTCCTCAATTACCTCCCCCCGGCAGCCCACTCTGCGCGTTCTTTCTCCTTAACGCTTGTCGCTGCTATTGAGATAAGAAAATTTATTGGCTGCGCATGTTCTTTGTGACAGATTTCGATTTATGTGCCTTTTATATGTTTGGCATGAGCATTTTTTATTTAAATTTCCTTTTGTCTCTTGCAGCAGCAGAAGCAGCGTCAGCGACGACATTTCTGTTCCTGCTTTAAGTGGACATCCTTTAAATGTTGCGCATAATGAGAGCGCACTGTGGTCGAAGTTCTCCTTGGCCATTATTAATGAGTTTCAATTGAAAACATCCATTTCGGGAGGTGAGCAAGTTTGTTGAGCTACAACAAAAAATATTTAAATTAAAATTTTTTATTTTAAAAATATATATATTTAAATAAAACCAGACAGTGGAATGGGCTGGCAAAATGCTTTAAAATATTCAAATAATAATTTAAGAAATTAAAGTAATAGTTTTAGAATATTTAACTAATATTATTATATTAAAACTAATATTAAAGATTATTTAAATAATAATTTAAGAATTTTTAAAATAATTTTTTAAGAATATTGAAATAATAATTTAAGAATATTTCAATAAGCATTTAAGACTGTTCAAAGAATAATTTAAAAAATTAAAATAATAATTTAGGAATATTTAAATCATGATTTTCCAATATTTTAATAATAATATCAGAATATGTATATGATAACTTAAAAATATTTGTAAAAATAATTTATGGATTTTTAAATAATAATTTGGAAACATTTAAATAATAATTTACTAATATTTGTATAATAATTTATTTATATTTAAATAACAACTTAAGAATATTTTAATAATGATTTCAGAATTTTTAAATAATAATTCAAGAATATTTAAATATATAAAATTTAGGAGTATATAAATAATAATTTAAGATAACAATTCAGATATTTTTTAATTGAATACTTACTTATCAGTTGAAATATTATCAATTCCTCTGGAATTCATCAAGTACATTGTAAATTCTTTAAGTGTACTTTATATATATACATGACGAAGCGATGGGCTTGTGGCGGATAAGCCCAAAAGGAGTTGCTATAAAAGCAGAGGCAAATTGAAAGAGCTGGGCATGTGGTTAAAGCTCATTTGGCAGCAGCCTTTGCCTGTCCATGTACGCTTCCATTCGCACATTGTCGGGCAAAGAGGCAGGGAGGCCAGCGCGGTGTAGGGTTACCGACTGGGCCCGTTCGGTCTTGGCCAGATTCTTACCATCCCAATAATGCTGCCAACCAGCTTTGCTTTCTGAGTCTTTTGCTACTTTGTAATGCCTGTTTCCTTTGCTGGCTTCGTGTAAGTCATACGCCTCGTGGCCAGTGGCACAGCTTGTTGCATGCTCCGACAGGCGAAATGCCGGCCAGGCTAAAAGAGCATCAATTGGCATTATTGAATCAATGGTTGTGCAATCTGGCTGTGAGAGTCGCTCTTACAGTGGATCAGAGACTTTGTGGGAGTTTCCACATTTTGATTAATTCCTTTTAAGGGCTCTAAGTGAAAATAGCAAAACGAAACTTAAATGAATGCAAATGAGTTGGGTGAGCCAGGCACAATACGATTGCAGGTTATTAATTAGCGTTGCAATTATGAGTGGAAAGTTGGACAGGTAACATTATAAAATTAACATTTCCATTTTGATTTACATTTTCTTTTAATTTACATTTTGCCTGCTCAGTTCCCGGGCTGCCGTTGACCATTACCATTTGCAGGCGGCTGTGGGACGACATTTGTGCTGTTTATTTATGCCGTTTGACTTTCACTTGGTGAAGGAATGAATTTTCACTTACTCTTTGCACTTTTCTTGGGCCACATGTCACTCGTCGAAGTTGGCAAACTTTGCTTGTCATAAATGAAAAGCCTGCCTGAGCGCAAGTGAAAAGCAAAAACAAAAACAAAACCAAACACAAAAGCCAACAAACTGTAAAACTGGCGACTGGCAAAAGTAATGAAAAGTCAGCCACAGTAGGCTGAGCAAACCCAACAAGCAAAATGAAATGAAAAAACGACAAAAATATGGAGGAGAACTTTTCTTGAAAAGTGAAAAGCAACAAAATTACAAACGCAAGTCTTGCACAAGTTCGCCAAATACTCATCGAGCGTCGGCGCAAGAGAGTAATTGAGGCAGCTCGACGCATAGAGTATACGTTAAAAGGGATCAAAGTTGCTTTTGCCTGCCGTTTGCTCGTAATTTAATTAAAGACCTTTACATTGAGCTCACCCACACACACACACACACACACACGCACAACCAGCTGACCAGGCTAACCAGTCCAAGCCAACTGACTGACAAAACCCACTTAGCAGCGACCGCCATTTAAGCATCCCACTCTGCTGTCTGTCTGTTCGGATTTTTCATCCTACACTTCGCTCCTCGCCTTACAGTTTCAATTTCAATCTGAACTCATCAAGTTGACTCTTCACTGTTGTCTTTCAGTTATTTATTTGTTTGCTTGGGTAGCTCTGTTTTTTATTTATTTTGTTTTTTTTTTTTTTTTTGGCCTTTTACTTATATATTTGTATCATATTAAGTGGGCTGGTTGACTTTTCGGACATTTTAATTTAGATTGAATTAGTCATAATGTCAATTCAGCGGTGGCTTAAGAGATTGGGTAAGTGACATTTAAAACTCGGTTCCCAAACTTAAAAGCCCAGCACTTGTCGCTCTCTGCAAGCCTCTTGCTTGCTGTGTCTCATTACAATTATATAGAATCCAACTGAAAATACAAAAGGTGTTTTATATATTTTTGCTATTTTTATATATATTTTTTTACTTTGATATATTTTTATTATTTTCATATATTTTTACTATTTTGGAATATTTTAAATATTTTTATTTATTATTTTTACTTATATATATTTTTATTATTTTCATATATTTTTTATTTTATTTTTATTATTTTTTTTTGTTTAATTTTATTATTATATATATTTACTATTTATATATATTTTTCCATATTTATTATTTTCACATATTCTTATTTATATTCATTTTTAAAATACTTTTATATATTTTTAATACATGTTAAATTGCTGAGAGTTGCACATATAAATTTGTTTTATCTTTCCATTCTATTTATTTTTCCACTTTTATTTCTATTTTTTTAAATTTCATTTTAGGTATATATAAATTTATTTAATTTAATTTCATACTCATTAGAAACTGTTACTCAGCATAGGCCTTGTCTTGCCTGCCGTGAGTAAGTATCCCAGCTCTCGCTGTCAATGCTAATGAAGTATGACTGAGTGTGATTCGTTGCCTTCCAAGACCTTGGCACTCCGTAAGCACTTTCTAATTAAGCAAATGGAACAAATGCGCTAGATCTGTTGCACACATATGGCAGAGGTGCTGAGCACAATGGCCAGACAGCTCTGACAGCTTTTAGCATTAGGCTGCAATCGAAACAATTGGCCCAGCTTGCATTGGCTTGGCGCTCACTTGGCTGTTGCCGTTGTTCATTGGCTGGCCAAGTGCATTTTTTTGTTAGACTTGTTATTTTAGTATCCTTCGCAATCCCCAGCCTCGCATTCGCAGTGTTTATGTGAGCTTTGCATTTTCATGTTGGCATTGGCCGAGCAGCACCATCTTTGCGCTCTCGCCCCGGCATTCGTTTCAATTAAGCAAATCCCCTTAAGTGCCAAGGCGTGTACGTGGGGGCTCTGCCGGCCACTTTGTCAACACACACAAGAAGCAGAGCTGCACTGTGTGTCCTGTAGCTGCCGAGAGTCGTGCCGACCCTCCGTCCGAGCGCTGCGTTTAACAATTAAAGGGATGCACTTGAAATGCCATCACGTATACGCCGCGTAAACAACACGTTAGGCGTCGTGAGCTGCAAATCAAAACCGTCTGCCCACGGGCCCAGCCATTGACTGGACCAGCACCAATGGATGCACAGCGTAGACAGATTGGCCGCCTGCCAGTCGGCCAGCCAGGACGATAGCTGCTGCCGGCGCTTGATCGGGCCCGCATGCCATCGACATGGCGCTCTCTATTTGCATATATGCGGGCATTGCCTGCGCCTCAAAGTATGCAATGCGTCAGCTGCAATGCGGCTTAAAGCTGCATGGATAGCAGCTACTCACACACAGCACACACACCCACACCCACACACACACACAAAGTCAAACTAAGCGCCGCGGATTTGATGATGTGACATTGAGTAAAGATGATGGATTCATCAGCGTATGCAAAATGCTGTCACACGCTTTGTCGTCGTCAGTCGTCCTGTTGCTTGTCCCGTTCCCTGTCCCGTTCCTATTCAACATCTCATGCTTGTCTTCGTCTCCATCAGGCTGGCTGCTCATCAACATCAACATCATAGTCGAGCATGATGCCAACTCCGGCGCGATGATAAACGAACGTGATTTTGTTGTTGGCTTTCTCACTCTCTCCATCACTCTCCCTTCCTCTCTCTCTCTCTCTCTCTCTCTCTCTCTCTGTCTCGGTGCCAAATCCATTGCTGTTCATTCTCCCTTTTTCCCATTGCATAAGTTTTAGTGTGCGGCGCATAATGAAAATTTCATGTAAATGAGCATAAAATATCTTTTTCATTTCACTCCGACTCAGCCGAGGCAGCCAGGCAGCCAGGCAGCAGGCGGGGACCGAGACAAATGTCAGCTTATGAATTAAAATGTCTTATGATGCTGATTTTTCTTCCACCAGCTCATTTTTTCCTATCCGCAATCTGTTCTCATTGAGGCCCCCGCGCTCTTTTGCTTGTTGCATTTGTGTTTTGATGGACATCAAAGCTGACTAATTATTGCGCATGATCTGCGCTTTGTTGTCAGCTGCGTAAGCCTCGGTGGGAACTGCGAAGAAAACCAATTGAAATGAATTTGGCACTTTGCATAAGAATAATTTTAGATCATATTTTTTAACACTTGTGAGCTTTTTTAATATAAATGTCTCTCGAGAAAAAAATTATTTATGAAAATTCCAGGCTTTAAAAATACTTGACCTTTGCTCTGATGTACCCTTTAACCTTTTCGCTTTAATTAAATTTTTTTTTTAAATTCCTAAAACACTTGTAATTTGCAAGTTGAGCTTATTTCGTGGCGCTCAGAAGAGCTGCGGGGCAGCGGTGTCACCACGCTTGGCTTTATGTTGAAGCACTTGGGCAGCCATGTAAATGCATAGCAAACCACTTGATAATGAGGATGTCGCAATAATGCCCAGAGTGGACGACACGACCCCCGCTTGGGCTGACCTCTGGGCGGTCATTTAATCACTAATTACATGCACCGATGCCATGGCAAACAATCAGCCGGCAGTTACCTGGGGTCATAATTAGTGTAAGCAAATGTAGAAAAGAAATCTAAGACGGGCAAAGACAGCCAAGGCAAAGAAGAATAAAAAACGTGCCCTGAAAAAAGAGACAAAAAATATAGAAAACCAGCAGAAAACCCAAGACTCAAACTGTGCAAAAAGTTGCGGTCAGGACAAGTAGATGTCTCTTTGTTGTTGTTGTTGTTGTTGTTGTTGTTGTTGTAGTTCTCGCTCAGCAGCATCTTCACAGCGCATTTGCTGGCCAAAAGGTGTGAAAATACAAACAGTTAGCTGTTTCTCTTTGCGCGCGCTGCATCTTTGGCGTTTATCGTTTCATGCCTTTGCCTTCGCTGTTGCCTTTGAGTTTGCCTTTGCTTTCGCCTTTGCCACTGCCTTAGCTCCCCATGCGAAACTGTAATTAAAATTAATTGGAGGCTTCTCTTGCGGTCAAGCTGAGATGTTGGGCCGCTTAATTAACGCAGATACAACAAAAATGCGAAAAACAATTTTATACTAATGAATTTTTAGTCTTTAAAATTCATAGAGCGCAGCTTAAACGCAATTTCGGCAGATATTGTCGACTTCGGACCGCTCTGCTTGGCCAAACGAAACTTTAGCCCAAGTTTCCCAGAAGCGCACTAAGCAAAACAGTCAATAAATTGTTTACATGGCAAATTGATCCCAGGCGAGCATTAGATGAGAAAAAATGAGTTGACTTTGAGTGAAAATAACAAAAACAAAAACATTGCGAAATAATGCTGCCACCCAGCTCCAACTAAGCAACGAGAACGGCAGAGCGAGGCCAAGGAAGTTGAGCTCTGGCGCTGCTCTGGACTTTTGGGGCACTCATAAATATCTGGATCTAGTTAGGGTTGCTGCCAAGTAACGTAGAAGATGCATATTAAATCTACATCAAGATAAGTCAGCGATGAGAAACCAATAGGAAAAA
The DNA here is from genome assembly GCA_035045555.1 of Drosophila fulvimacula. Taxonomy (NCBI): domain Eukaryota; kingdom Metazoa; phylum Arthropoda; class Insecta; order Diptera; family Drosophilidae; genus Drosophila; species Drosophila fulvimacula. The sequence continues at coordinate 3,664,328 of JAWNOX010000009.1, forward strand.
GACGAAAGTGATTAACGCTAAAACATATTAATATAAAATAGTACAACGAAGAGTTTTATTATGTACAAAATTAAGTTAGTTAGGGAATACTTACCTTATTTGTATATTTAACGAATAATATTTTATTATGCTAATTTATACTAATTGTATTTTGAAATGTTGTATTCATTTTTATTAAGTTAATTTATTCAACCTAAATAATGCGTGTTTTTAATAATAATATTAACTCTTTTGTTTTAATTGGATTGTAGTGTACAGCTTGAAAATAAAAAGAAAAAAAAAACATTATTTTATTTATATAATATAATAATATTTGTTAATGTATTTAACAAATATATATATATATATATATATATATATATATATATATCTATATATATTATTATTTTTGGTTTAATTGGATTATAAATTGATATATGAAAAATAAATTTTATTTTTATTATATATATTATATATTAATATTATAATTATTAAAGAAATCTAGTTTCAGATGTTAAAAAAATTTTTTTTATTAATTTCCTAGATTTTTTGAAAATATTTTCTCTGATTCAAGTAACTAAATATTGAAGTGAAAGAATATTGATGCCAAGCACATAGTTAAGTGCACACAAAGCGAATAAAATGAACAACAACAAACACAACAACATGCTCTCGTTCAGATAGTTAAGTCTTAATAAGATAATCGATAATCAGATTTACATACAATCAATTGCTGCGGTGCTGCTGCTGTTGTTGGTGCCTGATCTGCGGCTGTGCAACGCGGCGTATGAAATTAATGCTGCGGTTTGTAACGCATTAATTGATAATTAATTAAACATTGCGCAAAACTGCAAGAGTTGCGGCTAACAGTGCATTTAATGCACACAGTCAGCTGCGGAAGTTGGCCATCAATTAAAACACGCATTCGCACTGTACTGCTGCGAGGATAACACTTCTCCAGCAACACAAGCAAATTATTTGTTGTCTGCCCCAAATGGGAAGTGCGCTCTAATTATAGCAAATAATAATGAAATCATTTGATACGGCACGAAATATGTTGGTTCTTTAACATTTTATTCAAATTAATTAAAAAAGAAATGAAAATAATAACTAAATTAAAATTAATTAGTAGTACACAAAATTGTAAATAAATTGTATAAAAATAAATATAAAATAATAAAATAAATATATACTGAAATAAATAAATAAACAAAATGTTCGCTATAAAATAAGTCTTTGCAGCTCGTTTATCTTGCTGTCAAAATATCATGTTTTATTTGAAAAAGAGTAAATTAACAGCATAAAGTTTGTTTAACAAATAGATGAAAATTAATTTTGTTAAAGAAAAATAAGTTTCCAAAAGAAAAATCAATTTTAAATATATTATTTCTTTTTTCTACCTACTCTACTTCATAGTCTGCCAATTCCCTAGGCTAGGTCCATCTTGTTAGTGAACTTTCGTAACGCCAATTGTCAGTTCATTTGATATTTCACTTAATAGTGGCAGCTCGGCTTGTGACATGCGCCTTACAATCGCAGCTTTCTCGAATATAAGTTATTGACATTTGTCCTTGAAGTGACGCCCATAACGCAGTTGTGTGGCATGGCGTTGGCGCGGGCAATGGCAACATCCATTTGTTGTTTGGGGCGCACTGTCACCAGCCTGCCGAGTGCCATCGTGAAGCCCGTGCATTAGCGTCATAGAAATTTCAGAAGCCGTAAGCCCCAATAGTGCTGGCATTTGCACTTGTCATCGGCATGCCGTGCACTCAGTTGCTGAGCTTCAAATCGAAATTGGAACGAAAACTGGGCAAACCGATGGCATTGTGTAAGCCATTTGTGTAAACCACTATCAAAGAATTGCTTTAAAGTGAATTGAGCTTAGACTTAATAACGTGAAGGATATGTTTTGGATATGTAAGAGTTATCATTAAAGACACATTATTCGCTTAGAAAAATTTCATGTGTGTCTCTTTTTGCCCATTTTCATACTACTTTTGTCATTGCATATTTAGTGAATCCAAATTCTCAGCTCCTCCTGCTTGCTGCATGCTTAAAATGCCTGCTGCAACTGTGGGTCCTGCCGCATATTTGCAACAGCATGTGCTGCGCTAACGATGCCACAGACATTTTTGTATTTTGTTGGCTGTGCAGAAGTTGAAATATATTTCATATTTTACGTTTGCTCTGGGAGCCACTCACTCGGCAGCATGCCCATCTTCCCACGTAATCCGTGTGGCCCCGCCTGGTGCTGGTGCGGTCCGAGAGGGTTTTGTCTCTGTTGCGTCTGTGGCGTATACGTAATATGCACTTTCAGTAGAGTGCAATAAAATGTTTTGCGCTAAACTTTTCTGCTGCTTCGGCATGGCTAAAGTTTTTGAAATACTTCTGCCATTGTTATTGTCGAGTTTTTAGTTAGATTTGCACTTTTGTTTCTCCTCCGTTTCTGCGGCATGATACTCGTAATTCGAGCATTGTCAAAAACTGTCGGCCATGGCCCATTAGACAAGCGGCCAGCGCCGACAATAAATGATTGCCAGCTACCAGACGAACTTTCCGTTGGATTTTGCCTAGTTAACGCAACTATGAAAGCAAGAGTAAGTTTCGGCACGAAACACATCAAGTTGGTCTTAGAAATGAATAGAATTGTCTCAAATTGGAAATATGAAATGATTCTATTGACTTGAAAAGTGGATGGAATCTGAAAGGAAAATGAAAAAGCTTATGATGTCTTCTGCTAACGCTTTAATAATATAAAAATTATATAAATAATACAAACACAATATTTATATTAGCAAATAATAATAAATCTTTCTTAATATTATTATTTTTTGAATATTATACTTTCCTATTTTAAATGTGCGTTTTAAACTAATTAATTAATTTAAAATATTTCGTTTATTGTTTATTTTTTGTTTGTTAAATAAATAAAATAATAACAGTAGTAAGATAATGATAGCTATGCTAATGATCATTCTGCCTGCTGCCCGACACAACCGCGGCTGATTCTCGATTCGCGGGAGTTTTACCCTATATACCCTAAGCTCGATATGTTGTTGCTGTTACTTCTTTAAAAAGAGAACTAAACTCGGAGGCTGTAGGTAGCCCTCATACTTCCCACTCAATGATCGACTGTAAGAAACGACTCATGACCGTGACCGAGTAGAGTTCGAAAGAGTTGAGCACAACTTTTGGCGGGAGTTTCGCCCTATATAAGGGCAAGCCTTCTGACCTCATGGTGGTCAGTCGTGCAGTGCAGTGTAGGTAGTGAAATGTGGTGTCCCTTCCGTCTTCCTCTTCTTCAGGATTTGGTAAGTATTAAAATAGTTAATAACTTGTGTAATATATTTCTTATGTTAAGCAAAATAGTAGCATAATAGTAGTAGCATAATAGTACCCGCTGCTGGACTCTCACGCTGTTGGACTCTCTCCCGCTGTTGGACTCTCTCCCGCTGTTGGACTCTCCCGCTGTTGGACTCTCCCGCTGTAGCACTCTCTCCCGCTGTTGGACTCTCTCCCGCTGTTGGGCTCTCTCACGCTGTTGGACTCTCTCCCGCTGTTGGACTCTCTCCCGCTGTTGGACTCTCCCGCTGTTGGACTCTCCCGCTGTAGCACTCTCTCCCGCTGTTGGACTCTCTCCCGCTGTTGGACTCTCTCCCGCTGTTGGACTCTCCCGCTGTTGGACTCTCCCGCTGTAGCACTCTCTCCCGCTGTTGGACTCTCTCCCGCTGTTGGACTCTCTCCCGCTGTTGGACTCTCCCGCTGTTGAACTCTCTCTCGCTTTTGGATTCTCGCTGCCTACCTCTCTATCGCTAGCCGACTCTCTACTGCTCTTCCGCTCTACTGCTGGCCGACGCCCGACTTTCGACTCTCTACCGCTTCCCAATGCTCTACCGCTACTCGACTGGTACTGCTGATAGACTCAACCGCAGCTGGTCTTTCTTCCGCTGCTTGACTCTACCGGTGGGTTCAGGCTATTCTCGACTACAGGTTTCTTATAAATTTATTGAGCATAATTTAAAGTTGTTTTTCAATATATTGCCAGCTTATGAAACCTAGCGCCAATGGTCAACTGGAAGGGCAGCGCCGAGCATTCTATTTTGAGTACCTTTAATTGAGCAATTTTCGGTCGCGAGGGTCAACAAATTGTTCGAATCATATTTGTTGTGCAGATTGAACAATTTGTTGGAAATGTTGTCGGCTAAGCTGCAATAGCAATTGGCCGTATGACAAATGCTCGCTATCAAGCTCTGGTTCCCATAAAACTTGAAACGTGCTCGCCTTTGTGAACTAATAAGACACGCAACGGAGATGAGCGGCGCGAAGAGAACCGAAAGGAGACGAAACCAAACAGGAACTTCCAGTTTTGGCTAATAGATCATTAGTTAGCCGGTTGCTGTGAGAGCATTTGGGTGCTGGTCATGTTATTTGAATATTTATAGCATGCATAACTGTAATTTATGGCCAAGCATTTGTCACCGGAGCCTGTGCAAAGCTCGCCGCTTTGTAAAGCCAAAGCCAGCACAAGCAGTTCTGCTGCTCAGTGGATCTCCTGTCGTATGCGTAATATTAATTACGCCCAAAGTCAGAGTCGCCTTTAGGGCAGCCAGAGGCAGATTTTTTTATGAGCAGCGGATGGGTATATATGCGTGTATATATTTGCATATAATAATGCTGCTTAGCTTGATGGCTGATGATTATGTTGATGACATTGTTGTCAGCGTCTGGGATATGCCCCATCATTGTCAGCGTGCAGCGAAAATGCAAAAATAATTCATGGCTGATAGGGCGGCAGCAGCCAAACAAAAGCGGCAAAGTCAAAGGGCGATGCAGCATAAAAAATGCAGCAAAAGGAGCAGCGAGTCGACGAGTCGAGAGTGCATTGACAGTTGACAGCGGGAGGCATGAGCACCAGTTCGAGCACGGACTCCACTGCTGCCGACGCGTAGCCAGCCAAGCCCTGGATAGACTCTTTGCATACACATACGTGGGGTGGCCAGGCAGGGCTCGACTGGGCATACTTCATGTTGCTGCTTTGCAAAATTGCTTGTTTACTTCAAAGCATGCATTTCTTGTAGCATCAGCTGCGTCAGGGCGCAAAACAATGCTGTCACTTGGGCCCGCTGACACACAACACAAGCAGGAGAAGCAGCAACAAAAGCGATAGCAATAATAACAATAAGACTAACGAAAGCAACAACAACGACGACGACAACAACGACGACAACGACAACGACAACGACAACGACAATGGCTTTGACGCAAAGTGTGTTGAGTGCATTTTCAGGCGCTGCAGTGCACATGAGACGCTGCTTGAGATTTTGCCGAGCGCCTTGTGCGGCTGGCGGATATTGTAACGGAAATTGATTGAAAGTTTGCTGCTGCTAAAAAATAATGGTAATGAGATTGTTTTGGCCCAGACGCTGATATGGCACAAGCCCGAGCGCCATATATCTGCGATGTCATTTACCTGCTGCTGCTGCTGCTGCTGCTGCTGCTGCATCTCCAGTGATCTCCATTCCCAGCCAACTGGCCAGCTATCGCTCATATGAATATTGCGCATACGCCGCGTGTGCCGCTTCCTTGTTTATGCCCCGTCAACTATAACAAATACGAGCGTATTTTGCGCTCACGGTTTGATGTATGCTGCCTGCGCTGCTTAACAAATGGCCAGCAGATATCAATGGATGAGTTACACCGAGCAACCGACAACGGGATTCAGCAAACAATATCGAGCTTGATTTTTATTTATTTTTATTTTTACTCTGACAGTGATGGACCGCTGCAGCAGCGGAGCGATTGCTTTATGCAGCAGCGTTCAGGTTAAGCTCCAACTGATTTATCAAGGACTTAAGCGTGGGTTCTGGGAAGGAGACTCAGGCTCAGTAAGGAAATCAAATAATATCCTTATCGCCAAACAAATTTAAATATAATATTAAAATTAAATTGTTAATAAACTAAAACTATTTATATTTTCTAGAATATATTTAGATAGTATTTACTCAATGTCTGGCGATTGGACGACAAGTTACACCAGGCACAAGGAGACTCAGGCTTTGTAAACACATCAAACAATAGATTATCCCCAATTAAATTTGATTAAGATAAATTTCTTAATACACTAAAATATTTTTATTTTTTCAAGCATATATTTTGATTTTGGTGGCCATTGATTTCAAAGTGGCCATTGAATATTATACAAATATTATACAACGTGCAGATTGCTTACTTACATAATTTGTTTTACTTCAATTTCAATTCCAACTCCAACTCCAATTTACAAAAAAAATGTAATGTGAGGCCCTCGCCCACAAAGTAACAAATTTTGCAATGTTGCAGCCAGAAATGAGCACATTAAATGGCCACTTGAAATGATGTGGACACACACACTTAATTGAACGAAAATTTCAAGTTTTAATTTGAAGCCAGTCGGCTGTAATAGGAGCCGGGAACATCAAAGCAGGCAAAAATATTGCTGCAGCAGACATTTGCGCTGGGGTCCAAGGGGTCCTGGCTAGTGACACATGAGCAGTAAGTGCAACGGCGACCACGTCCGCAACGACCAGTTTTTGTAGTATTTGCAGTAATGATTTCTCTGGCTGGCTCATTTGCTTGGACTTTGAGAGTCTGGCAATTTGAGCCTTCCCTGTTAATTTCCAGCATCGTGACAAAGTAACGCATCAGCTAGAAAGTTGTAAAGAAAGAGAGATTGGGTTACACAGCTCGAGAGAGAGAGACAGAGAGAGAGAGAGAAAGAAAGACAGAGACATAGAGGGGAGGAGAGAGTGGCATGAAAAGTTGTCAAACATGACCATTTGGCATTGTCGTTGCTTTTCAAGCCACAAATCTAAGTGATGTCTGTGCCTGCGCTGCTTTTTCATTTCTTTAGATCTACGCTTCAGTGCACATGCAAACGTTACCCTCGTCCCGACCTGCCTCTGTCCAAAAATGAAAAAAAAGATGAAAACCAAATTGTTAAAAGCTCAATGTAAGAAATGTTCGTACATACATTTCTCCCTCTCTCCCTCCCTTCCTCTCTATCACTCACTCTCTTTCTCTTTCGCTACTTGCTACACATACGCACACACATAGCTCATACGCCATGTTTGGACAGACTGACGGGCAGACACAGTGAGTTTGTCCTCGTCGTTGCCAGCTGTCCTCGCTACGTCCATTTGAGTGCACAATTTGAAAAGGCTATTTGGCTCCGGCTGCCCTTGAGGCAAATTCGGCATCCGCGCTGCAAGACACGGCCAAAGATGCAGGCGACAGGTCCCCCGACTCTGCCACAGTTGCACTGTCAATTTGTGTGTGCATTAAAATTGTTGCCAAATAGCGGCCCTAAATGGCCAAATAGCTGCAGAAGAATATTCCGGCTGCCTTGTGCCAGCCAAGGTTGGAATTGCCTCAACCTTAGGAGCCATCACGTAGTCCTACAGCCTGATTGAAAATATTTAAATAGCCTAAGAAATAAGGCGAATGAAATGGAATTGAATAAAATTGCAATTGACTGGATTTTTTGAAATTTTTCGAATTTATTTTTGAATAAATTTAGTTTTTCATTTTGTTTATTGTATTCCTTGTATTTTGGTATGGGGGACATCATATCGTTTTCACATGTAATCTTGGATTTAATTTTCTCTTTGAGTGCTTAAAATAACATACATTTATATCTTTCATAAGTTTTAATTTTTAGTTTTACATTTAGTTTAAATTAATTTATTATCCAATTAGCTAAACTTATTTCATTTGAAATTCTTACATACATACACTTAGCCAACGATCCAATTCTGATTATTTATTTTATTTATTTATTTAATTTTTTTAAGAGACATCACGTTTAAAATACATTCATATATCTATAATATTTTTTATAATTTTTTTACTTCATACACATTTGCTCGCGCGACAGTTTTTGCAAAAGTTTTTTTTTTTATTTGTGTTTTTTTTTTTCTTTTTACAAATTATCCTAAATAGTGTAAAGATTTTTTTTTTACTTTTATTTATTTATTTTTTTAACATCAATTTAGAGTTGCAACAATAAATATACAGAGTGCTTGAAATATACTTATTACATATGTATAATAACTATTTGCTTAAATTACTTTAATATTATTTCTATTATTTTATAATGATTATATGTATATTCAAAAAATGCAATTTACACATTCGTTTGAGAGCTCTTAACAAAAGGTTTTTAAGTTTTTAGTTTTTAGTCTTTTGAGTTTTGAAATTGGAATATGCAACTACTTTACATACACTTATGACACATCGATTAAAACAATCAGATTCTTTTAACTTCTCGTCACTTACAGTCATTATGAGCTACTAATTCGTCCTAAGCTAATTGCAACTAACTTGTTCGTGTATTTTGCTTGGGTGTGTTTCTGTGCATTTTCTTCTATGCGTGTCTTAAATTTTTGATATATTTAATTTTTAATTTTTCCCTCTTATATAATTGCCAAAAAGTTTATTTTAGCTATTTCCGTGGTGTTGCGTGAGCGTCAAGTTAGATTATATAATTATTATCTCTTAAATGTTATGCATATTGAGCTTAGTTCCTATATAAATTGTTCTGCGTACTTTATAAGTTGATATTTTTGTATATATTTCGTTAAACATTTACATACATTTACAAAGTCAATGGGGAGAATATTTTTGCATTTACGATATTAATTGTTAGACAAAAATATTTGTTTTTTCTTATTTATGTATTTATTTACTTAGTTTTATTTATTTTATTTTTTTTTTGCTGTTGTCTGTGGCTGTCTTGTAAGAGTACTTACTGTAAGGAAGGAACCTTTTTGTGATGTACATTTAATTGGAATTCATTGTGTTTGCTGTTGTTGCAGAGAGCAGAGCTTTTCTTTAAGACGGAACAAAAGTGAACAAAATAAATGCAAAAGCTGCGCAGCTCAGTCAGTATCAGTTAAGCAAATACTTTGCTCTGCCAGCAATTTAATTATCAACTTTCTGATATTTATTTACATAATATATATATATATATATATATATATATATATATATATATATATATATATATATATATATATATATATATATATATATATATATATATATTTATATTTATATATATGTGTATATATATTTATATATATGTGTATATATATATTTATTTTTTTCTTTATTTCTTTGTTTATTTTTATTTTTTGCAAATTACTCTAAGTTGTTTTTAAATTTTAGTATTCAGTGACTAATCGGTGCATCTGCTCTCGATTATTATTTTGCCTTTATCAATATCGGATCAAATTTATGACTAGCTCTTGAGTATTTTATGTTTTAATTTACACAGATTTAAGGACAGGGTTATGCTGAATCGTGAATGGGGGAGAACGGCAAACAGCGGTTCGCCTATCAATGCTGTGGATTTTATATACAATTCAATATTTTGCTTCAATTCGTTTAATTTGGCAACGCTTCGCCTAGACACAAACCTCAAGGACCTCACCGTGGCATAGGACGCGCGCTTAGACACAGCTCTCCTGCTGCGAGTACATTAATGGAGTGCGTACTGTAACTATTTCGCGCGAGTAGGACTTGCCCACACCGGAGAGTCCGGAGAGGGAGCTGCTGGGGCTGGCTATGGCTGCTGTGGAGGCCATTCCGCTGCTGTTGCTGGAGACGAGCATCTGGCCATGTGCCAGTTTCTGCTGCTGCTGTTGTTGCTGTTGCTGTTGCTGCTGATGTTGCTGGTAGGAGGGCGGCATGGGCATGGTGCCAGCTGGATGGTGATGCAACTGTTGATGATGCATCATTTGCATCATGGAGGTGGAGTTGTGCGGCTGCTGCTGCGGCTGCTGGTGATTATGCGGCAGCGTGTGATAGCCGCCGGGATGCGACGGCAACGTATACATTTGCACCGTGCCCGGGGACACGGTCGAGGGCGTCCCCTGCGATCCTGGCGATGAGACGCATGCCCCAAATGCCGATCCGGCCGCTGTGTCCACCTGCATGACTGCCATAGCGCCGGCCCGTGTCTTATACGCATCAATCTGTGCATATATCGTGGGCTCCTCGAAATAGTCGTACGAGTGCGGTGGTGCATGCTGATGCGGATGCTGCTGTCCGCCCGCATTCGGCTTATGGCGCTGCAGCGTGGCCGTGGCCGGTATGTTGGGCAACAGCTTGCGCATACTCGAGCCATGTGGCAAGGTGCCACCAACAACTGGCAGCGACTGTGACTGTGACTGCGACTGGGACTGGGTCTGCTGCGGGAGTTGCTGTTGTTGCTGCTGCTGCTGCTGCTGCTGCTGCTGCTGGGCTGGCATAACGGGCTTTTGGCTTTTCTTGGAGGTGCTGGCGCTGTTCAGCGAGAGTTCTGCATAGTGAAGCTCGTCGTCCTTTAAAGGCGTCGAGTTTGGATAGATTTTAAATTTTATATTTACCAAAGGCTTAAATATGTGGTCTTATGAGCTGAAAACTTAGCTGAGTTTCTCTAGGTATAAGCTAACCAAAAGCAACTTACCTTGCTGCTCTGATAGGCGCCGCTGTCCGTCGAGCAGCCGGCGCCAGCGTTAGCGCCGACGCCAGCTGTGGCGCCTGGCTTGCAGCTGATTTCCACCTCGCTGGTTGTCGAAAGATGTCCCGATGGCGTTTGTGTTGCTGATTTTTGTTTATATTCGCCATCAACTAAAATGGGAAAGAGAGAGAGAGAGAGAGAGAGACAGACAGAGAGAGAGAGGGAAGGGACGCAAAAACGTTGGGTTAGTAAAAAGTTTCGGATTGTTGGTGTTGTTGTTAAGTGGCCCAAAAGGCAAAACTTTTTGGCTGGCCAACTGCCGAGTGCCTCCCCTTTTTTGAGGAAATCTGTTGGTGATTTTCGTTGAAGCAAACGTTCAATTTTCTTTCGGCATTTGCCATCAAATTGCTGTACGTTAGGAAAATTGATTAAATTGTTGAGCTGCTGAAGCTGCCGCTGATTTCCTGATTGCCATTAATCAAGCCAAGGACGTGTGCACTGGCCGAAATCTCTACGAACTTAAAGTACAGCATAGCTCGAGGCGAGAGAGGGTGACAAAGAGAGACAGAGAGTGAGAGAGTTGGGCTAGCACTTGAGTGCAGACATATGAGCAAACAAACACATGGAAAAGGCAGCTGAGACCAGCCTGGCAGCAATTAGCTGTCATTTAAATATTTCAGCAGTGGCACAAAAATGCAGCCCCGCCCCTAACACACACACCCACTCACATGCTCTTGAGCGTGTTTGTTTGACTAGGCTGACTGGCTGACTGGGTGACAGTCGACTCGTACTTGAGTCCCTTTTTATTTTGCTAACGCTCATAAATTACAGAGCCAGAGCCGGGCCAGAGCAGTGCGCATTTATCTTGAGGCAAACGGAAGATTGGCCGGGATTGCAGTTGCACTTACCCTCGTTGTAGGGCACGACATCGGGATTCTTCTCGTCGTACATCTCCTCGGATTGACTCAGTGGCAATGAGATCTTATCCTTAATTTGCAAATTGCCGGGACGTGAGAATTTCGCATTCGAATTTACCAACTTCTGCTGCTGCTTGTGCGAGCGCAGCTTCAACGCGGCGACGGTGCCAATTCCGATGCAGACCAGAGCCACCAGAATGCCCACAAAAATGCCAATAGATAGTATGGGTGTCAGCTCAAAGGTGTTCGGGCCCTGGGCGCTGCCCTTGTACGAGGTCAATGCAACTGCAAAGAGTGAGAAAGAGCGAGCGAGTTAGAGACTTAAGCACTAGCAAAAAATAACAAAAATATTAAATTGAAATCGTGTTTAATTCGGAGTCGTTTTAATGTCCAATTAGACAAAGCGTCGCTAAGCAACATCCCGAAACAGAGGCCCATTAATAAAACGGCTGAATGCTAATTTTTATTTTACACTATACCCAAGTGGGCAATTTACTTTCATTGTACAACTTAACTCGGCTTGACTTATGTGATAATATTTTTTTTAACTAAAGCATAAGTGGTAGATATATTGAGAAAAATAATAATCAATAATACAAATATATTTATTAATATATTATTTTTCTATGAACTTGATTAGAAATATATATTCATTAATATATTATAAATTATATTTATTAAAATATTATATTAAATTTAATATAATTTATTTTTTAATTTACAATAAATATGTATTTATGAATATATTAAAAATATATATTTCAAAATTCCTCTATGAGTTTTATAAGGCTAACTCGTTCATTGACACAACTCATACCCCAAAATAATTTATGAAACTAACAATATTTATTATCTCATCATATATCCAATTAATTTGAATTTATTTCGGTTTATTTAGCATTTTAATAATTTTTTAAAGGGTATTCAGTGTCTCTAATTGCCTACTGCTATTTCAAACGGCCTCATCATATTTCCTCATTTTCCTTTACACTTTTGTTGTGACTTTATGAAAAATTAAAACGACGTCTCAAGTTGTTTACCCAAAAAAAAAAAAAAAGGAAGAAAACTCTGTCTTTGCCAAGTACCACAGCCCAGCCAATGGAAAAAGCTCGTCTAAACTTTGCTTTACGGCATTTTGCTTCAGCTAATTAGAATTACAATTTGCTTTAGCGCGGGGTTTCATTTCTGCCAGGCGAAAACCTCCTAAAGACAATTCATTAATGTTAATCATTTTATATAATTTCTTCGTCATATTTTTTCGCTTCTCAGGCGCCTGCATAATTTTTGGCTCTGCTCCTTTTTTTATTTGGGCGGAACAATTGCAAGGCAAAAGTTTTTGTGTAGCACTGAGAAATTTACAATTCATTGAGCAGTTTAGCGTAATTAAATTGCACGACGGCCTGAGAATGAACGAAGAACGAAGTCTCCACCCCGACATCAGACTCCGCTTTTATACGAGCTAAGTCCCCAGCAAAGTTATGCAACTGCCAGCAATGTCGGACTTCACGCCGATAAGCATCTGCTGCTACAAAAAACATTAACATAAAGCATTCATAAATGCCAAATGCATGCGCCACAGAAAAATGCATTACTAATTCTAGAGTCTTTGACAACTGCCTCGCGACACATTTGCGTAGCTTGGCAGGACGCCTCTTGCCCTTAGCACTTACCAGTTTGCTTCTCGGCAGCCTTCAGAGTGTAGCCGTCTACGGGCACGGCTTCGCTGCGTCCGCGACCATTGACGGCATAGATATAGATGCGAAACAGACGACCCGCATCCAAGCCACTGACACTAAACACTGCAAACTTGGCACTGATATTGGCCTGACGCATTCCACTATGTTGATCGAAGACTTCCATTAGGAACCATTGGCGCATACCACCGTCAAAGCCTGTAAAAAGTTAATGAATTATTTTCCTAATTTATTACATTTATATTATTATAATTTAATAATTAATAAAATTACTTAAGGAATTGATTTTTACCATCAACAATATATATAATTAAATTTATCATATGTAAAGTTGTGGAATCCCAAATTAATAGATTTTACTTTCTTTGCTGAGTTTTTATTTGCACTTGTACACTAAAAAACTATTTTGTCTTGATTTATAGGAAACTATTAAAATGGAAATGATAGAAGCTAGCACATAACTGCATGTGCTTATGATTATATATATATATATATATATATATTAAATATAAATAAATATTTTTTTATTATTATTATATTATTATACATATATAAATAAATAAATATATATATAGATATATATTTAATATATAACAACCATTTTTTTCTTTTTAATAATTATTATTTCTGGCTAATCGTTCAGCCAGTTTCAGATTATAACTTGTAAATGTACCCATTTTATTTTTGGCATTCGCTGCGCAAACATTTTGTCGCGCCCACACGCGCGCCCTTTTGGGGGCTGGTACACAAGTGAAGTTAACAGAAATGCTGGAAGTAATCTAAAGCTTCATTTTAAATGCCATTTAATAACACCACAAAAGAACTGACCGCCCACTTGAACGAGGCTTGTGTGCCCCGCCCACCATTTGCAAATGTGGCACCCTTTGCCGAAAAATAAGCGGCTAAAGTTGTTGCTGTTGCTGTTGTTGTTGTTGTTGTTGCTGCTGCTGCTACTCAAATGGTACTTCGCTGTAGACACAAAAGTCGGCTTAAAACACTTGCGAAAAATGTTAAAATATTTGGTAATAAAGGCGGCGTCTGAAAAGGTTGCAGCCAGCCCATCCCCGGCTACAACTTGAGTTGGTCAGCGGTGGAGACAGGGGAGGGGGAAAAAGGGCGTGGTAACTCAAGGATAAATTGTTGTATAAAATGTTTTATATGTTGCTATGAATTTAGCCAGCATTGTTGTACTTATTCTGGCCGTCTGTAGGGCGCTGTTGATGGTGGCTCTGAGCACAAAGGCTGCACGAAAATAGAGTCAAAGAATGTGCTTCGCCTTCGCTTCAAAGGCCTTTGTGTGGCATCATTGTTTGTGGCCAGGGGTCGCTCGTTGCTTGGCCATGGCTATACCCAAAGCATTTTGTGCGCACTTTAAAACGTTTAGCTAATGAAATTTGCCGCAGCATCGGGCCAGGCCAAGCCGAGCAACAACAACAAAAAACTTCATTGTAATGGGTTAATTTTATTTACTTAGACCAGGCAACAATGAAAATTGCCCAAGTGGAGTAAAAATAATAAAGCAACGGCAGCAGCGGCAGCAGCAGCGACAGCGAGCAAAATGTTATAAACTGAAATTTTATTATATTAAACCGACGCTTGATGAGTTTGGTTAGTTGCCTCAATGCTTTGTTTCGCTCAGAGAGCACATGAAAACAGCAGTCAAAGAGGGAGAGGAATGGAGAGAGAGAGAGAGAGCCAGCTGAAATGGTTGGCTAAGAAGCGCCCTGGGACCGGCAACTTGCCCTCAAGTTGTCTGCGAGCCGCAGCAGCGCGCATTGAATTGAATTCGAGGCAAGTTCGCTTCCTCGTCTGCCAAAGCGCCCTCTGCTGCGGCAAGTTGGCCAACTTGCGTGCTGGCTTATTAAAGTCGAAACGTGCAGCGACCGCAGCTTAAGTTGAGTTATTATAAAAAAAAAAAGAAAGAAAAACAAGCGAGCTCCAGCTTCGCCCTTGCTAGGGCTGGGGCACCACGTCATTTGCTTTAATGTAAAGTGCAATATAAAAAGTATCGTGTTTTGTTGCTGCTGCTGCTGTTGCTTGTGTTGCCCTTGCTCCTTACCAAGTTGCGTTAAAGTTTTAATGATGCTGATGACTCTGATAATAATGTGCAGCCACTAAATTAGCAGGGCTGCGGGGTCCAGCGACTGCGAAATGTGCATGATATGCTTAAAGAGGCGAGCTTAAAGCTATAACTGTGCGTATAAGTAATGTGGACTATCTGATATTGGACTATAAATTAAATGGCAGTTGCCGAACATCAGAGAGAGATAAATGTTTAGGGCATTAAAAAAATATAAAAATGGATTTAAAAATATTTTAAAATTAAAAGAAATGAAAAAAATGAACAAATATATTTTTATTTACAAAATAAAAAAAATAATATAAAAAAATTCAAAAACTAAAAGAAAATAAATCAATTTATGTTAAAGGCATTAAAAATTTAAATAAATAAATTATGTTAACAAATTAAAAATTTATTAATACATATAATAAAATTAAAAGTTAAAATAGAAAAGAAATAATAAATATATTTATATATTTTTTAGTTCCTTTAATTTTTAAGTTTTTTACTGACGAAACAATTCAATGAAGCAGAGAAAAACTTAAAGCGAAGCAGAGCGGAAGCTCAACCGCGTCTTATTTATTTATTTGTTTATTTATTTTTATTTTTGTAATAATAAATATATTCATTTATTTTAATAAATATATTATAAATAAATGACTTACGACTATAATGTTTTTAAACATAATTTGACTGAGTACTCGAGTTGCTTTGTGAACTGCAATGGATTCAATGACGAGCTGAGCTGCGGCTTGAAGCATTTGACATTTATGGCAAGCATGCTGTTGGCTGGCTAAGCACTGGGATTGTCAAGATGGCTAACTGTAACGGGGAATGTGCCATTAAGTATGCAGTTATTATGCGCTTTTTGTTGCGCTTTCAGCTGCCGCCACGGTATGCGCTGCTTTTGTTGTTGTTGATGTTGCTCTTTGTTGGTGCTTCTGGTCTTCGGTTTGCTTCGTAGCAGAGGGCGTTGCTAGGGCCGCATAAATGCATCATAAACTCGACTCTTACAGTCGCAATTTGCGAGGACATTTCTCGACTTCCGTCCTCTGTCTGGCTTCAGTTGTCCGCCGTCTTCAGTCTGCTAATATGCAGCGCTATGGAACTGAACTTTAAACTCGACAGCAACAATTTGTGCTGCTTATTTTGCGCTTTGCTGACAGTTATCCGCCTCTCTCTCTCTCTCTCTCTCTCTCTCTCTCTCTCTCTGCCTATCTATCTATCTCTCGGTTTTGAATTTCCGTTGAGCATAAAATATGCGAATTGAATTTGTATTTAAAGTTTTTGCCTTTTGCATTTGCAACTCCGCTGCTGCTGCTGCTGATTTTTCCTTTTCCGCTACTTTTACTGCCAGCAAGTTGCATAACAAGCCAAAACATTTTGTATGTACAAATTTGTGCTTAACTCGAGTCTGTCGCTACTGCCGGAGCCGATGGAAGCACTGTGAGCAACTACTTCATCATTCCATGCCTTGGCTACATATATTTCAGCCGTTTTGACTGCTGAAGCTGAGCAGCATTTCCCAGGCATTCTCTTTTCCAGCATCTACTACTGCAATCTGCTCTCATTCTAAAGCTTTTCGTGTATGGACTATCTCTCAGCGTGTTGCCTTTTCTAGTTTTATGCTTTCATTGCATTTTTATTATTCTGTTCTATCTCGAAGGAAGTTGCCCACACACACACACACACACACACTCACACCAACACACATACGCCCTGAGGCACAAACTCACTCGCATTCTCATTCGCATTGGCTGCTGCCAAAGTGCACTTAAGTTGCTCATGTATTTTAAATGAGTCTAAAAAGCGCTGCAGGAAACACAACAACCAGCTCCTACACATGTTCCACGCTGCTCGCTATGCTCCTCTCTGCAACTCTCGTCTGGTCATTTAACTGGCCATGCAGCACACTGCTTGAGCGGTGGCCAAAGTATTTTTACCATAAAAATATATATAAAATATAAATAAATAAATAAATAAATAAATATATATATATATATATATATTCTCTTTTTTCGACTATTGTTGGGCTCATCAGCAATTATAAAAGCTCGGCAGCATTTACTGGCCGCCTTTGAGTCCTTGCTTTGTACTCACCTTCGAGGCAATAGACCTCCAATGAGTCGGACGTTTGATTGACCACGGTGCAATTGGTGGGCGCTTCCGGCTTTCCCGCTGCTATCAAATGGAACACACAGGGCTCCTTTTGTTGGCCTACATTGTTGTCCGCCCAGCACATGATGGTGCCAAAGTCCATTTCCTGCAGGAAACAATTAAAAAATGAAAAATTGTTGCAGCACACACACAAAGGGATTTACAGTTTGGTTTAAGGCAATTAATAAAGTGATTACGCTCCGCCTTCATTCATTTTAGTTAATTAATCAACTTATTTCGAGCGTTTCTCAGCAGTTAATTGCAATATTGGTCGATGCTGCATTATGCAACTGTAATATACACAAATTATATAACAAATTAAATACACAACAAAGTCGTTAAAGTCCAGCGTCCTCCGCTGCATTGTGACCCGGTGGAGTATGCTTAATGTGCTTGTCAAGCCGCCTGATTGATCACAGCTGTCAATAAGTCTTTCATTAATATAATTTCATGTCAATAAAAGCGCGCACACACACAGAGATGGAGACAGAGACTCCATGTGGTCAGTATCTACTGGCCAAGAAGAAGCAGCAGCAGAAGAAAAAGTTTTCCCAGCTTGGCAGTAAAAACAAATGAAGCATTTTGTGGCTGGCTATTCCTATTTGGGTACATATTTCTTTGAGCCTGTGATTGGTGGGGCCCACAAGGCAACTGTGTTAACATGGCTATAATGTATGCCATGTGTTTGGCCATGTTGAACCTGATAAGTGGCCACGCCCTGCGGGCCCATTGTTGATTCTTTGCGTGTGTTTGAGTTGTGTCAAATGTTGTGCTAATGAAATCCTCCAACTATATTACGGTCAAATGAACAACAACATTCAAGACGATTGATTTGTTTGCACGGACAGAGGCCGGCACTCACACTCAGATAGCAGCTTGCCAGGGGTGCGTTTATTTACCTTGGGAATTGTTAGCTGGAAAAATAAACGCTCTTAATCAGCGCCGAGCGTCTTGAACTCATTAAAAATTAAAATCACTTTTCTCAGCGCTCAGCACGCTTCAAAATGTCAACGCAAATTGCAGCTTATTTATCAGTCGGAGCGTGCATTTTTTCTCTTTATACCCCCACCCGAAACTCTCCGGAAAAGTCAGAACCCTGTGTTCTTGTCATTTTAATTGGGGGGAAAAAAAGTGAAAAGTAGAATAAAGAGAATAGTGCAAAGTTTCCTTTAATTTAAACATAGAAAATGAAAGAGAAATGCTTAACGATAATGAAAATGCACTGGGAAAACTTGTGGCAAAACTTTAAGCAACTAAAACAGATGCCTTGATACCGGTCGTATAGACCCTAAAATGAATATTTGCCCAAAGCAATTACAGGCTATTAATTGAAGCTAACATTTAACTCTGTGAACAAAATTATGAAAAATTTAATTGACTATTTAACAATGTCACTCACTAACAGCCGCAAATTGTATGTAACATCAAAGGGAGCAGGTGTTGATAGGTATGGCATTGTGTATGTGTCAGCTGCATTCAGAGTGTTTATGCATATTTATAATAAATTTATGAAAATGAAAATAAGCATATACGAGCATATATATATATTTGTGGAATTTATATGGCATGTAGCTGAATTTCATTTAATGAAAGTGTTTTCACAAAGGCGGCAACTAGGCAGCTGCCAACACTGCGCATCAACACCTACACAGCAGTGTGTGAGTGTGTGTGTGGGTGTGTGGCCACAGGCGATATACAGCCCCAGACAAACACATATGCTGCATGCTAAACAATAATAAATTTGCAATATACAAATTGCATGCACAAATTGTAAGAAAATACAAGAGAATAAAGTATGCCAAAAAGCGTTGCGTACTTTTTGGGGCTGCAGCAATTGCCAGTCGAGAAGATGCTTGATAAATTCACAGTTGCCAGAGCCGACGACAGATACATTTTAGAAACTATTTAACATACTCCTTTCTTCCTTCGATATGTGCGTGAGTGTATTGCAAATTTATGCCCAACTATGTGAATATGTTATTTTATTATCATTATGTTCGGTTGTTTATATTATTTGAATGTTGCCGCAGCTAAGCGCAAATATTATTACAGTTGCAGTGCGCAGCGCCCTATTTAAATTATAGCCGAAAACTACACACACGCACACGCACACGCAGCCACATGCGCCTATTCAGTTTGGCTTAAAGGCAGAGTCTGTGATTTTTTGCCTATCTTCAGCCCGGTTGCTGCCTGCATTTTTATTGCATTCTTGTCTAGTGCTGACAGCCCGAAAAATAAATATTATTGTTTATGTATTTTAATTAAAATTTGAACATTTCAGTGACATTTTAATGAGTTTTCTGGCCAGCCATGCTGTGTGCTAAATTTTCGGCAATTTTTGTGAGCTATTTTTGTATGGTGACTGAGTGAGTGTCTAGGACCCAAGCACTGCTCACACATGCAAAACAGACAAGAGAGAATGATAGAGAGAGGGACTACAAGAGTCAAGCCCGAGCCGAGTGATGGAGTGAGAAATGCCAGAGCATGGCGCAAAATTAATGAGCTGTTGGCTGTTGCCCGCCTTTGAGCAAATCACACACAGAAAAAACGGAAATATATATATGACAAAAAAAAAAAGAAAAAAAAAGATAATAAAAGAAAATCAGCCCAAAGGACGACAAGGACAGCGACGACGCTTGAGCTGCGGTTGCGGAAACCGGAAACAGCATATATGACAACAGAACGGAAGGGATTTTTCATATTCAATTGAGCTAAATGATTTATGCCAGTGTGTGTGTGTGTGTCTGCCTTTGAGTGACTGCTTTTGCGTGTGTGTGTGTGTTTGGTGCAATCAACGCCGGGCAACTCGCTGTGAACGGAACTCATTTGAATACCGTTTGACTAGAGAAATATTTCTTTTGACAACAGTCGGGCATATATATTCACTATATATAGAAGGTAGTGCTAATGGAAACTGAGAATAATATATAATAATATAATATTACTTGAGAATAATATTTTTTGTTTCAGTTATTATTGGGACTGTGTATATGAAATGGCAATGGCAAAGACAGCTAAGGAATGGAACTAAACAGAACAAAGATCTTGGGTTAAAAGCTTGGGTCAAGAGGTACACAACGGGATCTCAACCTGGCTAAAGTGGAGACCCTTATCAAAATAGGCCACTTTGGTAACCTTCCCACTATTAAGTACTGAGTAGGCTTGCCAATAATAATAAACTTAAATTTGTTTCATTAAACCAAACCTGGTTATATGTATAATATTAAGTGCTTGCCAATAATAATAAATAAAAAATAAAAAAAAATAATTAAAAAAGAAAACTTCCGCCAATTGCCCGTCACACATTAAGTTCAAATCGAAGTTCTCTATGATTACCTATTTCGTCTATATGATCTCACTCCAAATGGCCAGCTCAACGCTTGCCCCGAGTCGAATTGTCTGAGCTCTGATTGCAGCATAGATTTCGTTTTGTTCTGGCAGACCATCAGAATGAACAAAGGCATGGAGTAGCAGCAGCTGCAGACTCGGTTGCAAGCAGCCAAAAAACAACTCGGATTCGCTGTGGGTAGCAGGCGCTTTCGGTTACAATTTGTTGCCATTGATGGCCAGGCAGCTCATTGATAGCCAATTTGGCTGCTCAATTGGCAGGGTGGCAGCAAAGTGCAAAAACGTCAAAATGCAATCGCCATTGCCCATCGACAATCGGCAATCAGCAATCGGCATCGCAATGGCCCATATCGATGACGATAACGTTGGCCATTTTAAGCGGAAATGTTGGCCAATTGTCAGTCATGTGGAGGCCAGCAGTGCTCGCAAGGCGTCGAGTCGATTGTGTCTGTTGTCGCTCAACGACGTTGCTGCTGGCCATTAAAGCAATGGCTTTAATGCTATGAACTAATCTGTGGCATTTGCAGTCGCTTCTGCTATTGGCATCGATTTTAATTAGAAAGCAGCACTAATAGAATTTTTAATTAAAAATTGTTCAGGCCGAGTCCCAGCCCCAGCCGCAGTCCCAGTCCCAGCTACTGTGTGCTCGTGTTGGTTTTACATTTTGTTTGACAACGTGACACGCACACGAGCGAGAACAACGACAAAAACGACAACAACAGCAACAACGACGGCAACAGGACAGCGACTACTGCCTATTAATTAAAAATTTGGCATTTAATTGCGCGTCGCGCGTTGACCTTTTGGCCAAATTTGAAATATGTCAATAACAATTTCATTTCATATAGAGAACCTGAGATTCAATTGTAGTCGGTGAAAACCAGAAAGGGAAGATAAGTATCGACCAGGCCGCCCCGCCCACAGACCCACACAGTTGGCTGTTCCCATGCCTGGAATGGAATGCCCTGTACTTGGTAATTTTCGTAAATCAGACGGATCGGTCAAGGGTTAGGGTCACATGCGCCGCTGACATCTGTCTGTTGGCCAAGCATATAGGCCGTATTAATATCAGTCCGGGTGACATTTAGGCTTATCAATGTGCACTTACCTTTACCGGCGTGTAGGTGAGCGTGGAGCCCTGCGCTGAGTGGGGCCGGAAGCCGCTTTGCGGCATATCGAAGGTCTCCGCGGTGTTGTTGAAGGACCACTTGAAGTTCTCGGGTGGCGGAAAGGCGTCTACTTCGCAAACGATTTCGGCCGACTCTCCGCGGGCGACGCCGTAGATTTTCTTTTGATCGGGCCGGCAAATTGGTTTATCTACAGAGAAAAAGATGAAGAGAGAGAGAGAGAGAGAGGGAGAGCAAAAGTTAGAAACTTTGATGTTTGTCAAGTGCATTTTGCTGTTCGTCGGCGGCAACTGCTGCAAATCAATAATCGCATTGCTTGGTCAAAGTTAATGCAATAAAGCCTGAGCAGTTCGAGTGCACATTCTCCAGTTGGAGAGGTTGACTGGGCTTTTTGTTTTTGCATGTTGCGGCTCAGCCTCTTCGCCTCGCATCCCCCGGGCCATTCCCAAAAACCGCACTCAAATCCTAAGTAGAAAAGTTTGCCAGCACAAAAAGCAGTAAGGATAGAGATTCCCTTTGCATCCCATGCAGCCTGTGCCTGCCATTAAAGCAACCAACTAAACAGAGTCCGAAACACCAACAGCAACAGCAACAGCAACAGAAACAAAGCAAACCGAGAAGCGCAAAAAAGATGTGCAAACGTTAACTGAAAGAAAAACTTGGCCGAAACGAAAGTTTTGAGCCCTCTACGCAGCAGCTGGGAAAATTCAATTTCTTCTAATCCTTGGACAAGCAAAGCATTGAACACTGCCATTGCACAATTTATAGTACAATTTGACAACTCGCAATTCAGTTCGAGGTGCTGCTGCTTCTGTTGCTGCTGTTGCTGCTACTGTTGGAGCAAGAGCTAAAGCCAGCAGCCAGCAGCAGCTGTAAACAAATTTCCATTGAGCAGTGTCAAGTAGAAGAGCAAGCGACATGCATTGGGTTACAAATTGGGTTTTTGTCTGTGGCTATTTCAATCCACAATGGAGCGAAGTGGTGCAGAGCCACCAGCACCACTGGCGACAACTGCCGCAAAGAGGATGAGCGGCGTTTAGCTCAAAACAAAGGCAAGAGCGCAAAAAATAGAAAACGCTGTAAAAAAATGCTAAATAAAAGAGAAAACAAAGTCTCTGCACAGCGGAGCAGATTAAATACGCTGGCGAACCGGTTAGCAAATGCTCAACTTTATTGTGAGCTCCACTAGTCTGAATGCAGCAGCTAAATGAGCTGGCAAGCTTCCATCAGTTAAGCCTGATATAATGAGCTGAAAATATATAAATGTGCTTTGCAAACTTCGTGAAAGAACTGAAGGACTGCAGGAAGGGTAAAGCTTACAAAAAACATGCCACAGTGAAAACACAATGGGCGGAAATGGGGCAGGAAGCAAAAGCATAAGGCAACAACTAGAAAAACACAATAACAAAATTGAGCAGGGAATAAGGAGCGGTGTGCTAAATTGCTGAAAAAAGGCAAAAATAATTAACAGGAGGCGTCTCTCCTTTTTTAATTGCGAGCTCAACACTTTACACAATCAAATTGAGCAGAAAATTCGAGTTGTGGATTAAATCGAGGCAACCAAAAAGCTGTGCAATTAGCTGAAGTGGAGTGAAGGGAGTGTGTGCTCAAAATATATTTAAAAAATTTAATAATTAATTTATTTAGAATTTTCTACTATCTGTTGAACTTATAGAGACAAGCTTCACACACAAAGACGTAACTGCTCAAAGTTTCTTAAATAAAATATATAAAATTTAAAAAAAGTGTTAAGTAATAATCAAATGAAATATATTATAAAATAATAATCAAAACAAAAATTATATAATAATAATAATAATGAAATAAAATAAATTATAAACAAATAATTTAATAGAATAAATTATAAAATAACAATAAAATAAAATAAATTATAATATAATAATCAAATGAAATAATTTGTAAAATAATAAATAAATAAAACAAATTATAAAATAACAATCAAATAAAATAAATTATAAACAAATAATTTAATGGAATATGTTATAAAATAACAATTAAATAAAATAAATTTTAAATGAATAATAAACAAAAATAAATTATAAATATTTAGTTTTAAAAACTTCCTTAAAATCCAGTTTAGTATTAAATTCGAAGTCGAAGCCCTTGCGAATTGTGAAATAAAATAGAAAAATGGACAAACATTTGTTAGGTGATGCAAAAGGTTTCCGCATTGTGCGCTGACTGATAGAAGGGAAGAGGAAATGCGCCCATTCAATGAGAAAATAACTAAATGTGAACAAAAAGCAGGAAGCCTAGAAAAAACTTTTTGTTGGATAAAGCTTGAGCTGGCTGGTCGGTCGTTCCTGGCCAAGTTTTGCTTATTGTGTTCCAGTTAAAAGAAATCAAAGTTGGCAACCGCAAAAGTGCGCACGGGCCAGGCCAAGATGGATAAGTTAAAAGTAAAACCAAGCTCGAATCAGCTCAGCTTCAGTTTCGGTTGCAGTTGCAGCTGCAGCTGCACACAAAAGGCCAACAATATAAAAGCCATTCGAGTGGGACACAATAACGGGGGCGTGTACGCAATAAAGCTGCAAGAGTTCCGCACGAGCATACAATTCGCCACTCACCCGCTAAACCAGCCAAGCACTCCGCTACGCAATAATGCTGCCTTTTTGTGTGTCAAAGGTTCTTACCAAAAGCCTAAATAGTGCACAGTCCTTTTGCTGGCGACACCCTGCCAATGCTGTGGGCACAGCAGCAGCAGCAGCACCAGCAGCAACACCAGCATCAGCAGCCAAACGAGATTCGATTTAATAGCCCGCTGGCATTTAAGAGCTGCGAATGTTTGTTAATGGCTCAAACCGTACGTTTGGCCAAGTGCTGAGAGAATGATGGCACAGCGCAGCCATTCAGCGCGTATTTTTTACGACCCCCGCCACAGTAACAATGCCATGCAAATCGACGCTCACACATGTCAAATGTGGGCCAAGCTTAAAATGTTGCGCATACGCAGCGTTGCACAAAGCCATAACTTTTGGCTTGGTTTGCTTCCCATCTCTTTTTTGCAGTCCAAAGTGCTAAATAAAACTCAACACGTGCCCCATAAAACTTGACATGCGATTGTCGAGCGCAAGCACAACGTTTTATCCACTCGCAATCAATTCAGCGAAATCCTAAATAAATGAAACGCAGTTAGAGGCAGGCCCCACTCTCCACTCCCCACATCATTTAAAGTCTAGCAAGTCTATTGAGCAGCTGTACTTACACATCACTTTGAGCTCCACAATGTTCGAGTCGCCGTCGCCCTCCACGTTGGAGGCGGTGCACGTGTAGTTCCCAGCCTGGTGACGGCTTACGCCCTGCAGCGCCAGGTCGCCGCTGCTCACGATAACGCCAGCCCGTTGATTGTGCTGAATGATTTGATGCTGCGAATAAGAAATAGAAATGCCAAACTATCATTAGTCGTAAGTCCGCAAAAGGCTATGCATGGCCATTATTAAGTTCGTCTTTGCGCTAATCATCACTTTCTCTTGTTAAGCCCGTCATTGAAAGACGCGGAAGCAGAGGCGATTATAAGGCAAGAAAAGGTGCGTCAATTAGCGGCATTATGTACACGCCGCATACGCAACGGTCAATTGTTGTTGCGCAGTCATAATCAGCTTAATTTCTAGTCTTTCTACACTCAACTAAAGCCAATTAAAAATATTTTTTTCGCTCATTAAATTTAAATTTATCTTCTGCTCTTTGTATATTAGTTTTCAATTTGAAATGTATTTTATTATTTATTTAATTTTATTTTACGATTTTAATTCGCGAAAAAACATTGAAAATTTAAACTGAAAAAATGTATTTTAAATTAATTATTTATTTCTCGGAATATTGCAATCAAATATTTCTTATAAGTCTCAATTTCCCATTTCATTTTTATTACGTTGCCATACATTCGAGGTCAATTTTTCAAGCAGCGCCATATAAATGATCAATACCTTTCAAAGCTTTTCAGGTTATAAATAAAAATTGCTATTCAGGGCGAGCTCGCTGCCCTGCCGGAAGGTCAGTGAAACATTCATTTATTATAAGGCTAACCCTCTAAATTTTGGACGCCCATAAGCGCGCAGTCATACGCGAGGCGCTTCATTAGAGTTCTGGGCGTCAGTGTGTGAAACGTGTTTGGCATTTGCGACAAGCTCAAAAGCAACCAATATTTACTTAAATTTCACACATAGAGACACTTGACCTAAGTGAGTGTAGACTCAGGGCAGGGGGCACAGGCCACGCCTATTGGTGATGGTGGCTCGGTGCTCCCAATGCGCTGCCACTCGACAAGATTTTGACGCATTTCCCCAGAGCCTTGTGCCATTTAGCAGCAAAACAAATTCGCACTTTGCCTTCCACCCAACACAATAGCAACAAAAGCAACAACAACACTGAAATAAATAAAAATGTGTGTATAAATTGTCGACAAAAGTCAAAATGGCAGAACAACAAATGGCAAGGCGAACAAAGCCAGAGTATGACCTTAGCACACACACATATACATGTGTGTGTGTGTGTGTGTGTATGCACAAGTAGAATGTGCTACAAATACATTTGAGAATATGTGCAAATAGCATACAATAAGCGCGGCCAAACAATGCAATGTGGCAACACTTTAATAAAAGTGTTGCCTGCTCTTGCTGAGAACTGGGCCAGAGCTTTGATTCCACTGACTCTGTGTGGGTGGGTGAGTGTGAGTGTGTGCGTATGACTGACCGCGTCCTTTGTCTGACCGCTTGTCTGACTGTCTGACACAGGCCAAACAATGGCATTGCCAGTGGAGACACAATGCGTCATAGTGGATCAGACAGATGGCTCAGTCCGCCAGCGAACGGAATGTTTGCATTGTGTATATATAATATAAGTATTAATATATATTAATATATATATATATTTATATATACATATATATTATATATATTGAGGCTTGCTTGTGTAATTGAAGCGAAGACTATTTGCTCTTTGGATAATTGTAGTCTGTGGCAACCGGTCGTATGCTTAATAAATTTATAAATTATGAACGCAGTTTAAAGTCCAGGCCTACAGCAGACAAATACGCACATAAATAGTCGTTGCCTTAAAGCCCGTTTAGCACTCATACTCCGCTTGACCCCCATTCGCACTGCTCCCGCGGGCCTCACTTAAATACCCCCAAGATGTTGGCTGCCATTTGCTAGCGACCGCTGTTGTTCTTGCTGTTGTCATAAAACAAATAAAAATGTCGTCAGGCATACAAAAGTAAATAAAGTTCAAGGTTGCCACACAAAAAGCAAACAAAGTGAAAGAGAAAAAAAATAAAATAAAAGTGAATAAGTAAACAAATAAAAAAAATAAAAAAAGGTGGGTTCTACTACGCTCTATCTCAGTTGAGGATTATTTCAATAGTTGAAGGCACATCCGCAGCAGCTTTTCCGCACTGGCTTTTCCGTTCTGCTTAGCTTGTTGGCAGCCGCACAACCCTTTTGCCAGCTGCCCTTCGCCTCCTCATTGCTAATGGCGCATTTTATGCGCTGCCATTTTATTTGTCTGTCTGCAGAGACAGAGACAAGCGCCTTGACATGTTTGTGTTTGCCTGGCACCCGGTTCTGCTACGGCTACAATAAATACCCAATTAGTGTTGGCCATTTACTTAATAGCCAGGCTGATTGCGTTGCCTGCTACAAGTTCAACAACATTTCACTCGCCTTGACACCAACTGCACATTCGTTAGTATTTCAACTAGATTTATGCCTCATTTGGCTCCATTCAAAAGTCACCAAAAACTTTCAACATACGCATTGATTAACAATTTGTTTTTGAAGTTTGAGAAGCAGACGAAAGTTGCCAGAATAATCTGAGTAAGTTTTCACTTTAAAGTTGTTTTCATTGAATTAAGAACTTGTTTGTCCTCGTATTAATATCATATTTTCAGAACTCTCTCTACATCTATCCTAAAATGCATAAATTGTGGGAGTAATAATAATAAATATACAAATAAAAATAGAAAACAAATATTTAAATTTAATATTATAATTTATATAAATTTTATTTAACCAAATAATTTAGAATTTAAAATATATATAATAAAAATATAGTAAAATAATAAAAAAATAATGTAATTTTTCTATTTAATATATAATTTGATTAAAAAATCTTGGCTGAAGATTGAAAAGAAATGCATAAATATATTATTATAATTTATGAAGTTAATAATAAAATACAATAATTATAATTTATAATATATAATTTTAATTTATAAATTATAAATATGCATACTATTTAGAACATATATCTAAATTTACTATTAAATAATTGGAAATATTAAATTAATTTATGGAATACTCATTCACACACATTCGCCTCGTATTTCACATATAATATTTTCTCCTCACTCGTGCTCTCATTTCGACTTGGTTAGTATTGTCAGTACTGCCCGCTCCACTCCACTCTAATCAAATTTTCCGTTTATGTTTGCTATTTCAGCATTTCCATTAACACAAATAAGTGCACTCACACACACGCTAGCAAAAAGAAAAGCGTTTTCATATATGCGTATGGTTAAATAACTTTTGCTGCCGGAGGCAGGCTGGAGTCGGCTTTTGCGTTTTTACCCTCTGCACCACGATTGCTGGTCGGTTGCGCTGGCAACGTCTTCCATCAAAGTTTCTGCCAGCTTCTTAATGAGCATGCAAAAGTTTGCCGCACACACACACACACACACACACACACACACACACACACACACACACACACACTCAAAGAGGTAAAAGTTTTGCTTCAAGTTTAATAAAACTAATTGTTAATTTAATTTGCCAGTTCGTCGTTAATTGTTGGCATGCATAATTGAATAATAACTGACAAAGACAAAGCGACAGCAACAACAATTCAACACAGTTGTCCTCTATCATTGTTTACACACAAACATACAGCTATATGTCACGTGTGTGAAAGCGTGTTGGCTTAAAAGCTAAGCAATTTCATAGTTAACTTTGCCAAACGGCAGTGTGAAGATTCAGCATTTGATTAAGTAAATTGCATTGAATGCAAAATGAAAATTACAATGCCATAATCAGTCTACTTCATTATTGAGGCTAGTCTGTCGACTGTCTGCTGTCGGCTGTCGGGCAATGAAAACAAAAGACGCCACATAAGTTTCTATGGTTTAATTCACATTTTAATTGCACACAAATTGTTGTTTCCCATTGAGCAATGGGCTTCTACTCTGCACTTGACTTGCAATTGAGTTTAGCTTTGTCTTTGGCATTGCTTTTGTTTTTGCCTAGTTGGGAGACGCACCAAGCGCAAGGCCTGCCTTGATCTCAATACGTATACGCCATGTGAGCTCGACACAAACCCATTGCAAAGCCAATTGTATTTAGCCACTTTTTGCTTGGCTCTCTCGCTGTCTCACTCTCTCGCTCTCCCCCTGTTTCCTGCTCTTTCTCTCTTGCTCATTTCCATTTCATTTCCGTTTTCGCTTTTTGCTTCGCACTCAGCTTTTATTGTTATGACGCTGAGCAAGTCAATTGGCTGGCAACTAACTAACTAACTAACTAACTGTTTAGTTTTCTCGTTAGCCCTGTCAACAGAGACATGAGCTGCAATTTGCATGTGCGTGTGAATCGTTGACTCACTCAAGAGCCATCGCCGTCTTCTATTGCGTGTCTATTGTAGCTGCTCGTATATCGAACTATATATATATATATATATATATATATATATATGTGATCTGCCGAACATGATAACGTGATCAGCATCGCTCAGGTGATCCTTTTAAATGATATTGGAACTGTCCTCAGTATGATTGCTATATACACTCATCGAAATTCAATTAAAGGCAATGCAGTAAAATAGCTTGGAACAAGGTTTCTCTGGAATGTACTCAAATACCACAAGACGAGTTAAAATAAAAAATAATTGATTCGAGCCAAATTTTTAATTTTTTAAATTAATTTAACAATCTGGGAACATTATTAATTTACCTTTATGAGTTTTTATGAAGTTTCTTTTGATTGATATGTTAAAACTTGATGCCTTTAATTGAGCTTCGCGCATTATATTTTAATTTGTATGTTTTCATTAAATTATAAGTTTCTTATTTAAAAAAATGAAAAACATTGTTGTGTTTAGCATAAGAGGAATAGAACTATGATTTAATAGCTCGCCGGCCTAGAAAATAAAACACCCCCATCGGGTTGGTGATATCGTTGATAAGTAGTGTTATTTTAAGGCTTTTACATTAATTATTAGTTGACTCACGTTTTGTCAATTTTTATATATACAAAATAAAAATATGTTAAAAAGAAAACAAAATTTTTTGTAAACTATCGACATGCATAAGATTTAAAATAGGCTATAAAAAATATATACGCCTTTAATTGAATTTCGCTCAGTGTATATATTTGTACATGAATGTATGTAACCTCAATTTGTATTTATCATGAGATTCGCTGGCTTGTCTAAAAATTGATTGACAGCCATATATACATTTTTATTTGAGACTTTGCTTTGACAACTTTGCTGCTTGTGGCATTGCTGTTGTCCTGCTCTTTAGCCGTAGCCGTGTATTGTGCACTTGTGGATGCTCTGCCGTCTCGTTTCATTCATTATTCAGCTGCTGTCTCTTTTTGATAGCTGAGCTTTAAGTTCACGGTACATTTGTGTTGGCTGCTTTTGTGCGCTGCCTATGGCCCTCTGAAAAGTTTTTGGCCGTGTCCTTGTTTATTTATTATAATCATTTGGCAAAGTTATGCCTGATTGTTGTTGTTGTTGCTTCCGATGTTGTTTGCCCTGTACTCAGCTATGTTGTCGTTGGTTTCTGGTCCTTGTTGCTGCGGCGCCAACTAATGAATTCAATTAGCATTCATATTATTCATACACTTGATTCACTTGCTCGGCTCGAGTACATTGAATATTATTTATTTGCCTGTCCTTTCGAGTTGTTCTCGTACTTGTTCGCTATCTATTGTTCTTACTTATGCTAGCCTGCTCAAGTTTTTGTTTACTACTTATAAAACTAATAAACAAATGATTTGCAACGCAAAGTTTTGCACATTTTGGGGCCCTTGAGCCTTGGGACTTGAGCCGCACTCGACTGGGCCACTTGACTCGATTGCCTTAAAATAATTGGCCAATAATTCAGTAAAAATGACCACTTAATTTTGGTTTCATCATAATTTAGTGGGTGCCTGCCCCCACCCCTTTACACACTATACAAACACACACACACACACACACAGGCATATTGATTGCACGCCAATGCCTGGGGAATTGCCGGAAGTACAAGCCTCGTTTCCGTATCCACAATTGTCTTGAGCAATTTGAAGAGCACTTGAAGGTCAATCTATTCGGGCCATATTTCGGGCTGGTCCAAACGAGTTGCACACTTTCGCATATATAAATTATAAACGCCCAGCTAAGGCCACGAATGCCTAATGCGGCCTTAAACTATGAAATTATATATAATTAAAAAATAAAATAAAAATAAAGAAATATATGTTTATATATAAAAATGTATATATAAATATATTTGTTACTTGTTTTATTTAATTTTTTTTTTTATAAATTTCCACGATGTCCATTTACGAGCACTTTCAAATGCTGTTCGATTTCTTTTGTTTGCCCTCTTCAGTGTGTCAGTCGATAAATCTTGATAAATCTTTGGCTTTGAAAAGTGTTTTTGCTACTTACATTATGCTTCCAGACAACTTTATAAGCGGCAGGATTTGCATGCACTTTACACTCGAAATAAACATCATCGCCTTCCTCGATATCCTCCGGATTTAGATTTGAGCCCAGGTCCAGCTGCAAGGTGGGTACAACTGCAACAGAAGAAAATACGGCCATGACCAGCTGATTGCTATTCATATATAGACAAGTTGTGTGTAGTTTCTTATGTGCCTGGGCCGAGCCTATCAACTGCAATTTGCCGTTGTTTTGCTTTGAGCCAAGTTTTACACAGTCAAAAAAAAAAAAACAAACAAACAAAGGAAAGAAAAGAAAGAAATGCGCAAAAGAAAAACTCGGAATCGGTCAACAAAAAAGAGAAATGGGGTTAATCTGCGCTTATCTGTGATTAGTGTCGCTTCGTAGGAGTACGTGCCACGCCCCACGCCCCACCCTTTGGCATTACCTTCCTTGGCAATGGTTTCTTATTATTTTGCGCACTGTTGTTGTAGTTTGGTCTTGGGCTGTGCTTACTGTTTTCTTTTGCCACGTTTTATAAACAAGTTTCTTTAAGCCGATTTCGCTCTTTGCAAAGACTTGTTAATGAAAATGAAAATCGCTCGCCTAAGCCCAGCGAATGACAGCCAGCTAAAGAATTTGAGCAAAAACAGTGACAAAGGCTGTTATAAAGATAGCGAGAAGGGGAGAGAGGGAATAATGCAGAGACAAAGGCAAAAGTTGTTTGCATAATTTAAAGACCTTTTTTGTCTGCTGCTCAACAAGTTCATTAACGTTGACTTTAAGCCCAGTTTGTAGCGAAAGGCAGTCCGAATGGGCCCCACAATACTCGCTTCGAGCACTGGCTTAGCTTAGGGGGTTGGTTGACTAGCTGGCCACACTGTTGCGGTTAGATGGGCTTAAGTGGTAATAACTGTCACTGGCCAAGCTGGTCAGCAGCAGCCCAAACTGGCCAACTTTACTTGGCTAATGCATTTTATGGCTCACAGTCCGACTGCAACAGCACAAAAGCAAAGCAAACCCGAAACCCGTAACTGCAGCTTAACCTAACGACTTTTGAATGCCGCTGCCACAGTCTGTAGCAGGCATCGCCAATGTGCTGCCTGCTCCGACTGCTTCCGCTGGTCCTCCGCCAGCTCCTATTTCGTGCTCTTCTAGTGTGTGAGGCCTGTCATTGTCTGTTGCGTAAAAAGTTGAACAACTGCTCGTTAGCAGCCCTTAAATTGATTCCACTTGCTCTGGCTACGGCTGTAGCTCCGTTCCCTTTCTCAACTCAACTATGGCCGTATAAATTACATTAACTTAAAAGTACTTCTGTTCCGGCCCGACCGAGTGCAACTGAGAAAAATTGGCTTAGAGTAAAATTAATTGCAAATGGCAGATGTGCACTGTATATAGTTTTGAAAATAATGTGCATCCGACAGTGTCGGTGAGTGTAATGCATCATGGCGGCAGAAATAGCCTGAAAAAATATATTTTAACTATAAAATGAAATATTTTTTTTAGTTATATATTGCAAAATATTAGTCAAATAACTAAAATATTATTGTTTTTTTTTTAATACGGTCTGAATGGCCTCTAAGCTTGACTGGCTTTGAGCTGGCAGTTCCTTTCCACTTTTCTAGCTTTTAATAAAAAAAGATAATCTTAAAATGTTATAAAAATATTTAAATTATTTTAAATTAAAAATTAAATTAAAATTAAAAATATATATTTATTATTATAATTCTTGAATTATATATATTTATTTTCTTTTTGTATAATCCTTCAACTAGTAGTCTCTATGATATATATTTATGTATATAAATAATAAATATATATGTTTCTTTATACAATTCTTCAATTAGTAGTCTCTCTGAGCTGTCAATGGCACTCTATTCGGTAATTAAGCCAACAATCAAATTACGCAAAAGTTTCATCTCTTTAAAAGTTCATCAACAGCTGTAAGCTCGCATTGATGGTTTATTTATAGCATTATTGCCCAGCCTGGCCGAAGACCTTTCATATTTTTCACCCTGTCAGCACATGTTCCCAGTCAGCTTTGACGGAACTTGCCGCTTGCGGAGGCCACTGCCTGAGCAGACTTAGTTGTGGCATGGACATTGTCCATATTTTGGCCGCTTACGTTCGGGTAACTGCTGCGTCATTATTTTTATTGCGGATATGACTTTAATTTTTAGTGGTTTCCGTTTCATTTAATTTTCATTTTTAATACAAGTTGATTGTGCGGAAAATTAAATCTTTTGCTTAGCTTCACGCGCTCAGTTTGTATTTTTATTTTTATTATTTTCGCTCGGGTCAAGGTACAGCGCGAAGATTTCATAAGATTTTAGATAACTTCGTTTTATGACAATTCTTATATAATGTGGAATAATGGCACAATTATTGGCTGCTCATTTGCAGCGAAGCGCAGGGGAACTTTTCAATTTACCCCTCAGTGCAAACAAGCAGCGCGCTTAAAGAAGACACAAAATCTTTGGGAGCGAGAGGAAATCACAGGAAGCGCGCGATGGAGGGGATGCTGGGGCAAGCGTTCCGAAAATATTTTAAGCACGCTATAAACATGTAAATGAGCATGGAAATTGAAATTGTTATCTAATTTTTTATATCAGCAAGCGACGCGCGTAAAATTGGGAGTCTGTTTCAGGGCGCCCACGCAGGCAGCTTCAGATGCTCCTGCGGCGGCAAAGGCTGCTCCTGCAGTGGCTCCTGCTGAAAGGAGTAAAAGTTTCCCTGCGCAAAAACTCTAAGTAATGGACGTGGCAACCGTTTGCCTAACGACAACGGCAACGACAGCGACAACGCTGGCAAAAATTCTTGAGAGTATTGAAACATAAAGGAAAGTGCTCTCACGTATACTCTACTTATATTTATATATACTCATATGCTTGTGGATATGTGCCTGGGTCAAAGTCTTTGAGCCAACACTATGCCAAGAGCACTCGGGGAAAGCCATCTGGCAGAGCGCAAGTTGCCTTTTTAATATCTTGACATAGAAATTTTATTAAGAAACTTTGAGCGCATATTGTTGACTTGGCCCATAAAACAAGCGCTTGACATTCGGGCCGAAAACCGCGAGAGAGAAAAAAACAGCGGAGCCTCATGTCTACGAGATTTATATGCAAATCAGTATTGATTCCGAGGACACGGGTGATAAGCGCTTGGCACACTTTATGGCGGCATTGCCGCCGATTGTTTTCCCAGCTCGAACCCCACCTCAGCTAGTTTATGTGCCTCTGACAGCCATAAAATAAAGCGCGTGTTCAACATGCGTGTAATTATTTGACAGGGATAGCTGCCAGCTCCCCTTGCACTAGAGCTCAAGTTTTATTGACATTGCGCTGAACCCGGGCCAGGTTATCCCATTTGTTTGAATTGAATAATATGTGTCTGAAAGCGGGTCAGGCAACTGTCACATTTGCATCGACTGTTGCCCGCCTGACAAACTGATTAGCTGCATTGATAAGGCGATAGAAGGACTGGCTGGAAAATAAAGTCAATATTGTCTTTGCCGAGTTGAGTATATGGTATAGATAGATATAGATATAGAATCAGATAAAACTCATACATTAATTTGGTATTTCTTTACTTACAGAAGA
This sequence comes from Drosophila fulvimacula, assembly GCA_035045555.1. NCBI lineage: Eukaryota > Metazoa > Arthropoda > Insecta > Diptera > Drosophilidae > Drosophila > Drosophila fulvimacula. The sequence goes on from JAWNOX010000009.1 coordinate 3,699,351, forward strand.
CATTCAGCTTCATTGCAGTCTCTCGGATGCCGTTGCGCACCAGCTCGTTGGTGGCGCGGCAGGACAATGCCTTGCCGTGATCCTCCCGCGTTGGCGTGATGGTCAGTATGGAGGTGCTCGCATTGCCGTTCTCGGTAACCTTGAAGGGACAGAGGGTTGCATTTGGGAACATTTTTAGATCAGATGAACACTCACCTTCTGGCTGTGGCCATGCATCTCCTGGTTGCCCATCCACCAGGTAATTTTTGCCGGCGGCCTTGATCCAATTGCCTGGCACTCAATCTCATATTTACGGTCAGCTGACATGGGCTGATTGTTGAAGCTGATTTCCACCAGAAGTGGACGCACTGCAAATACACAAATGTGTGTGTGTTCGTGTGTTATATTTGCATCCATTAATATTTATAGTTAATTTATGTGTTTAAGTGGCGTTTAAGCATTTTTTATACACGTATATGCACATATAAAATTTAATGCTTTCTTTTTGCCAGCTATGTTTATTCATTCAAATTGTGTGTGAAAAATCGAAAACGCAATGAAAATGGACAAGCAACGCAATTAAAATTAATTGCGGAAAATTACGATTCCAGCGCTTATGCAACAACTGTTAACTTATATGCAATTACAACAACAACCGCAGAAACATTATCATTGTTATAACAATAACAATGTAGCTGTAAGATATGCACACACAGAGGCATATATAAATGGGGCATTTAAGCATAATACTTTTAAAGCGCTGCTCAGTGTCTATACACTGCTATGCTATGGGAATTCATTTTCCACTTACTACCAGTACTAGCTGAAGCCTGGTGCTGTCTTCAAACTAATCAACCAAAACGATTTATTTTAATGCATTTTAATGGAATCATAGTTTAATAATATAAATTGCAACAGATACTCAAAGAGTTTCCAAGAAAAAGAAGTAAAAATCATACGCTAATAATTATATTTATATAGCTGATCTGCATATATATATGGTAACACATCGATAATTGACCCCTAAGGCAAACAGATGTTTCAAATTATAAGCCAATCCAGGTTTTATATTCTTTTTGACCGTAGTATAAATTGATTAAATTGGTTTATCAAAGCAAAGCCCTATGATTCAATGCAATCAATCAAACTGGCTAATCAAAGTGGAAAAAAGTCAAATAAATATTTTGTAACTGCAAATTTATGGAAATAAAATTAATTAATTTTGCACTATCAACTTCAAAAAGATAATAAATTTTTTATTAAAAAAATACCCAAAAAAAAAAATATATATATATGAATATATATATTATATATGGAAAATATATATTTCGATGCTTTGCGTGGTTGATGCATAATGTGAAATGTTGTTTATATTCATTGCGGTTGGAAATTGTTTACGTGCTAAAATTAAAAAGCTCACTTAAATCCAAATTGTGTGTGTGTGTGTGTTTGTGTGTGTGTGTGTGTGTGTGTGTGTGTGTGTGTGTGTGTGTGTGTGTGTGTGTGTGTGTGTGTGTGTGTGTGTGTAGAGACAAATTTGCTAAAATCGTTCATGAAATGAATGTAAACATGGTCACGTAATGTGGCCAGGTTCATTATCGCGTTTGCACATTGTTACCGTAATATTGCCTAGAAAACAAATTTGGTTACTATTTTTTTTATTTTCATCTTTGCGTTTGCTTAATGCTTTAGTAAATGCAATTTAAATTATAAATAACGCATTTTCGAAATTCAGAGCGTAATTTGAATAAATATTTTTCTGAGAACACATTACTGTATGCCGAGCATGGAGGAACGGTTGATTGGCATTAATACCCTTTCGTGAGGTATTTTAAATCTATCTGAAATCGAACTGTTCAAATAGATGAAGCTGTTAGTAAGTTACAACCGCCGACATAATAGAGTAAAATTATCAAATAATTATAAATATATAAAAAGTATATATTTTTATTAAAAACTATTTTATAGAAACAGATCTGGAATTTCCTCTTTTTTCTGATATTATTTCAGATTTGCGTTTTTTTTCTCGCCTCACTATTATGTGTAAGCGTATATGATCTTTAGTCAACCAAATATATCGTTTTCCGTTTTTTATTTGTTTTATTTCCCATTTAAACCATGCTGATTCATACATACATACATATATATATATATATATATATATATATATATATATATATATATATATATATATATATTTGCAATTGGTGTTGTTTTTCCATTTACTGCGGTTGGCCGCGTATTTTGTGCATTAATTTAAAGGCATGACATTTCAGTTAAGCCAAAATGCAATAAAAATATAAAATGAAATAAAAAATTTTAAATGCAACCGCATTTTTATGTGTGCGATATATTGTGTTCGTGTATTGGTTATATTTGTATTATTATGTTTTTATTGGAACAACTCTTGTACATATGTTAGCCTGGCTGTGTGTGTATGTGTGTGTGTGTGCATGTGGTTCATAGATTTTTTTCGTTTTTATTTTCTGTTACACTTGATTGTAATTAAATTAATTATGTACATTTGCATTGGAAAATCATTAAAATGTTTAATTAAACATGCAACGAGTGGCGTCTCCACTGCACTGGCTGAGCTTGATTAATTATGTAAACGAGCTTTTTTAATAATTAGACATTTAAATTTTATTAAATTGGTAAACACAAAACGAATTGTGGAAATGATTTTTAAATTAACAATCAATTTCAATGATCATGAATAAATAGCGCAAACTATGCCGCCTACAGGAAACTCTGAAGTCCTTCTTCTCTCAAAGTAACTACATTGACAGCAACTACAATGAATTATTTATTTTATTGATGCTTATTCAATTCAAGGCAATTTACAGCTCATCCTCAAAGGTTACCTAATTTTTTGTTTATAAATGTGGGCTACTTAAAATATGCGCTAATGAGCTGGATATGCCGCTGATGTTTGGCTCGATACTCGTGTGAGAGTCGTGACATTAGTAATCTAATTGTTAGTGGCCATAAAATTACCTAATTAAGGTCATACTTATTATTCAAAACTTTTTGCCTGCCTGCCTGCGACACGCACAGGACCAAGAACCAAACAAATTTCTGTGGCCACGCAACAAGCCAACACACACTTTCCCTTGCCACCCAGGGCCTGTTGGCCAAGGTCAAGTGCTGGCACATAAAACTAATATTCTTGGCAGTGTATGGACGTACACACTTAATACTGCTTATAAGGCTACTTGTCTGCCATATTAATTAACACGATTCGGGGAGTCATTGACATTTCTGGCTTTTGTTGTTCTTATTCTGCTTTTTGCCCGAATTCTCGAACGCATTTAGCCAATAATTTCAGCGCGTTTTATTATTGAGGTGTTAAATTTTATACTGTCTAAGTGCGACATTCTTGTTGCACGTACGTGTATGTTTGTGTGGCTGTGCGTGGGTGTATGTTGGCGCAATAATATCAAATATGCGCATCACCATCTGTTGTCGCGAAACATTTTTACTTTTATTAGCCCAGGCCTAAGTAAAAATTGACAGCAATTGCTTTTCTGTTTGGCCCTCAGGGGGGCAGCGAGAAAGAAAGAGAGAGAAATGGAGAGTAGAGAGTAGAGAGAGAAGGACACCAAAGTACCATAAAATTCAATGGGCAATCTTTAGCTGTTAGCGCAATGCCTGGGGCATAATATTTGGCAATGGCAATGGCCGGAGTTTGAGCTGGCGCAATGCAACAGAAGCCAACAGCGCCAGGGCTTTGGGTATTGTTTAGCAAAAGTTTCATTATTTATTTGGCACTTTACATTAAAGTATTGTTAATAGCGAAATATAGAAACATCATTTGCCGCCGGTTAGCCAAGTTAATGACTAAATAATGGAAACTGCTGAAAGTTGCTGGAAATTCTAAGAGAGGCCACTTTGATGATTCGCTTGGATATATACTTTAAATTATACATATTTAACTTGAATTTAATATACAATTTGCAATTGTTTTTTTTTTTATGGTAAATATAAAAATATAAATAATAAAAGTAATTCAAGGTAAAACTTTAACTTACACAACTCTGCTTAAAATAGTTAACAAATATTTAGAGGAACTAGTGCAGCAGCGGATTTAGTTTCCATTTATTTAATAAAAAATAAAATTAAATGAAATTGGCCAGCTTTTCTATATGATATCTGATGCCTGGAAATTCAACAGATGTCTGGTGCAAAACTTAATCCAGTTGGCAGTTGACAATTGCAGACACACAAAATTCTTTGATAAGAAAGTGGAAAATCGAATTTGTAAGCTGCACAAAAGCAAAGTGAAAATCAGCATTTTACGCTCTTCTGATTGCATCAGAGTGAGTAAATACTAATAAGGCTTACAGGATCAAGCGCTGAACTGCTGCACAGTCACAAAAAACACAGATAGACACAAATTGGCTACAATTTAAATCAATTTTAAAATTTGCTCTACAATTCAGGGCAATTAAAAAAAAAAGTTCTCGAAATAATAAATCCGTTTGGCAATGCATTTGGATAAAACATATTTATGCATGCCTATGTGTGGTTCTCTCTCTCTCTCTCTCTCACTCACTCTATGTGTGCCAGTTAAATGCGACAAATGTTATGCCGACATAAAATATGCCCAACCCACAAACAGCTGCAACTATGTGAGAGCACAGTTCAGCACTATCGAACAGACGTTCCAAATAGAATTTGTTGTTTGTATTTTTTTTTTTTTTTTAATATTTACATAAGCCATTTTATTATCTATTATATTTTTTTGTACCATTTGGCTATTCCTTTTTCTGTGTTGGCCGTGAATGGGTTTTATCTGCACAGCTATTTGTTAAAAGTTTTATCGCAACGCTTAAAACCGTGCTGCAGGTTGAGCCAAAAAAAGAGAGAAAAATATAAATAAACTGTTTGGCCAACCGTTTTTAGCACCATATTTCGTTTATTATTTCTTGTTGTTGTTGTTGTTGCTGACGTCTGCAAACACTTGAAACTCAATTTAAAAATTTCAATTTAATGCATAGTTGAAAGTGGCTCAACACGCAGTCTCAAATCAAAAAAAAAATTTTTTTTTTAAATATATATATATGTATATATATACATTTATATATATATATAGAGAAATACATACACATTGTTCAAGTTATATAAAGGTACATAATACTCACGATAGAGCTCAATCGTTATGTTGGTGGCCACATGTTTCTTGTGAAAATTGCTCGCCTGGCACGTGTAGACCGCATGCTGGTGGATGCGTGACAAGTTCCGCACCACCAATTTGCTGTTGATGGTGCCGTCGTATGTGTAATCGACGACGCTGTTCTGTAGCTGTCCATTCATCAGCCAGGTGACAGTCGGCAGCGGCGAGCCTGTGGGAATGACCAAAAACACACAACGAATGAGAAAACTTTAAAACTGTGCTAAAATCGCATTGCTGTGGGACTGGGGGCTGACGCTACGAGTACTTCAAATGTTTTCTATTGCCCTCCTGACTACCTACCTACCTACTTTGGTAGTAATTACTCATTGATTTGTGTCTATAATTTACTCTTACTTTATGCTGGCGAGCTGGCGAGCTGGCTAGCGGCCATCAACATTGTCGCTGTCGTGGCACTTAAGTCAACACACATTACTCATACGCAGCGTGTGGCACTTGGCCGCTCTTAACGACTTCAACTTAATCAAGCACTGAAATTAGCTTTGCTGCGCGTATATGAGCGCACATTAATTTAATAGCAACGCTCAAAAAAAAAATTTATATATATATATAAATAATAATAATAACTACACTGTCGAGAATTTGTTAGTGAAACCACCAATGAGCCCCACTGAGCACTTGTTGTGTGTTGTAATAGGTCTATAATTAGCTGTGCCCGAGACTTTAAGGAACTTTCCCAGGCACTAAGTGAAGTTCATTCATCTCACATTCTATTATTATTTTCTAGGACAGTTTTCTCAGCCCTATTTTACAGCGTGGGCTGGGAAGGCTGCCTGGACTATCATTATATTTTATATATTATTCGAGTATATTTATTTAATGTACACAAATATTACGAGCTAAGTGTGCTGCTGCTGTCCTATGTTGCCAAGTGCCATTAAATCCACCTGGAAATTGAGCAAAACTAACTGCACTTGATACCTATGAAAAATGCCATATACATAGACCAACACACACGACCTCACTCCCACACACACACACTCACACAAATAAACGCACATTACTTTGATTAATAACTGCCATTTGGTCGAGTTTTATGTTGTTTATGAAAATATTTCACACACTCAAACAAATAGCGCTCAATGCAGACACACACACACATAGAGAGGTGCATATGTGTGTTTTGAGGTCGCAGCATTTGTCTGCGTGTGTGTGTGTGTGTGTGTTAGTAGATTAGCGCATATGTAGCATGCGGCTTAATGGTCGCCTGTGATTTATTAGCCGCCCAGAAACAGCAGCAAAGAAAAAGAGCACTCGATACATGGCCAAAGGGAAAGGGAGAACAAGAGAGTAGAGAGAGAGAGAGAGAGATCGAGATAGTCAGAGCACAATAAAACAAAAAAATGGCGTACGACCGAATTTGATTTGGCAATGCAGTTTTTGTTCTATTTTGCCAGCTCGAGCCAATTGAAGTGAGTGCTGCATGCCGGCCACGTGCCACGTCTCTGGCTGGGGCAATGTGCGTGCACCTCGCACATAAATTTAACTAATTTGCCTCGCATACGCTGCTACTTCACAGTGTACACCGGCCTGGGCTCGCTGAGGAGGACAAATTTAATTAGCGTCCAGAAGTTTGCTCTGCTCCGCCCACAGCCCCAGCCCTCGGCCATTGTCTTTTATGGGCAGCATTTGTCGTGTTTATCGCTTGGCTCAACTTGCGCTTTCGTTTTAAAGTCGAGCCAGCTGTTTTCAGCTTGTCTAATTCCAACACAAGGTGCCAACACCCAAACATGCAAACACACACACACACACACACACACACATGTAAGTTTGCAAATATGTGCCCTATATGTGCCTTTTATGCCTGCCACAGCAGCTGACTTGCATTGCAATGAACACACATATATATATATATATTATACAGAGTGTTTGCAGCTTTACGTTTCTTTTGCATATACCCTGTAAGCAGACAATTTTCTACTGAGAACATGATCAACCTGAGAGTATTGAGTGTGTCAACAGAATCTTTGTTTTTTCTTTAAGGAGCACTAATTATTCATTCAAATAATACCAATTAATCTAAGCCTGGCCACATGTATTATAAGGCACTATGATGATCAAAGAGCACAAATAAAAAACATTAAATTTAAAAAATATAATTAAAATGTTTCTAATTCTTGATCTTTTTATTTACAGATAAATGGAGCGTGAGCTTAAGGTTGTAAAAATTGTTGAAAAAATTCAAGAGGTTGCCAATATATATGGATAGAGATCGCACCCAATTAACCTGGCCAGGCGATTAGCTACTGCAGCTCTAAACTCAGCTACCCATTGTACTGAAACCGGAAAAAGAATTCGCCTCATCCTCAAGACTTGCTGGATCCAGTAAGTATGACTTAATATAAATGATAATAATACAATTAATAATAAGAATAATAAAAAATAAAAAATAAAAATAAATAAAATATAAGAAAAAATAATAATAATAATTATAATTATAATAATAATAATGAGAATAAAAATATAATAATTATAATTATAATAATAATAAGAATAAAAAATATAATAATTATAATTATAATAATAATAAGAATAAAAAATATAATAATTATAATTATAATAATAATAATTACAATAATATTAATAATAATAAAAATTAAAAATAACATATTGATTATAACAATATAAATTATTAGATATACTAATTAAGGTATTGAGTTTTCTGTAAGCTCTGTTATGTTTCCTTTTGATTTGTTAGTATAGCTTAAAAATAATATTTCATTTTAACTTTAATTTTAATTTTATATAATTTCTCTTTATATTAAGTTGCCATAAAGATAGCTAAGCAATCAAATAATTCCATTACAATTTATTTATCTCTTTATAGAGTAACCTTAAGCATTGTACTTTACCTCATCCAACCTTAATGTCTATTTCATTTTTTTCACCCATTTTTTTTGCAAGTGCAGCGGTATTTTTAGAGCAAGCTAAAGCGGGTTTTTGTGCCAGCGGCGACATTTTAACATTGCTTTGTCACGCCCAGTGCAAACTCCGTTGGCGAGCCGCCCTCTCCCGGCTCTTTCGGCCCTAATGAGCGGCAGTATTCAAATGGGCTCCAGTTTTGTTTTTTCCGCTTTTTATGTTTTATTTTTCATATTGCTCATGCGAACTTAAAGTCGTTGCATACTTTTATGCGCAAAGCAGAGCCGCTAATGCACGCGTCTGCTGGCTGAGTTTTCTCTGCTCATTGTGCCATTTGCTCATGGAGGGCACAAGAAGCCAGAGAGTCGCACAGAGATCTGTGTACGAGCATGTGTGGACTTGCGTTAGTTATGCAATTCTGAAATATTTGCTTGTTTAGCTTTGCATATCTTTGCATCTTTTGCAGCTGCTGTGTGGGTGGGCAGAGAGCAGCAGGCACGAAATGTAGGCAATGTGTGAAAGGCGAGTGGAACAACAACTGAAACAACTGCTACTGCTACTGCTGCTGCTGCTGATAGTAACAAAAGTGCACTGCCACATAAATATTTTTCATGCTGTTGTCTTTTCTCCACTTTCAGTTCTTTCTCTCTGTCTGTCTGTTTGTGTTTGTATTTGTATTTCTGTTTTTGTTTGTCTGGTGTTTGGCATTTGGCTTTTTGTGCCCTGCTAACGGCCATTGAGGAAGCTGTAAAATAAATTTAAAGACTGCTGCCGTCGCTTTAAGAGCTGCCAGCCAAACAGCAAACAAAAACAGGAAGCAACTTGCATTCAATCTCTTCTTGAATTGCTAAGTTGTCATTTGTTCAACAGTGTTGGCCGGAAAAAATGCTCTGGCTGCGGCAAGTTTCACTCCCGCTGTTCAGCCAGTGTTACCGCATTTAGCTGGAACAATAACAGACATCTGCATGGGGTCGAAAACTTTGCTGGCTGTGCGCATGAATTTTAATGCGAATTTCCAGCCAGCAGCAGCCGCTAACTAACAGAAGTGTTGATGGAATAAGTTGAGATCGCGACGTTGAGCGGCTGCTGAAAGGGGTGAGCCGTTCCAATATTATTCTTAATTACTGAACTAATTTGAATTTAATTTATATTTTAATTTTAATATTTCTATAAAACTTCTATAAACATGTATATATTTGTATTAATATATTTATATTAAATTAAATTTTTGCAGAAGCCAAAAATCCTTTATCAATATAAACTAAACAAATAATTTTACTAAAAGTTCTTTTCAGTTTCAAGAAGTTCAAATTAAATGTTCTGCTTCTTCACTTAATTTAAAAAAAAAATTAAATAAAACAAAAAATGAAATTTAAGTGCGGATCCATCACTAGGACCACTTTATCGACTTCTAGCCAAATGGCAACCCAGTTGACTTCTGGTGACTGTGGCACGCCCACTTTGGGCAATGCAACTGACGTGCGCTTAGAGCCACAGCATAAAAAGGTTGGTATAGTTAAAGGCCGTCGCAATAAGTGCAAAATGTATAAAATATTATGCAAAGCAGTTGCAAAATTTGTGCCATGCATTTTACAGCGAAGTCTTTTTACGCTCCCGCTCTCTCTCTCTCTCTCTCTCTCTCTCTATCTCTATCTCTCTCTTTGTCTTTCTCTCTCTCTTATAGTTGCCTTCGCTTTGTGGTAAACAATTTCTTGCCAGGTTCGCCGTATTGTTACATTTCCGTGCACAAAATATGGAGAAGCAGAAGAGAAATTTTAATAAAAATGCACACAATTTTGTAGCCAACAACCTGGCCACAACGACAACACCTGCAAATAGGGCCAGCAGCAGCAGGAGTGTGGGCAGCATAACAACAAAGAAGAAAAGAATATTTTTACTATGTCAGCGGCGCACTTTGGCAAAAGCGGAAAACGCCTGCACTTCCGTTTGCCACACACACACACACACACACATGGCAGCGTGTGTTAAATTCATGACGTGCCAAAAAGTAGGCAACGCGAAATATTATGCATTAGGAGTTGGGCCCACGCCGTAGAGTCCATCTGAGCTGTGAGCTTATGCTCTGTGATCCCTAATGCCTGCTAGTGGTGGGTAGGGAGCGGGGTGGTTGGTAATTTTACAACCCCCACAGACTGTACGGCTTTATAACTTTATTTCAACTCTAGCCCGTTGGCGTGTCGCGCTCATTTGCAACTGTTGCCAACTGCGGCGGGTCGGGTCTGTTCCGTCTATGCCATGGCCCCATCCACCACTAAGTGCAATAAAATTTAGTGCTTCTTTCTCGATTTCGCACACCCTTAAGCTACCCGAGCAGCCCAAATTACTTGGCATAGGCGCGCGCCCCTTACCGTCAGCCAACTGCTTTGACTTACTTCTGCTGATTGCACTTCTTTAAGTGGCAACTGCTTTTTTATCCCCTTTGAAGCTCCCCTTGCTACACTTTGACTGTGAATGTAGCCCACACAATTGCAATTTTTGTAATGGACTTTGCATGTTGAGCGCCGGCTTCAAATTTGTTCTCTTTGTGCTGTCTTTCCTGATTGCCAGCTGAGCACATTGCCCGTAATTTATTTCCGGCTTCTGCTCAACATTTAATTACAATGATTTTCAAATTGACACATAATTTGATATCTAGAAATTGAGGGTCTATTGTGAGCCAAATTGGCCTATTACTGAGATTAAGATACGGCTTCTATATATATTTTAATATATTTTTATTATTTATTTATTTATTGATTTGTTATTTATTTTGATTTCTTTTTATTTATTTATTATTTTTTTTATTTATTTATATATTTTTATTTTGCCTTTTTGGTAAACACTAAAAACTTCGTTTTGCTCTATGAGCAACATTTTTTTTCCTATTATACATATCTTCAGGAATAGATTAATTATTATTATTATTATTTATTTCTAACTAAGGCTGAGAAGATTACCAAACTGGCGTATGGTTAGCCAGCAGCATATGGGCAATAATCGGGCAGCTTTTTGCAAGCGTGATAGCATTTAATAATTATCCAGCTAAGCGGATAATTAGTATTAATAGTGCATGATAAAAGTAATGCACTTTTCAATCATCAGAGAGTCGCTTAGTAAAGTCTGAAATCCATTTGATATGTATGTATATATTTAAATTTCCCAAATAGTCTAATAGTTTAATTTAAATATCCCAAATAGTCTAATAAGCAATCGATTTTTATATAAATGTATTGAAATATTCTTAAAGCTTGCATCGAATTTTAATGGATTCAAATAATTAAATATATTTTACTAATTATGCACGAAACCCTAAACTAGCTGTCATGCAGTATTTATTAATCACAACTAATTATCTCTCGTACTCCATTAAAAATAAGTCAAAATTTCAATTCATTAATATTTATTATGTTCCATTTGCTGTTCATTTGTTATTCACTTTCAAAACTGCTTTCCCCTGGCTGTCAACAGGCTTGGCCGAGTGCTGTTCCATGGAACATTTAAGTAGGCTGCCCGTCGCACTTGCAGCCACTTCAACAATTTAGCTGGACAAGTGTACATATGTATTCGCATTTGTACTTGTATGTGGTGTGCGTTTAGCAACAATTCTTGGCTCTGTTTAATTGGCACACAGAGCGGTTTGAGTGGCCAATTTTTGGTGGTTTAGGGCAACCCGTTCGGCTGGGCCCAGTTGCCAGTTGGTAGTCTGGAGTGCAGTTTTCTTGCTAGTGATTTATTTTATGTCAACGTTGACATGTCAAACCATTCAAAGTGGTTTCGCTTCCGTTTTGCCCAGAGAGTTTCGCCAGTTCGTGGTTCGCAGTCCGCAACGATAAAGCACGCGATTGCTGTTGTTCAGCCTGGACGTTGTTGTTGTTAGTGTTGAGTGTGACATACTTACAGCCAGTGTAACCCATTGTTGTTTGGCCCCGGCTACAAGCACAAGGCCCACATTGCCCAGCGTCGAGTTTTCTTTTTCACTATTGGCATTTTCCCTCCTTTTTTTTTCGTTGGTTTTCGTTATCAACAACTGACTTGAGTGTTATACAGCCCATGTGTGTGTGTGTACTTGTTTGTAGTAGCAGTTGTCAGCCTGTCGCTTATGCTTTCGATGCTAGAAAAAGCCTGTAGCTTGCCGCCTACCGCTTGCCGCTTGCCAACTGTCCCCGTCCTTTTTATTTACTTAACAATTGTTTGGCTATGCTGAAAAGCAGCTTTTTCTTTCTTTTGATTTTGCCCCCCACTCTCCCTCTCCCACTTTTTCTCTCTTTCCCGTTCCCTCTCTCTCTCTCTGTATGGCAACCACCTCAATAATTTTTAATCCTTTTGTGTTCACTGTATATACATATATTTGAGAAATTGACTTTGGCGGTTCCCCTCTTCATTTCCAGTTACCGTTTGCTTTCAATAGAGTTTTTATGTTCTTTGACTTTTGTTGCGTTCTCTCTTACAATTACAATGCTATTTACCTTCTTTATTATTTGTTGTTTATGCCGCAGCCCTTTGTTTGGATCAGCAGGACACCCGCCCCAACTGCCGCGAATTGTTTTTCATTTCTCAAGCGCGATTTTAATTTCTGATAACTTTCGTGCACGAAAATTTATGTTTTAACGATGCTTGTAAACTTTAATTGCTTATTGCAATTCATAAAAGCTGCAGCCCCGGGAAAAGTTCTATGTGGATCTAATGACAACGGACTGGGCTACTTACCGCCATAGACGACGCAGGTGACTTCCAGGCTGCCGCCTTCCTCGTAGGGACCCGCACGGGAGTCGATGCGCATGCGACGCTCATTATAAATATTCGGTTGCTGCGGGGGTACTATAAATAGGGAATTGAAATTGACCAATTAGCTGTATGGCGCATCGATTTGCCCAATCAATTAAGACTAAGCCAAAGACCCAAATTGACATTTTGAAAACATTCGGCAGCCACAAATCACATACAATTTGTGCATGGCACAACATCAAAGGGAATGTCCCTGCAGTAAATATTTACATATATCCGCATGCGTACAGTATATGCCATATTTACATACGCATGTACGTTTGCATATTAAATTGTTTGCTTTGCGGCTAACCGAAAAATCATTTCAGCTAATTTATGTGTGCAGTCCACAGCAACGACAAAAAAGGCCAATAATTGTTAATTACAATTTTTTCCATGCATCTTGACGTGACAACAGGCAATAACTTATGTGTAAAATATATATGAAAATAAAATAAACTGACAACATTTAAAGTTTGAAAAAAGAGAAGATTTCTTTCAAATTAAATTTTGTTGTATTATTATATTTTAAATTACAACAAATTTTTTTTATAAATTATGTATTCAGTTTTAATATCAGTTTGTGTAAATCTAATTAAATTTACTGCAATTTTATTTGAAATTAAAGAAATAAAGCTAAGTGCTCTGCTCATATCTAATAATGTATTAATTTAACAATAATTTATTTTACTTATTTATAAGTTATAAATAAATTAAGTTTATAAATCGCGAGCAATTAATTAATGCTTAATTATTTTTAAATAAATTTTTTAATTTAACTGCCGTAATAAGTAATTGATATATCTAATACGGGTATATATTATAATTAAATACTAAAAAAAAAATTAAGTGCCTGAAGAAAAGTTTAAATATTTAAATATCCTTATATATCCTTATACTAATATATATATAAATAAATATAATTATTATAAAATGCTTTATTAAAGCATGTTGCCTTCATCTTCAATTAATTTATGATACACACCCACAATTTCCAAGTTCACATTGCTATTTCTGGTTTGCGACAGCTTAAAGTCCACGCGACAACGAAAATTGCCCGCATCCTTTTCCTGTTGAATATTGTTGAATATATATATATATATATATATATATATAAGGTATAAGCATAAGTAAAGGTATAAATTCTTGTATTGTAAAGATTTTGGCATATTTTTGGTTTATGCTTACCCTAACTGGACTTATGATCAATTCGGCGGGTTCCTTGTGCGTGCGAAAGACGGCCCGATCCTCGAGTACCTCCTCATCTCTCCAGTGCGAGGGTGTGCCGGCATGGGCGCCACGTGTGTCATAGCTGTGATAAATAACCAATGTGATAAATAGTAATGTAAAATCATAATTGAGCTTCAAATTAACCTACCTGTAAATGGGCAAATTGTTTTTATACCAAACAACCAGCAATACTTTATCCTCGGGCAAGTTGGATCCCACGTCGCATTTGATTTGTGCCGAATTGTTGACCAGAACGCGCAGAATATCGCCATCTGTAAAATCACAAATGGATCATAAATTATATAAATAAATTCAAATAAAAGTTCTTAAATCTGTCAGCTAATATGGTACGCTAAATCAGAGCTATAAAATCTCTTTAAAATATAATACATCAATAGATGAAACAATCAATTGGAAGCCACACTTCCGTCAATGCAAACCAATTTTGGCAAATTAGACAAAACCATGACAGCTGTGGCTCTGGCTGTGCCATAATGCGTTTAGAACAGCCAAAGCTGGCAATTGCGGTCCGCTCGCTGGAATAGTTTCATGCGCTTAGCACAGCCACACCATTTGGCTAAGCTTTAAAATATCGATCGACTGACCAGCACAATATAAAAAAAAAAAATAGGAAAAAATTGTGGAAACAAAAAATGGAGGAAATTACATGAGCAACAAAATCACAACATCCATAGAACCGCGCCGGCCGCATAATGCGCCAATGTGCCGCAAAAGCGCAGCCAAAGCCGCCGCACGTGAGGGAAGCTGAATGAGGTGATTACCCAGCCGCATGCGGATTACAAAATGGCTGCCATTCTCATGTTTTTCTCTGCGTGTGTGTGTGCGCACGTTAAATATGCAATGCGTACAGCGCGGAAAAAAGCGGGCTACAGCGACCACAAGAACTACAAACGGCAAACTGTTTGCCACGAGCTGGCGACTTCGCCGGGCATCACATAAAGCGAACTGCGAACTAGAAAGCGCCTTGGGCTAAACTTTTATTTCTAATTTTGCACTTGTGTGCGCAATATCATGGCGGAGGCCTACGCCCGCACCCAGCCAGGCACTGGCACACACTCAGATAAACACACACTTAGAGTTCTTACAGTTCGGCTGTGCCCAGCAGGCGGTGCGTCAGTTTGTCCACAAACAAACGGGCGACCACATGATAAATAATCGATAAATTATGTGGACACATGTTTAATCTAGCATGAAATGGAATCATTTCCCTTCAATTTGTTGTTAGCCAGCCAAGCAGCCAGCCAACAGCGGCGGCAACAAAAGCTACGCTGACCAAACACATAACAGATGTGCATTAGATGGAATTGTTGTGGGATTCGGCCTCAATGTGGCGGGGAGGGGGCCTATTTAAATACAAATAATGAGCAGATTATAAATAGCAACGAATATGCTGCAGGCAGTTCAACCGTTGCAGGCAGCTCAGCAGTGCGTGGGGAACGTAAATGGAATTATCGCGTATTCGTCATGTTTAACGTAGCCGGACACAGACTTGACACGGACAGACGAACACGCGGCGAACGAAAACAGCAAACAACTTGTGGCCCACTGACCGCACGCACCAATTACATTTATCCCTTGCACCCGACCCCTCACGACACACACACACAATGATAGATTTATCATTTGCTTAATTGCATGCGATGCAACGACAAACTGACTGCTCCAGCTTTAAGGCTGATGCTGCTTCCACGCCAAGTTTGACTTATTAATATTTCACTTATTTAATTAACAGACCGTTTATTAAGTGCAGGTGCGGCATATTGAGCATACGCCACGTGAGCCACCGCAAGCAAAACAAGCAAACTGCGCAAGCTACTTATGCAATTGGCATTAAATTAACAAAGATAATAATAATAGGATTAAAAAGAATATTACAGATAAGAAAATGTAAGTTGCAGAGATGTTTAGCTGATAAATCAAATACAATTTATATAAATATAAAATAAAGTAAGAAAGTGTTTTTATATGCCAGACAATTTTATTTAATTAAATACTTAAATCTTACATATCTTGTATTATTTTTTTTATTATTTTAAATTTATGTAATAATTCGACAAGAACTCTTAGTGTATTATATAACAGCATTTTGGAAAGAAGTTCTCAGTGCCTCCTGAAAATAAAACAAAACAAATAAAAATAATAATAAATATTTAAAATAAAGTAAGAAAATGTTTTGATTAAAAAAAATGTTTTGAACTCAAAGTATTGTATATTATTTAAAAACAAAAAAACTCGAGTGCCTAATAATAAAAATAATAATAATAAAAAAAATATAAATATAAAAAATTAATATATTTAAATATTTTAAACGTAAGAAAGTGATTTTTATACGCCAGCCACATATCATTTAATATTTAATCAATACTTTCGATATATATTTTTGTTTTAAATAACATATATATCATTTCATTTCCTTTCGAATGAAGCTCTGAGTGCTTCCTAATAATAAAAAAATAAACACATAATTTATATAAATATAATAAATAAAGTAAGAGAGTGTATTTATATGCAAGCCGATTTTTTTTAAATAAATAGCTTCTTATAACTTTAATTAAACGTATCGACAAGAATTCTTCGTATATTATTTAATGGCATTTTCGGAAGAAGCTCTGAGTGTATGCTAATAATAATTATATATAAAACATAATAATAATAATAAAGTTTATAATTTGCATTTTCGACTCGTCTTCAGTAAGATTTCAAGCATTTCTTTGACAAGTTGCAACTTTGCCATCCATGTTTTGTTGGTTAATAGTCCAATTTGTGCTATCCACATTCAGTTTTTTACAGCTCAAGCCCAACTTTTGTTCCAGCCAATTCTAAGTGCGACTAATTACATTTATCTAGCGAATTGCCCATGCCGTGCTTTGTATCTGTGTCTCCATCTTGCGCCCTCTCCCTCTCCCACTTAATGTCTACGCTTGCTTTGCTTTATCTTCGTGCTGTGCAAGAAACAACAATGAAAATTCAAATGACAATAGCTTGAAGTAGTGGCTGCCTGCTCCGAGGAACCACTTGATCTGCCTATTGTGGGAGCTGCTGCTGTTGTAGTTTGTTATTATGGTTGGGCACTGTTGTTGTTGTGGCTGTTGTTGTCTGCTTTAATGTAATTGAACATTTTCTAATTGACACTTGTCACTGGCAAGAACATTTTCAGAACTTCATTTTGACGCATTTACACACACATTTATTTCAATTTCCCTAGCAACAAGAGCAGCAGCAGTAGCAGCAGCAGCAGCAGCAGCAGCAGCAACAGCAACAAGGACATCAGCAACAACTGTAAAAACGACAGCAACGATAGCCCACACGCATACAAACACTGGCGGAATAAAGTTGTAGCACAATGGCTCCGTCTGACAATGCGAAACACGAAACGTAGAATGGAATTTATTGCACTAGCTCTGCGAAGTGCGCTGCAAAAGGGAAACCGCCCGCCCTGTAATGTTGCAGTTAAGGCAGAAGGAAAACATTCGCCCGCGCACAGCCAGGTAAGCAATCTGGCCAAGGTAATGGGGGATGCAACTAAATACAAAAACCACGTGACAATGTTTTTAAAGCAGCAGCAACGTGTGGGTATCCCCCAACTCGAACAGGATCCGCTTGTGGGATAAAGCAGAGAAAGAAATGGGCAAAGGCAACACGGCTGGCATGTCCGTGGTCTATCGGGTATCGCACGAAAGCAGCGGGCAGCATGCGGCAACTTTGTGTCGCATGCGCCACATGGCAGCATGAAAACCGCATCATGCACCGGTCGGAGGACTGTACAAAACTAAACACAAGCGAAAGGAGCAGCAGACATTGGATAACTGGATGAATGCGTGATAAGTTGGCTTTGCGCAAAGCCAAAAGGATTTAAAGAGGCTAGAATGAGGCAATGCCAGGTCACTCGTCAAATCAAAGCACAGCCGATATAATAAATAAAGAACAAAATATTAAAAACTTTTGCAAAGCTCTTTAAGGCTAAGACAATGGATTAATAAGCTATAAAACACTTGAACGTAAGAAGCTTTAAGGCATTTGCTCAAAGTTGAATAAATTCAGCTTCTGTTGTGTGTTGCGCATTTGAGATGTGCCACAAACAGGAAGCTGATAATGAAAGGAACTTCGCTAACTATTGTCCGTCGAATCGTTAATGCAACTATAGTTTTATCTGGGTCTTATTATTTCTGTTGCAGCACTTGAACCTTCGCAGCTACATTATCGGACTGTCACAGCTGCTGGCAGCCAAGGCGACAGTCTGTCAGCTCCAAGCAATTGACAGTTGCGGGATTCAACCACAGACTGCAGCAGCGACAGCGGCAACCAGGGTCTGCATTTCAATGATAACGTCAAACATTTCGCATTAGAGGCTTAGGCAAGAGTCAACTTGAATGCAGCACAAAAGCCAAGTTATGATTGCAAAAAAAACAAAAAAAAAAACAATAAAAAATAAAAAATCATTAAAATAATAAAACGCAAAGGCAAAGCAAAGCGAGTTGAAGCAAAAAATCAATCGCGCAATCATGACACGTGGCCAATCCTAGGGCTTAGTTACTATCGACCGACCACACACAGTTACGGATCACTGCGGCCACGTGCCATGTTCCGTAGCATTTTTTCATAGCTCACGGACATCGTTAGCACAAATTGTTGTTGAGTTAACAAGAGCGGTGCTAATGCCAAATGACGAAAAGAAAACTTCGACAAATCAAAGCAAAAAGGTGAAATGCCAGACGAAAGCAACCAGAGTGAAAAGCTGGCTAACTAGCCCGCATTTGGTTTCACGGCAATATGTTGGCTTTAAGGCTGCCGCTGGGGCAACCCTGGCGGCAACCCTGTCCCAACTCTGATAAGCCGGCGTATAAATCACAATTTGGTTGCGCTGTAAAGTGCGCTGCGATCGCGACACGTTTGCCAACTTGCGGGCCAAATTGTTGGCCAAGTTTATTAAACGTCTCGCGACTTTGGCAATAATTTCGATTTCGGGCATGCAATAAATTTGGTTTAATGTGCAATTTATGGGACGCCATTTAATTAGTTTCAGTTGTTCGGGCCCCCGCCAAATTGATGTTGACAGAGATTATTGGCTGGGCACGTAATGTCCGTGTAGCTACCAAGCTCTCTCCTCGTCCCGCCCTCCCTCTCTCTCACTCTCTCGCTGTTTGTCTCTCTGTATCTAATACTCTCCTTATCCCCCTGGCTGCCCCTTGAGTACGCTTTGCTAATGGCCCAAAACTTGCCCCTGGCATCTACTTTATTTGTACGTGTCGCTGGGCCCCGACTGATTCCCGGCTATAACTTCCGCTTTACGCCCATTGACCTCGTCAACATTTATCTAACGGTTAAATGCCCTATATGTGTGTATGCTCAGAGTGAAACTTTTTTTGTTTTCGACTTGGCTACATTATTCGTGCTTTGTAGTTGGCCAGGCAGTTGTTGTCTTTTGCGTTAGTTATGATTATTGCCGTGTTTATTGCGATTGCTGAAAAGCCCTTATCAAGATTAATTGGCGGAAAATTTTTATGCGCACCACAAGTGACACTTTTCGGGCCATGCCAATTGCCAGCTGGCAATGCCGGCGGTTATGGCCAAATACAATTTGTGGCCAACTTGTCGAAATTTGTGGCATCCGGTATAGTTGGGTTCATCGAGTCACTTATTTCTGCATATCGATCGAACAAGTTTTATTTTTATTTTATTTATTATTTTTATTGCTTCTCTAATTTTTATTTATTTTATTATTTTGTTATTATTTTAAGGAAAATGTAGCAGTTTTAACAAAATGAGGCGGAAAATATAAAAAAAAACCAACTGAAAAATAATTAAATATTGTATTTTTTAACTCAACTCATCCATTATTAAGCGAAATGAGGCAACATAAAGAATCCTCAGCATGGGGCTTTTTACTTTAAATATTTAAATAAATATATGATACAGACAAATATCTATATAATATAATATCATTTAAACTTCTGTTGCGAATTCTGAATGTAAAAAACTCAAAATTAAAATATTTATAAAATTATTTAAAATTAAAAAAATAAAAAAAAATAAAAATTTATAAATTAAATTTATATACGTAAGCTATGAATTCAAAAGAAAATAATCAAGAAAAAAAATCCCTTCAATTAGACAATATATATATATAAGAATAAATAAATCAAGATATATTTGAATTGAATTATAATAGCAAATCAATAAATATAATACATTCTGATTCAATATCTATATTCAATATGCATGAATATACAATGAGCTACCTCAATCATTAATCAACATCAATCCAGCCGGCATGGTAGCTAGGCAAACTCCCATTCCAGAATTCAATCGCCCGCGCTTCATTCCATAGAATATATATAAATGCTTTAGAGTGCTATGCTATGCTATGAGGGGAAAAAAACTATTACAACATGCAAATTATAATTGCGCTATTAAAAATTGCATATTAAATGCGACACAACAAACCCAACAACAACAACAACAACAACAGCAATAAAAAAACAATAACAAAAATAACCTGAAGGCATTAGCGGAAACAAGCGATGGGAATGTGTTAGCTGGCGCCAAGCACTAACACGAAGAGCATTGGTCAATGCAACACCAGCAAACCACAACAGCAACAACAAACATCCAAAAGTCCTGGCAAATAGTTTAAAACATGATTTTACACAGCGTACAGCACGCACCAGCAGCAGAACCAGCAGCAGCAACGCCGACAGCAACAGCAACAGCGACAGCAGGGGAGTGTATCGATTGTTGTTGTTGGCTTAGTGCCAGCAGGCGGCAGAACCTTGGCCCATAAATTATTCATTGATTAGCAACAAATGCCATTAAACATGCACCCAAAGTGCTTTGCCTGCAGCCAGCGTGACTATCAACAGGAGACTAGTGCGTGTGCCTCTGTGTGTGTGTGTGTGTGTGTGTGTGTGTGTGTGTGTGTGTGTGTGTGTGTGTGTGTGTGTGTGTGTGTGTGTGTGTGTGTGTCACGCACTTTAAACTGTCATTTGTTAGGCGGTTGCCTTTGGAAATTGGCCAATTGTTGGCTATTGGCAGCTCCAGCCAAACACTCGGCATAAAAGCGTGCTATAAATTTCCAACTGCAGCTGGCAGGCCATCAAAGAGCGCTAAACGGCTTACACTTTGCGCATATTTTGGCCAAAAACCCACAACCAATGCCCAAATGCCCAAATGCTTCACCCACGCGCGACAATAACAGTTAATGCTGCTGCTGCTGCTGCTGCTGCGGCTATTGCCACATCCGAGGCCATGGCAAATGCTCCGCTCACTTTGTGAAACATTTTAATATACCCTACTCGGGCGCAGGGTCAGGTCTCAGATTTGAATCTGCTTGTAACGCTGCCCGTAAATCAATGCGGTCTCGATTGCCGCTCAGAGTATTTCTGGACTGCAAACTGCAATCATTCTGGCTGCTTAGCTCGACAGAGTTGGAGTCGAAGGCAGTTTCTTCTCAGTAAAAATTTAATACTGAATATTATTCAAATTAAAATTAAAACTACTCGTTTTATTCAATTATACTTTTATATCTTTTATATATATAAGTTTATACTTATATTATTATATCATATTATATTACTTATATTTACATAATTAATATACCTTGACTTTAGAGTCTCCCTTTAGGAATTGTAATTGGGATAGGTATATTAGGGAACAGATACTCTATGATCACAGCTCTTTCGCTCTATCTGCCTTTCTCTCTCTCTCTCTCTCTCTCGCTCTCTTTACCTGTCTCCCTGTCTCTCTCCTTCTGTCTATGTCGGTTTCCTCCTCTCCCTCTCTCTCTCTCTCACACTGCCTGTGTATCTATCTCTCTCACTCACTTTTTATCTGTCCCTGTCTGTTGCTCTCTTTCTCTTTTCCCCTCTCTCTCCCTCCCTCTCTCTCCCTCTCTTTCTCTCTCCCTCGTCATTATGTAATCAGTTATACGTAATCATCTCATCTTTAAGAGCATTTAAGCTTCGCTCAGCTATCAGCAAAGCTTTTCCTGTTTATTGTTATTCTCGTGCACGATTTTATTTTGCGCTGAATTTTAATTTAAATGTTTTTGGCAGCCTTTTGGTTGCTTTCAAAACAAAAATAAAACCACAAAAAAAAAACACGAAAATAAAAAAAAAAAGTGAAAAGTTGCACGTCAACGGCTTTTAAGCGCTGATTTTATGCGGAATTTCGTGAACTGGGACGTGGACATACACGAGCTGGGAGGCTTGATAAAAATCTGAAAATGGCCAACAAAGCGAACATTTTTCAATGGCATTTTTTGTGTGCTCCGTTATGTGAGCCATAGGTGACCCTGGGCTGCGGTTCTTAGCACACACACACACACACACACAGAACCTTAGCTCACATATTGTAAAGGGCATACCAACTCTAGAGCCCACACATGATTTATGCAGCTGGTGCTCTGTGTGCGGCTTTTAATTTGCTTAATTTTGCGCTTAGCCACAGCAGAAGCAGAAGCAGCAGAAGAAGCAGAAGCAGCAGCAGAAGCAGAGCCAGCTGTGGCAGAAGCTGTGTTGGTGGCCACTTTGCCACAACTGGCAGCCCCTTTTCAAATTCAATGTGAAAGGCTTTCATCAAGGTTCTCACTTTCTCTTTTTCAACCCAATCTCTTTCCTTTCCAGAGTGTTGCTAATTTGGCAACAGCTGAAGACCATTTTTGGATGGAATTTTTGCGGCCAAACATATGTCTGACTTTTCGTTCTGATAAATCGCATTTATTTAAGGTGCTTGAACTTTGGCCATCCTCTGAGAATCTATGTCACAGAGACATACACACATGTGCCCAAGTAGCCTCTTAGCTGCACATAAAGCAGCCTGCACCTGTCAGGTGACAGCCCATAAAAGTAGCACAAATCTGACAGGCAACAGCTGAGCACTCGCACACGGCCAGAGGAGGACCCAGAGCCAAGGTTAACAATGGACCGTGCATAACTTAAAGCTTGTAGTTTATTATACGAGCTGATATCTATACATAGACACACACACACACACACACATATATATATATATATATCTTAACGTTTTCTTTAGAGCTCGTAGTCTATGCTTAGCAGCTTCGAAGCGCATCAATGTTTCACTAAAGCTTTCTAATGCAAAGCAAATAATTTATTTATTTAATTTTATTATTTTATTTATTTTTAATAATAATCAATTTGTTTTAATAATAAGAAGTGTATTGCTTTAACCTATTCATTACAAGTCATTTATTTGTAAACCTTTTATAGTAATTCAAGTAATACATATATTTTATGCCTTGATCAATTTCAATAAAATATATATTAATGAACCAAAGTTCATCTATAAAATTACTTACGAAATAAAAGGATTCTGTAATGCTATACGCACTTGCGGTCAATATCACTTGTTTTGCGTGTCTGACTCAAGCATGCAGTTTTATGGCACCGCAAAAGGGTGTATAAGCCTTTAGGTCTGCCATAATCATTTATCAACGTATGACCGCTGCCCCACTCGAGCCATAGGGACTGCCATAACCATAGCCATATCGTATTTTGATGTAATCGCACGCATAACCCACGCACACACACACGCACAGACGGACACCGCCATCCGTGAAATCTCTCACACATTCGGTGGCAATGCCCTCCGGCAATCTGTGGCAGCTTCTAGCTCTAGCCCCGAAATTGATTTCATTAATATTTCAAAAGGTTCGCCTGGCACATGCATGCATATGTATGAGAGGGTCACTCAGGGGTTGTTCGCGGTGTCTGCGTATCAATTAACCTGTCTAACACTTTGTTGTGGTCGTGCCACGCATAAAACTTTCTGCTGTGCCGTAGTTGATTAAAAATTAAAAAAAAAACTCTGAGATATCGCGCATACGCAGAGCGGCACTGGCACTGGCACTGGCAACTCGTGACCTTCTGTCATTTTAATTGACAACTCTGCATTTTGCTTGTGGTTGCTGTATGACCAATGAGGAGTTCATTTTTATATACACATACATAAATATTTTGTATATAAAACAGTCCAAATTGGCTCAGTTACGGCTTTAATCACGTGCTGCGGCTGGCCGGCTCAAAGAGGAAGAGAACGGAAATAGTTGTCTGACCAAAGGGAGGGTGAGAGGCACGAGGTAGCGAGGGACTTTCTTGCTGACCTTGCGAAAGACACTCAGACAGCTATCCAAAGGCAGTTGAAATTCGCCAACGCAGCAAACGTAGACCCGAAAACTTATGCATGGAGAGAAGACAAGTTCAACGCACCAAGAGGACACGGCCAGACAGCACAGGCTAAGCAAATGCCAGCATATAAGTGAATCGGTGTGCGCGGGCGGGGGAGTGGGCTGTCTTGTGTTTGACTTTCAGCTTGCGGCTAAATTGTTATCAGCTCGTATTTTAATAATGGCCAGCTTAAAGTGTAGGACAAGAAAAATGTTTGCCAACAAAGAAGCTGACAACAAAAGACGCCCAGGCCGAATGCGAGCGAAGCCATTAAAAATTCCACAGATAAAGTCGGAGTGGACGTACCTAAATAGCTAGGCAACTGCCTGACTATGCACATGTCGAGTATTTAGTGCGGGTCACAGTCTCAGCAGACAGCCAGCATCTGGTCAAGATGAATGCGGCGCACTCGTCAGTAGCAAAGCAGCAGCAAAAAAATAACCTGCCATAAACTGAAGATGCGGCGGAAATGCGAGAGCATAAGAAGAGCTTATATTGCTCTTGCTCCTGCAGTTACCTGATGTTGATGTTCATGATAATGCTGCTGCTGATGATGATGATGATGATGATGACGACGACGACTTATGTCACTCGAGTGTAATTTACAAGCACTACAAAAACTGCAAGCAGCCAAGGATGCAGCCGTAATGGCAATGAAAAGATGCCCGAGCAGAACTGAAGTGGCTGAAGCGCTTGAAACTGTTGCCATCATGCTAATGAAGTGTACCAAGGACGATTTATTTATTTATATATATACACCATGTTCCCCATTCAAAATTCTCAAGTGTCATTTGTTGCAGCACGAAGCAACAGCTGCTCAAGCAAAAATGATTAAATCGATAGTCGCTGGTTAAGATTGAAGTATGCAAGAAATAAGCAAAATAAAATGAGAGATCAAGAAATACCTATTTGATCTTATTTATAAATATTATCTACAAATATTTTATCTGTCTACCGTCTCAGGTAAAAATACCAGATCTAAAGATAGGCCGGCAGCCATAGTTAAATAAACTAGCCATGCAAGCAAACAGTTCCGCGTTTAGTTGGCTTGAGCGTCAATCATAGCTGTCACTTAACTCAAAATAGAATTGCGACTAGAAACAAGCGAGAAACAAGCTACGCTGCCACTTGGAAAACTTCTTAGAAAAAGCAAAAGACAAAGCAGAGCAAAAACGTACCAAAAAAAATTAAAGTGCGGCACGCCAAAGGGAATGGGAATATTTCCACGAAATACAAGCACAAGACACACACACACACATATATATATATATATATATATATATATATATATATATGCACAACATGTAGTATACAGAAATAAGTGTGTTGGAAAATTTATTTCATCAATTTAGAAGTAAATTGTTTGGAGAATACAGCAGCAGCAGCAGCGGAAGCGGCAGCAGCAGCAGCAGAGGCAGCAGCAGCAGCAGCAGAGGCAGCAGCAGCGACAACAATCGCAAGACTATAAACAGCTTAACTAATACAAGCACACGACTTTCCGCACACACAGACATAATGAAACGGGGCACAGCGAATAGAAGCGCCTCAGAGCAGAACTTGCCGTTGAGGCTGGCAAAGAAATCGATTATGCTTAAATTTGTGGCTGAAGCAGCTCGCAATAGGTAAACACATAAATAATATTCCAGCCCAAGACGGCGTCAGAGTCAGCGTAATACAGTGCCTCGTCGAAGTGTACAACGGCAACGGAGACAAATGGACGGCTGCAGCATAAAGTTGAGGTGCACATTACGCATACGCCGCGTGACCAAGCAGGCAGACCGAGTTCAGGGCCAAGCTCAGTTCGCACAGCTTCTGCCAGATAAAACAGTTGTTGTTGCTGGCACCAAGTACATGTGTAAATTACGAGTTTCGCATAAAAGTTGCAGCAACAAGGACAGCTCGCAGAATGGCAGTCAAGCAGCTGCCCTTGCAGCAGCAGATACACAGAGCTACACGCTCCGAAAGTGGCTAAAAGTGTACGTAAAAATGCATGATATATGGTAAATGTTTTGTGGCATTTTTGGCTTAGTTTGCAGCTCTTAACTGACGCTCGTTGCTGCCAGAGTATCTTTCCTGCTGCTGCTGCTGCTGCTGCTGCTACTACTGCTGCTGCTACTACTGCTGCTGGCTCTATCTCCAGGCAAGCATAATGCATACAAATTGTGGTACTTTGTGTGTGTGTGAGTGGGTCTGCCTTTAAGCATTGAACATGACATTTAACGATTGTCATTGATAAGGGCATGTTGCTGCATGGCCAGATTATGTAGTCGCAAATGCTGCAAGCTGAGTCAGCTGGGATTCGAGCTAGTTACAGACGCAAAGTCAGGTATGTAAAAGTTATGCTAAAGCTTACTGTACTTAAGCAGCTTACGCACCTAAGACTGTTGAATGTATTTTAAGATATTTGAAGCACTTTAATACTTTGCTGCCTTCGGCCATCTGCTGCTGCTTGGAGCACTTAGCCAGCACTCGGCGAAGTTCGGCCGCAACAACAATTGGCATTCATGCTTGGCTCATAAATCAGACGGATAATTGAGCAGCCTGTGGTATAAATATGCGCATAAATAGACTTTGCAGTCAGCCAGCGCCAAAAAAAAAAAAATAAGTTTACCTGTGGCGACGGCTCAGCAAATTCTGGGTAATAGAAATTGTAAACTAAAATTGAATTATCTCTTGACCAAGGCACAATTTAAAAATTATTCACTTGGAAAATTCAATCAGCAAACGGGCAGCCCACCACAACAAAGCAAAGCTTACCTGTCGACCAGCCAAAGGCCACCCCCACTCAGAGCCTCCCGGTGCCTAAGTATCTGTGTGAGTGTATTTGTATGTGTGTGAGAGTGTGGAAAGTAAATAAATAAAATAAAACAGCAGCAATTGCGGCAGAAAGCAATTTTCGTTGGCACACACACACACACACTCACTGGCACTGGCACTGGCACAGGCACAGGCACAGGCACGCACAGCTAAAAAGCACCTTTAAGAAGCAGCTGAAAAATGCTTAAGATGCCGACAAGTCCAAGTACGAAAAAAATTTATACAATTTTTTCGTTTATTTTTCTTTTTTTCTGTTCGTTTGGGCTTTGCACAAAGGCTTCAAGGAATTTGTGCTCGGCCCATCCTGGTTATGTTGACTTAAGCTTTAAGCTGCTCAACTGAAGCGCGTAACGGCAATTTGTGCCTGTTGTTTGCCACCGCACGCATTAGCGCCGCCAAGCAGGCAACGCTAAATCCGAGAATCCATTACGGAGCAACTATATGCAATGCTTAGCAAGGTCTGATTTTATTTCTGAACAAAATTAAATATTTAAATATATTCATATGTATAAAAAATATACTTAAATATATATTTATGTGAATAGATAAAATATTTAGATTTTATAAATAAAATTTGTAAATACATAAAGATATGTATAAATGAAATATTTAAATATATATGCATGTATAAATATATACTCATATGTATAAATAAATAATTTAAATATATATTAATGTATTATATATAAATAAAATGTTAAAATATATATTCATATGCATAAATGAATTATGTAAATAAAACTGTTTGTTAATACATTTTTAGGCGCCTTCAAGACAATTCCATCAGACTCAAGGCTCCACATTAAAGATATAAATATTAATAAATCAAATAATTTTACTCGTTTAATTTGGTCCCTTTTAATTTACTGCTGCTTCTATGCTACGTAGCAGCAGTACTGAAGAGATTATTTCATTTTGCGTACTCAAGAAGGTGCCAGAATACTTCAGCTAGGACAATGACACGTATCTTCAGTCAAGGTGTGCTGCAATGTGCTCATATCTCTCGGATACACTTTTTCTGGTGTCTGAAAATCTCATAGAGTTGGTATTAAACGCACTTAATCCTGCTTATTTCTACCGCAACACCATATACGCGAAGGCGCCGGGAGAGGGCTGCGGCGGGTTCAGCGGTGAGTTAAAGTGTGCTCGCATTGCTAAGCTATTGCTCGATCCCAAAAAAGGTATGCAACGCACACACACACACACACTTACTCACACACACAGTCAAATTCATTACACAAGCAATGTCGAGTAATGGCTTTGTCTGTAAGTAGCTTGTGATTGAATTGAGCCAAGAGCCAACAGCCAATCCACCTGGCAACATCTCATTTAGCTCCCATACACATCTGACAATTGTCGCATATATATATATATATATATATATATATATATATATATATATATATATATATATATATATATATGTGTGTGTGTATGATAGCTGAAATGAAAAATGAAATCAAAGCATTTAAAGCACCACATTCGCTGACATTGAAAGCTGGCTGTGACAAGGCGCACCCCTTTACATAGCAGCGCTCTTTGGTGCTGCCATTGGATTAGCGCTTGATCCTTGTTATTTATGTGTTATGACTGTATGTGGGTGCGTGCGTGTATGTGAGTGTGTGTAAAGGTGTAAGCATACATGAAACTGCTGCACCATCCGACCCTAGCCAAACAGCCGAACAGTACACGTGGAAATGTGCGCACAATGAAACCTTTTCAATTATTTTTCTTGGCGTTCCTTGGGTTTTTTGTGCGCTTGTTTTGCACCCAGGTCCCTATTGTACTCGTTTCCTCTTTATGAAACGCCATGTGTGCACATGGCAACCCGAGTCGGGATGTAACCTGGACTGTTTGCAACAAAATTATTTGCCATAAGCGCACACATTTAAGAGTATTTTATTAAAACATGATATTACTGGAAATATGTACAAAAGCTTTCAAAACTATTATTTAATTAAATATTTAATAATATTAAATATTTAATACTATCAAGTATTATTAATATTAAATTATTCAATAATAGTATGTGTATGCATATCTAATAATTTTAGAATTCGCTTGGAATACTTAAATAAATTATAAATTAAATAAAAAAGATTATTTTTAATATATACAAATTAAAAATAAAATCTGGACTCAATATAAAATGTGCAATCGATATGAACTTAATTTTTAACACCTATAAATATACAAAATAAAAGAAATATGTATTTTCGGTTGTATTTCGAGCTATTTGATTTGCTGCCGGCTTTTATATATTTATTACAATAAAATCAGATTTGGTGTAGCTTTGATATTGCCACTACTTTATGAATATTATTACTATACTTTATGAATATGTTATATATAAAGAGTGAAAGAGTTATTGAAATATCGTTCGGTTTTGTCTTAAAATTTTCGATATTTAAAATTGTAAAAAAATATTAGAAATTATATTATATTAATTATTCAAGAAGAATATTAATATTCATATTCAACCCATTCTGAGCTCTGATGAGGAGGTACTGTAAGAACTGTTCAGTTACTGTAAAATTATTTCCTCTGGCGATTTTTCATGCAAACACCTTTTCCATTGAATGTATCAAAATATTTAACATGCATGTCAAAGCTACTTTCACTTGGAAACTGATTGCAATCATATTTCATGAGTTGTTTGGCTGTAAAAATAGAGCGAGAAGGGAAAGTAAAACCAATTTAGTTCTGCTGAGCCATTCCTATTCCCAGTCGTATTTCCAATTCATACAATTTGCTGTCTGCCTGCTGACAATTACATGAAAAGTGCGGCTGTTGTCGCCTAAAAGCAATTCGTTGTAACTATTTGAAGGCGCATTCAGCAATATATACAGTGTAAATAGGTGGCACATTAATGTCTTGGGTAAACAATTTTAATTTCTATATGCAGCTCGGGGACGGCGAGTTTTGCATTTATAATTGCTGCAGACAGGGGGTGCGGGCAGAGCTATTGTGGGCTGCAGTCGAGTGTGACATGCAAGCCACACTCTTATGTGCCGTTCGATAAGAGACGACAAACGATGGCGCATGCCAGTGTCAGTTTCCTCCAACTGCAACTGCTGGCAAATTATGGTAAAACATACAGCGACGTTGGCTAATAGCCGTGCCCGGAGCCCCGCTTGGCTGCAGCTGGCATTGGTAGGCGATGGTGCATACAAAACGAGGGCTTGGCATGCCACATACACGCACACACACACACACACACACACACACACACACACACACAGATACACTGAGCTATGCCTTGTCAGGGTAAAGCAGACAGACAGATAGACATGCAGACAGGCAGACGGACTGGTAGACATCGGTTGATTGGGTGTGGGACTGGGGGCAGGGGGCGTGTCGTCTGGATTGCATGCCGCATACCGTCTACCAGGTCTGGGTCTGCCACACAATGCAAGTGACAGTTTATGGTATGCAGGTATGCAATGCATTTTATTTGCTTTCGATTAGACGCCAGTTGCCTGCTGCCTGCTGCCAGCTGCCAGCTGCCACCTGCCACACAGACCTTGTTTGTTAGTCTTGTTTATTGCGACTAATTTCGTGTTAAGAAATTTGCAAATACCAAAAGCCTTGACAACCTCGAT